>OY747131.1:28790335-29390335 GCA_963556465.1 Berberis vulgaris
TCGTAACTACTCTAATTTCTTCTTTGTCATCTCCAGTGACAATCAAATCATCTACATATACTAGCACTATTGCTAGTTTGCCTCCTTGGGATTTGATAAACAAGCTTGAGTCCGAATGAGCAACTCTGTACTCGCTCTGAACTAGAACTCTATTATCTTTCCATAACAGGCTCTTGGTGCTTGCTTCATCCGTACAATGCTTTTTTTTAGCTTGCAAACATAATTTTGTTAGGTTTTACTCTCAAACCCCAAGGTTGCTCCATGTATATTTCTCTGTCAACTTCTCCGTGTAGGAAGACGTTATTCACATCCATCTGCCATATTTCCAAGATTTGCTTGTTGCTAGGGCAAGTGGGACCATGAATATACTGATCTTAGCTACTGGACTGAATGTTTCATCGCAGTCCATTCCATATTACTGAGAGAACCCGCGGGGTACCAATCGAGCTTTGTATCTTTTTATCGAGCCATCAGGTCAGGTCTTTATCTTGTAGACCCATCTGCATGATATAGGCTTCACATTTTTAAGTCCCAAGTTTGATTCTGCTTCAGAGCTTGGATTTCTTCTTCTATCGCCTTTTGTCATTCCATGCTTTGAGATGCTTCTTCAAATGTTGTGGGTTATCTAATGTTGTCTTCTTCGATCACCACATTTGCATACTTTGAATTGGGTTTGCGTTGTCTGGTTAACCTTCTCAATTGTTGCCCCGAATCTTCTCGACTTTCTTCAGTTTCTTCAGGTGTTCTTTCATGTACACCAATTTCCCATGGGCTTGTAGACACACTTGTTGTTTTTGGCGAGTTGAGCCCTATTTCTTTTTTCACATTTTTGCAGGAGTTGACTCAATTTCTTGCATTTCCTTCTCTAGAATTTTAGAATCTAACAGTAGTAGTTGTTGTGCAGACCACCATGATGAAGCTTCATCGAACACCACGTTCCTTGATGTGTAGCAACACCCAGTTGTAGGATTGTAACATTTTCATCCTTTCCTTTGATTATTGTATCCCACGAATATACAACGAATCACCTTCTTGTCAAACTTGTTTTGCAGGTGATCGGGGACAAACACATAACACACACATCCGAAAACTCGGTAGTGACTCACTGTGGGTTTAGTGTTCTATAACTTCTGGAAGGGTCAAACAAACCCTAACTTTGCTTGTGACAACCTGTTGATAACATGAGCTGCAGTCTTCATACACTCTACCCAAAAAGGTCTTGGCACATTCTTGGCATGCAACATGCTTCGGCATGTCTCTGCCAAATGTCGGTTCTTTTTTTCAGCTACTCTATTTTGTTGTGAAGTGCCTGGACATGTTAATATCATCTCCTGATTTTACACTCCCTTAGGTAATTAGAAAACTCATTCGATGTGTATTCTCCGCCATTATCTGTATGTAGGCATTCAATCTTCTTTTCTAATTTACTTTCAATCTCTTTCTTAAATTCCTTAAATGTATTGAAGACTTATGATTTTTCCTTCAAAAAGTAAACCTAGACGTACCTTGAAAAGTCGTCAATAAAAGTCACCATGTAGTGCATCCCGCTTATTGATGCTTGTTTTACTCGGTTGAACACATTTGAGAGGATGATTTGCAACGGTTCCTTGGCCCTGAACTCCGACTCCTGATAGGGCAGTTGATGAGCTTTTCCATAGTGACACCCAACACAAACTGTTTTTCCTCATATATCTAGGTGGGGTAAGCCCTTCAACATTTACTTCCTCATCATTTCCTTCAATCTCTGATAGCTAACATGCCCTAGCCTTACATGCCACAAATCAGCAGTTTCACTTCGTCGAGTCTTATCTACATATGCTGATTCCGCAAACATCACATAGATAGACTCTAACTTTTGTCCCTTCATGATGGGTGTACTTAATAACTTTAGGCTTCGGTACACCTTAACATCGTTCGGCCCGAACACCACGTAATTGTCAAATGTTGTTAATTGTGATACTGACAAGTTTTCTTCATACCAGGAACATAATAAACGTTCTGCAGTTGAACTCGATTGGGGCTAAAATGGGGGGTGAATGTTGCCTCTCCAGTGTGAGCAATCGACAGTCTCGTGTTGTCAGCAGTTATCACAACCTGATCTTTTTTATACCCATAGAGGCTTGACAACTTCTCCTTGTCTCCGGTCATATGATTGGAGGGACTTGAGTCAACAATCCAATCTTTGTTGTAGTTGACTGCTAGTACTTGACCTTCACAGGCCATGGTCACTTCATTCTTGGAGAAGTTTACTTCTTATTCAAGAAAAAATTTCACGAATAGGTTGAGTAGTTGCAAAGGATGCTTGGAAGTCTCATTCTTCATCACCATTGTCTTGGTGATTGTGAGATGTTACCAAGTTGCCTTCAGTTGTCTTCTTCTTTGACCGACAATCTATTACATAGTGACCCATTTTCCCGCAGTTGTAGCAACCATCATTTCGATGACCATTGTTTCTCCTACCTTGCTGAGCTCCCCCCTTTATAGTAGCTCCTCCATTGGGACTTCGTGGGCTTGTTGTATTCTTCTTTATTTGGTTTTACAAATTTCATCTTTTTATATCCACCCTTCATTTTATTGAAGAATGTCTCTTCTTCCTCATTTATCAAGGAGACACCTGCCATTTGCTTAATGAGGCTTTCTTGATTGGCCAACAAACTTTCGAATTCCACAATAGAGGGTTGAGTTGGCTAACCACGAATCGCCGTAACAATCCCGGTATACTCAGGCTTTAATCTATGGATTATTATTCTTTTCATCCTTTCTTCATTAATTTTTTAGGCAGGGTCTAGTTCTAAAATTTCACGACATAAATTTTTTGATTTTTAATAAATAGTCTTTGATAGACATACCTCCTTGTCTAGAGTTCATCAATTCATTCTCCAAGAACTGTAGATGGGCATCATTCATTCTCGAGAATAGGGATGCAAATGTATCCCAAGCTCTTTTGGGTGTGTCTGCATCTTCAATGTGCTGAAACATTTCATCCTCAATCGTCGTCTTGAGCACATAACGTGCCTTTCCGGCTTTAATTTCTCATCCTGAATTCAACAGCGTTTTCCCTTGGTGGTGGTGCAGTTTCACTACCGCCAACAACTTGCCATAAGTCTTGTCCTTGTAAATAAGAATTGATCCTTGTCTGCCAACTTTTATAATTGTGACGGTTGAGCTTTGTAAGCCCATCAGTTGTGCCAACAAGATCTCCCATTGTGACAAGGTGCAACATTCTTTATGCTACCCAGTAAGCTTGGTCCTAGACCAGTCTGTTTCATAGTCTCGAACTGCGCATAAATGATCTTCGACAAGTAGCGTCTCACCAACGGTCCTTAATCGTGTGCTCTGATACCAAATTGTTAGAAATTGAGAGAGACCTTGGACTTATAAAACAATAAATTTTATTGATATCTCAAAGATGCTACAATTTCACACCCACTCTTGATTAAACTCACAACTCACAATTGAGATTGTCTTGCTTCCATGCTCTCACAACTCAACCCTCACCCCTATTTATACTAGTTCTAAGTAGGTGGAGAACTTAGAGATTTTTTTTATGGAAGCCTCTAGAGACCCAATTAGATCACCTTTCTCTAGATTTCTCTACAAAATATCTTAGGCCTTAGTTGCTACTAGATTCATTAACTTCTAGAGATATCATGAGTTAAGTGGGAAACTTGAAGTCTCTAGAGAGTACTAGAGTTAGTGGTGACTCTCAACAGTAAGAACCATTGGACATGTCAAATGCGCTTAAAGAGAAATCAAGTATTCCTATCAGTAAACGCTTCTACTTAACCATGATTTTTGTTTATTAACGATAACACGCACGCGGTGACAATTTTCACATTGATACTATTTATACTGATGATAGTATTATCCATCCAAACAAAAATCATTAATGCACGATTCAGGTTGTCTCTATTTCATCAGCAGATCACTACTATGAATGTTATAATGTCAAAATAATCAAATACTTCACGACAAAGAATTCTGGTAATGTAATCAAAAATTCTTAAATATATTCCAATTTTCATTTCTTTTATTGTTTATTTTTAGGAAAATATTTCTCAATACACCAAAAGTTTGCATGTACTATATGATGCATCCAAAGTAATTTTTGTATTTGTTTAGTTAATTAGGTAACAGTAATTTTTGTATGGCAATTATGGTTACTAAGGGCATCTCCAATAGGCATTGAGTCAAATATCTCCCATTTCTCGACTTTATCTTTGAGTGTTACTATAAGATGGAGGCATTCGCTGTCGTAAACCACATATATAGGCGACATAGAGCTATGGAGCGCTTTTACAAAGAGCATGGAATAGGTTTTAGTAGAATAAAATATATTTTTTAAAATACAAACATTTTTTTTCTAATTCTATATTTATAATTATAAAATATTTTCTTTTTATTTTACTACTTTTATTTGATTAATGTGAGCTCATAAGAGATAATAACATAATAAAAAGCATTGTTGTAGCAATTTTCCATAGTTTCTTTGCTATGCCTACTGGAGGTGAAATTTTTTTAGGTAGAGATCTCCAAAGTGCCACATTGGAAAAAAAAATTATAAAATATAATTTAGCAACCTTTTGAATGCATTTCTATGGCATGCCTATTGGAGATAAGTTTGTATATGATGCTAAGTGGAAGAGAAGAAGTTAAGCATGTGATGGGCAGTGTGACTATTGTGAGCGTATCGTCAATTTGCACTTGGATAGGAAAATGGGCCTGACCCAATCGAAATAAATGTAGAGTCCACACTCAGATGCATATGGATATTGACATAAACTTAAAATGGAAATTAGGGTTGAAAATTGAACTGACGGTTCGGTTTTAGATTAGAACCGCCAACTGAACCAAAACCAAACTGCCCATACGCAAAAACCAAGCCGAACCACACTCTTCGGTTTGTCGGGTTTTTTGGATTTTCATGGTAGGAGAAGAAATAAATGGGAATAACGAGACATTATATCAAATCACAATCAACTAATCAAAATCTCCCCTTCTTCCTCCTATAAATTTGTTTTGGTCCTTATCCTTTAGAACAATTCAAATTTAAGTAAGAGAAAATTAAGTAGAAAAGAAGAAAAAATAGATAATGGGGTACTTGAATAGAGCTTGGATGGCAATAACAGTTGCAATGGTGCAAGCAAATCAGAACTTCAATTGGAAATCTGGACTTCACTATAACATGAAGAGTAATTTGTCCAAAGATCTCCCTTCTGCAAGTATATTGTGCTCTCATTTAGAGGATCTTGTTTCCATCAAGAGAGTTATTAATGGAAATGAGGAGATGTCGAGATGATGAGAAAAATAAGAGGTAAGGAGAAGATTATGCATTTTCTTTTATGTTACACTGCCCAATGAAATACACAAAGTCAAAGACTCAAAGTTGCTAGTTGTTATAATAACTTAAAGACTCAAAGACTCAGGTAGGTCAAAGACTCAAAGACTCAGGTAGGTCAAAGACTCAAAGTTGCTAGTTGCTAGTTGTTATAATAACTTAAAGACTCAAAGACTCAGGTAGGTCAAAGACTCAAAGACTCAGGTAGGTCAAAGACTCAGGTAAGTCAAAGACTCAAAGACTCAGGTAGGTCTACTTCGGAGGCCATCTTCCTGCTTAGGCAAACTGTAGAAAAATATCGAGAGGCACGTAAGAGTTTGCATATGGTTTTTATTGATCTGGAGAAAGCATATGATAGGGTCCCCAGGGAGTTAATTTGGTGGGTGCTTGAAAGGAAGAAAGTGTCTCAATGTTATGTCGATATCATTAAGGATATGTATGAAGGGGTTGTAACAAGTGTTCGCTCAGTAGGTGGGATGTCTAGTGAATTTCCAGTGACAGTAGGACTACATCAAGGGTCGGCGTTAAGTCCATATCTCTTTGCTTTGGTCATGGATGAGTTGACGAGACATCTGCAAGAAGATGTACCTTGGTGCATGTTATTTGCAGATGATATTGTCTTAATGGATGAGACTAGTGCAGGTTTAGGTCAGAAATTAGTTAAGTGGCAGGAGGCTTTAGAGAGTAAAGGTTTTAGAATTAGCCGTTCGAAGACGGAGTATCTAGTGTGCAACTTTGGGTGTGAACCAAGAGGGAGAAGTCATGCAATTGAGATCGAAGGTGTCGAGGTCCCAGAGTGTGAGGCTTTTCGATATCTAGGGTCTATAATTCAAAAGAATGGGGCTATTGGAGCAGATGTAGACCACAGGATTAAAGCTGGTTGGTTGAAATGGCGAATGGCGTCAGGAGTATTGTGCGATAGAAGGATGCCTGCAAGGCTAAAAGGGAAATGCTATAAGACAATTGTTCGACCAGCCATGCTATATGGTTCAGAATGTTGGGCTACTACGGGACAACATACGCATAGGATGGCAGTAGCAGAAATGCGTATGTTAAGGTGGATGTGTGGTAAAACTCGTAAGGATAAGATTAGAAATGAAAGAATTAGGAGATACTTAGGTGTAGCGCCCATAGAGGAAAAAATTAGAGAAAGACGTTTAACTTGGTTTGGTCATGTGCGGAGGAGACCGAGCACGGCGCCAATTAGAAAATGTTTAGATTGGCAAGTTAATGGAGGGTGTAGACGGAGGGGACGACCGTTGAAAACTTGGATGAAGACGGTGAATGAAGATATCATTGAGCTTGGATTAGGTGAGGAAATGTGGGAAGATCGCATTGCTTGGAGAACCAAAATTCATGTAGCCGACCCCGAAAATCTCGGGAATGGGCTTTGATGATGATGATGACATTGGGACAATGACAACCTTGGAACAATTAAAATGTGCATTAAGGTTTCCGAGTGCTAAATGAATATGTTTATGAAGTATCTTTATTTGGATTCATCACAAACTTTGAGAACAGGTTGGGAGTGGAATTACTTGTTGAAAGATGTAGTAAAAACAGGGAGTAATAACTATGTTTTCCAGGGCCGATGGTACCGTGAAACTGGGCATATACGCAGATTGGTGGACGGTGTGCTTGCTACTGCGAATGCTGCTGCTCGGAAAACAGGGAGTAATAAATATCATATATAGGGCCGGGGGTGCAGTGAAACTCGCCAAAGGTGCGGCCCAGGTTCGGTTTGGACAGAGTCAGCAATTGCGCTGGATTCTCTGTCCTGGAATGATGAATGATGGATGTTATGTTTGCCGAAACGTCTTGGAGCAGGGCTGGAAGTGCAGGGACAGGGTGTGGAGGTGTTTCAGGTCGTGGTGTGGAGCTGGCTGGAATGCTGATGCAGGGACGGGCTACTCTGCAGTCTTTACAGGTGGTTTGCGCGGTGTTTTTGCGGAGAACAGAGTGTACTCTGCTGCAAATTCCTGCTGTTCTGGCAGTTTTTGTAGTGCCAATTGCTGCTGGGATGGGGCTTCCTACTGCTCTCACAGCGTGCGTAGTGTTGTTTTGTGCTCGCAGGTGGTTTTGCAAGTTGAAATTTGGCAACTGAGCAAATTTGTTGTTGGTGCGGGATTCACTATGGCTGGTACATGGCCGTTTTGTGCTAGCATGATTTTGTTTTGCAAGTTGAAGATTGGTAAGCTGCAAATTGTGATTGCAAGTTGTTTGTTGCAAGAAGCTTTTGTTTTTTGCAAGTTGCAAGGTTTTTCAATTTTGTTAGTTATGCAATTTGCCTTTTTAAGGTCTATGAGTTAGGAGAGTCTCTTATTATTGGTTTTAAGGATGTATTTCATTTGTTTTCCTTTCTTGGGTAAAGTCGTCATGTACCCCCGACAAGTGAAAAAGTTTTTTTTCTCAAGTAATAAAGGTCTGGCATCCCATAACTGCCCCTCCCCATTGGAGGTTTAATTTTTTTTTTTTTTTTTAAATAAAAGATTTAAAGTGTGCATTTATTACTCACATGCCAACTCATGATTTAAACCCATCAATATTTAACCATTGTATTTCACAATAAAAGGGCTAGGATTTGCTATGAGATTAGTAGATGATTTTGGTTTGGTTCCACACGGTTTTAATTTATAAGAAACCAAAAACCAAACTGATTTGGTCACTTTCCAACTTTTGCAAACCGACATTTGATGATTATTGTAGTGTAAATTTACAAATCAAATATGAGAGATTCTACCTGTCGAGGAAATGGGCGAGGGAGGGTGGGTCGCACGTGCCCAACCTTTGTTTCAAAAAAAATAAAATAAAATAAAAAGCGGGAAATTTGAATTTGGGGGAAACTAAAGAGGGAGATTGTTCCCTCCCTCTCCCCAAATCCATCTCCACACAGAGAAGAGACTGAAGCTCTCTCCACCCCATTTCCACCAAAGTCGACCAAAGATTCCCCAATCCTTTGGGTTTTCTGTTAGGATACCAATCCTATTTAGTATTTACTTGAGATTAGAATGTCTTAGTTATAACAATATTCTAATTAGGAAATATTAGCTTGTTTTGAATTAGGATTTATTGTTTGATTAGAATTAGGTTTGAATTCAATTAGGAAGTATTATTCTTTGCTTTCAGCTATAAATACATATGATGTAATAGAGTTTAGGTAAGCAATACAAGTTTTATTTAATTTATTTGGTGGCTGATCCCCAATCAAAGGATCTAGGTGGTTTGATCTCCAATCAAAAGGTCAAGGTCTCTATTATCTGGTATCAGAGCATCATCGATTCTGAGTCAAATTTTTTTTTTCTTGTTACTTCGTTCTTCAACCTCCACAACAACCTCCGATCTCCCAGATCTTCTTCCCAAAAAAAAAAAAAAAAAAAAAGGTACCTCGCAACAGCACTGCCCTTCGCAGCAACCGCCGTCGCCATCTTCATCAGCATCATCTTCGATTCAGAGTATCTTCCTCTTCAGCACCTACCCAATCGACTCAACACATCGTCATCATCGTCCTTCCTCAATTCAGAGCAGTGTTCTTCTTCGATTCAGTTTCAGCACATCGATTCAATTCAGCACATCCGGTTTCAGCGTCTTCATCCAACCTCCGCATACCCAATTTCTTCTCATCCAGATTCGTCCAGTTTCATCTTCAGCGCACCATCTCCAGTTTCCTCTTCAGCGCTTCATCGATACCAGATTCCAACGCTTCATCAATTTCATCGTTCCCAAATTTCCGCGTCTCCAGAGTTCATCGACTCCGGGTTTCCACACCAACTTCAACGCCTTACAACCCAATTCCAACGCCCGTACAACCCGGTCCAGTCCATCTTCATCGCCCTTCAGAGCATCATCATCTTCAGAGCATCTTCATCTTTAGAGCTTCTTTATCGCCTTTCATCTTCAGAGCATCATCTTCTTCATCGCCTTCATCACAAGCATACATCAAAAAAAAAAAAAAAAACTGTTGCTGAATAGTGAAGCAACAGTAGCAAAACCGCGTTATTTGCACCCATAAAGATATTCATACCTGGATATTTGCACCATCGCGATTCTCACCAACAACCCTCTTTATTATGACGATTGCTGCATTACAAGAGCAGGTCAATGCGCTTACTACTCAAGTTACCGGGATTTCTTCCCGCCTCCATACACTTGAGACCACTAATGCCACTATTCTAGAGACATTAAGGAATCTCCAGCCATATCGCCCGGCACCATACGTTCACTTGGAACAACAACGACCAATTATTCCAATTTCTGGCAAGGCCCTTGATGCAGCTAGACCAAAAAATTATGATGTTGTTGTTTCCAAGGCACCACCACCATTGCCCACCACTCCAAGGCGCAATCCTGTGCAGAGACCATTCGTGCCACAAAAAACAGATGGGCTTGGTAGCCATAATCCTTACCATAAACAACCACCGGCCCATCATCCGAAAGCGGGTATTATTAAGTGTAACCATCCTTCAAATGGCGTGCCACCCTTTCCTGTAACCATACCTTATCACCTACCACCAATGTTGCCTGTTTTTCGACCAGTTGTACCTGCTCCACACATTCCAGTTCATGAATATGCTTACCAACATTATCCTTGAAACTTCGATCCTCATATGTTAAGATCTCCATATGGAACCCCCGTGCATACTTTTGGTGCACCACTTGGTCATGTTGGTGCTATGGTTTACAATAGAAGCTTTCAACCTCCACCGAGAGAAACCAATGCATATGCTGCCAATTTTGCTAATCGGAGACAAGTTGTACAAGCACATGCTGGTCGTTTACATAAATTACGGCGCCATCATCGAGCATTCAATCCGAGAGAAAATATTAGCATGCATCACAGTGGACCACGGCCTTTTGTGTGCCCCCTCCCTATCTTGGTCCTAGTCCAGGGCTTATGGAGGGCCCTTGTTTTTCTAGCCCTACCCCTATGTATCATCATCCAAATGCAGTAGGAGGTCCTCCTCTTCGCGTTATTCAACATCCTTGGATTCCTGCAACTGCCTCGGAGACGTTGCCTTTGAGGGCTAATATTGTTAAGCAAATTGAGTATTATTTCAGTAATGAGAATTTGCAAAAGGACAACCACTTGATTTCTTTGATGGATGACCAAGGATGGGTTCCGATAACCAACTTTGCTGACTTTAATAGAGTGAAGAGAATGACTTCAGACATTTCTTTAATTTTGGATGCAATGCATAGTTCTAGTAAGGTAGAAGTTCAGGATGATAGAGTTCGAAAGCGTGATGGCTGGTCGGAGTGGCTTTTGACTTCTGGACAACCTGCATCTTCAAATGATCAGAAGATGCAAGCCGATATACAGGCTACTATGAAAAGGCTTAGTGAGTGCAATGATGACAGTGACAACAGTAATAGCAATGCATTAGACAAAGATTCAACTAATTTAATTGCTCAGGAACATGCTGGGAAGTTCGATACCAACTTCCGTATCAGATCTGATGTTGAAACTGCTGATTTTATTGACCCTAGAACTGGGAGTCTCTCTTGTTTGACAAAGCAAAAGTCACACAATTCCCAATCAAATAAGCCCCGGAGACACTACTTGATTGAGGATTATTTGAAAGCAATAATAAGCCCATTACACGCTGGCTTAACAAGGGGACCGCCCGTCCTGTGGAGGAAGCTACTTGGGAAGACTACGAGCAGTTTTGTGTCCATTTCCTGATTTTCAGGCTTGACAAGCCTTGTTTCAGGCGGCGTGGGATGTTAGGATACCAATCCTATTTAGTATTTACTTGAGATTAGAATGTCTTAGTTATAACAATATTCTAATTAGGGAATATTAGCTTGTTTTGAATTAGGATTTATTGTTTGATTAAAATTAGGTTTGAATTCAATTAGGAAGTATTATTCTTTGCTTTCAGCTATAAATACATATGATGTAATAGAGTTTAGGTAAGCAATACAAGTTTTATTTAATTTATTTGGTGGCTGATCTCCAATCAAAGGATCTAGGTGGTTTGATCTCCAATCAAAAGGTCAAGGTCTCTATTATTTTCTCTAAATATTCTGTTCCACCATTCCAAGAGCTTCTGATTGAGCTCAAATCTCATTTTTTTTGACCCCAAAACACCCTACTTTGAAGCATCTGAAACCCATGGCGAAGACGAAACCAGGAGTGAAGAAGGACTTGGAGTTCTACACCATCCACGAAACCAGCAAGACCGTGAAAGGTAACGTTTATTTTGAGCTTTTTTTGAGTTTCTTAATTTGCATGTTGTTTGTTTGATGAAATGACAGAGTGATGAGTTTTTTTGAATAATTTGTGAAATTTGGTGGTTTTGAAGTTAGTATGAAGATTTCAAGTTGCTTAGGATGGACTTAGTCTGAAGATTTCAATTTGCTTATACTTATTGTCCCCATTCTCGGGGAAACCCATACTTTATCTCAACAGACATCAAACTGAAGAATGGAAAGGATGGATGCAGGTGTGAGTTAACATTGTGCTGAATCTCGTTCATGAAGGTTCTTTACTGAATAATAATAATGATAATACAGAAGTGTTACTTTCTGGAGAAAAATTATGTTGGTATCATAATATACTCTTGGATCTCACTATGATTAGGTAGGAACTCATGCCCTGTGAGTAAATGAGCATAGAAGCAAATGATACAGTTCTTATAGAAATTTACCTTGCTTATAGAATTTTGAATGGGCATTTTACCTTGCTTATAGAATTTTGTAATTGCTGATAGAATGTTGATAGAATTGCTGATTGAATTTGTAAGAATGATGTTCTCTATGAACTGTTTACACTGATAGAATTGCTACCTGAAATCAGTGTAAACACTTCATATCAGTGATAGAATTCTGTAAGAAATTCTGGAAGCATTTCTTTCTTTGTTGCTTTTCTTTTTCTGAGCATCCTTCTTTGGGCATTTCTTTCTTTGTTGCTTGTTTACTTAAAGCATTTCTTTCTATGTATTCTTAATTCTAATCCTATGAAATTAAAAGGTTTTACTTGTTTACTTCTTGCTCACTTTTGCATTACTTCATTTGGCAAGCTGAAAATTCCGAAGCTTTGGACTTACAGTGAAAGAAGACTGATTTATGCATTACTTCATTTGGCAGGCTATGATGAAAATGTCGAAGCTTTAGAAAAATTTTGTGTGGCTTGTGAAATTATGCTGTAGAAAGAAGACTTACAGTGAGCGACCATTTCAGTGTAGTCTTACGGTTTCTCTTTTGATGTAGTGTGTGGTTTCTCTTTTGAAGCTCCATTTCAGTGCAATCTTTGTAAGAAGCAATATCTGTAAATGGTTGTAATGGGCATATGAAGAGTTATCAGTTGTAATGGTTGTAAGAAACAATATCTGTAAATGGTTATAATGGGCCTTTTGTAATGGTTGCAATATCTGTAAATGGTTGTAATGAGCATTTCTGTCAGTTGAAACAGTTATCAACAAACTAAGAATTGTTATTAAGAATTCTGTAAGAATTGTTATTGCTAAGAATTCTGTCAGTGATTGAATTATGTCAGTGATTGCAATTCTTTCTTTCTTTGCATTTCTTGAGTGTTTGAATGTTGTTCCTTCATATTACTAGCTGTTGTCATATGTGTATGATGGTTGGAAGATATTGAGTTACTCTTTCACTTATGCATATTTGTTGCAGAAAGAACTGAGAAAGGTAAGCCACCCACACTCCTGAACATTTCCATGGTTCCATTGAATGGTTTTCACTTTTATGGTTGATGGCATTTGAAGAATATTGCCATTGACTGTGTGTTTCTTTTGTTCTCTCCTACAGCTTTGCAGATCTCGGTCAGTAATTCACCCCCACACTGTATATTCGTATCAAATGATAAGTTACATAATAAAATGCTATTTGCAAATAGGTTTCATTACTACACTCCTCTCAATTTCAAAAATTCAGCTTTATAGAGAATTATAAAGGCTATTAGGAACTCTTATAAATAGGAAAGTCTGTAATAGAAAGGGGGGCATTCATTCATTCTTCTTTGTAAACATTTGTACAAGTGAGCACATTGCTCTCTAAGAAGATTGGCAATCTCGAATTCTGCCATTACATTCCAATCTATCCAGACTATTGTAACCTTACATTTTAATCAAACAATTCTTCCATTCTAATGATACTTTTGTTGAGGCTTGCTTGCTGAAAAACTGCAGCATCAATTCCCTTCTTGTCTTGCTTGCTGAAAACTGCAGTATCCTTTCCTTTCTTGTCTGTAATTGCATTAACAGAGTGGGCTTGAACTGATCCAATTCTGCAGAACATCAGAAGAAGTCAGATCGTATAACTATAGTCCCCTGTGACATGCTTTCTGAGCATCCAACTACTAAATGAATATCAGCTAAGTATGAAAATGCTTCCAACTACTAAATCAATGACTCTGTACACATGATGTTTCCAATGCCTCCACAACCTACAGTATGAAAATCAGCTAAGTAAAATAACTTCGAAGATGTACTAATGAGTTTATTACAGAATTCTATCACTGATATGAAAAGCAACAAAGAAAGAAATGCCCAAAGATGGATGCTCAGAAAAAGAAAAGCAACAAAGAAAGAAATGCTTCCAAAATTTCTTACAGAATTCTATCACCGATATGAAGTGTTTACACTGATTTCAGGTAGCAATTCTATCAGTGTAAACAGTTCATAGAGAATAACATTCTTACAGAATTCAATCAGCAATTCTATCAGCAATTACAAAATTCTATAAGCAAAGTAAAATGCTCATTCAAAATTCTATAAGCAAGGTAAAATTCTATAAGAACTGTATCATTTGCTTCTATGCTCATTTACTCACAGGGCTTTAGTTTCGAACTTTTGGTAAGATCATATCCTAGAAAAATGTTTATTAGAGCTCGAGTAGGAAAATTACTTATTCAAACTTTCCTAGCAAAATGAGTTCTCGTGCAGTGAAAAATATGAGAGCGCATTTTCCTTGCATATCAACATTGGATATCCATGTCCAATCAGATCAAATTATTTTCACTTAGAAACGGTTCTTTAAGCAAATTTACATGAATGTTTCGATTGACCCAATATTCTGATGATGGGTGAGAAAATAAGAAATACTCATTTACCCCATTTTGTCTGCAAAAGAAAAATAAAAAAATTAAAAGGAGTTATTGAGCTGTCATGAATCATGAGAACTTCCTTGTTTTATGGGGAGCTTCAACATGATTTTGTTGCCTAGGTAACAGTAACAAATGATCCCACCAAACTTTAGAAGAAACAACATAAGAATTTAAAGGTAACAACTGCAGTTCTTTAGACATGTGCAATCAATCCAAGTCGAAAGAAAATTATTCCGTCAATGCACAGAGAGTTTAGTTAAATCCATCAAAATGAAACATTCATAAAATAATAGGAAATACAGTAAAAACCAAATAAATGCAACTATACCTTCAATGTATTACAGGATTACAATGTTTTCTCCTTATTTTCCTTGCTTTTACTGAGAATCCGTTCGGTCTCACCAATTGCTTCCTCTGACAAATTTCTTCCTAGGCCTTCACCACAACAAAATTGTGTTAGAACAATTGTTATGAAGATATGGTCTGCTGCTACTTTTTACCCAAGTCAAGGAAAATGTTTGTAAAGGCTATTCTGATGTATAGTTTAGATAATCAATTATTAGAGAAGCTGGCCTGTCGTTCTGTTCAAAAACGTTTAGCTTGTCAAAAAATATTTGTCCCTAATATAAGAATTTTCATATGTAACGGAAGTAATTGATTCCACATTGACAATTTTTTGTCTGATTACAAACATTCTACCCATAACTCGTAGAGAAAACCCATTACTTCAATGAGTTAAGTGTTCAACTTGGTTTTTGACAAATCTAAAGCAATAATGCATACTGTATTATCATTATTTTTATTCAGTAAATAACCTTCATGAACGAGATTCAGCACAATGTTAACTCACACCTGCATCCATCCTTTCCATTCTTCAGTTTGATGTCTGTTGAGATAAAGTATGGGTTTCCCCGAGAATGGGGACAATAAGTATAAGCAACTTGAAATCTTCAGACTAAGTCCATCCTAAGCAACTTGAAATCTTCATACTAACTTCAAAACCACCAAATTTCACAAATTATTCAAAAAAACTCATCACTCTGTCATTTCATCAAACAAACAACATGCAAAATTAAGAAACTCAAAAAAAGCTCAAAATAAACGTTACCTATCACGGTCTTGCTAGTTTCGTGGATGGTGTAGAACTCCAAGTCCTTCTTCACTCCTGGTTTCGTCTTCGCCATGGGTTTCAGATGCTTCAAAGTAGGGTGTTTTGGGGTCAAAAAATGAGATTTGAGCTCAATCTGAAGCTCTTGGAATGGTGGAACCGAATATTTAGAGAAAACCCAAAGGATTGGGGAATCTTTAGTCGACTTTGGTGGAAATGGGGTGGAGAGAGCTTCGGTCTCTTCTCTGTGTGGAGATGGATTTGGGGAGAGGGAGGGAACATTCTCCCTCTTTAGTTTCCCCCAAATTCAGATTTCCCGCTTTTTTTTTTTTTTTTTTGAAACAAAGGTTGGGCACGTGCGACCCACCCTCCCTCGCCCATTTCCTTGACAGGTAGAATCTCTCATCAAATATTAATTAGCATTATGAGCTAGTCATAAATAGTGGTTTGCACGTGGTACTTATGAGGGTTTTTTAAATGGGACATATATCTAATTACTGTGGATAAAATTCAACACATGGCCATATTTATAAAGGTTTTGTGGATAAAAATTCAACCCCAACTGATGTTTATCCTTTACCGTGATTTGTACTTATTTTACACATAAAATTATGTTTAAAGAAGTTTTTAGAATGAAGTCTGGTTGACTTTAACTTTTCATCACCTTATTTTGGACAATTTAACATTTACCTTTACTTCTTCCAGTCTAAGGGCAACACCTCGTACCATTGCACCACCTCCACCTCCACCTCCGTTCAACTCTAATACTCACCACTGGCGACAAACCTGACCCCAACTCCCTTATGAAACTAGGTCTGCACTACAAGACCACCATCAACCACCCTCCACCATCAAGTCAGATCATGCACTTCCCCACAGGCCACCTGCAATAGAGCTGATAACGACCACCTCTGACCGACCTAAATAAGGTGACCACAATCACCATCAAGCTCCTATACCCGAGAAACCAATCCCTTCTCACAAAAAACTTTCATACTTATATAAAAGTTGAGATCTCATTTCTAAGCTATAAAGAAGTGAGACATGGAACTCAAATCTTTTCTAATCCATGTATTCGAAAAACAATTGTAGAGAGCCACAAAATCAAGCGTTGTTACTTGTCAAAGTCTTATTGTGGACGGGTTTGACCTTCCAAGGTCATGGTTGTTGTTTCAAGAGAGGGGCTCTCATTAGCTTTGTACCCTAGTTCATGGGATTACAATAATATAAGCATGTGGCGCATGTTCACCTTCTAACAATCTTTCACTCTTACACTATTTCTTTCATGTTTTCTTACTTCATTGCTTAAGATCTATCCATATATTTTTTCTAGTTGTATGTTTCAAAGAAAAATTGAAAATTTTCAAAATTATCCTTGCTCATTTATGATTTGCTTAAACCAAGGCTTGAATCTAGTTTCTTAAAAGTGTTTTCAAAACCGCCAACTTGATCCTAAGTCGATTCCAACCGGAAACCTAGAATTGAATTTGAATTCTTTATATTCTACGCTGGGTTTCTTGCCTACTTTCCTTGGCTAGTGTTTTCATCCTTGAAGTGTTTTTATTGGTGTTTGTTCTAAAGAAAATGAAACAAACACAAAGGCAAAGAATTACTTGTAGTCAACTCTTTGAGAGTTGCAAAACCGTTGCTTGCAGCGGCTATTTTTTAATAGACATGCTTCTGTAAAGTTTTAAAACTTAATATGATCAGAAGAGATTATTCACCCCCTCTATTCTCGCCTATCAAGTCTTGGCACACTTTTGCAAATCTGATGACATTATAAGTAAATAAATTTCCAACTAATACTTTGGTAATGATATTCATTTTCAAAAATGTCGATGACCATGTAACTCCAAAAAAACCTGAAGAGCTAAATTGCTAGGATTTTTCGGGGAAAACTAGTTTTAACCTATTTGGCCCAACAACTAGGACATTGTTGCAAAACTTCTCGTGGGTATCATTTTTTGTCCTTTTCCCCCTCCATGGGTTGGCAAGTACCTTCTTTGGATCCTTAGACCGCCTTGACATCGTCCTCGAGCTTTGTTCTCTATTTCGATACAAATTTATTTTAAGAAATTCATCTAATTATTGTTTCAAGTCATTAGAGAAATTTAAACATATCCTCCCTGGCAAGTAGAATGATAGTTCTAGAGGTAGCACGTACTCCGACTTTAGAGGACGACAATGTTGTCACGTTTGTCCACCCTTGCGATATTTCGGTAGAACTCGACTTCTAATGTTGCTCATTAGAATACAAAGTTTAGTGTATATGCTTTCACCTCTTAACGATCAACTATAAAAAGTTAAGGAAAACACTAGAAAGTTAAAATAAATATGCTAATCATAAGCTTAAAGGTCGACTTCAATAGATTCACAATCGGTTGTTCTTATGTTTAAGAGATGACAAATTATTTTCACAATGATCATCGTAACAATTTCTTTTAAAAAACATTGGGCCTCAAACCACTTTTGCTATAGTGGGCAACCCTAGACCATGTCATAGTCATATTCCCAAGAAACCGAATAAAAGGAACCTCCTTCTTGGGAGATTTTCTCAAATTATATCGGGAATTAACATTTCTTAGTGTATTGACTCAGACAATCTATCAAAACCTCAAAAAAAATTTCCAGAAATTACTAGTACCTTAACTCAGTCTATGCCATAGTGATTAAAATTTTCTATGGGTAATTTGGACGAATTCAATACAGAATTCATAAGCATCACTACAAGTTCATGATGAGTTACCAAATACATAGAATTCATGAGACCATGGATAGAAATATGAAGGGGAACCCTGCAATTTTTTCTGCATTCTTCAATCATTATCCAATGGTACTTTTTGGAATTTTTGAAGAATTTCGTGTGACATTCTTGAGTTGAAGGTTTGGAACATTTGAAACCCGTGAAATCTAGTTATTTATTTTGTTCTTTTAGTTTTCATTTATTTCTACTTCATGTTGGGTGTTTCTTGTCTTTGGTCTGTTTGAAGTAATTTGAACAAGTATGTGTTTAGGCTTGAGTAGGTAAGGAGGCGTACATAACCAGTAGATTTTGGTAGACCATGTTTGAGTGTGAACCATAATTCAATACCCAGTTATATACCGCATAAAAAGTCCATTAGTGCATGTCAATTCAATTTAATGGTTCTACATCATATCGTATGTACCAGTCCAATATTTTGAATGTATTGATTGGTGAATGACAACATATCTCGTATTGGTGGGGCTTGACTTTTCTAAGAATCAAAAAAAAAAAAAAAATTGTTTTACAATTACAACAATTTACTCATATCTTGTCCACCCATTTTAAGTTGAAAATCAAACAGTTCATCATCTTCTCTAAGAGAGCATCTAAGATAAAAGTCTAAAAAACCCCTCATGAAACCACAAATCATCATATCTATCCACACAACTCTGAAACGTTATTCGTTTTTGTGGGTAGTTTTCTTTTTATGAATGAGCACCTAGTATATGTGTTTAATCAAAGGTTTGTAGGCTTCACATAAAAGTTCTATTGGAGGCCATTGTAGGTAATTTTGGGTTTGTTAAAACAAGAAACAAAGATAATGAGTTTTGTTATGTAAATGGTTGTTCCCAGATGAAGATTTGTTTGTGGTGAATGTTGATGAGTCTGTTAGGAGTGTGTTAGGAGTATCAATGTAGGTTATAGTCAAATTATGAGAGATAGAACTGGTAATACAATAATGATAATTGGAGGGGAAATTAATCTGAGTAGTATTTTTTTGGTTGAGATGAATGTTATTGTTAAAGGTATTGTAGAAGCCAATGCCATGAGCTCCAGCAAGCTGTTGGTGTATTCTAACTTCGAAAGAAAAATCAACATCATTCATGGAAGGTGTGAAGCCCCTTGAAATGTTGGTAAACAATGCTCCATGTGCTAAGGTACCCAAAGATATTAAATCATTCTTTTTTTAGATAGTTAATGATTTGAAAAAAAAAAAAAAAAAGTACTAGCTAGAGTAATTATGGATGAGTATTTATTTGTCTCAACCAAATAAATTTATGATGGTGGCTTTCATTCATAGTGTTACGAATATAGATAGACAACCATCGGTAAGTACTATGCTGAAGTATGAGCTTATTAGAGATGTGGTTTGTCAATCCATTGTTGGGTGTTTGTATGCAAATGCTTTCCATTTTAACTTGGTTGGGAGCCATTTTTAAAACAAATGTACAATGATAATGATAAGTTTAGGAAAGACCTGAAGTCACTATCATACCATCAGACAAGGGAGATTTTCTTAAAATAACATAGAGAAAGTAGATAAACTTCTGCATAAGTACAAGAAAAGATGGAGGGCTATCGGTTGGAAAATTATATATATTCGATGAGTGGATGGATGGAACGCAGATCAATCACAAATTTTCTTGTGAATAGTGTGGTGGGAACCTTGTTGCTAAAAAGTTTTGACACAGGAAATATTTTGTAATGTCGATTATTTGCTTGATTTTGTGAATTGCTTGATTTTGTGGAAGTGGAGGTTGGGTAAGAGTATGTGGTACAAGTTGTCACAGATAGTAATTTTGCTTGTGTTGCGACGGGGAGAAAGTTGATGGAAAAAAACCCCACTTATTTTGATCTCCATCTACCGCCCATTGCATCGACCTCTCATGCTTCAAGATATAAGCACCAAATTTCATTGCTATTTAATACGGTCCAAAACGCAAGAAAAGTGATCATTTACATGCATGAGTGGATTTTGCATTAATGAGGAAATATACAAACTGGCTGATTTGGTTAATGCGTGAGTAACTAAATTTGCTACGACTCGTCTTACTTTGAATAGCATGCACAAGCATAAAATTACTTTTGAAAAGAATGTTTGGTTATCAAGCATGGTAAATGATTAGTATGGTACAACGCCGAAAGCGACCTGGTTTTCTTCATTTGTGGGAAAAAAATATTTGGCATGCCCTTAGATATTGCCTAATGTATGCATTTCATTTCATGAAAGTTATAAGGTATTGGATAGAGGTGTGATACAGACAATAGGATATGTTTTTTTAAGCTATGGATTCAATCAAACAAATTATTATGGAACACACAATAATGCCACTTCAGACGATGGGTTATTATTCCAATCCGGCATTCACAGAAAGGCTATGCTAAGACTCAAGTAGGGGACTTGCGCCCGGAAGCCTAGTCGGAGCGCCTAGGCTTTTTTTTTTAACTATAATTTATAATTTGTAAAAGTCAAGCATAATAGCATATAAATTACTTCCAATTCAATACCAAGTAAATATGAAAAATGTATATAAAAAAAAGAGTGTTAACTCTTTCTTTTTTCGAGCTGGAAATAAAAAAGAAAAAAAATTAAAAAATCCCCCGAGGTGGCCGCCTAACACCCAGGCTGATTTTTAGAACAAAGCTTTTTTTTTTTGTTTTATTATGATGACAACTTATTTGCAGACCTTGAAATCAAGAAATGATTAACTCAGTGCATAGATGTAATGTATGATGATGAACACGCAAATATCAATATAGATACGTGAAATTAAATATTCAAAATGCGTATGAGATGCGTATGGGTGACATTATGAGCTTGCTATACTAAATCATTGTCTGATTAGTTATTTCATTATTTATTTGTTTTGTTTTTGAACCCTAGGCGATTATTTATTGTGATGAGATGATTTTGTTAGTATGAATGTTTTGAACACTAGGCGATAATGGTTCGTGTTTTGCCTAACATGTAGCAATAGGATAAAAGAAATTTTTCATCTATTTAAAAGTGATTAGAGGCTGGTACTACTTAAGTAATAACCACATTTGGTTTAAAGAATGATTTACAAATAGGCTACATTTATATTAGGAATATTATTTATTTATGTTTTGTTGGAAAATGGTTGAAAACCCTACTTATTTGAAAAAAAAATTGGTAGTGAGTTTTTTTTTTATTTTTGGATGATTATTAAATATAGATACGCACACACTAAAAAAGAAGGCTTGGAACAAAAGCACTTCAATGCTTTGGTATTTGTGACTTATAACCTTGAATTTGAGGCAAGATTAAAAGAAAAAAAAATTAACAAGGAGATACCTATGATCTGATAAATTTTTAAGAATTGGATCCTAAAGATGAATGACTTGTAGAGGAGAATCACGTTCTACCCAAAGACACGCAATGGATGAATGTGCATGAAACTTTTGATGCAATGCCAATATATACATCTAGGAAGATATGAGAGGTAACCATTTCAAGCACTTAGAATAATTAAAAAAATAATGATGGTGGAATCAAGGAATAACTAATTTATTATTAATAAAAATCAACTTATTCTATAAAGAAAAAGAAAACGACAATTGCAAAATAAAAATGTTAACATTCTCCCGAAACAATTGTAGATGAAGAAGATGAGAAAGTGGAAGAGAAAGAGGTTGATGATATTGACACTCAAAGCAGCATGATGATATTGGTAATGAGAATGTCATTGCTGTAATAAATAGAAGAGTGTTAAAAATCAAATATGTTTCTTCGTGTTAAAAAAATGAGGAATTTGATTGATATTGATGATGATTTTTCATGTAACATTTGATTATAATAATCATATTATTAGCATTTATTTAGTGTTAAGTATTTAGCCACTTTTAGTATATGGTTGCCATTGAATATGTTTTGGACGCCTATGATCATACTTTTTAGGTTAATTTTTGTGAATACAAAGTGATAGCCCTTCCTTTATGATAAACATCAATAATGGGAAATGATGCATCATAAAATTGTCCTCCTATGAGTTTGACCACAAAAAAATTGTTAGACTGCCAAGAACCACCTTTTTGGTGGCCGAAGGCACTACGATGCTTAAGTCAGTAAATTTGTTAGAAGAAGGATGTAAATCTGGACAAAACTCAGTTAAAGTTGTATACCACTGTCGAATGTTCTTTTTACCTTTTATAATGATCGTGGTTAACTCTCTGCGTGACTTAAGCATGTGAGGCACAATGGAAGGAGATGTTTCTTGTAACAGTCTTCTCCTTAAAGGAGATGCGTTCGGGAAGGCGTAACTCCCTCCATGGCTCTTTTTGGTGAAACGTTCATCTTCTTTATGAGAGACTCGTGTCGGGATTGGATCCGAGCTCTGATTCATTTGGGCCTTGATTTAGGCTTTGTTTATGCTTCCTCATTAGTGGGCCTTGTCTGGGCCTCAGTAGTTAACTTTATTCTTCTTGGGCTTTACGAGCTGACCCAATAGACTGGACGCTATATCCTCGTGATGAATCTTTATGCCACATGTACGATTGTGATGATCAGTCTATTTTGATGTATCATCAGAATATACAATACAAAAAGTTTTAAATCTACTTGCTTAAATATGTCTTATTTGTGTATTATATATATGTACTACATTTGTGTATATATTTATGGTTTTTCAATTACCAATGAGATAAGATACATAAACATTTTGATAACTATAGTGAGAACATGTTTATGTTAGTTTTGTCGATGTTTGAAGCCATTTCTTTAATTCAATTGATTTCGAAACGATATTCTACCATTTGCTTTTACGTTTCAAAATAATGTTCTTCCTCTGATTTCGAAGAAGAAAGAAAGGAGTGCGAGGATCCTGTCATTGGCAATTTTGTTGTCGAGTGTTACACTTTTGGCTATGTGAAAGAGTTGCTAACGATAACCTGGAAACTCAAGGGGAGCTTTGACATGAAAAACCTATAATGAAAACACATTTTTTTAAAGTTCCAGGACAAGGAAGATCGGGAAAAGGTAATAGAACTTGGGTCACTCCATATACCTAATAGGCTCTTATCATCGGGCCATGGAGGTTGTTCTAGGAATAAGATGTAACGGTCTTAAACATTATTCCCATATGAATGTCTTAAGAACATTCCTTTAATGTTTTCAATACCCAAGGGGTTCGAAGCAATTGCTAGCACAATAGGTTCCCCACTGATGCTCGACAAGGCCACTAAGGACAAATTAAGCATGAATTTTGAAAAAGTTTGTGTTGAAATATATGTTAACAGCTCCTTCCCCAATCAATCCCCAATACTAGTGGACGATGATAAGAGTATATTTATGCGGTCCTTTCATTGCTCGTTCCTATAAAAGGAGAAGTTTGTGTATGCCTTGCTTCCTTTTGCATTTCCTCATTTCTGATTGTTAATCCTTTGATTCCTAGCATTCGTTATTTAGTCATGTATAACTTCAGTTTTGGGTAGCGATGCTCTTGATGCTTGCGAAGCGTTCTTTATGCCCAAGCAGGCAACACACGCGACACTGGACAATATTTTTCATGACTACTCGTTGCCAACCGATCTGGAAATTGTTCTTCCCGGAGAGGGTGACAATCCTTGTCATCCTAAGCATGGCTACATTGCTATGTATCCTCATATGTTCCACTCTGGTTTCAGGCTTCTGGCTCCTACTATCATCTAGGAGTACTTGGATATGTTTGGTATTGCTCTGGCTCAACTGGTCCCTAATGGTTGGAAAATAATGATTTCAACCTTGGCAAGAGCTGCCTCGGCTCGTATCCCCATGAATGTTAAGTTTTTGCATTCTCTGGTAGGGTTCAGCGTGAACCCTAATCACACCTGTCACCTGCGTTTTCCTCCTTGCTTTGAGGACCTGCGATAGGAATATGCAGGCCAAGAAAACTTAATCCCCAATATACCAACATACTTTTTGGTTCATCATGTTATTGCTCTAGGTTTACATACAACTATTGATCTTAGTAAAGGGCGGGCTGGTCGAGGTCTTGGTTCTATGTCGTTTTTTCTTCCAATCACTTTAGGTTCCACAAGAATCAGATTCTGCAATCATTTTGGGAGCCTAAGAAGGTCGAGTTGTCACTGTCATTGGAAGAACAAGAGTTTTGCCGTCAGTTTTGTTATTTTTCCCGAGTATTAATGGAAGACTTTCTCAATACGGATGCCATTACTGCTTTCGAGGTTATTGTTGCACGCACGGACTGGTGATGTAGGAGTCACCGCTTCCGTCTCTACTCGAGGCCCTAGGAATACTTGTTCAGTTGTTAAGAAAAGGAAAGCTCATAGGCCTCCTAGCCCCTCCAAGATGTCGGCCGTCAGTTCTGGTCGTGTCTCAAAGAGAAAAAAACTTGCTTCCTCTGTCCTTGAATCTGCCAAGACCCCCTTTCATCTTGTTTCTCTCCATAAAGGAGGTCGTGGTTCGGGGAATGATTCTTCTACCCTTGAGGATGAAGAGGTAAACCGAGTTCTTGAGATAAGTAAGAAGGAAGTTTCTCGTCCTCTGGATGACCATAAGAAAAAACTTGTTGTTTCTTATGGCTTGTCGGATTCTGTCGGCCTTTTGATTGATGATTTGCGTATTATCGAGAACAAAATGCTTCAGCTAGGTGTTTGGCTGTCGAATAATCCAAAGGGTGCTAAAAATTTGGATGATTTCGAATACGATCCGTCAGTAGAGGATCAAGTTGTTGCCCGGGCTCGAGATCTCAAGCTTAATGTTTCTTCTGTTGTGGCTGGGACTTCGGGGTGAGTTGCTATTCCTTTTGCGTCTCACCCCGCTCCTACTATCCTTAGCGAGTCCTTCTAGCCTTCCGAGGCTGATGTGTAGGACAGTGCTCGCAATCTCATTGGCGGCTATCACGGGCGGTTGGCTAATAGAGCTCCTATGACCGTGCGACAACCACGTCATCATATTGACGATGGCCTCCAGCATCTTATGGAGGGGATTACGCATCTTACTAATGCGGCCTACATGGGGTTGAATTGTAAGACATCTCGAGACTAGGGAGCGCATGTCGAATGGAAACTATCAGGACACATTTTGGTCATTTCCCATGTTCTCCGTCGATTGGATTTGTTGAAGGTGCAGTGTACGGAGCATTAGAGGGTCGCGGACTCTGTGTGAGAATCGTTGAAGGAACTCGAGGCTATGCGTGATGATTTCTCTTCTGACCTTGAGACATCCGAGGTGGGATTGAGCAGGTTGTGTTATCGTCTGGATGTTGCTGAGAAAGAGTTGTCCGACCGAAAGGTTGAACATGGTAGAGGTTGTTCATTCTGCCAAAGAATTTTATGCCAAGCTCGAGGCTTCTACTATTCGCATCGCTCAGCTGAATT
Source organism: Berberis vulgaris (assembly GCA_963556465.1). Classification (NCBI taxonomy): domain Eukaryota; kingdom Viridiplantae; phylum Streptophyta; class Magnoliopsida; order Ranunculales; family Berberidaceae; genus Berberis; species Berberis vulgaris. The sequence goes on from OY747131.1 coordinate 28,815,927, forward strand.
TCGAGTTTAAAGAGACCAAATCAGCGGTCTCTGCTAAACTTCGGATATTGACAAAGAGTTAGCGTCAACCCAAGCTGAGCTGTTAGCTGTTACTGAGAAGCTGAAGGCAGTGGAGGCCATGGATTTTAAGAAAGTGGTCGAGGGTCGCCACGATTTCCTAGAACCGCAAGGTTTGGATATGTCCCCATATTGTTGCTTTGCTAAGCAAGAATTTGTTGATGTCGAAGAAGTTGTTTCGATTCAATGGGTGATCTGGATGTCGAGGAGCCTTGTGATCCTATGCTGCCTAAAGACGCTGCCCACGACACTGATTTCTCTTCTTAGTTGTTGTTTTCTTCTTCTTTTTTGTAATCTCGTTTTTTAGAAGATAAATGGAAATTTTATTATTTCCATTTTTATGTCCCGTATGTCTAACTTGTTAGCTTTTATTTGTGACATTTCTGGGAGATTTTCGACTTGTTTGTCCGGATATTTATGAGTGGCTTCGATACTCGGCATTCTAGTTGTATAAAAGCTATAGTTTACGAAATCATGTTCTAATTCGGATTACGATGTCGCACATTACAATCGACGTAAAAGTCTGACTCTTATGTCCGGGTACTTTATTACTTCGTGGTTTATCAGACCAGAAGTTATTTTTTTATGTTCGACTCGTTCGTCCAGGACATGTATTTGTTTTTGCTCGATACTCTAGTCATGCTGAGCATTTTCTCGAGTTGGTTTTTTAATCTGACTTTTTATCCTTATTAAATTTTTGTTGTTTCGAAATTGAGAGCAAAAGACTTTATTGATAATATTTTTCAAGTGCTCTACATTCCATGGTCGATATATGATTTCGCCCTTTTTGTCTTCCAACCAGTATGTTTCTGGTTTGTTGATTTTTGTTTCCTGGTATGGACCTTCCCAGTTCAGGTTCAGCTTGCCCGCGCCGGGCACTTTCATGTTTAGTTGGACTTTTCGTAACACCCAATCTCCGTCGTTAAAAGTTTGGATTCGCACCTTCTTTTTGTTAATACCCTGCCATGCGTTGTTGGTAGGTTGTCTTCTTAGCCAATGGCATGACAGCTCAACGGTTAGAGCTTCGTGGATGGTACCACTAGGTCATGGGTTCAAACCCAGCTTGCGGCATCTTTAGTGGGTTCTGGGATCCTATAAAAACCTTGCTTGCCTTTCAAAAAAAAAAAAAAAAAAAAAGGTAGGTTGTCTTCTTAATCGAGGTTGCTTCTCATTTTTCTTCGAGGAGATCTAGCTCGACTCCTAATGCTTTGACGTTGTCTTCAACGCGAAATTCTTTGGTTCGAAATGTTGGCATTCCAATCTCCACATGTATCATTGCTTTTGACCCTTAAGCGAGGGCGAAAGGTGTTTCTCCTGTCAGAGTTCGTTTTGTTGTTTTGTACGCCCAAAGGACACCAGGTAACTCGGATGCCCATAGCCCTTTTGTTGTCTCGAGTCTTCTTTTGAATGCTTCCAAGATTGTCCTGTTAGTGACCTGGGCTTGTCCGTTTGCTTGCGGATGAGCTGGCACGGAGAAATGTTGTTGGATATTCAGGTTCTCACATAACTCCCTAATCCTTTTTCCATCAAATTGCCTCCCATTGTTCGTGACAATTACTCTTGGGATCCCAAATATGCATATGATGTCTCTCCAGAAAAATTTCTCACTTGTACTTCTCCTATCTTTGTGAGGACTCCACTTCTACCCATTTTAAGAAGCAGTCAACTGCGAAGAGAAGAAACTTTTTTTTATCGGACGTTGGAAGTGGTGCTACGATGTCCATTCTCCATTGTGCGAATGGTCAGAGGCTGCTCATTAGGATAATATTTTGTCCCGGCATGTGGGTGTATGGGGCGAATCTTTGGCACTTGTCACATTTACGAACTAGCTTCTGAGCATCCGCTTGCATTGTTGGCCAATAATAACCTAATGTGAGAGCTTTGTGGGCCAATGTTCTTCCTCTTGGATGATTTCCGTATGTGCCGTGGTGTATTTCCTGCAAGACGTATTCGGCATCTCCTGGTACAAGGCACCTTAGTAATGGGCTTGTGGCAAACCTCCTGTACAGTTTGTCATTGATCATTGTGTATCTTGCTGCCCAATTTCATAGTTTCTTGGCTTTCATCTTATCTATTGGAAGTTCTTCGTTTAATATATACGTCTGAATTGGAGTTGTCCAGTTGGTTTCTTGGTTTACGGTGCATGCTTCTTCTGATTGATTTTCAAGTATGGAGCTTCCTTGTGTCAAGACGAGTGGGATGTCATTATCCTTTGTTGTTGAGGCTTTTTTTGCTAGTTCGTCGGCTCTTTTATCCTTTGTTCGTGCGCATTGTTGAATGGTAGCATTTCGGAAGCCTTATATTTGCTCTGTAGTTTTTTGGCGGTAGGCTTTCATTCGAGTGTCTTTTACTTGGAACTTGTCTTTCAGTTGATTGACCACCAACTTGGAATCAGTAAAGACACTAATGTCTTTTATTCTCAGGTGTTTTGCTAACTGTAACCCCACTATCACAGCTTCATTATTGGATGCTTTAAAACTTAACTTTATCGCCTTTTCTAATGCGATGCCCTTCCGAGTTGTATAAGACTAAACCAGCTCCGCTTTCTGCCTTGTTGGATCCCCCATCATAGCGGAGGATCCATCCTTCAGGGATAGGTTCAGGTTGTTATGTTCTGTTTTCCTTATCCTCATATTGGTTGTTGCTTCCTGTGAACTCGGTGATGAAATCCGCTAATGCCTGAGCTTTGGTAGCGATTCTGGACGCATATTGATGTCAAATTGTCTGCGCTCTTCCTGACAGGTCCGACTTGTGTAATACCGACCGAAGCGGTTGTTCGGTCATAACCATGATTGGGTGTGCTTGGAAGTATGGTCACAATTTTCTTGATGAAACGATTAGAGCGAGTACCTGTTTTTCTAGGGTTGGATAGTTGATATCTGCATCTGCGAGTGTTTTGTTGATGTAGTACACTGATTTTTGCACCCCCCCCCCTTTTTCTTTTTATATCAGTGTTGAACTTACCGCGTGGTTGGACACAGATAGGTACAGATACAATGCTTTTCTTGTGTTCGATTTTTTTAGTAGCTTCATGCTTCCCGTGTATGGCTTAAGGCTTTGAAAGGCTCTTTCGCATTCATCATTCCATTAGAATGTCTTGTTCCCCTTCAAGATTTTAAGAAATGCAGACACTTTGCTGATGATTTGGAGATAAATCTGTTCGGAGCTGCTATCCTCCAGTTAAGACTTTGAATACCTTTTATATTTGTCGGCGATTGCATGTTAAGAAACGTTTGTATCTACTTTGGATCGGCCTCAATTCCTTATTGGTTGACCATGTACCTGAGGAACTTCGCTGACTCCACTCCAAAAGTGCATTTATCTGGGTTCAACTTCATATTGTACTTTCGAAGATGGGAGAAAGCATATTCGATATCCGCGACGTGGTTTGTTCTGCGTGAGCTTTTGATGAGCATATCATCGATGTAAACCTCCATTGTTTTGCCGATCTGATCTTTAAACATCTTGTTTACTAGCCATTGATACGTTGCTCCCACGTTCTTTAATCCGAACGACATTACTAGATAACATTATGCACCATTTCCGTTATGAAAAATGTTTTTTCTTGGTCTGGGGGTACATTTGTATCTGATTATCCCCGGAGTACGCGTCCATGAAGCTCAACATTTTGTATCCGGCAGTTGCATCCATTATTTGATCTATTCGTAAAAGTGGAAAGTTGTCTTTGGGGCAGGCTTTATTTAGGTTTGTGTAATCCATGCACACCCTTTATTTCTCGTCCTTCTTCTATACTAGTACCGTATTCGCCAACCAATCCGAGTAATGAGCTTCCCTTATCATTCCTGCGCTGAGCAGTCGGTGCACCTATTCGTTTATCGCCTGATTGCGTTCTGAGGCCACCAATCTTCTTTTTTGTCGAACCAGTTTCTTATCTGGATTCACTTGCAATTTGTTGGAGATGATGGATGGATCTATTCCCACCATGTCATTCATCGTCCATGTAAAAACATCTTAGTTATCTTTCAGCAGGTGGATCAGTTCCTTGGTGAGTTCGGGTTGGATCTTTGTGCCGATTCGAACTGCCTTTTCTGCTTCGTTGTCTAAGTAGACCTCGACGTTTCTTCTTCCGGTTGCCCGGTGTTGGGTCGATCTCATGGACGGGTTAGAGCCGTATTGTCATTCGAAGAGTCTGAACTCGTTTCATCAAGTTGATGTGAAGACTCTTCCAGTCGTTGCAGTAATTGCTATTTATGAGGAGTCTTTATTGCAGCAAAATGACACTACCGGACCGCTGGTTGGTCTCATTTTATTCTTCCGATGCCATTGTCGGTATGGTACTTCACACATTGGTGCATAGTGGAGGAGACTGCACCCATCTTGTGCATCCACGGTCTCTCGAGTGGCATGTTGTACGTGATAGGAGCATCGATGACGAGAAAGTCTGTCATTAATACTTGCAATTTTCCTGGCTCTCCTGCTTCGACTGGTAATTGAATCATTCCTAGTGGGTGACATTGTTCCCCACGGACGGCACCAAACTGATACATCCAAAAATCGTCATCCTATGAGTTTGACCTACAAAACAATTGTTAGATTGCCAAAGACTACATTTTTGGTGGCCGAAGGCACTCCGATGCTCAAGTCAGTAACTCTTTTGGAAGAAGAATGTAAATTTGGACAAAACTCAGTTAAAGTTGCATACCTTTGTCGAATGTTCTCTTTACCTTTTATAATGATCGTGGTTAACTCTCTGCGTGACTTAAGCATGTGAGGCACAGCGGAAGAAGATGTTTCTTGTTACAGTCTCCTCCTTAAAGAAGATGCGTTCGGAAAGGCGTAACCCCTTCCACGGCTCTTTCTCGTGCAACGTCCTCTTCTTTTTTAGAGAACTCGTGTCGGACCTGGATCCGGGCTCTGATTCGTTTGGGCCTGGATTTAGGCTATGTTTATGTTTCCTTATTGGCGGGCCTCGTCTGGGCCTCAATAGTTAGCTTTATTCTTCTTGGGCTTTACGAGCTGACCCAATAGACTGGACACTATTTCCTCGTGATGAATCTTTATGCCACATGCACGATCATGATGATCAGTCTATTTTGATGTATCATAAGAAGATACAATACAAAAAGTTTTAGATTTACTTGCTTAAATATGTTTTATTTGTGTATCATATATATGTACTACATTTGTGTATATATTTATGGTTTTTCAATTACCAACGAGATAAGATACATAAACTTTTTGATAACTATAGTGGGAACATGTTTATGTTAGGTTTGTTGATGTTTGAAGCCATTTCTTTAATTCAATTGATTTGAAACGATATTCTACCATTTGTTTTTAAATTTCAAAGCAATGTTCTTCCTCTGATTTTGAAGAAGAAGGAAAAGAGTGCGAGGATCCTGTCATTGGCAATTTTGTTGTCAAGCGTTACACTTTTGGCTATGTGAAAGAGTTGCTAACGATAACTTGGAAACTCAAGGGGAGCTTTAACAAGAAAACCCCATAATGGAAATACATTTGTTTTTAAGTTCCAGAACAAGGAACATCGGGAAAAGGTAATGGAACTTGGGTCACTCCATATACCTAATAGGCTCTTATCATTGGGCCATGGAGGTCGTTTTTGGAAGAAGATGTAACGGTGTTAAACATTATTCCCATATGAATGTCTTAAGAACATTCCTTTAATGTTTTCGAAACCCAAGGGGTTTGAAGCAATTGCTAGCGCAGAAGGTTCCCCACTGATGCTCGGCAAGGCCACTAAGGACAAATTAAGCACGAATTTTGAAAAAGTTTGTGTTGAAATATATGTTAACAGCTCCTTCCCCAATCAAATCCCAATAGTAGTGGACAATGATAAGAATATATTTATGCGATTTTGTGTTGAAAGAATAAGGAAAGAAACAGAATAATCCCAAACGTCTAGCTCTGATTCTGAATTAGAAGAGCTTGACATGGCAGACAGCAGGTCTATTAAGGAACTTTCGATATCCACCTTGGACAATGTCATACCCCTATGCATTCATTATCTAATAGCAGCGAGGGCAAGACAGAGTCATTCAAGCTAAAATCCAGCCCGCTTCACTATATTTCGAAGTACCATGGCCTTTTTATGGGGGGTCCGAATAAACATCACAAGGAATTTGAGGTTGTATGCTCCAATAACACCAGTCGTTGTAGATGAAAACATCTTGAAGTTGGGATCCTTTCCATTTTCTCTAGCTGACAAGGATAAGGATTGGCTCTGTGAACCACCTTTTGGAACGGTATACTCCTGGGATAACATGAAGAATGTGTTTCTGGAAAAATTCTTCCCAACTTCAAGAATCATCTTGTTGAGAAATAAATCAATGGTATTCAGCAAGGTCCAAGAGAATCACATCCATCATATTATGAGCGTTTCTAAACTCCCATAGCATTATGTCCGCAGCACCAGATAAAGGAGGAGTTTCCAACTCAGTACTTCTATGAAGGATTACTTCCTCTTGAACGACAGATGTTGGATGCAACATCAAAGACCTTGATTTCAAACCAAGCCTTGAACGCCCAACAATATGAAGGAATTTAAGAGTCTTCAAGCCAAGTCCATGAAATAAGTATGACTTTTAATTGGAAGCTAAAATTGCTAACCTTACTTCACTTGTTTCTCAGGCTTTAGGAAAGCAAAAGTGTTAGGACTTGCACAAGTTTGTGGCATGTGTACCATGTAAGGACATGCGTCTTATCAATGTCCTCAGCTGATTGAGAATGGCGGTTAGGAGAATATCAATGTTGTGGGTTTTCAAAGAGATAATCGTTCTAGGAATAACCCTTTTTCTAACACTTATAATGAAGGTTGGGAAATTCATCCCAACTTTGGATAGAAGAATTCCGAACAGTCTCAACAACAAGCCTTCACTAGGCCACCCCCCGGGGTTTCTTTTAGAGGCTGCAAGAACCACCTCAACAAGGTTCATGTATGTCCTTTAATTATGATGAGATTCTTCCGTAGTTAATTGTTGCCAATGCTTATTTGGTTCAGACTCAGCAAAAGCAAGCAAAGAATATAGCGAAATAGAAGCTATAAATGGGACAAATAACGAAGTTAATAGCACAAATTCGTGAGCAAGGAAAATTTTCTAGTTCTACCATTCCAAATACGAAATGAGGGTTTGAAACTACAAAAGCTATTACGCTAAGGAGTGGTATGCAAATTGAAACTGAGATGACAACCCCTAAGCAAAATCGAAACATGGAAGCAGAGCCAATGTCAGATTAGAGGAGGAGGATCCAACCACAACATCAACCAAATAGGGCCAACCAAGGTCGAATCCGAGCAGTCACTCCCCCATAGTTGAAACACTAAAACCCCAAGGTAAGAAAATCAGTGTTTCAAATCAAGTTTATGTTAATCCTTCTTTGTCTTTTCTGCCTTTCCCACATAGGTTTGCCAAGTCTAAGAAAGATTAAAAGGATAAGGAAATCTTAGAAACCTTTCGGAAAGTCCGGATTAACATTCTGCTTCTTGATGCTAATAAGCAAGTGCCGAAGTATGCGGAATTTCTGAAAAAGTTTTGCACCACAAAAAGATGACTTCAAAAAGGAAAAGTGATAAGGGTGAGTGAGAATGTTTACGTAGTTCTTTAGAGGAACTTGTCGGCTAAGTATAAGGATCCTGGTAGTTTCACTATCCCTTATGTAATCCGTAATACCGGAATTGAACATGCGATGTTAGTCTAAGGTGTTTCCATTAATGTTATGCCATATTTTGTTGAATTTTGGCGAGCTTAAAAATGATGGCGTTATTATTCAATTAGTTGACCGTTCTAATGCATATCCTCGAGGTTTGGTTGGAAGATTTTTTGCAGGTTAACTATTTGATTTTTCCAATTGATTTCTATGTCCTCGAAATGGACGATTCAACATTTTCAACACCTTTGCCACTTATTTTAGGGCGTCCCTTCATGAAAACGGCAAAGACAAAAATTGATATGTATGCAGGAAAATTGACCTTGGAGTTTGACAGTGATGTGATTAGCTTCAACATCTTTGAAGCCATGAGGTATAATGTTGAAGGAAACTCTTGATTTATAACATGAAGGAGGCAATCATTGAGACTGTGGCGGACTTGGAGTCTTTGACATGAATTGATAGTAAGTTGACTTCCCCAATTTCTATTTCATCATCTACTAAAAAACTTTTTCCTTTTGTGATTTAGGCACCTGCACTTGAGCTTAAACCGTTACTAGATCACTTGAAGTATGCTTATTTGGGAGATGATGAGATATTGTTTTTCATCAAATCATCATGACTCACAGCTTTAGATGAGGAAAAACTTATTCGAGTTATGAAAGAGTACAAGACTGCAATTAGGTGAACATTTTCCGACATTACAGGTATTAGCCCTATCCCTTGTATGCACCATATACTTCTTGAGGAATGAGCAAAACCTATTAGAGAAACTCAACACCGCCTAACCCTTAGTTAAACGTGGAGAGCTAGGGTTTGAAAACGTAGGCAACTAGTTTTTTGTGCTCAGATCTGGACTGCCAATGATGATTGCTGCCTTGATCCCACAAGGATGACACTAACCAATCCCCAGGCTAATGACATCTCCATTGCCCCTCGTGGAGATGCTAAAGAAAATGAGAGTGGACATGCACCTACGACTGACCATGACACAACTCAGGAACAGAGCAGCAAGACTGCTAATACTATTTAACCAACTCTACCGATCCCAGATGCAACAGCGGTTACGGCTGGACACCAAGCAAAACCTACTGCCGCTACACCCAACAAAAATACATCTAAACATGTTAGTTGGGCATCGTTGTTTGCCAGCCGCAAAGAACAGAGAACGACGAGGCTGTCCTACGTTCCTCCATCCATGATTGATGGTCATGCTTTGGTGCAGATCAAAGTTGTAGAGCACAACAACAGACTGGTTGAATGCGAGCAATACATTATAGGTAACTTTGTTGGTAAGAGGCTCTCTTATAACTTTGTTCATGAAACTTTGAAGCACTTATGGGGTTTAAAAAATGGCTTCGAGATGTCTGTTTATGGTGAAAAGGCCTTTGTGTTTAAGTTCCTTAATGAAACCGACAAGATGAATGTCCTAGAAATGGGACCAGTACACATAGCAAGCAGATTATTCCTTATCAGGCCATGGAAACCTTATATAAAAGATGATGTCGAGGTTCTTCATTCAGTTTCTGTTTAGGTCAATCTGAGGAAAGTTCCACTTTTCTTTGGAGCCCTGAAGGACTGCAGGCCATTGCTAGTGCACTAGGAGTACCCCTAATGCTAGACAAAGCAACTGAGCAACGGTCTAGGCTCTCTTTTGCAAGAGTGTGTGTTGAGATGGCCTCAAATAGTAAGTTTCCAACTGAAGTAAGAGTGGTTTCCGATGATGGGAGGACCACTAGAGTGGAAGTTGAATACTCATGGAAACCGGAGAGGTGCAACCACTGTGTGGGATTTGGTCACAACTCTGCTAAGTGCCCAAAGCAGAGGGACGTACCTAAGCCATCTGCCAAATACTGGAAGCAACAAGAGACTCAGGGGATCCCAAACACTGAATGAGCATCAGATGGCTGGACAAAAGTCACAAGTAGACGCAAAGATACTAGCCACCAGGAAGCGGTGAAGAGTCCCAATAAGGACACTCCGAGTGAGACACACTATCACCCCAATGAGATCCAATCCATTACGCCATATGTCAAACAAAATGAGGTGCCAAAAGACTTGTAGATTGTGGAAGTTGTGAGTGGTACGCCAACTGCAGCACTAAATACCTCAGATGAGGGAATGCAAGCTGATGTGCAACATGAAAGCATGACTGAAACTGCAATTGAGTTATGTCACTCTGGACAGAATAACTTGATAAATGCAATTGAAGTAGTTGACATTACTGCTGATGTGCAAGTAGTGGAGGCAAATGTGCCAAATGGGGAAACCAATGAGCAGTCAAGTTTGCAAGTAGTAGAGGCCAAAACACAATTCATTGCCAGTGGGCAAGAGAAAACAACCAGTATGCAAGACACATGCACTCAACCACCAAGGACCACACATCCTACCAGTCAGTCCGATAAGGCATCTCCTAGCCAGATTAACAAATAATCAAATGCCCCTAGCACAATGAGAGCTACTGGACGCCGCAAGGAGACAACAACTAAAGCTTCTCAGGGAGTCACAAGCAAGGGTTTGGAGACTGGAACTAGTCACAAGGGACATTCTAAGCAACCACAGACTCAGGCCAGAATTCACAATTTAAGAAGCAAATGCAACCCTTTTGATGTCCTACAAATTATGGAGTCTGACCCTGTTACTAAAAGGACTCAAGCAACTAGAGCACCTAATAAGCATCCAATAGGACATGATGAATCTAACCTAGTGGGGGTGGAAACTCACAAGCGCAAGGATTATATGATTAAGTCCGCTTGCTGGAATGTTAGGGGCCTTAATGACCCCCTGAAGCAGAGTGAAGTGAGGAAACTAATACACAAACAGAAAGTCAGTATCATAGGGTTGGTAGAGACAAAAGTCAGCAATGAAAAGAAAGCCAAAATACAAAAGGAACTGATGCGTGACTAGCACGCAGTGGACAACAACGACCTAGTCCAGGGCGGGAGAATATGGGTCCTTTGGGACCCTCAAGCAGTAAACATCAGCGTAGTTTCAAGGTCAGAACATGCTATATTTCTGAATGTTATCTGGCCAAATGGCTTCACATCCATCCTCACTTTCGTATATGGTAGCAACTACACTACAATCAGGAAAGAATTATGGCTTGAACTTGAAACATTTTCAGTCACTAATAAGTTGCCATGGTCAGTTTTGGCTGACTTCAATTCGATACTAAATTCACAGGAAAGAGTAGGAGGGGAGGAGATAAGACCAGGACAATTTATTGACTTCGCAGAGTGTGCTTTGAAGTCAGGTCTTTTTGATTGTCAGTATAAGGGGTGTTTCTTAACATAGAGCAATAAGCAAAATGGTGAGAATAGAGTTATGTCCAAACTAGACAGGGCAATGATTAACAAGGACTGGTTAATAGACATGCCTAACTCTGAGGTGGATTTCCTAAACCCGGGGGTCTTAGACCACTCCCCAGTTCTCCTAACCATCTATGAGCACAAGAATCCAAGACCTATCCCCTTCAAGTTTTACAACTACTGGGTGCATGAGCAGGGCTATATGGATGTGATACAACAGGCTTGGAGCCAGATAGTGAGTGGTAATGCAACATACTGTTTCGTACAGAAACTAAAGATTGTTAAAAGACAACTGACGATGTGGAGAAATAACAATTTTATAAATGCCAGTAGTGGTATCATTGCAGCTAGACAGTTCATGGAGGCAGCACAAAGTTCACTACAAATGGACCCCCTTAATCCTAACCTTGCAAATACTGAAAAATTGGCAGTTAAGAAGTATGCCTTTGCAGCCCGTAATGCAGAAGTGGTACAAAAAGCTACAGCGAAGCACATGCTTTCAGGTGATGAAAATGTCACCTATTTCCATCAACACTTGCGTGAAAGGAGGGCAAAGAACAAGATATTAGGAATCTACAATTCTCATAATGAAAAACTAGAGGATGTGAAGGATATAGAAAATGAATGCATTCAATATTTTGAACAGTTGTTTACTGGAGAACAAAGTGCCTATGACTCAACAACCATTGAGGGCTTGCAACCTGAACGAACAATCAGTGCAGTGGAGGCCTTGGAGTTGGTTCAAGAGGTGACTAGGGATGAAATCACTGAAGCGCTTGCTTCCATAGGATCAGAGAAGGCACCTGGCCCTGATGGGTTCTCTTCACTCTTCTTCAAGACATCATGGAGGGTTATAGGAAATGCTTTTACAGAGGCAGTAAAGAACTTCAAAAACAAGAAGCTACTTGGGGAGGTGAATGCTACGTGTATTACTTTGATTCCAAAGGTGCCTAATGCTTCCTACTTGGCTGATTACAGACCGATCTCCTGTTGTAATGTCTTGTACAAGTGCATCACCAAGATCATGACAAATGGGATGAAGAAAGTGATTCATAGGCTGGTTAGCTCAGATCAATCAGCCTTCATACGTGGAAGATACATTCATGACAATGTGATGCTAGCTCATGAACTAGTCAGGAACTATCACAGAGACAATGGAGTACCTCGATGTGCAGCAAAAATCGACCTTCGGAAGGCCTATGATACGGTTAGATGGGAGACAATTGAGCATGTCATGCGGAAAGTGCAATTCTCTGATTTGTTCATTGACTGGGTGAGGGTGTGTATCACGACACCTAGGTTCTCCATATCCCTCAATGGGTCACCTAAAGGATTCATCAAGGCCAAGAGAGGCATAAGACAAGGGTGTCCGATGTCACCATATCTGTTTGTTCTGGTGATGGAAATTCTCCACTTGATTCTCAAGGAGAAGGTGGAAGTAGGAGAGTATGAGCTGCATCCTAAGTGTACCAATTCACAAATCACTCATCTATGCTTTGTAGATGACTTACTAGCCTTCTTCAAGAGAACTACCAGGTCTGCAATGGCACTCTCACAAGCTTTGAGCACCTTCAAGTCATGTACTGGACTTGCTATCAATTGCTCTAAAAGCAACCTGTTTGCATCTGGGGTGCCCAGGGACGAAATTCAGCTGATTACTAGTTGTCTTGACTTCAATCTAGGGGCGCTTCCAGTAAGGTACTTGGGTCTCCCTTTGATATCTACTAGATTGGACTACAATCAATGCCTTCCACTGATAGACAGAGTCAGGAAACGGGTTCAATCATGGAAGAATAAAACTCTCTCATATGCAGGTAGAGCCACCCTTATAAAAGCAGTCCTGAACAGTCTGCATGTTTACTGGACATCTTGTTTTATTCTGCCTCAAAGTGTCTGTGATGCTATAACAATAATGATGAGGAACTTCCTGTGGCCAGGCTCTGATACATACGCAAAGAAACCTATGGTTAACTGGCAACATATTTGCAGTCCTTACAATGAGGGAGGCTTGGGCATAAGGTGCATTGAAACGTCAAACAAGGCAACAATGATGAGGCATGTATGGAATATTGCTTCTCATAAGGATAACCTATGGGTACAGTGGACTAAAGCCAACTTAATCAAAGGAAATAATTTCTGGACCATGGACATACCGAATGAAGCCTCTTGGTGCTAGGGCAATATCCTGAAGTGCAGAGGTCAGGCTAGTTCACTTATTGTGCACTCTATTGGTGATGGAAAGGACGCTAAGCTGTGGAAAGACCCTTGGCATCCTATGGGTATTCTTCTTAATATATTTCCACAGCACCTAACCTACCATTCATCATTACACCGCAATGCAACAGTCAGCTCACTTATCCACAATGGCAAATGGGATATTGGCAGGCTTGGAAGAACAAACCTTGCTGATATATGTGACGACCTTGGTATGGTGGAGATGGACACTAAACATAAAGATGTAGTCACCTGGATGGGGGGCCAAGCTGGGGAGTTCTCAAACAGGAGTGCATATCACTCAATGAGAGCAGAACACAATCAATATCATGGTCCAAGTTGGTGTGGTTCACAGGAAGAATACCGAGACAGAGCTTCATCACCTGGTTAGCAATGCATAAGGCTCTTAAAACACAGGATAAACTGCTCAAATGAAGGGTTATAGACCGGTCTATATGTCCACTATGTAGTGATGAACTAGAGTGTGAAGAGCACCTCTTTTTCAAATGCAGGTACTCTGGCTTCATATGGACACGCATCCTTCTCTTATTAGGCTACAGACACCAGGCAATGAACTGGGCTGCTGAGTGGAGATGGTGTGAGCTTAAGTTCTCTGGTACATCATCAAGCAGTGTGCTGAAGAAACTTGCCCTGAATGCAACCACGTACCACCTCTGGACAGAGAGGAATCGCAGACTATTTCAGTCCAAATTCAGAGCAGCTATTGAAGTGGAGACAAATATTATCGAAGATGTCAGATTACGTGCCTCAGTCATGGACCTTCAAGTTGAAGATAATGCAGACAATAGGCTACTCTTTGACAAATGGAGACTTGATATGCAGTTCTTCACTCGCACTATCACCATGCATGCATGGCAACGGCCTGAACGAGGTTGGTTTAAAGTAAACTTGGATGGTTCACTCACTGGAACTATAAGGGGGCTACGGAGCATTGATTAGGGACCACGATGGATTGGTAGTAACAGCTGGGGCAGGGAGTCAACGAGCACAAACGGTTCTTCTTCATGAGCTACAAGGGATAGAATTAGGAATCAAACTAGCGCAGAGATATGCCCTACACAGAGTGGAGTTGAGTATGGACTCCAATATGGCTTTCAAGTACCTTACTACTGACAAAGTCCCTCCATGGGAAGCAATCCATATAACTAGAAGGATCAAGGAAGCTTTAAACAAATTTGCAAGTTGTCGGATCATGCATTCAGTACGGGAAACAAACCAGGCGGTGGATAAACTAGCAAAACTGTTACCATGTCATGAGTTTGTTGAGATCATACCAAGTTCTTTTGCGGAAGATATTAAAAAGATGGTATTTGATGATGCTAGAGGTAGGAAATATGCGCGAATGTAACTAATTTGTTCCTTACTTCTTTTTCTGTGGTCTGGGGAGCCCATATAAACCCCCACGCTTGCCTTTCAAAAAAAAAACACCGCTAACCCCCTCCCCCATGATGGAAGTGATAAATAAAGAAATCATTGAACTCCTTGATTATGGCGTGATCTACCCTAATTCAGATAGCCAATGGTTTCACCAGTGCAAGTAGTGCCAAAGAAGTCCGACATAACTATGGCAAAGAATTAGGAAAACAAGTTGGTTCCCACACGAGTGCAAACTGGGTACCAGTTTTGTATTGAATATAGAAAGTTGAATGCAACAACTAGGAAAGATCATTTTTCTCTTCCCTTCATTGATCAATTGCTTGAAAGGTTAGTTGGTCATGTTTTTTTATTGTTTTATGATGGTTAATCAAGGTATTGTTTTATGCCATGTAGTTTCAGCTAGGGGTATTGAGATTGATAATGCTAAAATATATCTTTTGTTGGACATGCTGGATTTTATCGACATTCATCAAAGACTTTTCCAAGGTTTCTGGACTTTTATGTCAACTCCTACAATAGGATGTGTTGTTTGAGTTCAATGAGGACCGTCAGAAGGCATTTAACAAGCTTAAGGAGTTGTTGACATCGACACTTATCATTGACCATCGGATTGGAGTCTTCCATTTGAGCTTATGTGTGATGCATTAGATTATGCCTAAGGAGCAGTTCTTAGCCAACAGAGGAACAAATGTCTCCACATCATCTACTGAGCTTCCCGGACTTTGAATGATGCTCCGTTGAATTATTCCAAACCGAAATAGAACCTTTAGCTATCATATTTGTTTTAGAGAAATTCTGGTCTTATTGAATTGGAACTAAAGTAATTATTTTCTCTGATCATGCAGCTTTAAAATATTTGTTACGAAGAAAGAGGTGAAACCAAAGCTTATACGTTGGATGCTTCTTCTTCAAGAGTTTGATGTAGAATTCAAGGATAAGAAAGGGAGAGAAAACGTGGTGGTCGACCACTTGACTCGCCTGGTGCGTGATGAGGAGCTCTTATCGATTCTATAGAATTTTTCTAATGAGCAACTACTTTCGGTTGAGGTAAGTGAACCATGGTAGCCGATATTGTGACTTACGTTGTATCCAAACATATTTCAAACATCTTGACTCGCGCTCAAAAGGATAAACTTAAGAAAGTGGCGAGACAATTTGTAGGGATGATCCCTATTTATGGAAGCATTATGTCGATCAATTGATTAGAAGGTGCGTGCTCGATTATGAATTTAATTCGATATTGACGTATTGTACTTCTTATGCTTGTGGAGGGCATTTTGGAACTCAAAGAATAGTCTGTAAGGTTTTAGAGCGTGGATTTATTGGCATATTTTATTTAAGGATGCTAGATTATTTTGCATGACTTGTGACAGGTGCCAAAGGACAGGTAATTTAGGCCATAGGGATCAAATGTTGCAACACCCTATATAAAATGTGGAAAAAAATTTACATGTTGGGCATTGATTTCTTGAGTCCATTCCCTTCTTCTAATGGTTTCATTTATATATTGTTTGTCGTTGATTATGTTTCAAAGTGGGTGGAAACAAAAGCCACCGACTGATGATTCCAATGTTGTTGCGGAGTTTATTCGTTCTAACATTTTTGAAAGGTTTGGAATGCCGCGAGTGATTATAAATGATGGAGGTTCTCACTTTTGCAATCGTACAATTGAAGTTTGCTTAAGAAGGACAATTCTACACATGGGGAGTTGTGTCATCTACCAGTTGGGCTAGAACATAGGGCGCATTGGGTAATCAAGACTTTCAATATGAACATTGATGATGCCGGCCTTCATAGAAATTGCAGTTGAATGCACTTGAAGAGATTCGGAATGAAGCATGTGAAAGAGCAAGGATTTATAAAGAGAAAACCAAAGTTTTTCATGATCGCATGATCCGTGGAAAGGCTTTTGTTGTTGGACAGAAAGTCTTATTTTTCCAGTCATGTTTTCGACTTTTTCCGGTAAGTACGTTCTAGATGGGTTGGTCCTCTCATTCTTACTAATGTTTTCCCCATGGTGTTATATAGGATAAGAGTTTCACAACCGGGAAGGAGTTCAATGTGAATGGACATCGACTTAAGCTTTATTATGAGTCATTTGTGGAACATGACTTGGAGGACATATCCGTCCATTTTCTTGTTTATTTAGAGGATTAATTGGAGATATCGTCAAGTTACACGATGTTAAAATAAACACTTTTTGGGAGGCAACCCAATCGGATTTGCTTTCTCTATCCCATTATTTCTCGTTATCTTTGTTTTGTTTGTTTGTTGTTTGTTTTCCTCTTTTAAACATTGAGGACAATATTAGGTTTAAGTGTCGGGGAAACAACGTTGTGTTTTTTTTAGTTAATTTTGGTGTTAGTTTTAAATAAAAAACAAAAAATGTCTGTTAGTTTTAAATAAATAAATAATGCCAGTCCATAAACCAAAAAAAATGTCTACTTTTTTATGGGTTTTAATATCGGTTAAAAAAAATTGTAGTTGTTTTCAGTCTTAGGATACTTTCCAACACAATGATGAGATATGGTTTTTAATTGCATGATTTTAAGGTGATTTATAAGCATAATTTGAGGTTTGACATTATTCTTTGGTTAATGCTTATTCATTGTTATCATATGCGAATTCACATGTAATCAACTGGGTAATTGATACTCATAGCATGTTTAATTTAATTAAACTCAATATAACCCTTGTGTGAGTTTTTTAGCTTATTGTTCTCTAATTTTGAGAGTTTTTAATTAGTTCGTCCTTCACTTTTTTGTCAATACTAATTCGTTGCATGATCTCATTTTTGTTTGTTTTGGTTGTTGTTTGGATTACTTTCATAATTTAGAACTAAACAGTAAAACCTATACTAATTTCATTTAAGGCATTATATTGAATTGCACGACATGCTTGACATGATAAAGGCACCTAGTTTCCACCATTGCCAAATAAGCTTGTGTCCATGACAAATTTTCTGTAGGTTAACCCCCGTTGTGCCTGTTATCAAGTTTTTTTTTTCGTTACCCTAATTTTTCATTCATAACCTAATCAGAAGTGAGAAACATAATTTGTAAAAACTTCATTGTGATTCAAGGCATGTTAAATAGCAACTGCGGGGAAGGCCCTAAGGTAGACAGTTAAAGAAGAAAAGAGTTGCCAAAGAATAAAGATTTTGGAAAAAAAAATTGGTACAACACTACAGAAATGATACAAACAGTGCCATTGACTAAACTCAATCATCATTTCAGAACTATTACAGATAATTAAGTTCTGTCATTTTCAAGAGATACCAAGTAATGTTTCGAAATCCTTCATTATCAATAGTCCATCTTTTCTATTTCATGCATGAGCTGATGTATCGGTATTGCATTACGTTTATGTCTTGAACCCAATAATTCCTTGCTAATATCTCTAATTTTATTGCATGCTTTCACCATTTCCTTAAACCCTTTGTAATTTCCTTACAACCTAAATTAACACCTTTTGATTGAGTATGTTGTGCAATGTCATGGTGTGAAGATTTGAATGAGGTACGAGCATATGTTTTCACTAATTATTGCATTCAAGTAGTAGCATTTCTTCCATGAGATCATATATATATATATCGCAAATGCCCTTATAGCTTGCTTTCAAAAAAAAAATCATATATATTGAAGAAAACAAATAGTCATAAAATGTTTTTCCTTCTTGTTATATCCTATGTGAGCAATTTGTTTTCCTTTACATCAATCCTCTCACATATAACTAAAATAAGAAAAGTGATTTAACCAGACAATTAGTGATAAAAAAATGTGTAACCATTGAGATTTTTGGGTTAATTCTTTTCAGCATGTGTATAAGTTTCACCTATTACTTGGATTGATTTAATTACAAGCTTTTCATATGATTGCTATTAATGTGTATTAGTTTTCGAATGATGTGGACTTTATCTTGTGTTTGTAAATAATCTTAACATGTCATGATCCATCGAAACTAAGTGAAGTTAGAGAGCAAACAATGAAAACTAGTGATATTGTGCACTCAATGCAGACCTGCAAACCAGTCTTAATAGTTTATAAAGGTCTGCAATAAGATAATAGGAATGACCAATTCAAGCAGTTGGTACAAACTTCAATCAAAACATTGAAGAATTAGAGCTCCAAGAAGCGGCAAGAGAAACTATAGCAGAACATGAGAATGATGCCCTCGATAAAAATCAGCCTGTTGAAAAAAAAGGATACGAGTCAATCCAGGCTATGGTTTTAAATGCTTATGAAGATTACATACCAAACACTAGGAGATCCACTAGACGTAGGAAAGGGAACAAGAAGTACATTGAACATACTCCACAATAAAAAATAAAAATAAAAAGATAAGGTCTCCCCCTAATAAATGATTATTATTGATTGTTAGTATGGAGCATCTTCCTTCATTTTGATTCGTTAGGGATGACTTACCCTCTCAAGAGATTGCATTTGAGTTTTTTATTTTTACTTTTTTAGTAATATAAAGGTTAAGTGGTCTTTAAATTTCTGCTTGCTTTTAAATAAAAGACCCACACGTACCATTTTTTCATTTAAGAAGTTTTCCTTCAACTTCGTGTTCTTCGTCGATTTGAAGCGAAAGATTTGAAAGATATTCAAAATAGTTTTTGGTGTATTTGGCGTGGTTTTGTGTGTGGAAAAGTAAATAATTTTTCTTCATCATTTCTTTGTATCATTTCTAGGTAACATGATAAAAAATTAATAGTTTTTCTTTTTTGTTTTTTTTCATGGTTTGATCACAAAATTCATAATTTATAAATAGGAATTCAATGATGTGTCGCGATTTACCCAATTCACTAGGATTTCTATTACATTATTTCATGAACTTCCATTGAATTCATGTTGCGATATGGTATATTTGCATGTAATGGGATTGTGAAAGAGTTGTAAAAAAAATGGAGTTGAAAGGAGCCTCGAAAATGAGTTGAACTGCTCAGGTCATAAGTTAAAATGAAACTTGCATTGGATATGTGTGGTGCTGGTAGGCAAATTAAGTTGTTGATTAATGAGTTGTTTCAGATGGGTTTAAAAGGATGAATCAAATGAGTTTAAGGATGGTTTTGAGTTTATTTCAGCCAGGTTTATAGGACTGAATTACCTAGAACTTTGCTAGGGAACCTAATTTTTGCAACTATGGTTATCTGGTATGATTATAGGAGGTTCTTATAACCTCGAGATATGGATAAACATCTGAAGGATTCCATCATCGTTCCTGGATCATGCTACATTACCCTGGATGGAAAATATTGTTTACTAAGTATTTTCTTCATGGGCTTTCAGCTAATTTAGTGGGTTGTTTTAGTTAGGTTTAGAGGGTTGATTTGGCTAGGTCTAGGGGTTGTTTTAGTGGATATAGGTGGTGGTTGTTTTAGTTATATTTAAGGGTTCCCTTTGGGTGAGTTTAGGAGATCGTTTTGGGACTTTTATGGATGTTCATTTGGTTGCCATGATATGTTTGTTCTTTTGCCTTTTGTTTGCTTATTTTATCATGTTTAGTGTGTTGGGATACATGCAATTTAGTCGATGTTATTGTTTGCTTTTTGAACTCTTTTGCAATGGTCTCCATTCAGAATATCGATGACTTTAACAACATTTTTAGTTAAATTAGGTTATGTTTGGTTGCAATGACACATATGAGTTGTATATTATGTTATACACACTAATATAAATATTTTGTTGGTATATGATGGACTATGATGTGAATCTAACCCAAGAAATTGGTCAATGACAATTTTGGGTGACATACATTATTTGATTGTATTATAATGGTAAACATTGCAAAATTACTCTAATGCATTAGGATGGCTATGCATATCCTCTCGATTAGTACTGAGTGAGTTGTACAAAGCTTGTTATTAGAAAAGGAAATTAAGCAACTGTACAAGTTGACTCCGAGAAGAAATTCCTGAAAATCAGGAGAAAAGTTAATATATTTTTGTTATCTTCTGGTGCGCATTTGTGTGGTTTGCGACTTTAGGCCCATGTGACCGTCAATTGAGATGAAATATTCATTTAGAGAAGGCACCGTGTTTGAATGCATAGCTACTCAAACTGAATATTTGTGCATGTATATAGGTATGTTGAGTGTGATTGATAATGTATTTGCGAATTATATAAAATTAAAAAAAAAAAAAAAAAAAACTTCATATGCAAGGGTTGAGATTTTGGTCTTAAGCTTTGTGATAAATGCCAAATAACATTAAAAAAAATAGTGCTTTTTAATTACATTTATAGATTATTTTTTGAAAAACATTTTATTTTCTTCTTCTTCGCTAAAGTCTAAACACCTCTGACCTGTAGGTCGCACCTTGTTGATAGGTTATGGGATTCTATAAAAACCTAGCTCGTTTTCCAAAAAAAAAAAGTCTAAACACCTCAAAAGTTATAATAAAGATGAAGTAAATTAATTAGGCTTTAAATATAAACAAGGCAACACCACCACTTCTCCTGTTGAACACCACCAACACCCTACTTTCTGAAGGACACCACCACTTTTTTGAAAGACGCCACCTATAAAAGGAAAAAGAACCCTAACATATCCTCTCTTCTTCCTCTCTCCGTCTCTTCCTCTCTCCTCCTGTCATCAAGAACCATCACCACCACACTGCCGGTCGACCTACTCCTCAATCTCTTCTCACCCTTTCTCCCTATCTTATTCTTTTTTCCTCTCTCCATCTTTTCTCCTCTCCCTCTTTTCTCCATCAAGAACCATCGCCACCCCGTCAGCCTCCTACACCACCTCCTCATCTCTCCCTCTCTTTCCTTTTATGTGTTTTTTTCTTTTCCTCCTCTCTTATTTTCTTCTTCTCTTATTTTCTTCACAATACAAACACAAATTGGAATTAACAAACACAAATTGAAATTTTAGAAATACAAACAAGATTTTACAATACAAAAACACAAAAAACAAACATTAACAGTAAAATTTTCATTAATAATTAAAAATATTGTAAAACAAATAAAAAAAATACATTATTTGTCGTGGACACGGTCAACAAATTCTTTGAAGGGATGGCGTTTGCAGCCGTAGGAGGAGTAGTAGCCCACTAACGCACCATCACCATGATGAGGACGATGATGATCACTGTCATCTTCCTCATCTGACAGTTTTCCTCATCATCGTACTCCTCATCATCTGGAGACGATGATGAGTGGGGGTCCTCATACCAAACAGAGCCATCTACGGAATCTCCAATTTTATCCCATTCTTCGTCGAAGGATTCTTCTTTGAACATTGGCCTTTTCTCTTTATTTTCTCTTCTTTCTCTTAAATTGGTTATGGATACTAATAAATGATTCCCCTTTTATAATGCTCAACTTAAATGACAACTGAAATGATTTGGTTATGAATTTGTTCCCAACCAATTCTATTTGCATTCTCAAGCAATTCTATTTACCTTTCCAATGAATTTTATTTGTCTTCTCCAACAATTTTATTTGTCTTCTCAAGTAATTTTCTTGTGATTAGGCAACCTTAGTGGTTTTCAAAAGTATGCTTGAATGTCATAGACAAAGGAAAAAGTAAAAAAAAAAATTCCCTGAGATACTCAAAACGCAGCGCAAAAAATTCCCTGAGATACTCAAAACGCAGCGACAAAACAGAGCCAAATAATGACAATCGAAGCAAATGGATGCGAATGTGATCTTACAAATCGCAGAAATTCAGCAATTGTATGAAACAGAGTCAGGTTTTTGCCCAAAATGCATCGGCTCAGGTGAGGATAAGACACATCCTCGCCGGAGCTGCCGCGTTTGGATAGAAACCAGACTCAGTTTTTTGCCCAAAATGCAGCGGATCGTGCGAGTAGTTTTCATATCCTTGCAACTACCGCTGCGTTTGGACAGAAAACAGACTTTGTCCATTTTTTAGATTTTTTGTATTTGAATATTTTTTTGGTTTTTTTCAAGTCCTATGGGATTGATACAATATTGACATATTTAATTTATTGCTAAACCCCACTTTTGAACACCCCAACTTGAGATGGTCAAAAGTGGGGTTTAGCAATAACTCAAATATGTAAATAATGTAGCAAATCCATGAATTGAAATAAAAAAGATTCAAATACATCATCATCATCATCATCAAAGCCCATTCCCGAGATTTTCGGGGTCGGCTACATGAATTTTGGTTCTCCAAGCAATGCGATCTTCCCACATTTCCTCACCTAATCCAAGCTCAATGATATCTTCATTCACCGTCTTCATCCAAGTTTTCAACGGTCGTCCCCTCCGTCTACACCCTCCATTAACTTGCCAATCTAAACATTTTCTAATTGGCGCCGTGCTCGGTCTCCTCCGCACATGACCAAACCAAGTTAAACGTCTTTCTCTAATTTTTTCCTCTATGGGCGCTACACCTAAGTATCTCCTAATTCTTTCATTTCTAATCTTATCCTTACGAGTTTTACCACACATCCACCTTAACATACGCATTTCTGCTACTGCCATCCTATGCGTATGTTGTCCCGTAGTAGCCCAACATTCTGAACCATATAGCATGGCTGGTCGAACAATTGTCTTATAGCATTTCCCTTTTAGCCTTGCAGGCATCCTTCTATCGCACAATACTCCTGACGCCATTCGCCATTTCAACCAACCAGCTTTAATCCTGTGGTCTACATCTGCTCCAATAGCCCCATTCTTTTGAATTATAGACCCTAGATATCGAAAAGCCTCACACTCTGGGACCTCGACACCTTCGATCTCAATTGCATGACTTCTCCCTCTTGGTTCACACCCAAAGTTGCACACTAGATACTCTGTCTTCGAACGGCTAATTCTAAAACCTTTACTCTCTAAAGCCTCCTGCCACTTAACTAATTTCTGACCTAAACCTGCACTAGTCTCATCCATTAAGACAATATCATCTGCAAATAACATGCACCAAGGTACATCTTCTTGCAGATGTCTCGTCAACTCATCCATGACCAAAGCAAAGAGATATGGACTTAACGCCGACCCTTGATGTAGTCCTACTGTCACTGGAAATTCACTAGACATCCCACCTACTGAGCGAACACTTGTTACAACCCCTTCATACATATCCTTAATGATATCGACATAACATTGAGACACTTTCTTCCTTTCAAGCACCCACCAAATTAACTCCCTGGGGACCCTATCATATGCTTTCTCCAGATCAATAAAAACCATATGCAAACTCTTACGTGCCTCTCGATATTTTTCTACAGTTTGCCTAAGCAGGAAGATGGCCTCCGTAGTAGACCTACCTGGCATAAATCCAAATTGATTCTCCGAAATCGTGGTTAAACTCCTAAGTCTTTGTTCTATAACCCTCTCCCAAAGTTTCATCGTATGACTCATAAGCTTTATCCCTCTATAGTTCGAGCAATTCTGGATATCCCCTTTGTTCTTATAAATTGGTACCACAATGCTATGCCTCCATGAATCTGGCATTTTTCTAGTTTCCAAAATCCTATTAAATAGCTTAGTTAGCCATTGAATCCCAACTTCTCCCAGACATTTCCATGCTTCAATTGGTATATCATCCGGTCCAACGGCCTTCCCTGTCTTCATTCTTTTTAAAGCTTCTCTCACTTCTGTGGCACTAACTCTGCGATGGAACACGCGATCTCTCCCTTCCTGTGAAGCATACCCCTCCAAGTTTAACTCCCCTACATGTGTTCCATTGAGTAGGTTCCAAAAGTAATCCTTCCATCTATCTAAAATAGCTTTATCCTGCATTAAGACTCTTCCATCCTCATGCTTAACACACTTAACATGACTCAAGTCCCTAGTTTTTCGTTCTCTAGCCTTCGCTATCTTGAAAATATCCTTCTCCCCTTCCTTCGTACCTAGCCTATTATAAAGAGCATCATACGCTCTCTTCTTAGCTTCCCCTACTGCTCTACTACTCAACTTCTTAGCCTGCTTATAAAGCTCATAGGACTCTAGGCACCTATCTTTTTGCCACGCCTTAAAGCATTTTTTCTTTTCCGCAATGGTTTGTTGCACATCCGCGTTCCACCACCATGTCTCCTTACCATAGAAACCTCCTCTTTTGGCCTGTCCTAACTCTTCCTTCGCACATCTTCTTATTCGGTTTGCCAAATGTTCGAAAAGATCCGCGCTACTAGTCTTATCCTTTGGTTCTAGATTCTCCCCACCCTCTGAAACTGACTGGCCACCCAAAATCCTCTTTCGAAATCTTTGGCACACATCTCCCTGTAAGGTCCACCACTTAATTCTCGGTCTAACCTGTTCTATAGCAATACGACCCCTACTCTTAAGACAAAAATCGAGAACTAACAGCCTATGTTGGGATGTCAGACACTCTCCTGGTATAACCTTACAATTTTTACACCTACCTAAATCGTGTCTCTTCACAAGAAAATAATCAATTTGACTTCTATTATGCCCACTCGCAAAGGTCACCAAGTGATCTGCCCTCTTCTTATAAAAAGTATTTACGATCCCAAAATCCTGAGCTAAAGCAAAATCTAGAATAGAAATCCCCGCAGTGTTTCGATCCCCAAAGCCTTGACCTCCATGTACCCTCTCATACCCAACTCTATCCTTACCGACATGGCCATTCAAATCCCCGCCTAGGAAAACCCTATCGGAAGAGGGAATTCCAAAAACTAACTCCTCTAAAGAGTCCCAAAAATCCTTCTTAGTCTCCTCGTCCAAACCCACTTGGGGTGCATACACACTAATAACATGCACTATCTCTAGTTCTAAAGCTAATTTAATACTTATGATTCTATCCCCAAACCTCCTAACGTCGACTACTGCATCTTTAAAAACTTTATCTACCACTATTCCCACCCCGTTCCTAGTGCCATCTTTACCGGAATAGAAGAGTTTGAACCCTCCTCCTAAATCTTTAGCCTTGTTCCCCTTCCATTTTGTCTCTTGAAAACAAACTATGTTTACTTTCCTCCTACGCATGACATCCACTAATTCTATTGTCTTTCCCGTCAAGGTTCCTATGTTCCAAGAGGCTAATCTAATCATTCTATCTCTAGCTCTAACCTGGACTAGCTTCTTTACTCGCCCCCGTCCAGAAAGGTGCGAGAACCCTTGCCTATTTAACACTACAGCCGGGCGCCGCTGCAGCGCGCCTTGCTCATTTGTCACTACACCCGAGCGTAGGTGCAGCGCGTCGCTTATAGCGGGGGACGCCCTATCCTTCTGCATTAATCTTTTTGAACCAATATCCATGAAAAGGGATGTGATGGGTTTTTTACGGTTGGCTATCACAAGCCTAACACCAACCCTCCTCCTTTATCCGGGCTTGGGACCGGCCGTTGCAACGGGCGGAGTTAAAAAAAAAAAAAAAAAAAAAAAAAAAAGATTCAAATACAAAAATAAAAAAAATAAAAAATGGACAGAGTCTGTTTTCTGTGCAAACGCAGCGGACAACGCGAGGATATGAACACAACTCGCACAATCCGTTGCGTTTTGGGGAAAAAATAGAGTTTGGTTTCTGTCCAAACGCAACGGTAGCTGCGAAAGATATTCATATACTCGCGGTATCGCTGCGTTTGGACAGAAAACAGACTCTATCTATTTTTTGTATTTCAATATTTTTTGGGTTTTTTTAATTCCTATGGGTTTGATACAATATTGACATATTTGATTTATTGTTAAACCCTATTTTTGAACACTCCAGCTTGAGATGGTCAAAAGTGGGGTTTAGCAATAAATCAAATACGTAAATACTATAGCAAACCCATTGGGATTGAAAAAATGAAAAAAAAAAAATCAAATTAGGAGTGGGCATGGGACGGGATGGAATTCATCCTTATCCCATCCCGTTCGTTCGGGATCGGGATGGGATAGACTCATCCCGACCTCGTCCCATCCTAAACGGGTTCGAGTCGGGACCGGATCAGCGGGTAATGAAAATTTTGCTATAAATGTGATAAGCATGTGTTCATTTGTACAAGTTGTGGAAATCAATTTGCTGAAAATTTGTATACTTAACTTGTAGAGACCAATGGAAATAAGAGCCAAGCATTGTGCTTTCTAATAATGTACCAAAGAAAGAAATACTCCAAGATGAAGTTTATAATTACAACCAGATAAGCAATACAACATGTAAAATATTGGGAAATAGATGCTAGAAAAAAGGGAATGGACAAGTGTGAATGAGAGAGAATATATGGTGATACAATCAAATGATCAATATGTATCTTATGCTTATATCTCATAGAATGACTTGTGCTTATATCATCATTGAGTGAATATGTATCTTAGAATACTTATATCAAATTATCAATATGTATCTCATAATATGATCAAGAAAGAATTACACTCCTACAAATATATTAAAATTATTAATAATAAATATTTAAAAATCAATTCGGGATGGGACAGGATGGACGGGATTGAAAATCTCCATCCCACTCTAGATTGGGACGAGACGGGATCAGAATGGGATTGATTAATCTCAATAAAGCCCAAAAAATCGAGACGAGATCAGGATCACGGGATGGGATGCCCACCCTTAATTCAAATACAAAAATTCAAAAATATGAATAGAGTCTATTTTCTGTCCAAACGCAGCAAACAACTCAAGGATATGTATATATTTCGCAGTGGCTGCTACATTTGGACAGAAACTAGACTCTGGCTTTTGCCCAAAACACAGCGAATTGTGCGATTGGTTGTCTAGGGCATGCACGTTCCGTTGCATTTTGTTCTTTGTAGGCATTTTGGACAATTTAGCATGTGCCGTTGTGCTTTAATTTATTTTGTTCGCATTAGCCGCTGCAAATTTATGTGTATGGCTCGCATTTGCCGCTGCGTTTGGGTACAAACTCTTACTACTCAGTTATGTTTCAGGGCACTTATAATAGGTTTTTTTCAAATCCTCGAGATGTCTTAGACAAGAAGACCCCCTCTCCCCTTTTTATTCATTTTGGCAGCTGAAGTTTTGAACATGAATTAAACGGCAAAATTTTATTTTTTTAATTTGATGGAAATTTTTTTAATATTTTGCGAAGCGAATCTACAAATGTAAGTGTTTTTGTTTGTGTTTTTATATACTATGCGTGCAAATATTATAAGCAATGAAAATGCAATTGCAAATAATCACAAAGTTTATAACTGCATTATATAACCAACATCCCAAAATTCGTATATATACAAACTAAACATATGGGCATCTCGGATCAACAAGATCAACATATGGGCATTTTGTCCTCCTCAACATTTACACTCGAAAATAGTGTCTTATGTTTATTTTTACAACTGATGCGATAACTGCATTCTTATTACACCATCAATATGAGAGATCGAGTACACCTCACATACTTTTTACAAACTGAGACGGTAATTTTTTTCTTGTTGCACCATCGACAAATTTTTTTGCCCTCGCGGAGGTTTCGGTGAGTGTGGGTTCCCTACTCGTAGGAACCGCTGCGAGGGTGAAGGAGAAAAAAAAACAGGGCAAAAAAAAAAAAAAAAGAAAACTAGAGAATAAGAAGAAGATGGGAGGAGGTGGGATGAGCGATGGCGGTTGCGAGGTGGTGGTGAAGCGGATGAAGAGGATGTAGAGGTGGCGAGGTTGTGGTGGTGAAGGGAAGAAGGAGGAGAGGTGGTAGAGCAAAGGGGTGGAGGAGGAGGAAGAGGAAGAGGAAGATGAGGTGGCGGTGGCGAGGTGGTGGGGTGAAGGGGTGGAGGAGGAGAAATGGTAGGGTGAAGGGGAGGAGGAGGAGGCTGAGGTGGTGGTTGTAAAGGGGAGGAGGATGAGAGGTGGCGGTGACGAGGTGGTGGGTGAAGGGGAGGATTAGGTGGAAGTGGCGAGGTGGTAGTGGTGAAGAGGAGGAGGATGATAGGTGGTGGGGTGAAGGGCAGGAGGGGGAGAATGATGAGGTGGCGATGGCGAGGTGGTGAAGGAGAGGTGGCGGTGGAATGAGATGGTGAGGTGAAAGGGAGGAGGGTGAGAGGTGGCGGTAGGTGGTGGGGTGAATGGGAGGAGAGAGGAGAAGATGAAGGCTAGGGTTAGGGTTTTTTTTCTTTATATATTGATGGTGTCCTTCAGTAAATCCAAAAAATAAAATAAAAAAATTGTGGGTGGTGGTGTCTATTAGGAGAAATGGTGATGTTATTTAGCATATGCCTATAAAGAATTAGACATTGAAATCTTTGTTGGAAAGTGCGTAAATAGATATTAATAAGAGATTTCGGATTTTGGAGGAGACGACAGAGAGGCAGAATTAATTTTCTGTTGTTGTATTGTGTGAGTTTGCTCTTACCGCGTCCACATCCGCATTCCATTCCATTCCATTCCATTCCCGATCGCCATCATCATCTGCATCTTTATCTTTTGTCCTCTCTTTTTTTAGTATCAACAGCACTCATCGACTCGACTTGAGTGCTTTTCCTTTTGTCTCTTTTCGTCAAACACGTGCTGCACGTCTCTATAATATCTCTCTCTCTCGCCCCCAACCAGTGGAGAATTCCTCAATCCAAGCTGTCTCTATTGTCTTGTTGGAGACGGAAACTGCTCTCTCCAGCTACCGTCAACTACCACTCCTTTTTCTGTCTGTGTGTCAGATTCCGGTGAGATCCCGTCAATCACCACCCCCCTCCCTCTTCTTTTCAATCCTGATTACATACATTACATTCTTATTGCAGTCAGAAGCCTTAGAATTTTTTTTCAGAATGAATTTGGAGTAAAACGAAACCTACCTTTTCATTTCTTGTTTAAAGATTACGAGCAAAATATTCTCTCAAGTTTTATGTGTGTGTTGTTAGGTTAGGAAGGGAGCAGGTGACGTTGGTCCGTCGGTCCAGTCGCTACGAGCTGCCTGATTCCACCTTCTCATACTAGCTAAGGTCGAATACTCTACTACTACTACCGACACCTCATTCATGTTGCTACTTATGTTTACTTCATTCTTAATTTGATTTGGTTTTGCTTCTTGAATTTGTTTTGTGAAGACAGAGAGAAGATTTTCCATATGTTTAATTTAATTATATGCCATGTGAACAAACAAAACTGAATCATTGAGCCAACCCAAAATTCCTAATATTATGGACCCACCCCCTCGTGGAAGAAACTAGTAAGTTTTTGTAACATATTTTTGTTGGCGGACAGCAAGCAATGGTTATAGTTCCACTTTGCCAGGCAAGCTTGTATCCCCTTGATATGACGAGTTTTAAAGCATTGAGGGTGGTTAGACCCAAAACTGACCATGTCATACCATGTAGATAGAGTCATTACAGTTGCCCCTTTGTCTTAAACAAGTAGGCAATCATTGGATTAGTATTAATGGTGAAGAAGGATCAAGCGCAGTTTTCCCCTGTGTTTAACAAGTAGGCAATATTTGGATTATTATTATTATTATTATTATTAATGTAAACGATCAAGCGCATGTCTGGCAGTGGACCAAGAAGGAGTATACTCAAGTTGCCATTCTTTACACACTCATATTTTGGAATATCCACCTTCAGTGAGTTCCTTTAGATATTTCATTAGTATTAATAATGAAAACAAGATCAAGCGCGGGTGTGGTGGTGGACCAAGAAAGGGTATACTCAGGTCGCCTCTCTTTACACTCGCTCATATTCTGAAATATCCACTTTCAGTGAGTTCCTTTAGACAATTTCCTTGTGAACTTGGCTTGGAATAAGATCACGCCGTGAAACCTGCTTGCAGAAGCTACATTTCTCCCTCAAACCTATGTGGAGATACTTCCACTTTGTATTTGTATATGAGGTAAAAATAGGTATTTCCGTGCAAAGGTTACATTTATCTCTCTAACCTATGTCATATTTGGGAGCTTTAGCTTGAAAGTAATAGTAGGAACTTCAAGAATGATGCATTGAATGGTAAAAGAATGTTCATGGATGTTGTGAATCTTATGTCATTGGAGAATGACATCTAGATTTGAGCAATTTATTGTAGTCTGGAAGTTGGAATAAGATAGTGTCATCATAAGTCATCTCTTTAGCTTTAATGAATCTTATCTGTTAAATGGAATTTCCGTTCATCTACAAAGTAGAATGGAAGTGCTTTGAAATGGATGAAAATGTCCACCTTAGAGGAAAATACCCCTTTACCCTTTTCTTCCTCACTAAGAAGACCTATCCTTTCTGATTGTCGCTTCTATTGAATACGCAGCCTCATCTTTTGACCGCCAATGAACCAGAAGCCAATAGCAATCAATGGGAAGACGATCATAGGATCATGAGGCGCCAACAAACAGTTGAGCTTCTTCTGTGGTTCCACCTTATAGTCTCTTACTGCAATAGTCACAACTAAGATCATAATTTGTCCCATAGTGATGGATCGTTAAAACCACCCACCAGGACGTCCGAAATCACTTCCCTTTTAGAACTCGCCTTCGTTTCCACTACCTATGTGACAATGACACTGGTAAATGTGTTGGTAAAATGAATACTAGATGTTGGACATATGAACCTAAAAACACAATACATGGACATTCCTATACATTATAGCATTATATACTTTTTTTAACAATAAGTTTGATGTTACTAGTCATATTCTTGCACTTGTAGATCAACATTTGAAACATGCAGCCATGATATGCTTTTAACATTTGTAAAGAATTTTGAAAGATGTGAAAAGGTTGATGATTTCATTATGAAGTATTTGAGTGTCTAATACATGTCTACGTGGGAAATTAAGCGTCAGTGTAACATAGGTTCCCACCTTTGACTTGAATATTTGCTTTGAGGCTCGGTATGAGTAGAAC
Source organism: Berberis vulgaris (assembly GCA_963556465.1). Lineage (NCBI taxonomy): Eukaryota > Viridiplantae > Streptophyta > Magnoliopsida > Ranunculales > Berberidaceae > Berberis > Berberis vulgaris. The sequence goes on from OY747131.1 coordinate 28,847,232, forward strand.
CGCCACCACCACAACCTCTCTCTCCTTGCCAATTAATCTCACTGCTGTAGTGACATGATCCACTTCAGGCTTCAACTTTGGAACCTCCACTACTTATGGAGAGGACATTGCATGGATCTAGCTCCACACACAAACAATTTCACCCCAAAACAAAATGATGCCACTCATCTCCATCGTTGCCATGTGGCACACAAGGTGGTGGAACTATCACCTTTGCACACCATGATGTGCAAGGAAACCCCACCCATGTTCTGTCTATCATCCAATGAATACCTTCCTCGTGGTGATACAAACTTTCCTTCTTCTCAAGCAACCACCTTCCATCTCCATGGTCAAATCATTCATTGTTGGAGCATTCCTTGTCCCATGTATGCATTCTCTTTTCTACATACCAGGATTTAGGTTTTTTGAAGTAAGGTTGATGGTTTCAGTTGGCTGACAATGTTATTTATTGCCTGAAAAACTTTAGTTAGGTTTTTCAGAATGAAAGTTCCACAAAGACTGTAGTGGAGTAGACTCTACAACTTGTGATAATAGAAACAATGCAGGACTTTCCAACAGGAACTGTGAGGATACTCTCTAGTCTTTACACCAAACTTAGAGCCGAGTGAGATAAGTGTTGTATTTGTGCAATGGAAAATTCTTCATGAAATTTGATCCATTATATTGAGGTGAAAAACTGGGAATGATGATTTAAATTTGTGATTCATAATTTAGCAAGAGTAATAACCTGAGGAAAAAGTGGTTAAATATCTGGTGAGATAAAGATAAAATATCTTCCAGCTTCATGTGAATATGCACTAGAGAGCATAAATTATTGGAATACAAGTAACCCACTTGAATGTCCTCAACGCTCAAGAAGGTGGTAGTGCAATGGTGGATGGCAATGCTTTTGTAATGAGTTTTTTTGTTAAGAGAACTAAACCCCTAGAGTTGAGTGCTGATTTTTTGGCTACATTCCTAGAACTTATTCTAGTACATTTGAGGGGTAAGCACAGATCATTTGCCTTCCTAGAAGGTAAAATGGTGCATATCGATCGTAGGTGCTTCTTTTTATGAACATTCCGCTTGTAAAAAGAAGGGTAGTGATAGATCAACATCACTATATTTGGGGTAAAAATCATAGTGAACAAACCAAAGTTCCGAGGACACACACACACACCTAAAAAAAAAAGACATGTCTATATTAAGCTTTAGGAATGTACCCGTTAAATTAGTTTTCAACACCAAGACCTTAGGTTTCTTGGATGAAACAACTCATTCCAAAAATATCACAATCTTCCATTGCACTAGCATTTCTTAAGTTTTGAAGACATTGTCTAGCTCCTCATACTTCAAAATTTTATGTTTTTTTCAACTTCCCTTTTTGCACCAAACTAAAAAGCCACTCACAGGAAAGATAATTTGGCTTCAATCTCAAAGATACATCCTTCTTTTACCTCAGCTCTGATTTTGGCATGAAGATTGATCGTCACACTTCAGTTGGAAAATCCTGCAAACTATTGCGGGCATTTACGTTTGTTCTTGGGCGTGTTCAATACAACAAAGTTGCGGTCCAGTGTACCTCCAATGTTAGAGCCCAGGTAGGTGGTGTTTTGAAGCACATCAGAGGAAAGTTCCAAGTTCAGTTATCTGCAATTCGAAGGAAAAATTGTATTATGGTGAGAAGGTGTTCATTTACAAGGATATACGTGATAGCAGTATATAATAAAACATAAATCTCCCCTTCCGAGTGGTTTTGTAATATGAGGATATTAGGATACTTATATTGATTTTATTTATTTATTCATTTATTTACTTCTTATGATCAAAATTGTTTTTTTTTCCTTAAATTGAAGTGGTCAACAGACTCGAAACAAGAATGTTATTTTGGAGAACCATTTATTGGATTCTGAGAAATTGCTTGTGTGCAGAAATTGAGGTTCTCAAGAAACAAACAGGTTTACCTTCAATGAGGGGGTACAATGACGTAGAAAATGTAGCCTCTAGTGAAGAAGCGCCTGCAAAGCTGGATAATTACAACAAGGTTTCTGTCTTACCTCTTGTTTTCCTCATTTTCTATGAGGTATCCGGGGGACCATTTGGTGTCGAGGATAGCGTTCAGGCAGCTGGCCCCCTTCTGGCTCTTTTGGGGTTTCTGGTCTTTCCATTCATATGGAGTGTCCCTGAAGCTCTTATTACAGCAGAAATGGGTACAATGTTCCCGGAGAATGGAGGATATGTTGTTTGGGTTTCATCAGCTTTAGGCCCATTCTGGGGTTTCCAACAAGGTTGGATGAAATGGTTGAGTGGGGTTATTGACAATGCTCTATACCCGGTTTTATTTCTGGACTATTTGAAATCAGGAATCCCAGCCTTAGGTGGTGGTTTTCCTAGAATCATAGCCGTGCTAATCTTGACAGTGGCTCTTACATATCTGAATTATAGGGGCTTAACCATAGTAGGATTTGTGGCTGTTATATTAGGAGTGTTCTCGATTCTACCTTTTGTGGTTATGGGAATTGTAGCACTCCCTGAATTGGAGCCTTCAAGATGGTTTGTAGTAAACCTGGATAACGTGAATTGGGGGTTGTACTTAAATACTCTTTTCTGGAATCTGAACTACTGGGACTCAATTAGTACACTTGCAGGAGAGGTGGAAAATCCCGAGAAAACTCTCCCAAAGGCCCTCTTTTATGCTCTGATCCTGGTGGTTCTTGGATACTTCTTTCCTCTTCTGATTGGTACTGGATCTAGATCTGTTCCACTTGACCGTGATCTGTGGAGCGATGGTTATTTTTCAGATATTGCTAAAATTCTAGGTGGAGTATGGTTGAGATGGTGGGTCCAAAGTGCTTCTGCAATGTCAAATATGGGAATGTTTCTTACAGAGATGAGTAGTGATTCCTTTCAACTTCTGGGGATGGCAGAACGTGGGATGCTTCCTGAATTCTTTGGCAAGAGATCTTCTTATGGAACTCCTCTGGTTGGAATCCTGTTCTCTGCTTCAGGTGTGGTTCTGCTTTCATGGTTAAGCTTTCAAGAGATTGTAGCCGTGGAGAACTTCTTATATTGTATTGGAATGATTTTGGAGTTTATAGCTTTTGTAAAATTGAGGATAAGATACCCGGCAGCCTCAAGGCCTTACAAGATACCTGTTGGAACTGCGGGATCCATCTTAATGTGCATTCCTCCAACCATATTAATTTTTGTGGTTTTGGCACTTGCTTCTTTCAAGGTCATGGTTATTGGCATTCTAGCTTTGTTAGTTGGATTTGGCATGCAACCTTGTCTTATTTACAGTGACAAAAAGAAACTGATCAAGTTCTCTAGTAGTTCGGAGCTTCCAGGCTTTCAGTTTGCTGACAGTGACGTTACACGGTCCTTGATAAGTTAAATGGAATCTTGATTATCTGCAGTTGAGGAACATGTACATCAAGTTTGGAGCAGGCTTCATCAGCAACTTATCATTATGCAAAATCACTCTCAAAGCCACGTTGTAGGAGATTATGTTGTGTTTTATGTCATCCTAAGCATGTAACTCAGACAAGCTTTGCAGAATATTTACGAACTTTTAGCCCAAAGTAGCTAGTTCCATGTTCTCATGTCAGATCTTCCTTTAATATCTAAAGGTATATGTGTGAATTAGGTTAACTCCTGTGAATGTCTTTTGATTGGATTAAAATTTCCCTCCATCTGAAGCAGAAGTTTTATAATCTGTTGTGTTTGTGTGGATGATCATGTTGCCATATAAAATAGGGTTCAATTTTGGATTGGTATACTAAGTCTTGTAAGTTCAATACCTTTGTTGTTACACATGAGAGGTATATACATTCTTTCTGCACTACACAGAAGTGGCGGCGCTGATGTGTAAAATTTTGATTTTCTTCTTACTAGTGCATCATTACATTTCTCAGAGGAGCCGTTATTTCCTCTCAAGGATGTTGATGAACAAGGCACTAATGTCAAACGGAGATTCCTGAGCCAGAAGTTTACAAGGGCATAAAAAATGGTTACATTCAGGTCCCTTTTGTCAGGAATCTACCACCGGTCTATTCTTTAAGTGCAAGCTCTGTCTCTTAACATATGGGTATCAGGGACATATTTGAATACTATGGGGAGTTAAGACTCCCGCTCTAGTGAATCCTATTTGACAGACAAAGAAATGATATGGTTTTCAACTGGGAACAACCCAGTCCATACTGCATGTTTTGAACTGCTTGTAATGCTCCCTGGTTGGAAGAAAGCCACTGATCACAAACATGGACTGCCAAACTCTGGATCTCTTCACTGAAACTGGAAGCAATTCAAGTATCCCCAATACAAATTCTAACCAACTTGCAGGTCAGAGACTAGTTGTGCCGATACTTGATTCAATCGAACAGTTTCATTTGGCTTAACATCAGTAGAAAAACAGCAGCGTTTTGGAATCAAAAGGAGGTGCCATTTAGGAGCATGTTCAGTTTACCTATGAGATGCTGACTTCAGCAGAGTGCATGGAAAAATATGGGTTTGATGAATGACAACTAAATATCTTAGCTGCTGTCAAAACCTTTTCTGGATTGCCTTATAACAGTTTTTCAGTGCAAGTGTTTCCTATTTTTTCTGGATATCGTAACTACTGCACGCTCCTTTGAAGTTACATACAACATGAACAGGTTCTATATGTGGGTGAATGTGGCGACATTATATTTTAGTTTCATGCAAAGTTGGCTAGGAAGATTTTAACAAGACAACGCTGTTACTATAGAAATACTTTATTTAATGAGTAAACGGTTACATGTTATCAAGTCATCATTTCAAAGGTACAGCCTCCAGGTCTTCCAAAATACAAGGTGGCTCCCAAAATATAGCCTAAACTACACATATCTTGTAGTGTAGCAACTATAGATGTCTGTACAAGTCTGCATTCTACAACTCTTTGGATATACAAATCTATGGGTCTCATCCATGAAAAATAAATGTACCCAAAATAAGATGAATAAAAACCGCCTTCTGATGCATAATGACCACTTCCCATCTGATCAGGGCTTGGTTCATTTCCAAGGCCATATACATCCCCACCCAGTTGTATATCTGATTCTGAAACATGATCAGATAAACTGGTGAATACAGAGTTTGGCCAATATCCTACATTTCCACTGTAGCCACTAATTCCCTGTCTTTGAATCCTTTCGTCCAAAAGCCCAACAAAAAATGAAGGAAGCTAAATAAGTTACTAACTCAAAAATAAATATAAAATCCAAAAATGTTTTAATTACCTGAAATACGGTGATTCTTCATGTGAGAGCCCATATATATACTGAATATTTGACCAAAAGACAATGTTCTGCTAACTTGGATGAAGCCTGGGCAAAGATAATTGAAGCAACCCGTCATTTGGCCACCATCCACCTGTCTGCAGTAACCAAAAGTAATTAGAACTAATCTTTTTAAACAGATGAGTGCACACTGTATAAAATTCTAATTAGGAGTATAGTATTTGGATGCATACAGATCATTATCCAAATATTTGTGTTTCCCTGTCTCGATATAACGTTGGATTCACCTATAAGAGGCAAAATCAGTATTATTATTATTATTATTGGCTGATTCTTCATGATACATATACACAACTGAACATGTTTGCAGTGCTTCCTGTGTTTGTGGTGGAGCTAGGATTTATTCAAGAATAGCTGGCTTTAATCTAAGAAGCCAACCTAGCTTCGTAGATAAATGAGTAACAGCATCTCAATTGTAGCCAATGTGCTTACATTATTACAAATAACTAAGATGATTTGGGAAGAAAAAGGGGGACTTGATAAGAAAACCATAATGCACTATTTACCTCTTCACACATATATTACACCGTAACAAAAAGTCATAAAAACCTTTATTTTTCAGTAAAATTATAATTTTTACCTATAAGTATTTGTACTACACTGGAAAGAAAAATGTGAGAAACTAAAATATTGTACTACGTACTCTGCAAACATGTCGTATTTGCAGCTAAGACCTAATTCTAATGGATAATCATCATATTTTGCCTGGAAGCACCATACATCCAAAACACTTACACTTACGTGGGTAGAAGATTTTGCATTTATAAATTGTCTTACCAAATGTTTGTTCAAAGTGAGTGAATGAATGATTGTTTGTAGATGTATGTTTTGTTTATCTATTTGTTCAAACGAATTAGCCCTTATTAAATCTTCTTTTCAAGTCCTTCAAACACTTACCCTGCTACTCTTTTATGGCTGGTTTAATCATAATCTTGATTTGCCTTTCGAATTTTATGTCGTCTTCAACAGATATATATATATATATATATTTCTTCATTGTATTGCCATATTATAAGCCCTGGCCATAAATTCAACGAACAGAACTTGTATCTATGTAATCCATACCTTGAGCAGTGAAAATTTGAGAAGTTGCCACTTTCATCATTCAGAGACGACCAGTCATTCATTCCATATAAATGGAAAACTTGATGTGCGTGTCGGGTGTCTATATAAGTTGCTTCATGTTTGAACTAATTAGCTATTATATGCTGTATAAGTTGCATGAGTTGAGTACTGTCCAATTTTGAATTCTTCAAAAAGCTAAATAAGTTCCTCAAATTAAGTAGTGAAAATAATAAAATAGAAAAATAATCATTATCTGAAATGCGGCTTTTCTCTATTTCATAGAGTGATTTGCATGTCTATTAATAAATAAGGTTTGATCAAGAGGTCGGCTTCCATGGATGGTGTATTGAGATCCCTAAACACTTGCGGTCTAGAGAAAAATGACTTCAACTACAAGATCACCGTGGCGTGGTCCATTATAAAAAAAAATTCATACCGAGTTGCATATCATTTTGTGTTTTTTTCAGAACTAGTACTTGCCCGATCAATAAAATATTTGTATTAGTAACAATGTAACACGAGTCATCTCGACGACATGTGCTGTTCAAACAATGAAAATGCGTTAAGATAATCTCAAAGATAAAATTAGTCAGCTTTTGTGATCGTTAGTTTTATTTTATTTTATTTTAGAGTTTTAACTGCTACAATCAATATGTACAAAAGATTTTAATATTTCAAGCGTGTATGCTATATCTACAAAAGTTATCACCCAAAGTACACTTAAAGACTTGGTTAGAGGCCTATTTTTAGAACATTTTCAATAGACACAGGCCCCAATCAATTTCCAATTTTAATCAAATTCTAGATAAAAACAAAGTGTTAAATATTCAGCTCAATTCAACAAGTACTCCTTAGGATACGTGTTAAACATCATTTCAAGGGCCAATTTGCACGTGAAACTTGTTTTATGCTAATATAATATGTATGAGCTGATAAATTTGAAAATATATGTAAATTAACATTAGGAATATCATGAAATTACAGCTCGATCCCACAAACTCTCTCCCAAAAGCCACCGAGGTACTTGGCCCCCCCAATCCCTGCAAAGATATTGTGTTAAAGTTGCAACAACTACTTTTGACTAACACAATGAACCCTAGCTTTTTACCTTTTGCAGCTCTTTACAAGACCCTTTGAAGGCCTTAGAAAATGCTACTTACAAAAACATTGCAACAACTTGACATTACCTATTTTAGATAACTTCGGTTACTTAAATTATAAATAATTTTTTTCTGGTTCTTCATGGCAACATACAACATTCTGTATAGATGCCAAGTAGAGTTGTGAACTAGCATTGTCCAACGACCAGTTTAGTCCTTTCAAAAGGGAGAAAAAAATACTCCCAGTTAGGTTCTGGAATCAAGAGTTGATGCACTCATTCACGAATATGAGCAGGACGTTTTCCAAAGTAGAGGATAGCATACAGCTCCCAGTTATTTTGCAGCTCCAAATTAGAAAAACAAGTTGGACAATGAAGACTTCATATGATAATGCAAACAATGACTAATACATAAGCACTCGGAAATGAAAAGTGACAAGAGTGATGCCTGCTGAATATGCCAATTTTAGCAAATTCAAATTAAGTTGATCATGTCGTAGTAGCCGCATGGTTGCGGAATCACATGTTCATCAATATAGTTGCTGCAGTCGTGAGCGTAGTGATGAGCTAAACTTGAGGATTTTGATGTAGAGAATAGAGTTTCACTGATTACAAAGGGAATTTCGGCATGTCTTCAAGGATTCTGACCCCAAGAGAAAGTGTTTCTGGTAAGTGCACATTGTTTTTATCTCCCAAAACAAGCTGAAACAAATAAAAAACAATTTAGACAGGTAAAGTACGCAATCCACATGAAATCAATGATAAATAGAGTCTGCAAAAGGATTAGCTTAATCTGCACACAGAGCTGTCAATACCTATCTCCCTCCTCAAGGTAACTGATTAATGATTCGAAATTTGTTCAACAATGAATCTTAAACCACTTGAATGCAATTATAAAAAGTTGTTATCATCAGTACTTCTATTACAAAACTAAACAAAAAAGGACAACACCATTGCCCTATATGGGTGTAGTTACTAGCATTTGGGTACTTCAAGTATACCACTGCCACCCAAGGGCTCAACCGTTCACCTGTTGCATCCACAAGATGGATGGTCAACTCAATATTAGAGATGATTACTTGATCTAGAATAAAGAAAATTGTATACAAATGATAAACTCAGAATGGGGATCAAGTGAAATTCATCTCAGAGACAGTTCTTCAATTGATCATTTTCAAGTGATCAAGTCAATCATTAACTAACCAATTAATAAAGAACGATCGGTACGTAAATTAGCAATTGATGCCGTCGATGAGTGCAATTCATCATAATTTGCAGATCAATATTGACAACGTATTACCATCTTACTATGGTATGGTATCCCATAACATGCGTAAAGAACTGAGACCGTTGTCCAAAAGAAAAAGTATGATATCAAGCATAGAGTGACAATCAAGTGACATATCTATGGAAACCGTTTTTTAAGTGTCCTTGTTATGTTGTTACAAACAACATTTGAAGAATTAAGGAGGTCTCCAACCACGAGGAAATCTCAAGTTAGAACCACCTTATTCCTACACTGTAGTATGAAGACCTTAAAGCCAAAGCATGATCCCCACTATGCCTTGGGTATTTTACATGTATGAGCTTCTCTGGTCTGATTTGGGGAAGGTTTTGACTCACATTAACATCCCTCCACAGTTGCTGGAGCACATTAACTCAATTTAACCACATGCAAAGCACGCATCCCACGAGACAATTATAAAACAAAACCCATTGCAATAAAATCCAAAAGCGTATCGCGATGATGAAGATCTAAAGGCTACCACATCATCTTCTTCCCCGTGCTTCTTCCTCCTCTATCAAGAAGCATCCATATAGAATTCATGGCTTGCTCACATCTCCTCACCCAATTTCATCAAATTACATCTCCATCGATCAACCCAATGTGACAACCTAGTTTCCTCTTTAGAACAGATGATGATTTTTTCAAACTCCACCACCCCATGAATTCAACATACCCCACAACCCACCACTCAAGCTGAATCACCCATCCAATTGAAACTCTTGATTCATGGATTCATGCAATGGGGTGGTCTGTATGATCTTTCCTAACAAATTTTCTTGTCGACCCATTGAGTCTATCTCACGTCCAATTGCCCATTTCCCTCAAATCAAGTTCTGGCAAACTTGAGAGCATCAACTATAACCCCTTAGCAGGAGAGATGAAGAAGAACAAGAACTTAATGGTGGTGTCACAGTTGTGACTTGGTTCAAACAGAGATTAAATGGCAGAGAATTAGAGAATGAAAACAAACAATATGGATAGTATTATTGATCAAAAGAACAACAATTACAAGGGAGCAATATCTCTTGGGTGAACTCAACCCAGAGAACCTTCTCTATAATTTTCTTCTCTTCTGTTCTGCTCTTCTTTCTCTTCATTTATACTACAGTAGTTGTAACAGAAATACAAATTGAACCAATAGGATTCTTACATGTCTCTGGTCCCCCCATGTGTTTATAACAACCTGAAGGTGTATATCCTATTCTGCCCCTCTATTCAAATTTAACCCAATTCGAATGTTGGCGCCACAGTTTGATTTGGCGCCCAATATTTTCGATGCTTTGTGAATGTGACAATGCCAACCCCTTCGAAACATCCTTGTCCTCAAGGATTAAAGTTGGGAAAAGCAGCTTGAATGACTGACCAATCTTCCCAAGTGGTGTCAGTAGGGGTGGAGTGTGACCACTGTATGAGAACCTGTGTAACAGCTCGGTTGTGACGGGGAATGAGACGGCGAGCCAAGACAACGACTGGCTCAGCTCGAAATAATCCAGAGTGGTTGACCACAGGCAGGACTGGAGCAGCAACTGAGTGTGCTCCCAACTTGCGCTTCAACTGCGACACATGGAAGACAGGATGCACTTTAGAGTTGGGAGGAAGACTGAGCTTGTAGGCCACCATACCAATACACTCTAATATCAGAAAAGGGCCATAAAAACGAGCTGATAGCTTGAGATTGTGGCGGAGATTTACAGAAGTTTGCCTATATGGTTGTAAGCGTAGATAAACCCAATCGCCCACACTTAACTCACGCTCAGATCTGTGCTTGTCGGCATAGTGTTTCATGCGTTCCTGAGCTCGGACAAGCTTCTCTTTAATGAAACTTAACATTTGATCTCTGTCACGAAGAACTTGTTGTACAGCAGATATAGAATTTGAGGCAATAGGAGGGAGAGCCATCAATGAAGCTCTATAACATGGAGTAGTTTGGAGGCTGGTATGGAAGGATGTGTTATACCAAAATTCCGCCAAATAAAGCCAGTTCGACCATTGAAGGGGAGCCTCACTAGTCATGCAACGGAGGTAGTTCTCAAGGCAAGCATTGACTCGTTCAGTCTGTCCATCAGTTTGGGGATGGTATGATGAACTGAGTTTAAGGCTAGTGCCTAGAGCTGCGAAGAGATCTTGCCAAAAAGCGCTCAAGAAAACTTTGTCACGATCAGATACAATCGAGGATGGCAGGCCGTGAAGACGATAAATATGCTTCAGAAACATATCAGCAATCATAGCTGAAGTGAAAGGATGAGAGAGGGCAATAAAATGGCTGAATTTAGTCAGTCTGTCCACGACTACCAAAATAATAGTTTTGTGCTTGGAAGGTGGTAGTCCTTCGATGAAGTCCATCGAAATATGTTGCCACGCGTGCTCCGGTATAGGTAGAGGTTGCAGCAGTCCCCCATATGTTGATTTATCCGTCTTATTACGTTGGCAAGTATCACATTCAGATACAAAAGTGAAGACATCAGCTTGAAGTTTGGGCCAAAAAAAATATTGGCGGAGTCTTTTGTACGTGGTGTTGATCCCGGAATGGCCTCCAAGAGCTGAAGTATGGAGCTCATGCATAAGATGCTGACGAAGGGAACCAGAGGAGCCAATACAGATCTGCTGATTGTGCTTAATAACTCCGTGAGATAAGGAGTAAGGTGGCTTATCATCTGGTTTGAGAAGTAGCTGTTGCAACAGTGAGTGCATAAATGGATCATTGGCATAAGAAGAAGTAACTTCAGTGAGCCAAGTAGGGGTGATTGTGGTCAGAGCTAGCACTTGGCCTTTGTTGTCAGTGCATCTAGACAAAGCGTCTGCAACTTTGTTGTCGACTCCTTTTTTTATAGCAAATCTCATAGTCGAAACCGAGGAGCTTGGCTAACCATCGCTGTTGAGTAATTGTAGTGACTTTTTGGGCTAAAAAATGGCGGATACTCTGATGGTCGGTGAATATGATGAACTTGGAACCTAGTAAATATGAGCGCCATCTGTGGACAGCCATAACAATTGCAAGTAACTCCTTCTCATAAGTAGATAATGATAAATTCTTGGGGCTGAGAAACTTACTAAAAAAAGCTATTGGCCTGCCAGCTTGAGAAAGGACAGCACCGACGCCAATAGAGCATGCATCTGTCTCTAGGTGGAATGGTTCCTGGAAGTTTGGGAGTGCCAACACGGGAGCTGAACACATAGCATTTTTCAGCTGGGAAAATGCAGTGGATGCCATAGAAGACCAAGTAAAAGCATTCTTTTTAAGAAGATTCGTCAAGGGTTTAGCAATGACACCATACTGCGCAATAAATTTCCTGTAGTATCCCGTCAGGCCCAGAAAACCACGGAGCTGCTTAATATTAGTAGGAATGGGCCAACTGGTCATAGCTTCAATTTTCTGCGGGTCAGCCTCCACACCCTTAGCACTGATAATGTGACCTAGGTACTCCAATTGTTCTTAAGCGAAGGAGCACTTGGATATCTTGACAACCAGCTTGTGTTGTCTGAGGATGGAAAAAACAACTTCAAGGTGCTCTAAGTGGACGGACAGATTGTGACTATATATCAGAATATCATCAAAGAAAACGAACATATTTTCTGAGAAGTGGCTGAAATATCTGGTTCATAAGAGCTTGGAAGGATGTGGGTGCATTTGTAAGCCCAAAAGGCATCACCTTGAATTCAAAGTGCCCATGGTGTGTCTTAAAAGCTGTTTTGTGGATATCAGGAGGGTGAACTAATAGTTGGTAATACCCTGATCTTAAGTCTAATTTTGAGAAGATGGTGGCACCATGAAGCTCATCTAGAAGTTCATCTATGAGAGGCATAGGAAACTTGTCTTTGATTGTAATCTCATTTAATTTTCTGTAATCCACACAAAATCTCCAGGACCCATCTTTTTTTCGGACTAGAAGAATGGGGGCTGCAAAAGGACTGTGAGAGTGTTGGATCAACCCTGATTCTAACATTTCCTGAATTAGTTTCTCAATGACAGCCTTTTGCATGTAAGGGACTTTATATGGGTTCTGAGAAGGAGGGTGGTGGCCAGGCTTCAATGGGATATGGTGGTTGAGGGCTCGGCTAGGAGGAAGAGCAGTGGGGGCTTGGAACAGGTCACTGAATGTTGAAATTAAGTGTTGTATGTCAGGGTTAGGTTGTATAGGAGTATCTTGAGTAGTGATAGAGAAGAGATGGCAAAATAATGAGCTAGCATGGTTTCGCCATAATTTAGACAGACCCTTGGCCTCTAGTAAACACAAAGCAGCAGATTCATACCCACCTTGGAGAATAACAGTCTGTCCATTAATGACTAAAGTCAGTTGCAGCTTCTGTAGATTTAATGTGATGTCCCCAAATTTTTTTAACCAATCACCACCAAGGACCATATCATAACCACCAAGAGGCAAGACCCTAACTCTACCTTCAAAAGACACACCCTGCATTGTCCATAGCAAGTTCTGGGAGACAGCATTGCTTAGTAACTGATCCCCATTGGCAACCTTGACAAGCATTTGTGGAGTGAGATCAGTAGGCCATTTGGTAGCCTTAACCACACTAGGGTCGATAAACGAATGTGTGCTGCCAGTATCTATTAGTATAGACACTGGTTTCTTCCTAATTAACCCTTTGATGAGTAGTGTGTTTGTAGAAGAACACCCATGAAGAGCATGCAAAGATATCTCCATGTCAGTAAGTACTTCTTGTAGAAGACTCTCAGTGACTACTTCAGGGTAATCTTCAACTTCATCAGATAGATTATCCTCAGGAATTAGCATATACAAGTGCTGGGATTTACATAAGTGTCCCGGTTTGTATTGCTCCTCACAATTATAACAAAGGCCCTTCTCCCTGCGTATACGCATCTGGCTGGGAGTGAGTTTTCTGATTGGTGGTATAGGATGATGAGATTTAGAGTTGTTGTTGTATATGGACTGAGATGAGTTTCTGTGATATGAATTTGAGTTGTAAGGAGGGTGGGTAGAGTGGGTGTGGTGTGATATGGGAGTAGATGTAGTACCTAATGGCTTTGTGTAGGTGGTGGAGTATGTGTTTGGTCTACTAGTGTAAGGTTGAGTGTGAGAAGGCTTGAAACTGCTTTGTGAATGTGACGCCTCATGCATCCTAGCTAGAGAAAAAGCTTGTGTCAGGGTAGTTGGTTTAAAAAGCTGAACCATGGCTTTTATGTGAGACTTTAATCCACTCAAAAAACTGAATACAAAATATTGTTCATCCAGATGTCGATTTGTGTCAACATTAGCGAGCGTAACTCCTCAAATTGGTCAAAATACTCTGTAACAGTACCATGTTGAAGCAATTTATTGAACGAGTCTACGAAGTTGTCCAATACTGCTTCTTCAAAACGCTCGCAAAGGGCATTGCAAAATTGCTTCCACTGAGGCATTTCCCTCCCCACCTGGTGGTCAAGAAACCAGATATCGGCCTTCCCCGACAGATGGATCGATGCCATGCCAACCTTGTTACTCTCCGAAATTTGATAGAACTCAAAATATTTTTCACATTTCTTCACCCAAGATCTGGGGTTTGATCCATCGAAATATGGAAAATCTAATTTGGGTAAGCGGTGAAACATACCTGGATGCTCCCAATGAATTTGGGAGTCAGATCTATTTTCGGTCTGATTAGAATGTGGAGTAGCAGATGAGCTCGGTTCAGAGACGCCTACTGGAGCAGGTGGACTTTGGATCAACTGGAAGAGTTGATCAAACTTGGAATCCATGTGTTTTCGATTGTCTTCCATGCGTTTTGCTAATCCTTCATGAGCGAGAGTTAATTTGCTGAATCCGCTGTTTAAGAATTCAATCTGGCCTACCGTCTCATTCTGGTTCTTCCTGGTCTCTCGTATGAATTGCTCCAATTCTTTTCCCCTCGTTTCCATAGCTTGCAATGGTGGTGTTTGATCGCAGTCCCGAATGAACGAACGCTCTGATACCAAATGTCATGAGCTGTCCAGGAGGGGAAGGTTAATTACATGACCTAGGATCGTGACATTGCCCCACGCTTCCAAAGTCGACGTCCTCGTCGGCCTACTCTATCGACACTGGCCGGATGGTAGCCCTTCTCCTTTTTTTTCTCTTTGGGGTAGCTCCACTCACCTACCAGTATTCAACAACTTAGCACTATGCCCATACATAATGCTAAATTATTTTAATCTAGCCTATAGGTCGCCCCTGCCGGGATTCGAACCTTGGATGTGGGGTTTGGCTCTGATACCAAATGTCACAGTTGTGACTTGGTTCAAACAAATATTAAATGGCAGAGAATTAGAGAATGAAAACAAACAATATGGATACTATTATTGATCAAAAGAACAACAATTACAAGGGAGCAATATCTCTTGGGTGAACTCAACCCAGAGAACCTTCTCTATAATTTTCTTCTCTTCTGTTCTGCTCTTCTTTCTCTTCATTTATACTACAGTAGTTGTAACAGAAATACAAATTGAACCAATAGGATTCTTACATGTGTCTGGTCCCCCCATGTGTTTATAACAACCTGAAGGTGTATTTCCTATTCTGCCCCTCTATTCAAATTTAACCCAATTCGAATGTTGGCGCCACAGTTTGATTTGGCGCCCAATATTTTCGATGCTTTGTGAATGTGACAGGTGGACGGTGTCGCGGTGGCTGGTGGTAGTCCTGGTGGAGGCGTGGAGCCGAAGGGTTGTCTCTTGATTGAGTTTTGTATTCTTGTCTGTTAGTTTGTATGATGGAAAGAAGAGAGATGGTCGATGGAGGGTGAATTGCGGAGAAGATTGGGATTAGGAATTTAGGATTTAGAGGTTTTAAGGGTGTTTTAGCAAAAATAGTTAATAGATAAATGAATTTTTAAAATAAAGAATAATATATATATATATAAACGGATATTCGCGAGGCAAATATATCTGCCTAAATCCGTGACAGATAAAATTTTCATCTCCGAATCTGCCACGAAATCTGTTAAGCCAAACCCATATCCACCCCATTCAAGGCGGCGTGGAACAAATATCCATATAAACGAATTTTTCTACCAACCCTAGTTATGGAGGAGAATATTCAAGGCATAAAAAAGGATTGTCTAACTATTTGCAATGAGATCGAAGCTTCATTGTGGCGTTGGGGTAACACCTAGGGAATCATCTCAAATGCATATTTCATGTCTCTTTTTTAATGAGATAGCTTAATCTCTATGTAATTGTGCCCTAGTCATTCTGTAATTTGCTTCTGTGACTGATAAAAATAACTAAATAATAAATAAAAGATGAAAAGTGATTGATAAAAATAACTAAATAAAAGATGTAATTTGTCTCGGTCACTTGTTTTATCAATATATTTTGCAATGTTTGATTGATAAAAATAACTAAATAAATAAATAAAAGATGAAAAGTTATGGAAATGAGGCTAATTTATTTAATCTAACTATTTATTATTTAGATGAATTGGGCCAGTAAAGCCCATTAGGAAGAGTTATGGTATCATTAAGAAACTAGGTTTGAAGGACTTGCTTTCCAAGCAAATTAAGCTATAAATAAGGCTGGAAAACATCATTGTAGTTGGACTTGGAAGAATGAAAGAGTTTTTGTTTGATTTATTTGTTTATTAACTTTTCCTGTAATTTTCCAGCATTTTGGTTTAGGTTTATTTTCGGTGTGTAGTTTAGAAGTCATTAGAAAAAGAAAAAAAAAGTAGAGATCAAGTTTTATTTGGGTATTTTTGGATTCACTCAAAAAATTTCTGAAAAAAAAAAAACTAACCCCGAACTAAAAAACTGAATTGCCCATACAATTCAGTTTTTTAGTTGGGCTTGGGGGGGTTGTATCATAACTTGTCTACAGAAACAGCGCGCCACTTTTTGATTTCTCTGTCTATTCAGCCCCAAAAACCTAAACTTAATAATGCTCTACAATTCAGCCTCAAATTCTCTATCAATTCAGTGCCCCCAAAACCATTTGAGTATAGAGGAGATAAGAGTGGAAATAGAATGGAGGGGGAAAGGGGGAGAAAGAGTAGTAGTTGAATCCGAGGGGGGGAGGGAAGAGAGGTGGTTAATTAAATCAATGAGAGGAAGGGTACAGATCCCTATCGTAATTGAATTTTGGGGTTAGTAATTTTTCTGTTGGAGTTTATTTAGTTAAGTCTTTTCAATTTGGGGATTTTCCTCGGATATGAAGGGATGAGAAAGTGTAACAGATTTCAGTTGGCAAAGTAAAGATAAAGTTTTAAGATTTAGGAAATTTACAAATAAGTTTAATTGATGTTTGGTTTAATATAATTTATGAACATAGATAGCATTTCAGTTTTGAGTTTAAAAACTATCATGCTTTTGGGTTTTCAAAACCAATTGTTTTCGCTACAACCATTAAAATATTTATTTGTCTCTCACCCACGTCACTAGAAGATTAGTTTCCTAATTATAGGAACAGGAGCATCAAGTGCCAAAAAATGTCTGCCAATTTCTAGAAATTTAATGGATTTTATAATTCAAATGTCTCCAACTTTGGTCAAAATCACATAGTTGGAGACAATGAATGTATGTTGCTGTTGCTGATAAATTATAAAGAAGAAAATATTACTCCTAATGTTGACAAACTAAACACATGCCACATTCAGATGCACATTTTGTACGCCAAACAGTTAGTCCAATAAATCAGCAGGGACTATTCATTCTTGCTGCCTTCCAAAAGATTTAAGCTTAGAATTAGTGGAAATTTCAAACTGCACAGGGCTATTAAGGCCCTTGAGCTAAAAAACACCTCAGGACCCAGCAGCCTTAGATAGCGCCTGCTAAGTTGGTGGCTTAAGACTATACTGACACCTTAAATATATAATTTCAGATATTCTGTGTCCGTGATTTATTACATGCTAATATCAACATATCATATATGAAATGCACAAGTCAACCAGTGAGTTCAAAATTATGCACTTAAAGTACGACTATGAAACAAAACTACATAAAGTCTAATCTGTAACTTTGTTTTCAACTAAATGATGCATTTAAATCAGTAAAAAAGTACAAATTTTTAATGCATATGAACCAAAATGGAGAAAGAAATTATGTACACTAGCTTTGAATTTGCAATATCATATTATTTAATCTAAATAGTTATATTAAATATAACTACTAGTTATTAAAAAATATTACTTATGAAGTAACTACTGATTCATAAAATAAAAGGAGGAAAAGAAAGTGCCTTTTTCAACAACTGTGCTTCAGCGCATGCACTCCAAACAGAGTGCTTCTAGGGAGCCTGGGTCTGCTGCTTGGGTTTGCAGCCTGGATGGCATTTTTACATTTTTGCCCCTGCTTTTTTAACTACTCTTTAAATATAACAACAACAAAGGAGGTGCAAAAGGATATTTTCGCCCCCCAAGCTGCAAACCCAGGCTCCCTAGAATTATACCTCCAAACAACATAGGACTGCCTGAACCTGGTCCATAAGTGTTGCTTCGTGGTGCATCTGACTGATCTCATAAAAGTGATTGTAATGAGACTTGTGTTGTCATTCGCCCCTAAAACTAGCACAGCCCAGATTAAGACAAGCCTTCCATAGCACTACTCAAATGCTTTTTAGTTTAGATCAAAATTTTGGTTGTGAATAAGAAGCGGACCACTTTAACCGGGTGTTGTTTTTACTTCTAATCAGAACGATACTTAATAGGTTATGTCGTTCTGAATTTAGAATTATTAAGTAAGCACCTATGTAACAAGGACATTGTTTTACCAAAAAAAAGCATGTCATCACTCATGGAGACTCCCATCGGACACTCCATACGTGAATTATCAACTTCTTCACATGCTTTGAAAATTTTCCAATTCCATACTATGTTATAATTTACAAGCATATTATGACAGCTTAGTACTACATGACTAACAATATTCACGAATATGTTATATTATGACTAATAATTTAAAACTTATTGCTGAAAAATAAATAATACTAAAATATACAGGCATGTCCCAACGTATCTCGTATTTTTTTTTCTGATGTGTCCGACACTTCGTATCCATGTTGTTGTTACAAAGCTAAGCACTAAGCACCATCGTAGTGTTTACTAAAATGTTCTAAAATTAAGAACTTCTTGCTCTTATCAGAAGTAAAACACAAACACTCTGTTAAAATGGTCCACTACTTATTCAGAACCAAAGTTCTAATCGAAACGAAAAATAAATGTCATCTTAGTGTTGACTACTGAATGCTTAGTCTTAAAAATAAATAAATAAAATTAAAATTTAAAAAAATTAAAAAATAAATAAATAAAAATATAAAAACCCCTTTGGTGCTTACTGAAATATTATGAATTCATAACACTTATATAAAAAACCCTTTGGTGCGTATGGTTTTGTTTCTTCTACAATTCCCTTCTATAGAGAGATACACAAAAAAACATACGTTATCAACTGGAAGATCAAGACTCATCCCATCGTCCCATTCTTGAAGTGCTATCATGGATCAAGGTACACTTCCATTTTGTTCTTGTTCTTCTCTTCTCATTGATTCAATATGGAGCATACAACTGTGTCTGTAGAAAATAATTTAATAAGTGGTATTAGAGCCAGGTTCATGATTGATTCTTTGACAGATTGTGAAATTTGGGATGAAATTGACAACAGCCAAATATTTTCGGCTAACCCAACCATGATTGGGTAAGGAATCCGTGATTCATCCTTCCCTGTTTTCTTTCTGTTTCAAGATATTGGGTAAGTAAGAAGGGTCATTGGGTCGGGTCTTGGGCTTCCAGATTAGTTTATTATTTATAACTATACTGGACTCATTCTTATGAGCCACAACTTGATTGAAAGGTATTTGGGTTGTTGGGTTTGGGTCAAATAGGTTGCTGGGACAGGGTCAGACCCGGTTGGGTCAGATGGGTCACCCTAGTCCAGTTCAGAGAACCGGTCCATCCTGTTTTGGCTATTTGCACCCAGCAGAATCTGTCTGAGCCACCCTAATAATAATAAAAAAAAATTCTGGAAATTAAATAATGGACCTTACATAAAAAAAAATCTGGTACATTACTTAGGTCCGTTATTTATTTATTATTTTTTTCTCGAGGCTATTTATTTAAAAATTTTAAATTTAAATGATTTTTGGGATGCATCTAATGACTTATTTAGTTTGTCTAACATTTGATTGAACTAATTGAAACAAGATGTCACCAAAGTGCCCTCTCTTATGTAGATTAGTTTATTTAGAATGTTAAGATGTTTGTGTTTGTGAGTTCATGCGGATATTAGCCGGCCCAAATGAAGGATAATATTTGGCCAAATTGCATACACATCTGTAGTGATAAATATGTGACAATTATAAGGTTTACATGTGAATAATAAGCCGATCCAAAGATAGACTTATTGTTTGACAGAAATAATTGTCAATATTTGATCACCACACCAAGACTACCACTTACAAGTTAATATTACTATCCAAAGACTTAAAATTAATGTTGTGTTAGGTATCTTGAGATGTATTCCATAAATGTTTGAATTTACAGATTGTTTATTTAGATTATGATGTGCACATGCATGTTCATTAGGTTAATTCTCTGTACAGCTATTATGTTTTCCACTTCAATATATGCCCATGCAAACAGTATTCTCATGTTTAATGGGTCAAACTTCAAGGATTGGAAAGAGAACGTCTAAATCGTTCTTGGCTGCATGGATCTAGACCTTGCACTAAGGATAGAGCAACCCGCTACTCTTATGGCTGAAAGTTCTTCTGAAGAAATGAGGAACTTTGAGAAGTGGGAACGCTCTAATCGCATGATTCTAATGATCATTAAGCGCGGCATTTCGGAAGCCTTTAGATGCGCAATATCTGAAGGGGTAACTAAGGCCAGTGATTTCCTTGCTGAAATTGAAAAACGTTTTTCAAAAAAAAACAATAAGGCTGAAACAAGCACGCTTTTAGCTAGCTTGATCTCAATGAAGTACAAAGGCAAGGGAAACATAAGGGAGTACATCATGGAGATGTATCGCATTGCTTCCAAACTTAAGGCACTAAAGCTCGAGTTGTCTGACGACTTACTCGTGCATTTAGTATTGATATATCTTCCTGCACATTTCAGACAGTTTAAGGTTATAACTCAAAAGGAGAAATGGACTCTTAACAAGCTCATTTCATATTGTGTGCAAGAAAAGAAATGGTTGAAGCAAGAGAGATTTGAAAGTACTCATCTGGCAAGTACCTCTAAGGATAAGGGCAAGAAAAGAAAGAAAAATGAAGCTGCTAAGGGTCCAGAGCAAAAGAAACCTAAGAAAAATCAAGGATGTTTCTTTTGTGGAAAGCTAGGACATGTAAAGAAAGAATGTAGACAGTATCATGTTTGGCGTGCCAAGAAAGGTAAATTCTTTACTTTGGTCTGTTCTGAGGTAAATTTAGCTTCAGTATCTAGACGCACTTGGTGGTTATATTCTGGTGCTACCACTCACATAAGTGTTTCTATGCAGGGTTGCCAGAGCTACCGAAAGCCAAATGATGTTGAAAGATACATCTTTGTAGGCGATGGAAAATTGGTGGATGTTGAGGCAATATGGCATTTTAGGTTATTGTTGAGAACTGGTTTTTATTTGGATTTGAAAGACACTTTTGTTGTATTGTTCTTTAGACGGAATTTGGTTTCTGTTTCTTTATTGGACAAATCTGGTTATAATTGTTCATTTGGAAACAATCAGTTTAGTGTTTCATTGAATTCAAATATTGTTGGTACCGGTTTATTAAGTATGTTTGATAACCTAGATTTGCTTGATACTATTGCATCATATAATGAAACCTTGCATGTGGATTCACGGGGTATTAAACGCAAGCTAAACAAAGAAAATTTAGCAAAATTATGGCACAAGCGTTTGGGTCATATATCCAAATCTAGAATTGAACGACTTGTGTCAGAAGACATTTTGGATTCACTTGACTTTTCAAACTTAGATATCTGTGTTGAGTGCATTAAGGGAAAACAGACCAAACAAAAGAGATTAGGTGCTAATAGATCTTCAGACGTCTTAGAATTGATACATACGGATATCTGTGGACCATTCCCTACGGCTTCTTGGAATGGTCAACAATACTTGATATCATTCATAGACGACTACTCACGTTATGGGTACATTTATCTCATTCATGAGAAATCAGAGTCACTGGATGTATTCAAGTCTTTCAAAACTGAAGTTGAAAACCAACTCAGTAAGAAAATTAAGTACGTTATATCTGATCGTGGTGGAGAATGCTACGGCAGATATGACGGTTCAGAAGAACAACGTCCAGGGCCATTTGCTAAATTCCTAAAGGAATGTGGAATCGTCCCACAGTACACCATGCCAGGTTCACCTAGCATGAATGGTGTCGCTGAAAGAAGAAACATAACTCTTAAGGATATGGTAGTATGATTAGTCATTCTACCTTACCAGAGTCACTCTGTGGAGAAGCAATAAAGTCAACAACTTATATCCTAAATAGAGTACCAACTAAAGCAGCTGCCAAGACTCCTTATGAACTTTGGACAGGCCGAAAGCCTAGTTTAAAGCACTTTCACATTTGGGGATGTCCATCTGAGACTAGGCCTTATAGGCCAAATGAAAACAAATTGGACTCCAAGACAGTCAGCAGCTACTTTATTGGTTATTCAGAGCGATCTAAGGGCTACAAATTTTATGATCCCACAATTAGGTTTATTTTTTAAACGGGAACTGCGACATTTTTTTAGGATGTTGAGTTTGGGGTTAGAAATAAGGTAAAAGACATTGTCTTTGAGGAGGAATCGGTTTCGAATCCTACTACTGTTTTTGACAATGTACATGTTTTTGTACCTGTCCTTGATCAAGAAGCAGATCTGGAACCTCAACAAAACAATGTTGAACAACTCTATGTTCAAATTGAAGTAAATGTTCCAGAGGAACAAACACAACAACCTCAAGGACAAATGTCATTAAGGAGATCCATGAGAGAAAGGAGAAATGTTATTCCGGATGATTACATAGTTTTTCTCCAAGAACATGAGGAAAATGATGGATTGGTGGAAAATGATCCAATCAACTTCCATCAAGCCATGCAGGATTCTAACTTTCAAAAGTGGATAGATGCTATGAATGAGGAATACAAGTCTATGCAAGACAATCAAGTTTGGGATCTTGTCCCATTACCTAAAAATACAAAGCCCATTGGTTGTAAATGGATATTCAAAACCAAGAAGGATTCAAAAGGTAATGTGGAGAGATATAAGGCTCGTCTTGTAGCTAAAGGCTTCACTCAAAAGGAAGGCATCAACTATAAAGAGACTCTCTCCGGTTTCAAAGAAAGACTCATTTAGGACAATCATGGCACTTGTTGCGCACTTTGACCTTGAGCTACATCAGATGGATGTTAAAACAACATTTCTCAATGGTGACATTGATGAAACAATTTATATGGTGCAACCAGAAAACTTTGTGTCTGGAGATCCGAAGAATATGGTTTGCAAACTAAAGAAATCCATTTATGGGCTCAAGCAAGCTTCCCGTCAATGGTACCACAAATTTCATCAAGTAATTGTCTCATTTGGTTTCGAGACAAATGCAGTTGATAATTATGTGTATCATAAGTTCAGTGGGAGTAAGCATATCTTCTTGATTTTGTATGTTGATGACATACTGTTTGCCACTAATAACAAAGACATGTTGCACGAAACTAAGATATTTCTATTAAAGAAATTTGAAATGAAAGATCTTGGTGAAGCTTCTTTTGTTTCAGGGATTCAGGTACACCGAGATCGCTCTCAGGGTATTCTTGGATTATCACAAAAGAGCTATATAGAAAAGGTGCTTAAAAGATTTGGCATGCAAAATTGTAAACCAGGAGACACCCCTGTAGCTAAAAGAGACAAATTCAGTCTTAAACAATGCCCTAGGAATAAACTTGAAGTTAAAGAAATGAAAGAAATTCCCTATGCATCAGCCGTTCGGAGTCTAATGTATGTTCTGATTTGTACACGTCCAGATATAGCATTCATTGTTGGAATGCGAGGTAGATATTTCGACAACCCTGGGATGGATCACTGGAAAGCAGCCAAACAGGTTATGAGATATTTACAGAGAACTAAGGATTACATGCTCACATACAAGAAATCAGATCAGTTAGAGATCATAGGGTATTCTGATTCTGATTTTGTTGGATGCCAAAATAGTAGGAAATCCACATCAAGCTACATTTATCTGTTAGCTGAGGAGCTATTTCCTGGAGAAGTGCCAAGCAGACACTCATAACTTCTTCCACTATGGAAGCAGAATATGTAGCATGTTTTGAGGCATCCAATCATGGATTATGGCTGCGAAATTTTGTCACCGGACTACGCATTCTGAGTGGTATTGAAAGACCACTAATGTTATATTGTGACAATACTCAGCAGTTCTATATGCCAACAACAACAGGAGCTCATCTAGGTCAGATCATATTGACATAAAGTTCCTAGTTGTGAAAGAGAGTACAGAATAAACAGATTTCCATATAGCACATTGGGACAACCTCCATGATTGCGGATCCGCTTACTAAGGGATTACCACCCAAGGTCTTTCATGAGCACACTGCTCATATGGGAGTTATATCATTTGAAGATATTTTGGTTTAGTGGGAGTTGGTATATTTGATTGCTCTATATTGGATTTTGGACACATTTTGTGTATTTGGGTATTTTCTGCAGAAATAAAGTATTCAATTTATTCACACTCTAGTTTATTTTGTTAAAGTATGATCTCAATAAAGTTTAAAGCAGGACCAGTTGAAAATAGGCATGTTTAGATCATGTTACATGTAATTTCCATGCTACGCCTCCATGATTGATATGTGTCATTTTATTGTATGGGTATACGTGACTATTGATAGATTTAGTTGCACTAATTGTGATGAAAGTTCCTTTAATCCTATACCTGTATAGTCAATGGACGAGATTGTTTGGAAATATTTTCATATGTGAGCAAATTTTGAGCTCATAAGGATATACACTTTTTTAAAGCAGCATATGTGGCCCAAGTGGGAGATTGTTGGAAAAATCCAACATGTGTGGGCACACATGCATTTAATGTGTATTGTTATCTTAAAGTATAGCCTAAATAAATTGTGATCTAATATGGTTAATTGGCCAAGGTATTAAAATGTCATGGGCATAATGTGTAGATACACTTAAGCAATTTCTAATTTGATGAGGGACCAAATTAAAAATTGGTAAGTTAGAATAACTGATAACCCATCAGTTATAACTTCTGGGTTATGGTCCCCAATAGAGCGTATGGTTTTGTTTCTTCTGCAATTCCCTTCTATAGAGAGATACACAGAAAAACATACGTTATCAACTGGAAGATCAAGACTCATCCCATCGTCCCATTCTTGAAGTGTTATCATGGATCAAGGTACACTTCCATTTTGTTTTTGTTCTTCTCTTCTCATTGATTCAATATGGAGCATACAACTGTGTCTGTAGAAAATAATCTAATAATTGATACACAAGTATACGAGTTTTAAAGGGAGGGAGGGGAAGAGTTAGTTAGTTAGTTAGTTAGTTAGTTAGTTAGTTAGTTAGTTAGTTACCCAGTTTTTTGCTGCAGAATAGTGAAAAACTGAATCTTAAGATAGGTACAAGTCAGATCACTAACAACACCAATGTAAGGAACGAATGGAAATTGAAAAGCGCAGACTGTCAATGCCAATAATAAATCAAATAAATTTCAAAAAATAAAAATAAAAAAAATATATTGTTGTTACCATTTGTGTGTTGATTGAACAAGAGTAGAGTATGGTTGGTTGGTTTACGAGATGAGATTGTTTTTGGCCGGAGTTGCTTGATTCTAATTCTTACTTGAGATTCAGATGATATCTTCCTGCCTTGAGCTTCGACATGGACGTCTCCTCTAGTAGAAACACAATAATTTGTAGCCTTGGCTTCGCTAGGGTACCGACTACCGAGAGATATGAGGTGAGATGAGATGAGATGAGAATAAAAACGTCCTTCTTTCTTTATTGTTCACTCACTTGCACAGTTCGGTAAAAGAGGCAATGTTATTCTCACCCACTCTCTCAATACAAGCACCAAAAGCCACCCCATACCATGCATTACTAACTATTTTATGATCAAACCAACACTAAAACCACTACCTACCTCTTCACTCAACCCCATTACTCCACTCATTGCTCATTTGGCTACTCTCATTCCAACCTCTCTATTCACTCTCCAATAAGTTCTTCAAGTGTCAGAGATGAGACACAGTGTGCACTTGATTTGATTTGTGATTTGTGAAGAAGAAGGTGAAGACTTCTTCATTGTTGAACTTGACAAAGGTTATTTATGCATTAATTCTACCTACATCCATACTTGTGTACATGGAGAGGCAACTTTAGATCAATACATTTCATCTTTTACCAATTCATCTTCCCTTTGGTAAGATGACAATCACCTTGGATAATGTTTCCGCTCTTAGCGACCTAACTTGTTCAAGGGTAGTCTAGTTGTTGAGAATATAGCAAGGCTAGCATTCATGAGATTGATCATGATGTCGCATATCTCCTTGTACAAGGTTTGCAAGAGTGACAACTAATGGACAAATTATTTAATGAATATTTAAATGGACATATATCATAAGTTAGCCCACTTCTATGCTCAAAACCCTAAACCTCGTATTCTTTGTTTTATACTACAACTGATTATCTATAATCGAGCGCATGGTCATACTAAATCCTTACACTAAAATACTTTTAATATCATATATACAACACCTCTTATGCGCTCTCATTTTGTTATATTGATTGTATGTAGAATGTCTGAATAAACAAAGCTTAAATCTATTGAGAGAGCAATAAAAGCAAAAGGCAAACTAGTTTTCTAGGTAACCAGCCAGGCCAGGTCCAATACCATCCATCATCTTGGAGATGCGTATCTCGAGGATGATGGATGGTATTGGGCCTAGCATGGCGCGGGCCTGGCTGGCCTGGCCTGGCTCCCTAGAAAAGTTGAAAGGCAAACTCAAAGTCTGGTCATTGGAATATGTACATGTGATGTGGCAAGTATTGGTCGAGAGACGAGGTTCAAAGTAGAAGCAAGATGTGTAATATCCGTAGTTTTTTTTTTCCGATTGTTCAATTTGCTTTTCGTTGTTTGATTTTCCTAACTTCGGATTTTCAAAATTTATTTCAGTGGTATAGGTTGGTTAGATTTAGATTGCGTTTTTAAAAAAAAATTATTTGGAGGGTGGGGTGTACTAAAAAAATCCGGTGGGGGCACATAGCCACTCACATCTTAAAAGAAACCCCCTCCCCTTCTCTTCTTCTCCTCCCGAATCTCATCCCATTCTCCTCATTTTTTCTTCCTATTTCTCCCCTATCCTTCTTGCTAGAGTTTTTCACCTTTAAAAACTGAAAAATCAAGGTTTGTGGCTTGTTTGGAGTTTTCATTGTCGATGCTAGCAATGTGGCTCTAATCAGTCTCTCAGGTGGTGGTTGGGCATCGTTTGGAACCTGTAAACCCCATATGCAAGGGTGGTTTCAGGGTTGGCTGAAATTTCTAAGAAATTGGTGTGCATGTCCATTAGGAAGGTTCTCCGGTGTGAATCCGAGCTTTGATCGCGTGGGTGAGCTGCGATTTGTGATTTTGGTTGTTCTTGGACCTATTTTCGGCCTGTTGTGCTGTTCGAAGGCGATCAAATCGGAGTAGGGTGGGTTTCGGTGAATTTTCGCCAAATTTTTGGTTTCGTCGGGGTGTTCGCCGAATTTAATTTGCCGGTAAGTATTTTTTTTCAGTCACGCGCCGGTTGTTACTTCTTTCTTTTCCCAGCTTTCAACTAGTTTGCTCACTTTTGAGGCCGCCTTGCAGTTTTAAAAGTTTCCTTGGTCCCGCATTCGCTGTTTCGCGAGTTGGGAGCTTCAATCGGTAGGATTTGGGTTTCGAAAACTCATTCCGCTCAGGTGAGTGTAACTATAATATTTACCTTGAGAAATATTTATTTAAATCTTGAATTTAATTTTTACATTATGTCGTCGATTGTGTATGATTGAATACAAGTTCGGAATTCGGGGTTTTTGGAGATTTCGATTGTTGTGTTGGTTCTTTTGTGAATGAAATATAATAGTGGTTGAATTTGGGTGTGATTAGGCTTTGGTATAATGGCATTGAGCTTATATGTTGCATTTTCGAGTTTGCTTAGTATGACACGGTCAGGTTATTGTTCAGGATTTTTTAATTACAAAATTGAATAGACTCAGTATGTCATCAGTTCGTGTGTTTTGCCGTAGATTACCGAGTCTTGAACATGTATGATAGTTCGACTCAAATGAATTTATTGTGGTGAATTGAGTCATGTTGGGACCCTAGCGTAGTCGTGGATTTATGAAAATTGCCTAGCGGATTATGGTTACACGACTGTTACATTAGATTCTGTATAGACTTGTAGTATGTGCATGCTGATACTAGTGTAAGTGATTTTACCCCGTTGTAATTCCTGTTGTGTTGATGCTTAGGAGCTTGCTCGCATAGTGAGTTTGGTGGTGCCTGAGATGACTCGCACCTACAGACATTGAGGACGTTATTGCATGTGGCAAGTTTGCTGAGGTGCGGTGAGCTCCTACACGCACTTGCCACTAGAGAGTGCAATAGGACGGATCCCAGAGAACTTGCTTTGGAGATTACTCGCTTTCCCTCCCAGCGCGCTTGAGTTGGATTTGTGTTAGATTGGCAGTGCTAGGTCAGTTGTTCGGGACATTTGAGTTTGTATCTGGGCATATGGCACCCCATTAGGATACAAACAAGCCCGAAGTGGTATTGGTGCACGTTGTGGGATGTGTCTGGGTGAGACACATTCATAGGGTATGCGAATACCTACGATATGAGACACTTACGTAGAAATTTTTATGGTTTCGACTTGATTGTCATACCTAGGAGGCTATGCAGAATTACGATCTTGTTTTGCCTTCATCACTTGATATTTACCATGTTTGAATCACCTGTAATTACCGACATATCTTGTAAACTTGTAGTTATTGTTGAATATGAAATGCTTGTGTTGGTGCTTGAACTTAGAAATATTATCCTTAGAGACACGGTGTGATTTAGACTTTAGAACCTGTATAGGGACACCTCTTCCATTTTATGGATCATGTATCTAGGATTACTCACTTATTCATTATTGTGTGGCATGGATTTTCCCTGTATATTATTTTGTTATTTGTATTTAGTTCATTCGCACCAGCTAGTTTTGTGATTTGCTGACCCCGCAAGAGGTGTGCTTATATTGGAGTCCAAGCAGTGTTGGCGTTCCTGTTGATCGTGGCGCTTAGGCCCAGTTTCTAGTTGTAGGCTTGTTTTGTGATGTTTAATTGTGTCCACCTTGTACGGGTATGTTTTGTTTCCTTTGTATTACCTTGTTAAATACTAGATGTTTGTATATATTGGTTCTGTCGCTATGACTCTGACGGGGCGAATCGAATACTCTTATTTTGTTCAAATTTTATCGAAGTTGTTATTTTCGTTTGATTCTTGTTTCAAGAATGTGTTATATTATGATGTTGTGACCGGTTACGATCCGCTTGTATTACAAAATTAGTTCACGCATCGGCATGCTGCGATTCCCGTAGCGGGTCGGGGCGTGACAAGATGCATATATCCTTGAGCGCCCCATGATGTCTTTCTACTTATTAAACTAAATGTTTTGTGCTTAATAACCATGGACTAAGATGACGATGAGCAAGTACAAGAAAATCAACCTGTGTCATCATTGAATACCATATTTGGATCAAGGATTATGATTTCGCGAAATTACACGAAATTTTTGCTTTTTTGAAATTACGAAGAGAAAATGGGTGAAAGACAAAGTTACATCTTTTCGAGGGTTATTTTTTAGGTTTTTCATAATTTTTGGATTTTTTTTCATAAATTTCATTTTTTCATAAAAATACAAAAACAGCTACTAAAAATTACAATTTTTTGAAGTTTTGTTTTTGAAAATTTTTGTAAATTTTGACTTCTTTTTTTCTTTCTAATTATCATTTATTTTTTAAACCACCCCCTAATTTTCTAATTATCACATCTTCTATTTATATATTGATTTTTGAAATTATCTCCTGATTTTCTAATTATAGGTATTTTTGTTTTATTTAATGTGTTTAATACATTTATTTACTTACATCTTATTTTTCACATATTTAATATATCTTCGAAATTTATTATATATTTCATGTATCCTCAAAACTTTTACGTTTTTTTCTTTACACACCGAAATATTTCTTAAAATTAGGATACCAAAATTAACTCGAAAAACGAAATCACAATCCTTGATTTGGATGGTGGTTAGAGGTGGGTATCACATCTCGCGATCCAAGCCATTCCGGTCACATTCCATCCCGATTTTTTCCAAGTTCTTTTAGGATTGATCAATCTCATCCCGATCTAGAGTGGAATAAGACCGGGATGAAGATTTCCAATCCTGCCCATCATGTCTCGTCCCGAATTGATTTTTTAATATATATTATTTTATTAATCGTCACAAACTCATTAAGCTGGATAGTTTTCACGAGTTCATGGGCCTTCACAAAATCATATTCATTGGTGCAGATAATTGATCAATGATTAAAGTCAAAGATGGCTAAGATGTTGAAGTTGATAATGGGTAGTGGGACAACTATACTAGCAATTGGGAGCTCTCCTTCGTTCCACCTCGAAGTAGGGAATCCTTCCTATGAGGGTGTTTTAGGAAGCCATGAAAGACATGAGAACATGCTTATAGTGAAATAGTGTCAGGGCCTTCACAAAATCATATTCATTGATGCAGATAATTGATCAATGATTATAGTCAAAGATGGCTAAGAGGTTGAAGTTGATAGTGGGTAGTGGGACAACTATACTAGCAATTGGGAGCTCTCCTTCGTTCCACCTCGAAGTAGGGAATCCTTCCAATGAGTAGGGATGGCAACGGGGCGGATTTGAGCAAATCCATCCCCGATCCGTAACGGATTTGAGCAAATCCATCCCCGATCCGTAACGGATCTCCAAATCCGTCCCGCCAATCCGTTTATAAATTTATTAAAAAACCGCCTCCGCCCCGCACGGATTGGCACATATCCGCTCCGCCCAAACTATCCGTTAAAAAATTTCTTCATACATACAGGTAAGATACTTCTACATACAGTAAAAATACTTCTACAGATCATTTATACATACAAAAAAAAAATACAACAAATTACAAAAAAAAATAAAAAATTGATCTAAAGATCAGATCTAAGTTCTCTGATCTAAAAAAATTACAACAAATTAAAAAAAAAATCGATCTAAAGTTTAGATCTCTGATCTGAGATCTAAAAAAAATTACAACATATTACAAAAAAAATCGATCTAAAAAATTTGATCTCTGAGATCAGATCTCAGATCTTGATCTCATATCAGATCTGATTTGATCTTGATCTCTCTTGATCTCTGATGGGGGAGAGGAAGAAATCCATGGCTGTGAGAGGCGAAACCCTTCGTCTTTAGATCTCCAAGCTTCAAATCCGATCTTGGCTGTGAGAGGACGAGATCGCGGCATGAGGGAGGGAGAGGTGGTGTGCGGTGTGAGGGAGGGAGATCTCTTTGTGAGGGAGAAAGGCGGTGTGCGGTGTGAGGGAGAGAGGCGGTGTGTGAGGGAGAGAGGCGGTGTGCGGTGTGAGGGAGCAGGGAGGGAGATCGCGGCGTGAGGGAACAGGGAGGTGGTGTGTAGTGTAAGGGAGGGAGGGAGATCGCAGATCGCTTTGTGAGAGGGAGAGTTTGGTGAGGGAGCGATTGTGAGTAATTGGTGTGAGGGAGAGATTGTGAAAAAGAGTTAATCCCTTTATATAGATGAAGGGTATTCTTGTAAATTTATTGGTTAAACGGATATCCGTGGGGCGGATATGGCCAAATCCGTATCCGCCCCGATTAATAAACGGATACAGATCGAAAATCCGTATCCGCCCCAAAATCCAGTGATCCTTTATCAAATCCGCCCCAAACGGGGCGAGTGGGGCGGATATCCGTGAAAATTCGCCCCAGTGCCATCCCTACCTATGAGGGTGTTTTAGGAAGCCATGAAAGACATGAAAACATGCTTATAGTGAAATAGTGTCAGGACCTTATTGGTATCCTGTTGAATTTCATCACCAACTTCAAGGGATGTGCCACTGATTTTGCTTGAAGAATTGGAATTAGAATTGGAATTGGAGACTACTTGTCCTTTTATTCTTAAAGTTCTACATACATGAACCATTTTTTTTTGTTCTCCAAGATGTAGTGTTTGGAGATTACATTCTTTTTATTGATTGCGGGCCACTAAACTACGCTAGAAAATTATAACTCATATGCCCAATCATGCCTATGAGCATGACCCATGGTCACAGAAAGCTTCTCCGTTCCAATTGAAAGTGAACAGTGCTTGTCCTTCCATCTTAACTCATTTCTTTCTTTTCCGACCAAACCTTGTTCCTCCAAATCTGTCTTCCTTTCATTCTAGTTAGCTCTCTCCTTTCTATTCTAGCTAAAAAAATTTGTTTGTTAGTGTTGGTTTTTGCAGGTCTTTGGCGGTACAGTCGTCCACCACCTCACTTCCATCATTTCGAGTCCTTACTTGCTTGCTCCATAGTCTCAATCAGCCCATATTTAGCTCTTTTCACATCGCCTCTATGATGATGACTTCGTCTTCCTCCACCCCAACTACCACCTGACTCTCAATAGATCTCATCATAGCCCCCCATGTACACTCATATCGCGAGCATGCAACACCATCCTCCCACCACCCTTCTCACCATATCTACTCTCTCCACCCTCGACTCCTATGGCAACTACATTTCTGTTATAGAGCCTTACAGATGGAACTCTCAAGTGTTGCTTCCACTCAACCTCACTCCATTCCGTTTCCCATTGAACCCGTCCCTATCATGATACCCACTCCCCGACTTCCTCTCCCACCAATCATAAACTCCAATTTACCACAACCATTGCTACTATCTCAACCTCCTTCTCATGCATCCACGTCAAATACTATTCCAGCGTCTTCCACTCCTCTTAGCCTTGAAGATCACCTCAAGGAAAATCTCACCATCCATCCTCCTCCATTCTCCCGTCGCTCGGCCATCACTGAAGATGAATCAAACCTTCGGATTGTGGCCAAATACTGTCATCACCAGCGGTTACGACAGGAGGTGTTTGCCCAGAGAATGGCTAATCAATAGGGCACAAAACACTCTTTTGAGGTTGAACTGCTGGCTCGCCAATGGGATATTGAAAGCAACTACTATATGGTCCAGTTCTCTGACATGTCGGACATGGTCCATGTCCTCCTTTCGGGTCCTTGGAATATATTTGGCTGGTTAGTCATTACTATACCCTAGCATGAAAACTATCATGCCCTGGATTACTCAGACATCCCAATATGGGTTCGTTTCCACGAGTTTTCGGTTAGCAAGCTCGAAGAGACGGACATCCAGATGTTAGCTGCGATCTTTGGTGACTTAATGGAAATTGACTTGAACTCATTGCAAAATCGCCATATCCCATACATCAAGTTCAAAGTTTGGTTTAATGTGGATAAACGACTCCCTTGTTCCATGGAGACTGACTTCGGTATACAATCCGGCCGACAATAAATAGTCAATTTTTTTTACAAAGATCCCCCCACATTTTGCTTCTACTGTGGACTCATTGGGCATGTGTTCAGAAAAAATTGCATGATGTATTTCGAGGCCATGCAACAGTTAGCTCCACATCGTTCCCTGGATTCCACTAAGCTCCCTTTTTCTTACAAAGCTCGTATTAAAACCCGGGCGGAGCCCCTACTCCCCACTCCACGCCCTGTCCGTTCTCAGCGGTTCCTATATACTCAACAATCTATAGTTCACCATCCTTCATTACCGAAACCACGTCACAACGCCTGCCACTATAGCAGAGATACTGTGAGTTTCAATTCGAGCAATCAGTCTCATGAAGGAGATGCACGTGCTTCTTTAATAGTCACGTGCAGTGGAGCTAATCTTCTTTCCACGTCTCAGTCACATGCCACAGTTAACTTCGATGCCCATGATAGAGTATTGTCATGTCAGCCAAGAGCTGACCCTAGTTTTAAGGAAAGAGAAAAGGTTGCAGCTCTTCCTTGTTCTCACTTTGCAAATGCTGACTCATTTGTAAGTCAACCTCCTTATGTTGCAACCAACATACATGATCAGATACACAATATTTCTACATCTACACAATCACTGTTATCAGAAGGGACCCCTCTCCTATTTGATGGGACGAGTTCGATATATTCTTCTAAGCCCACCATAGACCTCCTCTCTGAAGTCATTCCTCAGGCTACTTACAGCCCAATTGGCTTGGCCCAAATTTCTCATCCTCTCTCTTTGGCAGGCCCGCCACTGGAAAGTCTCCATGTGGGCTCTTCTACCACGAGCAACATCACTCCCAGGCAACAAATAGCAGACACAGAGACAATGGGCGGCCCACAGTTAAGCTCCTTGCCCTTAGGTCCAGTTAAGGAATACATTTCTCCTTCAGTTCAGCTCCGGACGATCAAAGATCTAGCACTCTCAGTCGGTCTTGACACCATAAATTCAGGGTCATATTCAGTAAATCTGCTCGCAACACCCCTGCAACAATCAGTTCAACTCAGCAGGTCTTTTGGAGTTTTCCCTGCGCACCTGCAACAAGCAATCTCACATGAGTTTAGTCAATCTCTGGCTGCCATATTTTCCTTTGCAAAAACATGTTCGACTACACAAGGAACTAATTCCACCTCTCCTATGCCTACCTCCATCAGTGCTAATATACCACCATCAACTTCTCCTCTCGCAACCACCACAGTTAAACGAGAGGTTGTTCGCTCCCGCTCAAAATATTCGGATCAATCTATTCCTAAAAGAGCAGGTCAAACACCTCGTAATAAAGGTGGAAAACCCTCCAAGGCCACCAGATCTGTGGTCCTTAACACTGGTCATGACTCTTCTCTCATCATCCCATTGGCAATGAGCCGGGTCCAGGAGAAATCTATCATAGCAAGTCCACTGGTGCATGCCCGTAGAGAGGCTGTTGTTCAGAAGGGCAAAAGAAAGATGTATACACAGCATGACAGTGACGAAAATTCAGGAACTCACAAAAAACAACAAGGTTTAAGTACAACATCATTATCTTCCGAATTCCTCTCTCCGGGTTCATTGGAACCCATCTCAGTACATGCCTTTGCAGACGGCTTTTCAAAAGACTCTTATGTAAACTCTGGTGCTCCGGTTCAGGCAACTACCTAACAAAAGTCGCCCCAGCTTCCATATCTTTGCCTGGAACGTTCGCGGTGTAGGATCTACCAAAATGTTCCGACAAATAAAAACTATCTCCACACAGTCCAATGTAGATATATTTTTTCTCTCTAAAACTAAAGCCACTTCCGCTCAGATGGACCGTACTCGCCAAAGACGGCTTCTGACACGGACTCTCAGTTCCGGCGCTAGGACAGTCAAGCGGAATAGCTCTTTTTTGGAATGAAGGTATTGATCTCACAGTTTTTTCTTTTTGTAAATACTATTTTAATTGCACTATCTCAGATTACTATGCTATTGATGTGTGGTCCACTCTTTTTGTTTATGGTGAACCGAACCCGGCATGCCGGACTGATTTTTGGAGTATTGTGCTACAGGTTTATAGTTGCCAATCACTTCCAGGGATCATTATAGGGGACCTCAATGGTATATATGATCCCTCAGAAAAAATGGGTGGTGTGACCCCTTCCTTGTCCTCACTCCATCATCTTAGGAACTTCGTGGACACTAATCAGCTTATTGATCTTTCTCTCAAAAAGTCTCAGTTCACTTGGTCCAATAGGCGCCAAGATACAAATGGAATTAAAGCTAAGCTAGATAGGGCCCTAGCTAACCCGGAATGGCTAACTCTTTTTCCTTTGGCTACCTGCCAATCCATTTATGCTCCGTCCTCGAATCACCGAGCTCTTTCACTTCACCTGGTTTCTCACCACTCGACTTCCCCAAAGCCTTTAAAATTTTTCCATATGTGGGCAAGGGATCTAGGTTGTCATGGCATCATTTCTAAGTCTTGGATGTCTCCCAAAAAGGCGTTCCATTCCAAGTGTTTAGCTATAAAACCCGTCAACTAAGCTATGCTCTTTATAGATGGAATAAAAATGACTTTCGCAATATCCAGGCTTGCATCCTTGAAACCCGAGAAGCTATTAATGCTCTCCAAAATGAACCACTATCAAGTCATAATGCTTCCTCTATGGCTTTCTTAGAATCCCACCTTTAAGAGCTGCTTCTTCGAGAGAAACTTTTCTAACGCAATAAGTCTGATGTTTTTTGGTTAACAGAGAGTGATCGTAACACAAAGTTTTTCCATCTCTCTACCTCATGCGCCTTAAATCCAATCTTATCCTGAGTTTCAAAGATCAGAATAACTCTTGGCAGTCCAATCTTAGTCTGGGTCATGTCCTAAATCAATACTTCTCCACCTTATTCCAATCTTCCCAGCCTAGATCGGATCAGGTTCTTCTTCAGTTATTCCGACCGGTTATCTCTGACTTGGATAACATTTTGCTTGTGGTTGTCCCGAATAGTGTGCTCATCCGAGATGCTTTGTTATCTCTAGGGAGTCACAAGGCTCCTAGTCCGGACGGTTTTCATGCCTTCTTCTTCCAACAATATTGGGATATTGTCCAAAACGATGTTATTAAGGTGGTTCAGACCTTCTTTTCCACTAAACGCATGGATCCAAAACTAAATGAGACTTTCATAGCCTTACTCCCCAAGGTGATTAACCCTACCTCTCTTGACAAGTTCCGCCCTATCGGCTTGTGTATTGTCATTTACAAGGTTATTTCAAAAAAATTGGCTAACAGGATCAAACCTCTCTTGGATACCATCATTTCCCCAAACCAAGGCGCCTTCCTAAAAGGCAGATTCATTACGGATAATGTTTCTATCGCCCATGAAACCTTTTTTCCAAATGAAACATTTCAAAAAATGGAAGCAAGGATGGATGGCTAAAGCCTATGACCGAGTGGAATGGTCTTTTTTGCTCCAAATTCTTCGCCAGCCAGGTTTTCACTTGACTAGGTCACTTTGGTGTAGCAATGCGTCTCACGACTTCTCTTCGAGTTCTCTTAAATGGGTCTCTTTTTCCTCCTCTTTCTCCTTTCCGAGGACTCAAACAAGGGGATCCTCTATCCCCTTACCTTTTTATACTCGTGGCAGAAGCTCTCTCCCACCTTTTAAATAAAGCCAAGTCAGATGGCATCTTCCAGGGTATTAAAATTTGGCGTCGTTCCCCCTCGATTAGCCATCTTCTTTATGCGGATGACCTACTCATTTTCTGCCGAACTTCCTTGACCGAAGCTCGCTCAGTCAAGGACGTTCTAGCCCAATATTGTTCCGCTTCTGGGCAAGGGGTCAACTTCGCCAAATCCTCGGCTTTTTTCAGTTCCAACGTGCACCCCAAACATGCGAAGCCCATTTCTCGGATTTTAGGAGCCAGGTCTTTTAATTGCAAAGAGAAATACTTGGGTTCTCCGTTGCTTCTCTCACATAGAAAACCCTTAGACTTTCAGTTTATCTTAGATATGATCTCCGTCCGACTGGCTTCTTGGAAGTCTAAGGTCCTCTCTCAGGCTGGAAGGACGGTAATGATCAAAGTTGTTCTTAACTCCATCCCAGTGTATACCATGCAATCTTTCCTTCTTCCCACCAGTCTTACGAACCGCATTGATTCGTTGGCCCGTAAGTTTTGGTGGAATGATCACGACGCTGGACACACTCGTCATCTTTACCCTTGGGAAAAAATTTCTTCCCCAGCCACCTCGACGGTCTCAATATTCCTGTCTCTAGGAACAAAAATCTAGCCCTCATGGCAAAAAATGTTTGGAATGCCCTTACTTCCCCTTTTTCCCTCTGATCTCAACTTTTGCGTGCCATATACTATCACTTGACAACCCTTGTCCAGCTCACTAAAACCCCAGCACTTGCTTCTTATGTTTGGCGAGGAACCCTTAAAGTTATCCAGGCAATGAAGCCTTTTATTCTTCGGCAAGTTCTTTCAGGGGAGGAGGTCAACCCCTAGAAGGATTCTGGATCAAGCTGGGGCTGGTGTTGGCGGATTGTGTGATGGATCCCTCCACCACTCACCTCCGCTTCTCCGACTTTTGGCTTTTGTCCCTTTCCTTGTCCATTTCTTAGAATGAGACCCTTCTCCATTCCTTGCTCCCAGCTTCGGTCGTACATGATATTCTTCATATTTGTATCCGTCGGACATCCACACCTAACCGCCTCATCTGGACTGATAACAAGAAAGGCATTTTCTTGATCAAAAATGCCACCCGGGCTTTCTCTTCCAGTTCGGTTGCGAGCACAGCCTCTGTCCCAAATCCATCATCCTGGGAACCCAAAATCTTGCGCCATTTCTGGCATACAAAAGCTCCCCCTAATGCCCTCCTTTTCCTTTGAAAGGTTAGTCAAAACTTGTTAACCACTATGTCCAACTTGGTAAGGATCCATGTCACGCTGGAAAACAAGTGTGCTTTCTGTCATGACCACGAAGAGGATACCCTCCACCTTTTTTTCATATGTTATCTTACTAGACGATTGTGGTTCCTCTCTCCCCTTCCTCTAGATTGGAGTTCCCCTTCTCTCCAACCTGCGTCTATACCCCGCATCTTCAAATTTATGTGGAACTCAGCTAAAGAGCATCCCCACTCCACAGAAGAAATGTTCTCTCAATTCACAGCCACTCTCCTCTCAATTTGGCAACTGAGGAACAACATCATTTTTAATGGCTCCAAATTCGGTATAAACCAATTCACTTCGACATTTACGAAGATTTGAACAACATCATTTTTAATGGCTCCCAATTTTAGACCAGTTCATTGGCATTGGGTAACTGGCATTCCAAGTATTGCCCGGACGGAGAATCATAACCGCAATTCACATCCGATTTTAGACCCCCAGCTATTACCTGTAGCAAGTCACCTCCCATTTATCCGCTCTCAACTCCAGTTCGCCAGGGCCCACAACGCCAATCGCCACTCTCCAACTCACCTCGACTGTTTTGACATGCTTGATCCTGATACGGTGATAGTTAACTTTGATGCATGTTTCTGTGAACACTCAAAGAATGGCTATTTTGGCGTTATCGCAATGGACCTCGAAGGACATGTTCTGGCAACAGTAGCAAGTATGATTCGTGAGAAAGTGATGAACAACATGATGGCAAAATTCTACGCAGGAGAAGCCGCCCTCATGTTAATCCAGGCTCAAAGGTGGAAATGTGGTTTTCTACTCGGTGACTCGATCAATCTCCAAGAAGCACTATCTTCAAAGGATAATACCTCCTCTTTTGTTTTGAACTGGGCTTGGAGCCCTATTTTTTGTAGCATCAAGCGCTTGTTGGTTTTGCTTACAGATTGACAATGTATGTTTTTAAAAATAATGAATGAATTTCGACACAAAGAACATTGAAATTTTTTTTAGTACATGCTCATCCCGTCCGAATCAGTTGGGGATGGGACGAGGTTAGGACGTGCCCACCCCTAATGGTGATCAATGGTGTATGTTGTAGGCAAAAACCGGTTTTTTTTCATTGACCACGATGCCATAGACTCTACAATGATTTGTAAGGTCATTAATAAAGACTAAAATTTAAAATAAAGGCCATGTCTCTATTTTGTATGTTTCAGTAACTGGCAGGAAAAAAAAAAGGATTCATAATTTGAGTTGAAACAAATGCA
Source organism: Berberis vulgaris (assembly GCA_963556465.1). Taxonomy (NCBI): domain Eukaryota; kingdom Viridiplantae; phylum Streptophyta; class Magnoliopsida; order Ranunculales; family Berberidaceae; genus Berberis; species Berberis vulgaris. The sequence goes on from OY747131.1 coordinate 28,886,680, forward strand.
CAATCACATATCGTCTCACTGTAAACTCAACCACTTCGCAGTAAATATACTAACGTTAGTCAATGAGTACTGTTGTCAAAGAATTTTCTGTGACTTGTTACTTTACAGACTCTTAGATGGATTCTAACAGACACCCATGAGATTTGGGCAGATGTCACCACATGTACAGTCGTCCATTTCCATGGAATACAAATCAAATTCATGCCCACACTAAGCATCTTTTCCCCCATTGTCCTCTGAACATGAGATGTTTAATGACACCCATTCACCTGTATAGAGAAACCGGATTATCTGTCTCAGAAATGCAGCTGAAGTACTTGTACAGTTTGATAGAACAATTGTTCAGTAAATGTTTGCCAATAGATATTTGGCTTAACACGCCAATTTCTCCGCATTCCTTCATACTTCCTGTCATGCAGGATAGCAAAATATCAGTTGATAAGCAAGTTATAACAAGCATACAGTTTGCGAGAGACTGCAAAAATTTATGTGGTGAGTGCCTCAGAAAATGATGGTTTGTAGCAACTAGTACTAGTAAAGCTAAAATCTAGGGTGATGACAACGTGAAGTTGGTCAAAAGATTCAGTATCATTGAAATGATGATAATGCTACTATTACGGCAGCCTAACAATGGAATTCCAATTTACATACCAAAAGTCACTCCTCACATACTTGGAATGCCAATGATCCATTTGGTTTCCGACTCCAACCCATTATCACTTAAGCTTTTATTGTCAAAGACATGATGGTTTTCCATCCACAGCCCAATTTATGTTATACTATAAAACTATCCGTAAAAGCTTCTCCATCATAGACAGTTGATGAGAGCTGCCATGACAACATAAGAGAGCTTCCATGAAGTCAGAGATGACTCGAGAAACAACTGAAAGAAAAGATGGTATCAAAGCCCCTGAACCTAGTCCCAGTCAAGGAAAAGATGTGATTCGTTTTCAATCCAGAAAAGACGCGTTAGGTATTGATATACACGCACAAACGGAAGAGAACATCCTTAGTAGGTCAGGTATCAAGTCCAAATGAAAGACACTCTAGGAGGAATCTCTTTCTTCCACACGCTCTTGATCGAGAAGTTTTGTACCACTAAAATGATACTCATAATGCAGGCTTGGCAAATATAGAGCTCTGCGAAAAGCCTTCCTCCCTAACCAAGAACGGCATTATCAATCAAAGCCAAAATAGCCAAAAACTTGCCAATCATTCATGAAAGACTCCTCATCCAAAGGTGAAGTCCAAACAAGTGGATCCACCCTCAATCAAAGCAAAATCCGTCACCAACCCATTATTGCAAACATAAATGGCCTAGAGCCTTGGGAATCAAATTCTAAGACTATCCTCCCCAACCATACATGTTCCCTTTTCCAACTTCCACTTAAACACCTCATAAAGGGAAGCCAAGAGATTGGAAATGCTTCTCCAAGTACTAATTCAATACGAGAATGCAGATGTTTAGAAAGTTAGTTATTGCCATCCAGATCATACTTGGCATGAATGCCATCTTTCCAAAAGCCATTTTCCTCCGATTAGTACCTGCAGCCATTTGCAAATAAAAGCCTTATTTATAAGATGGAAGGGTCTAAAGGAAGACCTTCAAGCATTTATGAGAATAAACAAGCTTCCAATTTAAAGCATGAAAACCTTTATCCTCTTCATTACTACACCAAAGAATGTCTCTAACCATCTGCCCAAGATTGAGCTCGACTTTCATAAGCATGTGAAAGAGAGATATCTAATACACCGACCTATTGGCTAAACTACTCCATGCAGTATAACAAATCATTTTTTCCACAAGACTAATCTCTTCCACATGGCCTCCATCATCATATTCCATAAGGTGTTGCTCCAGATTTGGCTCCAAAGGAAACCCAAAATAAAAAGAAGACAATGAGCCTTTTTGAATTCCCATATGTTAGCTCCCAAAGATTTAAGATCCCCTTCTCCAATACCATCCACCCAACTTTTAGGGAAATTGATCTTGAGGCCAAGACAACATTTCCTACAGCTCTAGTTGGCCCCTGTAGAAGATAACATGTTGGTTCATTCTTCGATAAGCACGCAATGTGAATGCATGCTCCTCCAACTGCTTGAAAGTTTATGGTTTCTCTTCACTTCTTTCCTTGTACTACTACAATAATTACTAACAGTATGAAGCATGCTCAAAGGTAAAATAGCTCTTGTTTTATATAATATAAAGTGAGTAAAAATAACAACCATATCTATTGTGTTAATGGCATTCTCAAATTTCTTTGAGTCTCAAAAGAAAAACAAAGTAAAAATAAATCTCATGCATTGAAGGAAACACTTGCTTTCATATTGGTGTATCACTGGGACACGCTAGTTACGAAAAGAAACAACCAAATATATGCATACCAATTTCAAATATGAGAGGCACAATCTTAAAGACTATACCTTAGCCTATTGTTAGATTCCCAGATCAAAACTTGGGAAATCGTGCATCTCTGAATGTCCTTTTGATATACCAATAATCATTGTACGACTACCTCTTGCAGCATCACTACTGCAATCAATCTCCCCATTGTCTGTATAAGGCTATGCCATAGAAAAAAATCAAGTCATTAAACCAAACCCAAGTTTGGAATTTGAGAAATATGTTTGAAAAACCATCCTTTTCAATTTATGAGATGGTAAAAATATAAATGAGTTTGTGCTCACACATGAGCTCTGGTATGTGGTATAATCGTAGTTATCAATAGGGGCATTGAGCTAAAAGGACTAATTTGGGGTTTTACTACCACTTCAGACCCAGTTAAGTTTCATCACGTTAAAGGGAGCCAACCCAAATTTTTAAAAAAATGTTTTAATTTGTTTGAGCTCCATTTGATAGCTGAAGTTTTAAAGGAAAGTTACGCATTAACACTAGAAACTATGTGCCAAAGTTCCAACCCGTTTCAACACTATTCCTCGAGATACAAGTTTAGGTCCACGTCGTTAAATATCTTGATAAACAATATTTGTGGGTGTTTCGATCGGCTTGTGTCGAGCAGAAGGTGGGCCCTTGCTTGCTTCGTGATTATGACAGATAAATCCAATTATGACATTTAACGTATATTTCGAGGCACACATCGAAACGGGGTGACGTTTCTGCTGTGAATTCATATTTTTTTCTCAAATTTTCAGCTAAACGTAGTCAAACGAAGTAATATTGAATTGTTTATTTAGTAGGATCTTTTTAACTAAATGAAATTCAAGTGGATACTAAATTTGCAGTCAAACCCGAAATTGGGCCCTTTTAGCCCAATCTCTATTATCACTATCTTAGATATTAATGATATACATCGTTTTTAAGCCTTATCACACGGTATATATATCTCACGATAAATCGATATGGGATGATGCAGGTATATACCATTGTATAAGTGACGTCAATGAATGGATGGATCCAATATGTGTTACACAAGTCAAAAACACCAAGTGTTTTTGGAACCTCCTTGCTTGAATAAAATTTATTTTGTCTGTTACATAATTGAATATAATTTACACATATTTATACCTATATTTATTTTTGCACCGTATCTTACAATTCATAATAGGTTTCAACACGCATATCTGAAATTTACACAATATGATAAACGTTTTTATAACTATGAGTACAATCAATATCGTTCAGCAACATTAAAAAACTACATAAGCAAAAAACAAGCATGGACAAGCATTGCATGACAAATTGGATAAGATAGTTAGAGACTTCCTAAGGTGAGGTGATGGGACGGAAATGGGTTTCATTTATCGAAAGCAAGTTGGTTTGCACATTAAAAGATGGACGATTTGGCAGAAATACCGTTTCTGATGAACAAATGGTCTCTCAAGCAAATAGCTTTCTGGGTTTGGCACCAAGAGGAATGGTCTGTAGAAGGAGATTGAAATGACTTCCATGTCACCTAACTGTCACTTATGTGTTTGCAGAACATTTCCAATTTGAAGAAATCCTTTGGGCAAATGAAAGTGAGAAAATAAAAAAGTTTTGTATGTCTCATGGTGTGGTAATAAGACCCTTAGAGTGATTTACCCTAGAGTATTTGCACTAAGCTAAAGGAATAAGGTACAAAAGTTGGGGGATGTAAAACAAGAGGTTATTAGGGAATTTCTACTTTAGACAGGGAGGTACTCTCTGTGACAGACTTAGACGTCTCTAGTAGGGGCAAAGGTGGAAAGGTCTGCCATTAGCACTTTGACGAGGTGAGGTGCCATTGACGAAGAGCCTTCTTTAAGGGTAGAACTTTTAGATTTTTACCTGTCACATTTTTAATCACGTCGATGTGTGAAAAATGAATTAGGTTCTGAATTGAGTAGTTTGTATAGGGTTTTTCTTGGATCTTACATTTTCAAAAATACCTAGGGTGTTCAAGGAGCCTTGGTTGCCCTCCACCTTGACTAAGTGTGGCAATAAGGCATGCGGCATCCAAGGCTGGGCCGATATGTGTCTCACCATTTTTGTAATTTGAGAAAGAATTCATATTCTATTTAAAGCAGGCCCCATTGTAGGTGCCTTCCAATAATATGGAAACTTTAGCCAAAAAGACACAGGAAGCTCAAACCTGGATTAAGTTTTCATTTGCGTCATAACTGGTCATTTGACAATCACCGTCATTAGATCCTGTTATCAACGTAACTTATATCAGCTTATCTTTTGGATGCTCTACAGAAAAAAAAGAACCACTAATACATTTTTGTTTTCGGCTAGAAAACTACTTACACTGTCAGATTCTTTCATAAAACAAGAATTGACAAGCAGTGAATAAAGGATTGCAAAAGCATAGTCAGTATTGCACATACCTTTTTTACCAGTGAAAGAATATGGTTCCTTAATTTGCACATCAAAATTCAGTCCATTATTCTGCATTGATGCACATGCTGCTTTATCTTCAGGCATGGCAGTATTTGAAATTTGAGGCTCCGATACAGAGGAAGCAGGGTTTGTGGCAGCTTTTTCAAGGGAAAGACCAGTTTTTGAATTAGGGCTACTCAATGCTCCTTTCCTGAATATGATGCTCATGAATAAAACTCCCAGATATACTACCATATATTCAATCCAGAAATATCCACTTCTATTATCTCTTGATACAGTAATGCAGGTAGAACTGGAGCATTTCAGAATTATAATAAAGTCAAAAGATGATGTTTTATGTCAAAAGGATGTTTCTTCTTATCCAATGCACCTGTTGGGAAATTAGCTAGCATTATCGGTTGGCAGGTTCTTATACTACAGATCTCGTAGCCCGACGAACTTGAGATTGACAGATTATATAAGAGTTTTGAATATGAACAAATTATAAGACTCATGGTGTTGCAATCTCCAAGATCAATAGGTCTTGATTAATTCATACACATTTTCAATAATAAAATAATTACATAAAAAATAAGGAACAGAATTTATGGATGTAGACTTGATATCCCGATACATAACCTAAGAACCCAGCTTTTCTTTTCAAAACTATATGATTATTTCTCAATAATTAGCACTACTTGATCACCTATCATGCATTTAATGAAGAGTGAATTTCAAAATTTCAGCATTATTATCTGGAGGTTTTTCATATCTTCATATGCTTTGAAAAAATTGTGTGATAATTACTCTCTTTTTTCTTCCAATATAAACTGACATGTCTATTCCCATATAGTAATTCATATAACCATTGTAATGTCAGAGTGTACATACATACCCAAGAGACATATTGGATGAAGGATTAAGTGATTCTATTTCTCCTCCATTGTCATGACCAACAGAATTGATGATGCACGAACTTGGAACACATTGAGCCTCCTTGGGTTGTAATACATTACTTCTTTTCCAACTCAAGTCAGCAGTACTTTCTACATTTGAAGCTTTAGGATTATTTTCCAGATTACCTATGACATTTCTCTTTGAAATTTTTTGTTCCACTGCATTTTGTACAAGGAGTTTTCCCTCAATACCAAACGGGAAGTCTGAAGATTGTGAAGAGTGGTTCTCTGCCATAGATGACTTTCTGATCGGAGCAAGGGTCTCCTGCACAGCTGGTCTTTTAAGAATGAACAAGATCTGGTGAGCTGCACAAACAGGATCCAAGGATTACTGATGCATAATGGTCTACAACCAGAGAAAGTTGATTCAGTAATTCAAGACAGATCTCTAAAAGACATGAATGGGACCAAACCTCAACATAGTACACAATGATAGAAGTCCTTAGCATGAAGAGAGAAGATTTGTAACTAATCATTTTGTAATGATGATCTTACAAGAGAACTTAACACTCGTTCAGTTCACATTCTCATAGTTCGCATGACACAATATAGAGCCTATAAAAAATACACAATTTTGATTTGAAATCTAATTTCAATCATTCTGGTTGCTGCAGTCTCATAAATGGAGGAAACTAAAAACAATGGAGCTAATTCCTTCATACACCAAGTGTCGTGCAGAGCAGTTAAAGAACATGTAGAATTAGACCTAGAGAAAATACAGAATCTCAATGCAATGCACAGTGTTGCAAAACTAGTCTCTCCCACAAAACATAATTTTACAAAAATAAAAGTTTCCATACAAACGAGTGCACCTTTTACATAAGGAAATGCAATTTATATTTGCTGACATGTAAATCCATTCATGAGCATAGAACGTTTTTTTTTTTTTTTTGGGGGGGGGGGTGGGGGTGGGGGGCTAAAAAAGATGATAATTTATTAATGGTGCTAAAGAGAATGAGGGCTGGTAGTTATTAAATTCCTGCCAATCCAGCTAAATTCGCCCAATGCCTGAAACACCCCAAAATCAACCTAAGATAACTCTTCAACCGTTCAGGCTAAGCACGCACTGCTCGGATGCAAAGAGGAGCTCGAAGCTGGAGGGAAGCTAGCTACCACCGAAGGCTAGATGGAGTTGAAAGCTTAGAAGAGATAACTTATTGGTTCATTGATAATATGATTCCGTACCTCGAGATTTCACTTAAGAATCTCAAGTCATGTTTCATGGAGCAAGTAAACAAATCTAGACTAATCTAAGCTCAAAGAAGACGTTGTATTGTAGTTAAAATTTCCAAACTACAAGTGATATAACTATCATGTCTTATAGCATAAGCAATTACAAAATATAAAAGGAAAATACATAACAAGAAACTCAGAATACCGAGTATCATCCTAAATACATAATCCAATAATTAAAAAAAAAAAAATTGCGTGATAATAAGATGGAAGCTAAGTTGGATAACGACCTAGAATGGTTTCTCAGGTTGCATTGAATTTATAGGTGAACCAGTAGGATATGTCTTGGAGGCAACAACCTGATTAGGGTCATCTTCGTAAGTATCTGTAATTAATAAAAGAAAATAGGTTGAGTGAACGAATTCACCTAGTAGGTAACTCCAATATTCTCAAAACCCTTGTACACGAAACCGCTATAACCATGTGTAATAAAACCAATTCATCTTCTATGTCATGTCATGCAATTCATTTTAAAGTGACAAATTCGATGTTACGTAATTCATGTCTTTGAATGTGTGTATATATTGATAAATTGCTAATTCTCTAAAAGCTCAAACTTGTAGAGAGGGCAAGTCCAATCATATATCAAGCGAAAGCGAGAGCAGGATCGTGGGACTACAACATACATCGTAACATCAGTGGGTACCAATCATACAACTACACCATAAATTCATATGATACTACCTTGGATAAGCACATGGGCAATTTAGGCCCATGGATAACTGGAGTGGGTTCAATATTCCAACACTACTTTTCAGCGTAAACCCAAGGAAAATACTGAAAATTCTCGCAGAGATTGCGCTGGACGAGACTCAAACCCACGACCTCCAAGGACCAATGTTCTGATCAGGCTTTGGAAAAGAAAGATATTTGTATTTTTTAATCATTCAAATGGTACAGCCTCGTAGGATTTAAATACACAGTTAAGAAGTTATAGATCCTAGAAAGTAGGAATATCCTAAAATACAATCAGATATTTATAAAAACAAACTCCTTGTCTAATTCTACTAACTACATCAGAGAATATCTCCAACACTTATAAAACAAACTCTTTGACTAATTATCCTAACTCCATCCGAGAATATCTTCAACAATTCCAACACTCCCCGTCAAGCTGGTGAATAAGTATTATGCATTCCCAACTTGGAAATTATTCTATGAAAGACCTTGATGCTTAGCCCTTTAGTTAGTATATCAGCCAATTGTGTTGTAGTCGAAATATAAGGAGTACAAACCAGTCCGCTATCCAACTTTTCCTTAATAAAATTCCTATCAACTTCAGTATGCTTTGTTCTATCATGTTGCACAGGATTATGTAATACTGATAGCTGACTTGTTATCACAATAAAGTCACATCGGTCCACTCCTCTTGATCTTCAAATCATCCAGAATAATCTTCAACCAAAGTAGCACACAAATGCCAAATGAAATTGCTCTGAACTCTGCTTCTACACTTGATCTTCTTACCACATTTTGTTTCTTCTCCACGTCACCAAATTTCCTCCAGTGAAAGTACAATAGTCAGATGTTGACCTACTGTCCACTACTGACCAACAGTCAAAATTTGTGTATGCTTCCAAGACCAAACTTGAGTTCCTTTTAAACAAAACACCTTTGTCTGGACTTCCTTTCAAGTAATGTAAAATCTACTGTGCACCTCACAAATGAACTTATCTTGCTGAGTGCATAAACTGACTGCATAAGCTATATCTGGCCTTGTGTGTGAGAGGTAAATCAACTTCCCAACTAGTCTCTACTTCAATATCCTTAGGTGCCTCACTAAGTTTTTAATTTGGATCAATAGGAACAACTGCTGGTTTTTACATCCTAGTTTTCTAGTTTCTTTCAACAAATTTTTCACATATTTTTGCTGAGAGATGTGAATGTGCTACCTCAATCCCTAGAAAATATTTCAGCCTTCCCAACTCCTTAATCTCAATTTTTTTGCTAAACAAACCTTCAATCTCTCCCTTCCTGTCGCGTCATCACCAATTATAATGATGTCATCAACATATACAAGGAGAACAATTACCTTCCCATTTTGAGAATGTTTGATGAACAAAGTATGATCACCTTGACTCTATTTGTATCCTTACTTTGACAACACTTTTGTAAATCTCCCCAACCACGCCCTAAGAGACTCTTTCAAATCATAAAGAGCTTCCTTAATCTGCAAGCCTTGTTAGCTCCTAATATTCCCCCATAACCTAGTGGTATTCTCATGTCAATTTTCTCTTCTAGATCTCCGTAAAGAAATGCATTTCTTCACGTCGAATTGTTGAAGAGGCCAATTAAAGTTTGCAGCAAGAGATAACAATATTCTTACCATATTCATCTTGGCCACAGGTGCAAAGGTCTCGTGATAATCAATGTCATAAGTTTGAGTATAACCCTTAGCTACTAACCTTGCGTTGTATCATTTAAGAGTTCCATCAACTCTATACTTCACTGTGAATACTCATTTGCAACCAACTGGTTTCTTCCCCGTAAGCAAATCAATTATCTCCCACGTCTTGCTCTTTTCCAAATCCTCCATTTCCACCTGCATAGCTTGTCTCTAATTCTCATTAGCTAATGCCTCGAATAAGGTTGTTGGAACTGGGATGGTATTAAGACTCACAAGAAAGCTTTTATGAGATGGTGAAAACTTATCAAAGTCTACAAAATTAGAGATAGGATAAAGGGGTTTTTTGGTGCATTCACGGATTCCTTTTCTAACAACAATAAGCATATCTGAAGAGGGAGGAGTTACCTTAGTAGCAGTACTAGGAGCCGATGATGGAGCATGTTGTGATACGGATGATTTGTTTCATCTTGATTACACCTGTGAGAACCTTGTATCAAGCCCTGAAATGCTCGTAGTTGTATGTTGACTTAGTGACTCAGGGTTTAGTTTATTTTGTGACTGGTTAGGTTCAATTTCAGTGTTGGTTTCAGGACTAGCAAACACTGTTTAGTTCAGTGATTAATTGATGTTGGAACTTAGGCGGGTAGGTTTAAAGGGTTGAAGTCTAAGGAAGCATCAAACTTATCTTCCAATGAACTCCCCCTAACGATAAGGCTTGGTGTAAAATGGCTTGGTTTCATGAAAGGTAACATGAACTGACACATACAATTTTTGTGTAGATGGACGATAACATTTATAACCTATTTTTGTGGATGAATATCCAACAAAAATGCACTTAATGGCTCTAGGATCTAACTTACTTTTGAGAGGGCTATGGATGTCACAAAGGAGGTGCAACCAAACACTTTAGGAGATATTGAGCTAGAATAATTAAAGTTTGGAAAAAAAAAATTGTGAGAAGAGATATTGGCGATTGAGAGTCGAGGACTACGAGTAACCAACCTGTTTATGAGATAAATGGAAGTGAGAACTGCCTCTCCCCAATAGGAATTTGGAATTGAATTCTAAAACAATAGGGCTTGGGTAGTGTCCATAATGTGTCCATTTTTCCTTTCTGCCACCTCATTTTGTTGGGGTGTGTAAGCAAATGAAGACTCGTGAATGATTTTTTCCTTTAAAAAACATGGTAATATTTAATCAATGACATTGTCAAATGAATTTTTTTTAATTTTCACACCAAATTGATTTTGAACCATTGCATGGAAAATAGGAAACACACTACTCACATCAGATTTTGCTTTAGAAGATATACCTTGAAACTCGAGTACAATCATCTACAAAGGACACAAACTATTTTGCACCAGAAATATTAGGAACTTTACAGGGCCCCAAACATCACTATGAATCAAATGAAAAGGTGTTGAACATCTTTTAGTATCAACTAGAAATGAAATTGGTTTGTGCCCCACAAACATCACACAAAAAAGTTTGAATATCAATTCCCTTCAACAAAGCTGGAAATATAACTTGTAAAGTCTTAAAAGAAGAATGACGAAAACGATAATGATAAAGCTAGACCCTATATTTATTGGTGGTTGACTCGGTGAACAACAACTTAGGTAAATCAAACTTGAAGCTACTTGGTTTACAGGTAGCCTCGAGTTGATACAAGCCATTTTTTTTCCTAGCACACCCAATCATCTTCCTCGAATCTTGATCCTGAACACACACAATAAGGATAAAAACCCACTTTACAATTCTGGTCATTAGCAAGCCTATACCAACAACAGGTTTGTAGACAACTTAGGGACATGCAAGACATTTTAAGCACAAGTGAAGGTCGAATTTCAACATTCCCTATATCAGCAACAGTGACATATATCTTGCTATTACCAAAGCACAAATTATAGGTACTGAAAAAACTTGCAGAGTGTGTCATGTGGTCGGTTGCTCCTGAGTCAATGACCCAGGAGACAGAAGAAAATTTATCCCAGACATTAAATACTTGAGAATTAGACGACTTAACTTACTACACCAAGGAGCACGTCCCAACAACCTTGTCTTCTGTCAAAGAGCTCAACAAGCTGCGTAATCTCTTTATCTCTTCCTGCTTAAACTCGTCAGTCACCCGAGTTTTTTCATGAAGGTTTTGAACCTCTGCAAGATGTGCCTGGTTTGAGTTCCTATATCATGTCCCGTTTACAGAGATTCGGCTGGGCGGTTTTCCATATAACTTCCAGCAAGTGTCATATGCCACAAGTGCTCTTGGTTTGAGCTCCTAGGCTGCTCTAACTTCTTGCAATTAGGCTGTGCAGTTTGATCCATACTCAGCTTTCTCTCTTATCAAAAAGAATAGCCGATCCCTCAGATGGCAGCACCTCAAGCATTATTGCTCGTCTGCTCTCTTATGTTCTAACCATAAAAATAATCTCATTTAAAGATGGCAGCTCCTTTTCTCAAGGATCTGCACCCTGACCTGGTCAAATTCAGCATTTAGCCCTGCCAAATTATAGACTCGATCTTTCTCTATGAATTTTTTCAAGGCAGTTGCATCAGAACCGCATTTCATCTCAATGCACCTGTAATGATCCATTTCCTGCTACAAATTTTTCAGCAAGTTTGTATACTCAGTAATAATTTTATTACCTTAGTGTTTTATTCTTAACATAATACACTTGTGCTGCACCATTCACTTTTGAATAAGTGTGCTTGATAGACTCCCAAATATCCTTTGTTGTAGGCAAGAACATAAAGATATCACTAATATCTGGCTCCATCGAATTCCATAGCCAAGATATCACCATAGATTCCTTCTTATCCCAGGCCTTAAAACCAATTTCATCCTTCTGGTGGTCCTTAGCTTCCCTTTTCCTTTGAAGAAAGTTCTAACAAGTTGGGACCACTTCAAATAATTCTTCTATGTTAATCTATAAGCTATTGGATATTCTGCAGCTCATTTGAACTATGACTAACATGTGCAAGTTGAGTTTCGATTTTTTTTCTCTATTCCTGACATTGTGTCACTAAACTAACAATAAAGAAAAACGAGGAATAATAGAGAGAACAAGACAGAGAATATTTGAAGCAATGAAGGCTTCAATAGAAAAAATACAAAATTGTAAGGTATGATGGCAATGAAGGCTAGTAAAATAAATGAAATTTAAGGGTGGTGCTTTGATACCATGATAAATTGTCAATTTTCTAAAAGTTCAAATTTGTATAGAGGGTGAATCCAATCATATATCAAACGAAAGCGAGAGCAGGGGCATGAGACTGCAAAATACATCGATAGGTACCAATCATACAATTACAACGTAAATCTACATGGTACTACAGTGGATAAGCACATGGGCAATTTAGGCCCATGGATAACTAGAGCAGGTTCAATATTCCAACATATATCATTCTTTTAAAAAAAACGTCTGAGGCGTACGCCTCGACGTGTGCCTTGATGCGTAACGCTTGAGTTTGGCATCAAAAAGTCCTTTGAGGCGTTTTCGGGTGTGAAGCATACGTTTTAACGCCTCGACGAATTGAAACATACGTTTTTTCACGCTTTTTGTTTGAAACGTTTCAGCTCAAGGTATTTTTTGAAAATGTAAAAAATAATCCTAAAAACTCCCAAACTTGGTGCAATTGAGTCAAAACCCACAGTGTTCTTCATGCGCTCAATTGTTTTTATCCAAATCGCTCCAAAGTCCAAATTGGATCAAGCCTTCAAATCTTTTCAAAGGCCAAATCGATCAAGCCTTCAACATGTTTTTTTGAGTTACCTTTTTTTATGAATTGCATTTTTATCTATTTTATTTTTAAATATAAATTTTCATGAGGCTTACACCTCATGCGTTGAAACTTACGCCTTCACGTTTTTCCAAAGAAAGACTTGTGCCATGCCTCCACGTTTAAAAACCTTGGTATATATATGTGTGCGTGTTTATACTTGCATATATATGATAGTAAGTCACTCCCTAGAACCATTTGGGTCAGGTCTGTTATACAACCCAAGACCAAGCTCTATTGGATACAAGAATTGTTTACCTCACCATTGTTTCCTGATTTTCAGCACCTATTTCACACTAATTATCACATTTTCCAGCTCAGGTCATTATTATCCCATTACAGTCGACCAGACATTTGTTGCAGACTCACCAACACCAACATACCAGAGTCTCAGACCTGAATGTGACTTTTTACTGTAACATCACGCAACTACTACCTTTACAAACATGATTCTCATAAAAGAAACTGAAACTTCCCGAACGTTATGGCGACCTCTTGTCACAGTGTTATCGGTACCACCAAAGGCAAGGAAGTCTCAATTATGTCCTGGTTAACACACCGGTCAGAAGGGTTGGTGAATTACCTACCCGCAAGGAACTCATAGGCCTTTTCTAGGTCCCCGCTATGATATATTCAAAATTTACAAATAATAGATTATACATGTCTTTTTTTTCTTGAAAAATCATTGTTTATAATTAAATACAAACAAACAACATCCTAGTCGGGCACCCGACACCACACCCACACACATACACACCATTTCTCCATATCTTAACATCCATACTTACATGTAACCAACAAAATCATAAATTAACCATCTCCACATTTCTTTCCATATTTCACACCATGGTAGGATATCCGCATGGGCGGATCCACTGCTTGGATAAGGGGGTCAATTGACCCCCTTAGGTTTTGTAAAAAAATCATTTAAGTAGTTAAAATTTCACTATTGCCCCCCTTTGAAAATTTATATTGTCCCCCTTGAAATTTCATATTGTTCCCTCTTATAAAAAAAACATCATAGATCCCAAATCACAAGAGAAACCGAGCCTCTTGTGTTTGCATCTGCGCTTGCGTCTTGCGATATCTTCTTCAGTTCTTCTTCATCTCCGTCTGAAATAGGTGAGTTTGTTTGATGTTCTTATTTCTCCATCTCCGACTTGTTGATTTTATGCCCTGGTCTTGCAATAAAAATTTCGATGAATTTCTGAAACCTAAATTCCTGAATTTAATATAATTTTTCATGTCAACCGATTCAGAGATTCTCCATCTAATATTACAACTAACAAGAAAAGAAGAAACAATGACAAACCTACATGTCCGATGAATGTTGTGTCAATAAAAAAAGCAATTGGTTCAGCTGCTAAAGCCATTGCAGCAGGCAATACAATATGAAATATCTCCAAGCCAATCTCATCCTTCTTGAAACACAATCTCACAATAAGCCTTAATGATCTTTTTATAAAAGCAAAAAAAAAATGTTCTACATAAAATGTCACTAAGCAATCAATCTCACACTCAAAGACAAACACACCACATGTACACATTCCACACTACACACATAACCTGTTTGCAATGTACAGAAAAATTGAATTTTTTATGCTGTATATCTCCATCAGTTAAACAAAACCCAGAAAAGAAGAAAAACTTTGATGCCTTTACTAATTTCTTGGAAACTTCTTATACAAATGACATTTTTTATCTTGTATACCGAGGAAATTTCTTGGAACTGTTACATATTTTTTTGCCCCCCTTTGTCTGCAATCCTGGTTCCGCCCCTGGATATCCGCACTAAATGCACACACACACTAAATTTTTCACTTCACTTAAATACTTAAAGCATAATATAAATCATTCCATTTCCAAATTCATTGTTTTCCATATCTTGCAATCATCTTAGCTTTCTGGTCATACAAATATTATTTTCGGAATTAGACTTATCATATTAAGTATTTTAGAAAAACACTTCTAATATAAACACTAGTGTAAATAATCTCAAGTAAACTATACTGTAAATAACATATATGCAAGGACAAAGTACATGCATGCCCTTATTTTTCTCTAACACATTACGTAAAATACTCGTGACATCTTATAACCTATACTAGAAATTTGGAGTTCGGATTTTGTTCATAAAAATCATACAAATATCATTAATTCTTAAATTATTTG
Organism: Berberis vulgaris; assembly: GCA_963556465.1. NCBI lineage: Eukaryota > Viridiplantae > Streptophyta > Magnoliopsida > Ranunculales > Berberidaceae > Berberis > Berberis vulgaris. The sequence goes on from OY747131.1 coordinate 28,901,969, forward strand.
ATTAATAGATAATAGTTAGGTCAAACCCGTTAAAGCCAAAGTAATTAGTTAAGGCACTAGCCAAGAATTATTATTAGGGTTAGGGTTATTGTTAGTGACTTGTTAGGCAAGGGAGTTGCAATATAAATAAGGCTTTACAACCATTAGTGTAGTTGGTTGATGAATGAATATGAATTAAATTTTTTATTTATCCTTTTAGTATTTTCTTTGATTTTATCTTTTATAATTTGTTTTTTTTTCTTTTGAATTTTTGTTTAGATCAAGATTCATAACTATTTTAATATGACGCAAGAAAACTACCAAGATGATATTTTCTTTATATGTACCAAACATGCATTGTAGCAATTAAATGACAAGAAAATAATAATTTTTGGTTTTACCTACCTCAAGACTAGCCAAAGACGTTGAAATTATTGTGTTCTTAGGCTCCGCTTGTTGATTCCTAACTCCTAGTGTTAAAACCAGTTGTATTCCACCTTGGCTTTTACTTAATATAATAATGAGGGTAGGGGATGAAATAAACGGTTCATCTCCTCAATAACTTGATTGTCTCCTATTTAACTATACTTTAACAAATTCAAGGAGATGAATGGAAAATTCAACGGATTTTGTGCCACCTAACAGTCAAAATGTTAGCACACAAAATGTTCAAAGTGTTGCAAAGGGATTTGTCAAGTATTTGTGTTGTACAAATACTATTAGCTACAACCTAAACAACATGTAACCTTAAACATGTACTATGTAGGAAAGTTATAGCTTGACAACACGTCTTATTTTGACAAATGTTTAGTTGTTTGGTTACATCCGTTTGTTGTTTAAATTAGGTGGAAAAGAGCATGTGAGACAAATCTCACCATGCATGATGACAAATGTCTCATGAAGAAATGAGACACTAAGTGTACACATGCACCTTAGACAATCCTAGAGATTCCAATGAAAATATTAAGATCCTAATAAAGATGTACAACTCAAGTAAGGTCAAATTTATTAATCCAATGGATCATATATTGTGAGTACAATTTGAGGTTAAGCTACATGGAATTTTTGAAATTGCTATATGGGCTTGATCGGATTAGATTGTTAAAATTATAACTCGATTTTTGCTCACAAACCTATGACGTGATTGAAGAATCTCAAGAAAATGACTACGTCGAAAATACCAAACTACCGTCACACTTATCACTTATCACTTACTGTAATTTTGTAAGTAACTAATTCGAGAATTGTGCTAGTTAAGAAATTAGGGGTGCCATATTGGCAAGTATAGATTTGCTTTGAATAATCAAGTGACCAAGAAAAATAGTTTTTGATTTGTCCTCAAAGATGTAAACTTTTATTTCTTTCCATAAGATCCAGATCACAGTGTAACGATTCTTTCTCAAAAGCTGACTTTGATTGACGTTTGAACCCCTGCTTTTGAGTCCTTCACCCACTGATCAGCCGTGCTGAATTTGTTTATATGCAAGTAAAACCACAAGGCAAACAAGAGTAACATTTGAGTTACTTGAGCCCATGGGATAAGGCTAGTAGCCCGTAAGACTATGTTTGGGGATTTGTTAGCTTCCTTAAGGAGCCACGTAGTTGTTTATGATTTCTTTTTTTGGTTTAGACTACCCGTTGATTGCTTAGCAAGCTTAGGTTAATGCCTTGTGAGACAGACAAGACACGGTTCATTCAAGATTATGAAGACAAGGATAGGATGGAAGCACAGTTCAGGAAGAAAAATAGAGTATAATGTGCCAAACAATTTAGGAGTTGGATGCAAAGATAGCAATAGAGGCAAAGCAGAAAACACAAGCTGAGAAGGAAGCCCTTGAGGAAATTGCACCTGATTTGCCCTCTCATGAGCCAAAACCATACTCCTTGCCAGAGTTTCTTTAGAGTTTTTAAGGAAGATGACATTGTCATCACAATACCAGATTTTCACCGTGTGTATTTTTTATTTGTGGACTTCTTCCCCATTTTAGGGAAAGATGTGGATGTTACTCAGCAGATATAGCGACTTATCACGTCTTCATTGACCAGAGTCGGGAGTCCTTTGTGGAGTGAGCTTATACACAAATGTCTACACGACAGTTTCTGGCAACTTGCTGGTAATATTGCCGAAGTAGATTTTGATGCCTAAGGGAAATTTCGGTGATGCATACTCCAAGTAGATTTTGCAGTTTATTTAGTGTCGGAATGCTTGGGCAATGTTGGACGAGCCTTATCTTATAGGGAAGGATGGCGGAAATAAGAGTAGAATTGGGCCTAGGCTAGTACCTCCTACGGTTTTGTTTGGGGATTTTTGCCCTCTTTATAGGGTTTCAATTTTTTTTTAGAAAACTAGTTGATTGCTTAGCAAGCTCAGGTATGTTATAATTAAAAGGCCTTGAGCCATACGGCGGACTTGACTTGATTGTAATCTTCCACAGAGAGTTTATTTATTTATCGTTTTGTTTATTGTCTTTTATTTCCAACAATTTGTTATATTTTTACTGTGTTTTGATTTTAGTTTCCATTAAACCCCCAATCTGTTTTGACATCTAACACAAGAGGAAGAGGCAGTTAATTGATTTGTCGTGGTCGAAGCTCTAGCTTGCAAACATTTTTTCAAAAGGTTACCATGAGTCCAGGTCCTAGCTTGCAAAGTTATCCACATTAAGTATTTATGAGGTGGGAATTATTTTTCTTAAAAAATACTCTTGCTACTTTCAAACTACCCATCATTCCCATTAACCCCACAGAGATGATAGAACGACTTGGCGGAGAACCGTTCCCATTTCTTATGCCAGACCCATTTGTCTTCTCCTTGAGACAGTTTGACAGAATGTCATTGAAAAGCTCTGCTAATTGGTCCATCTCCCACTCTGTAATTTATTTTCTTGAGCAAAGAGTCCAGCCTGGCTGATCGTCAGTGTTCGATGAAGCTGTTCTATGTATCCATTTTACTGTGACTCTAATCAGAGGATACTCTTTTTTCAATGGCATGTCCCTGTTCCCAGAGCAAAACTCTTGCTCCACCTCCTACTTTGTAGGTGATGTTTGTGCAAACTACTCCTTTATAATATTTTATGCTTCTGAACAAAGCACAAACATGTGTGCTCTTAATGTCACTGGTGAACCATTCTGATTCAATCTACCCATATCTCGAATCCACGATCAGCCGCCACAAAGCCTCTTGTTCAAAGCCCCAGAGCCATATTTGTCGCTCTTAATTTCTCACCCCTAAACCCCATTTTCCATCAGCTTGACACATTAGCACAAGAGATCAGGTGATACTACCCTGGTGTCGTTTCCCATGGGACTTCTTTCATTGTCTTTCAATCCTGTTTGCCATGGAGATTACAGTAATATTGAGGCTCAAAATATTGTTGAAAGCCCAGACAGTAGAATTTAGTAGACTAATCTCCCTGCTTCCGATAAGAATTCATATTTCCATGAGCATAATGATGAATGGATCCGTCTCATAATTGTTAGATTTTTTTAAATGCATTTATTTATTTAATATATTTTGAAAAGCGAGCAGGGTTTTATTGGATCCTAGAACCATAATGCCTTTGGCAGGGTTCAAATCCCGGACTTGTGATCCCATCCTCCACATGTCTTAGCAACTGAGCTAACTGTTAGAAGTTACTAGTTACTATGTTAGAGAGCACAGGATTAGATTGTTTTTCTAAAAACACCAAAGACAATACAATGGAAAGAGGCATGCACATTTATCATTAAAGGTGAAGATGTTAAGAGTGCAGGAGGTAACAGACAAACCATCACGTATCAGCTTATTTCCAGTGTCATTTCCAATGGCCTTGAGATTCTTGACATTTGTAGAATCACTGGAATATGAACCCAAATCTTTCCCGGCAGGAGCATCATTCTTAGGCCCTGCACATTCATGCAATACGTCTCGTAACAAAGAAAAAAGGTCTGCTAAGGCAATCCAACTTCAAAGATCTGCGATAGAGGCACGATATCATAATGCAAACAATAAACGAACCATCATGGGTGCTGTTGTTTCTAGTGCCTTTACCATTTAACTTGATTCCATCAACTTTTGAGCTGCTACAATATGAACTTGTTTCGTTTGTTAAAGAAGCATCATTCTGAAGCTCTCCTGCACAATCCAACAAGGAAGGAAAAATGACAAGCAACAAATAGTGCCATCGAGGCACCAAATAATATAAGATTCTCAAGTACAGAATTTCAAAAGGCTGAGCAATACCTCCCTGAGAAACACGTGCCTCAACAATGTCAACCAAATAATTTGTTAGCCTAAGAGTAATGCCAGTTCTGATTTCTTCTGATGAATTTAGGTACTTGCTGCTAAGAAGAGTCCTATCTTCATTTAATAAAATAACCTGATTAACTTTAAGCAAGTCAGTCAAAAAAGGAGTTGCTGCCATTCTGGATACACTTTTTAGTTCTCAATATCAGTACGCAGTACCTAGAAAGAAACATGACCAGCAGATGCTCATGTGAAACCTTAAGCAAGATCCAATCCCAATGAAAAGGCAGAATGATAGCCTACTCCAGTCCGTTTACGACTAATATTATTAGCTAATCTCAACATTATTCTGAGCCATGGGCTCGAAACCTGAATAGGTTCATGTACAGAGAGGAATGATTGAGGTGAAGAGAAGCTACTCAATCAAGCCCTAAATCACTTGACCTTTTTTTGGGCAAAAGAGAGAAAGAAGAAAGAAAAAGAAAGTAAATATATGAATATGAAGTATGACCCGTCTCCCCACTGCACAGGAAAGTTTGATAGGCTACAGTTACAAGAGAAAAGATAGGTCAAGGGCATAGTACTTGGTTATCGAGTTATGTATTGATATGGGAGTCATTCCTTTGGGAGCCTACCTCTAACGAGCAAGTTCCAACTCTAAAAAATATGGTAAATGACAAAATTGCATTCACTTAAACATCTACTTACCACAAACAAATTTGTTTTATCAAATTAGTTAATTACATCCAACAACTAACAAGAGGTCGAGAGGAGCCATGACCCCTTCTTAACCCCCAAGGTGCAATATCAGATCAAATCTATTGGATGTATGAAACAAAATAATAATGCAGTGTTGTCACATCAAGGAACTGGAAAGAAAAAGAAAATTGTAACTAACTATAACTCTGGCTACGAATTATCACCCAAAAATATTAGAAAGTGGTTCAAACCAACCTGCTTCCTGTGAGCAGCACCATATGCAAGGCGTAAGATCCCATCATGATACTTTTTTGCTTTTTGAGCAATCTGTGTGGTGTATAAAGCATGCCATTCTGCATGGATTTTCGAACATGTAAAAAAATAATCATTACGACAAATTTATTATAAATTATATGTAGAAATTTTCTAATGGGGCATACATGCAAGATAAGTGGAACAACATTCCAAATTTTCTTAATCAGCTAATATGGCAGAATTATATGACATGTTTTATAAAAAGCATATTTGTCAACAGTTCTGGTTGCAGCACTCTCATAAAAGGAGGAAAGTACAAAAAGCAGAAGTAATCACTTCATAAATTAATTATTTTGCAGCTAAAGAACTTCAGAATCAAACCTACCTCAAACAGAAGACAGAATACACAGAGAATCTCAATTACTAAAGGACAGTGTTTGACCCAGGTATCTCCCATGCAGGAAAGAAAACCCTGCCATATTAAAGTAGGGTTGGAGGCTACACGTTGAGATCCAGGGACACAGAATAGACCCAATTTTATGTAACCTACATTTAAATTTCAAAAGAAGTTGAGTTTTGTAAAGGTAATCTCCTTACAAGGATCAATTGCACAAAAATTCATAGATTTTAAAATTGTTAACTATATCAAATATGGGCTTGAAGTTAATGGTGAAACTGAAAGGATGTAATTCTCTAATTTGAGCAATGCATTAAAGATGCTATAAATATCCAAATAAGTTGAATGTTCTATGTGGGTAAAATAAAATTAATAAATCATCCCAACAGTAGGACATCATCCCCACAGAAAAATCAGCTTCTTTTGAATTTTCTACATAGGTAAAATAAAATTTGGGTCTAAAACTGGGTTACAAATTTGTGACCCCTGATCCCAACCCATTAAAGAATTAAAACTTACATTGGCTGACATACAGATTCATTCATGAGCACAGTGATAATCGTTCACTTTCATCTGTTAGAATCCACAAATCTTCTTATGTACTATTACAGAATTAGAAAACACATGACATGTTAAAAACTCCCAAGAGAAGACAATGCAAAGTTGCAAAAACCATTTAAAGGATGTAATTGTTAGGGCAGGTAGTAACAGACAAACCATCAAATATCAGCTTATTTCCAGCATCATTTCCACCAAAGTTGACATTCAAGACACTTGTAGAATCAACAGAATACGAACCAGAATCTTTCTTGGCAGAAGCATCATTCCTGGGCCCTGCATATTCATGCAACACATCTCGTAACCACGGAAAAAGTGTCTGCTAAGGTAATCAAACTTCAAAGTTTTGTGATAGAGGATATTTAGTTAGATCATTAATAGGACCCTAATCGATTCAGGAGCGAAATGAGATTTATTAGGATTAATCGACCTACATTTTATACACATATTTTTTCTATTCTTCTATAAAATATGTTTACTACAATTTTATTTTAATTAATGTATATTGAAGTAGTAGAATCACATACCACAATTTAAGGCAAATTATAACAAAATTGAAAATTCAATCTTAGATGAAAGTGGCTTTCCATATTTGCTTAGCATATTATTTTCATTTGGTCGTTTATATATATATATATATATATACAATTATACACCAATATCTACATCAAAATTTCATCTTTTAGACCTATTGCCGATACCGATACGAAGTAGCAGTCAAAAAGTTGTATCCATTTTTCATGATATTATGGATATATCACGGCGAATTCCTCGGAAAATATGGTGGGCGATTCTCCCACAACATGGATAAGTAAGATTTCGAGGAAGTGTTTACATAGTCTTCTTCTATCCGAAGAAATGATTCATCGAAATAATGAATCACTTCTTTCATTCTGGGTAGCAAAAATGTGTTACTCGTCATTAATATGTTTGCTCGCGGTAATTGTGGCCTCTCGGGAGAATCGATGACTGCATTCTTGATGCACTGCTAATACTAGTACATCTGATAATTCTTAATTGGCTAGTTGTAAATATCCCCAGGGCTATGGAACAAAGGATTTTCCTAATATATATATATTCTTTATCTTAAACTTTTTCACACACTTGGTATTGCCCTATGGGTTACACCGTTAGAGTATTCATGAGGTTAAGGCAAAATTAGAAAAATTAACATTACTTTTCTCTCATTTATTTATAATATTTAACATAAGCCCATTAATCGGTGAATTTTGAAAGTGATTAATCAGTTAATTTTGAAAGCGATTAATCGGCAAATCGACAAGAAGTCGTTGATTACTCGGGCTAGAGATTGTTGAAATGATTAATTCGAAAAGCGTAACGCTCTACTAGCGATAAGAGATTAATCAAGGATTAATTGCCGATTAATCACTGATTTAATAACACAGGATACGGGCAACAATATCATAATGTAAACAATAACCGAACCATCATGGGTGTAGTTTTTTCTAGTGCCTTTACTAGTCAACTTGATTCCATCAACTTTCGAGCTGCTAGAATATGAACTTGTTTCTTTCATTAAAGAAGCATCAATCTGGAGCTCTCCTGCACATCTCCAACATGGAATGGAAAGACTGAAAAACGAGAAGTAGTAAACAGTGCAACCGAACAATGTAAAATTTATGAGATCACAAATGCAAAGTTTCACAAGGCTAAGCAATACCTCTCTGAGAAACGCATGCCTCGCCAACCTGAACCAGATAATTAGCTAGCTGAAGTGTACTCTCTGTTCTGACATCTTTTGATGAATTTAGGTACTTGCTGCTAAGATGGGTTCCATCCTCATGAAACAAAATAACCTGATAACTTATATGAGTCAGTTAAGAAAAAGGAGAGGCAGCCATACTGGACAAATTTTCAGTCTGCATTATCAGTACCAATGGAAAGAAATCTGACCAGAAGATGTCCATATGAAATATGAGGAAGTTGGTAGGAAATACAAAAATGATCCATACCAACCTGCTTCCTTTGAGCAGCACCATATGCAAGCCGTAATATACCATCATGATATTTTTTGTGTTTTTGAGTAGTCTGTGTGGTGTATAAAGCATGCCATTCTGCAGGGATTGTTGAACACGTAACATTAATAATTATGACTCGCATAAATTATATAGGAAACTTTATTAGGTAGCCCACATTCTAGATAAGTGAAACAACCTTCCAAATTTTTTTTATCTAATATGTTCGAGATTAACAGGAGTCCAAAATTATATGACACTTTTTATATGGCATATTTGTCAAGTTCAACGAGCAAAACAAGATAGAGGTGTATGTGGGAGGCTGCAAGATATCATTGAGTGACGAACTGAAGACTTGAAGCATGTAAAAGGCATGTGCAAGATTGGATAGCAGGTTGGCTGGTGCAAATTTCCAGAAAAAGTGCCGAAAATTGGAGGTTGGATCAATGCAAAAAATTAGTGTGGGGGAAATTTTGGCTCACCCCGACACTCATTGCGTGTGTATTTGAGACCTAAATCGATTAATAAAAAATGGGAATTAGTGCTTGCAAAAAAATCAATAGAAACTAGATAGAAATTAAATGACACGAGATACAAGAGTTGTTGTCTAGGTTCCCCATAATGTATCGGGTACTCCCGGGCTTGTGGAGCCATCTTTACTATGTTGAAGAAACTCACATAACAATGGTGACTTTTTTATTAGTAATATTCTCTGTAGTCCCCCTCCCCCCATTCTAGGTTAATGGATAGGGTAATTTATAGATTTACAACCCTAATCCCTACAAGTAATTAGAAGAAAATATCCTTTGAGTAACGCGTCATCTCCCTTGATGTAAGCATCCGTTCCTTGAATCATGCTCCATAGTTGTGCTCCATGTAACTACTCCGATGTCCATCCAAAGACGCTCTCATAGTTGTAGAACATAACTCCTTGATTTTCTCCATAACTACTCCATCCTGTGTGTTTCATAGCTCACGACTGTGGCTGCTTCCGTTGTTGAGCTGTATTTCATACTTATGTTTGCTTGAATTAAACCATTGATTCCAACTGGTTGTCTTGATTTCTAGATAGTCGTATATTTTTCTCAAGATTAGTGGTGACTAGTGTCACGGCATGGTTTCAGGCGGTATATAAAGGGGTACACACAATTAGATTGGCCAAGGTACTGGAAAATTCTTTAAGTGATGATCTTGGGCTGTTTCGTCATGCCTGTTATAAATTGTTGGTGATCAGTTCTCCGTTTTTCTTTTTCTCTTCCTTTGTTGAAGAACCTCCCCAGCCAACTCTCTACTGAACAATCTATGTTTTCTCATCAATGATAATTATATGGAGATAAAACTAAAAGTGAAGACATTTATTGCAGGAAACAAATGGAAAACAAAACCAGTAACTTATGAAAACCTCTAGTGTCTTGCATGATGTGCGTAGTCTTCTCTTTAACTTCAATATTCTCCAGGTCAATCACTTTGTTCCCTGCAAATGAAATAAAAAGGCAAGCAAGATAAACTTAGCAAACAACTTCCATCTAATTCGAAAGGTATACTGAGGAAGTGGAAACTAATACCAAACAATAGTGGAGTAGCTCGAGGTGCTAAAAGAATACCAGCAGAATGAATCATATCTTTCTTATACAGTCCAGCTAATTAGAGGACTTAAGAACATGAAAAGTCTGGGCTAACAGCAACCTAAGTCCTGTTTTTGCTAATACAGTTTTTATCCTTCGGGGGGCAAACAACCTCACAAATGGAAATCTCCTATTTTAAGGTACTTAATACTACAATCCAGCAATATGGCATAACCGAAAATATCGAAGCTAAACCACAGTAAACAAATCCAACATTGTCAAAGCCTAACTGATTTACCATCTTTTCTTTGAACATCTACATTTGATAGAGACTTCCTGTTGTCTTTAAGATCTCCAATATCTACCAGATGAGCATCAAATGCAACTGTTACACCAGACCTAATCACCTCATCCTTCTTCAAAAACCTGCTATCCAACAGTTCCTTGCTAGCATCATATAACATGACCTGGATATAGAGCACATATATGAATTACGAAAAGGATTGACAGCATATGAAACCAGTTTCTGCTTCCATACGACATCTCAGACAAGGATGCATCATATTGAGCACTTAGGGACATATTCAATGGAATGTGTTGACAAAAACAAACGTAAAGAAACATTGAAGAAAACTACCAAATAGCATCAAACATTGGAAAAAATATAAGCGATGTGAATATAGGATTATTTTTCTTTTTTTGCTAATTGAATCCAGAGTAAAAACAAGGGTCGTTTCGGTGTGTAGTACAGGTGTGGGGTACATTACTTTAGTGGTATGCACTATGAGTAGTAGTCTCATTTGGGACAGAGGTTCGAAACTTTTATTCAGGTCGTGGTTAATACTATACATAATTATGTATGTAGAAGTTTGCTGTACACCAAAACATCCATATATTGCACAATAAGTGAATATATATTTGGGCATCTAATTAAAAAAATTCTATCATTTAGAGAATCTTTAGAAATGTCTAATTCAAATATATATTGCACAGTAAGTATATATAATATATATATATATATAGAGAGAGAGAGAGAGAATCAATAGAATCTTTAGATATGTCCATGAAACAGTAGATACCTTGTGGATAGATACCAAAATTAACTTGTGGTTGTGGATGTGGGGCAACACTTGGGGTATTCTTAAAGACACCTGGTTCTCTTGTATGTTTAGTTGGGATGCCATTATGCATAATAGCAATACCTGATGTAGCTTTGTGGGTTAGTCAGTTTTCTCTTCCCTGACCCTCCCTTTTTAATGATATACATTTTGTTTTATTGATCTAAAAAAAACTCTATCATTTATTATCATCTAAAACTCCATAGATAGTATCCAATCTTACAATGGAATCATCTATATAAATATACTATGGATTTACATCTCATTTCTTAAAAGGTCATCCCTAACTTTTTCACCGAAATGATAATATTGGAGACAGATATTTGACTGGATGAAAACCAATTTATCACTCTTGTAGAATTCAACCAAGGGATAAACTTCAACAAAACTACTATCTTTCTAGTAGGTGAAATGGAGCATCTTGACCAGTTTGCCGACCTACTTACTTGTAGGGCAGGTAAGCTTCCAATCATCTACCTTGAGTTGCCTTCGGAAGCAAAGGTTAAGAGCAGAAAAGTGTGTGAGCTAATTATTGATAGAATAAAAAACAGATTGGCGTTTATGGAAGAGTTCAATACATCTCCAAAGCAGGTATAGTCACCCTCATCAAAAGCACATCAGATCGTCTCCCAGTATTTATGATGTCATCATCCACCTTTCCCACCTCAATTGCATGTGACGTTGAAAAGATCTGCAGAGACTTTCTTTGGGAGACTGATGGCACCTCTAAGAATTTCCATCTGAAATGACGCCTGTAAACTTAAATCATTAGATGGTAGGGGCATTAGAAGATTGAAGGAGTTTAACCAAACGTACTCTCTAAATGGATTTGGAGGTTTGGCAAAGAGGAAGGTTCTCTTTGGAGAGAAATCACCCAAGAGAAAAAACGGCCTACACACAAACCCCATCACAACTCCTTGTGGTTGAGCTTGGTGGTGGGCTATCATGAATCTCAATCCCTTTATATGTGGTAAACAATAGAAATAGAATCGGTTTTGGGGAAGAGACTTGAATAAGGCACAAGCCTTTAAAAGATCAGTTCAGAAGTATTTTTGAATTATCCCTCAGAAACACAGGAATTATTTCCCAATTTTACATGGGGATGAGAAAGCCATTAAATATGTTGAACTTCACTCCCTCTCCAGTTGATTGAGATGCTTCAAAACATCACTTTATCTGCTGATAATGATGACTGGAGATGGGCTGACAAATCTGGATCCTTCAGTGGAGAGTAGGCACTTCAAGTAATTCAACCTTCAAATTGCAGCTCTTAAAAGGCATAGTTCCCTCTCCTTTTAGCCAAAAGAGTTTTGGATGAAGGAAATCTCTTCAAGAGTCTAGTCTTCTTTGGACTCAGGGGCATGGAAAGTTATTAACAGTTAACAACCTCCTCAAGAGAAATATCATGATAGTAAACAGATGTAGTATGTGTAATATGACAGGAGATTCATTGGCCATCTATTATTTGCCTGACGATTCACTAGAATGGTGTAGGGTTCAATCTGCATGGATGCTTCAGCTCAAACGACAGTTGATAACTGTTTGCTTCATTTGATTGTGTGCTTGGCTCTGGTACAGGGTATGGTATGCAACTCTATGGACTATTTGGAAATAAACAAACAATAAAAATTTTAGAGGGATCAAAAAAGATAATTGGCGACTCCCCAACGACATCAAAGCTTTGGTGACTTGGTGTGGTACTGGAGAACTACTTGGGGTCTACGGGCTATGATAGCAACGCCTTATTGTTGAAAACGCTATTGTTCTACCACAAACGCATCCAATTCCAGCGCCTTATTGCTGAGAACCCTATTGTTCCTTTCCTTCCACACCGTCCAGCACAACGCATATGGAACTCCCACAAAACCTTCCCTCACATGGATAAATGAGATGGAGTATTACAACATATTTAGGAGACTCTCCAATGAAACAGACATTACCCAATACATTCCTACATTCCTCAAGAAGTGCATCCACACGCTACTAACCCACCTACAATGAATGAGAATAGTGAATTGTATGTCTGTGTTATTATTCCTTTTTTATTAGCTTCTCTTAAGCTTCACACCATCTATCATGTATGCTTTATTTTTTTCCTTTGTATTTAACTTATTTGGGCCTCATTAATACTAATCTACTTTCATGGATAGAGGGGGCAGTAAACCAACCTGCTTTCCATGTGAACCACGAAATTCAAGTCGTAGGTTGCCATCATGGTACCTCTTGGCTTTTTGAGTAATGTGTGTAGTGTATAAAGCATTCCATTCTGCATTAAACAAAAGGATGCGTTCAAACATTTGAAAGAACAAAAAAATCCATACTGAACAGATATTGAATATTTTGTCACAAAATAATACTAAATGATAACCAAGGATGCACGAACACGCATGTTGTGTTGGACATGGACACAAGACGGCGACTCAGCAATTTTCAAAAAACTAAAACTCGGCAATACGTCAAACATTACTAGTTTTATTTTTTTTTATAACTAATATGAACATAAACAATAATGAATACCCCAACACATAAATAAACATTCAAATACATCATGAACAACAATATTGCCATCATTACAAATGCATCCTACAACTGGCTTAGCGTTTACTCACATTGGATATATTGCCTTCATTACAATATTGTATCATATGCATGGCAAGTTGTTGACATTAATAACAATGTTTCATATCATGCAAACCTGAGATCACAGGGTATTCAACATCCAAGCTAATATCAAAAGAAGCAACAAGGGTGGAAAAAATAGTTTAAAAATTTTACGTTTTAGCAAGAGCCAACTATGGAAAAAATTATGGATTATAAGTACTTATTCATATATTAAGGCAACAAAAAATCAAGACTACATGTGTGGACTCAATGCAATGGGTTGGGTCTATAGTTACGAAAAGAGTGTTTTTGCGTACCAACTATGTTTAGTTTGTTTATGTTAGTCTAGGTTGTAAGGGTTGCATCCCCCATTGGATGATTGTTATTTAAATAATTTTTTATTTAAAAAAAGGGAAAATTGGACGGGTGTTTTAATCCAATATAAAGGTGCAAATATCCTTTGCCAAAAGGTAATTGGGAAAAGGAATAATGATCAATGAAATTGGCATGTGCCATATTCCCATACTCCCCTTTAAAAACCCACTAAGAAGTGGAAATTGTTCCCCATTTTGCACAACCAGCCATAGAGAGGAAAAAAAAAAACCATCTCTTTGTAGAAAGATGAAGCATGAGAAAAAAAAAAACCCAATTTTCTTCTTATCTGCTTGTTTGCTTCCACCAAACAGGCCCTTACTGTTCATTCAATTTCTCGATTTCTTCTTTTCTTCTGCAAACCCTAGTTTTGGTTTCTCGTTCGTGTTGATGTTGATATAGTAATCGTTTTTGTTCTTGTTTGAGTTTCGTATTGTGAGATATTGAGATGAAATAAAAGTTTGAGAGATCTGAAAGAGGAGAGACTGTCGAACAAGGAACTGGAGGAGCGGCTCATTAATGAAGTTGGAGCAAGACTCAACGAATCACCATCTTCGGTCGAAAACCTTTTCACTCTTTTCAATGTAAATTTTCTAAGGTTTTTGTTCTTTGATGCATCTTTGTTCGTTCACTGTTTTTCTTCTTCTTGGTTTATTTGAGCAATGAAGACCTCAGAAAAAAAATATTTTGTCGTATCCAAATGGAGTCTTGGCCGTGTTGGGCATGTGTCCAATCAAATCATTTGCCCCAACACGTTGACTATGTGTCAAATACGTGTCGGCGCATGTCGAACACGTGTCCGTGTCTGACATGTGTCCGACTTGAATACAAAGTTTTTCTGAAAGTTTGTGCGTCCTTGATGATAATTATAACAACAACGATAATAGTGTTATATGGTACACAAGAATGGCACAAGAGGGTATATTTCTCAATTGGACATAGATTGACAATGGGGAAGTGATGATTCAAGATAGAGCCTTTTTTTTTAAACAATAAAATAAGATTGTATTAAAATAAAGAGAGAAAGGACAGAGGAGGGGGTTAAGTGAAAAAGGAATCACTTGGCACATCAAACTCCCAAATACATCATCATTCGTTACTATTGTTGTCTACAACGGAACCCCCCCCTCGAACATACAAGCAGAGAAAGGAATGTCCTTAAATCTACCCCAACTTTGGCTTCTGACCAAAGGTTGGCCTTAACATAAGTCCATAGGTTATCTCCATTTTTCTGTACAACTGAAATTTTGTTATTTCTTGCCCTCCAAATCGCCCAAACCAATCCCTGGTGGATTCTTTCCCAAGCCCAAATTCCAAAAAAACCAAAGCTCGGTCAAAACTCACTGAAGATTGCATAGCTGGAGCATTAATCTGAAATTCTCCTAACCCCCTTGCCATATCTCTTCAGCGAGGGAGCATTGGAGCATCATGTGATCAATAGATTCCTCCACTTGGCCACAAAAAATGCAATGATTAGGCACCAAAGATCACGCTTGATAATGTTGTTAACTGCGAAGATTCTTCCATGCAAGGTGGTCTAAAGAAGAAAGTCACATTCTAGTGTGATACCTCTGAAATTGCTTCTTTTGTCTTCCTTTTTGGGGTCTAGAACCATTTAAGCGCATTTAATAGGGTTCCAACCTTGGATTGTGGATGCCATCTAACAATCTGCCACTAATCTTACATGTTAAGCTAGCACCCATTATTTTGTACCGCAAAGGAATTCCTCATATACTTCTCAATTCTCCGTGCCAAAAACTGAAATGGTACACAAGGACATCATGTGTACAGGAATACTAGAGTATTGTGTCTAAGTCATGTACCCACTTTGGCGATGTATTTCATTTTCCAAGAGCTAAGCTTGTTTCAATTTACTCAACTATCTCTTCCCAAACAGAAGTATTTTTATATTTAGCATGCAATGTTAAATCTAAATAATGACAAGGGAACACTCCTAATTGGCACATCAAATAGTAAGCCCAAGACTCAACCACTGGGACTTCACCAATAGCAAACACATGAGACTTGCAAAACTTTACCTGAAGGTCAGAGAGCATATCTAGACTGTGTACTGGGGGGCATGTGTGTGCCACATCGTGTGTTGGACATGTGTTTGTCAAGTCGTCATTGTCTAAGGAGGCCTGCCGGTGCTAGGGGGCACCTCAGACAATTATAGTACCATGCACAAAAAGTATCAACAACGACTTTCAATAATAATAACAACAACAATAATTCTCATATTGGTGATTATCGTTATACTTTTAATTGTTTATGAGTCATTTTATAGTTTCTTTAAATCCACAATAATATCTATAACAGATAACTAAAATCTTCAATTCTCATAATACTTATAATTGCATAATTAGTTGTCATAAGAAGGATTAAAAATACATAAATAATAAATAACCCTCACTTGGCGCCCCAATGCGCTTTAGCTGAGAGAACATCATGGTAAAGGTGAAAAAGGCAATTGTAAATTATTTTAGGTGCTTTTACAAAATAATGGAGCCCCAGCAGCATCCCTGACAACATAGATCGTGTTGCATGTTACGCAAGTATGCCATCTGTTCTAAAGGAACCCCTTCGCCCTTCTTTGGTCACACCTGCTCAATTTTTGGAGCAATTTGTTGCTTCACATAGTATATAGCGACTGAGTAATTGGAGTAAACTTTTTGCATCCACTCTACTGAACATGTGCACTGACACTCTATCACATTCTAGTGTGATACCTCTGAAATTGCTTCTTTTGTTTTTTTCTTTTTATTTCCTTTTTGGGGTCTAGAACCATTTAAGCGCATTTGACAGGGTTCCAACCTTGGACTGTGAATGCCATCTAACAATCCGCCACTAATCTTACCTACTAAGCTAGCACCCATTGGCTTTAGTTCATTTGTTTGCGCAACAAAATACCACATCTAACAACCTAACTACTTTTCCAACAGAATTTTTCTTTGCTTTCACATCCTTAGTTGAAGAAGCTTTCTGATTTTTAATCAATCATGGGCTAGATAAGTTAAACTGCAAACAAGAATTAAGGTAAAGGTGCCTTCATTTATGTTTTTACCTACAAATTCATAATGAAAATTACAGGATACCCCGTTAATCCATTATAATCCTGTCTGCTTTTATATTTATGATGCTATAAGGTCAAAAACAATACACTTGAATCCAGTTCAGGTCATATCATCATATTAATAGGAAGAAAAAAAAAATAGAAGTTATTTGAGTGACTAACCCTGCACTTCAGTGCCTTGAGTAGCACTTAATTTATTGGTGGGTGCTTCCTTAGTTTTCTGTATGATGGAAGAAGTCGCTGCTGCAAAGAAAAAGAAAACAGTCAATAGTCCTATTTTGTTCAGTAGAAATTCAAGCATCTTGGAAATATGACTAAGCAAGTAGAATAGATTTCAAGATGGCTTAAATCTTAACAGAGTTAAATGATGATATGAGATGTAAGCATAAGAACAAGGGTGACATGGGAAAGGAGGTAGGAAACGCCACACAAGTTGCATATATGTTTCTTAAGTTGCATGCATTCCTTACACAAGGACTTGAGAAACATTTTTTTTTAGTAATTTTAGTATCTACTATTATCCTCAAAACCTTTGACATTTCTCTCTTTCCATGATTTCCACACAATAACGTGAATCAACTTATAAGTTATCAACAAATCCAACAGCCTTGAAAGATAGAACCATCATTGAAGCCTGTTGTTGTGCTACTGCTAAATGACTTAGGACTTAGGAGTTTTTCCTTGATACTTACATACACAATTTGCAAAATACTAAATCATCAAACACCTATTATCTGCATTTGTTTTAGATGTGTACTTACTAATTCAAGAAAGAACAAACACAAAGGATGAAAGACACCAAAAATTATCATATGAAGTCATGAACAGAAGCGTTCAATGAAGTAAACTAAACAAACTACAAAAAAATCTTTGTTTTGCTTGCAGGAGTACCCTTCCAGTAAGCATGAGATGCTTTAGCTTTTTGCTGTAGAGCCTGTTTATTTCGTGTGGTGGCCAGAGTCGTGATCAATTGTTGTAGTCATCATCATATGGTAAAGCAAGTGGAATGTTCAAGGGCTAACCTGTTCCAGTTCTGATCGTTGCATTATGATGATCACTTTGTACCCCATGGTTATAATAGTCACTCTTTTCATTTTCTGGAATGTAAGCAATTAGTTTTGTGAGTACTAAGACAAGGTTTAAATTGTGGGAGAGGGATCCACTTACCTATGGTGGATTTTTACCTATAAAGTAAGAAAAATTGGAAAAAATCGGAATTGCGAAAATTTTGGTGAGGATGATCTCCTTACTATATACACACCTCCAGTAAAACTCAACAGGTTGTGAAATTTTTATGCCTCGAGATTTGATCATACAGGAACAATGAAATGAACAATCTATCATTTTTCAACTTATAAATCAAGATATAACTACAAATATCAGAATGGGCAGAATTTTGTAGGCTGCTTTAAATAGTGGAAGATCATTTCACAAATCATTGACCTATTCTGAAACCCCCAAGTATACAAAGAAAACCATATTTATGACATGGTAAAAAACCATAGGTAATGTGATCCATCTCCTAAATTCGGTGTAACTCGACACAGACATCTTTTTCAGCTTCAGATATGACAACACTGGATAACTTCAGCTTTTTTTAATTGTAATTGGCATGAATAATACCATTCAAAACAAAAGACTCAAGTACCCATTTGGCATACGGGCACTTTGCAAAAAAATAAACAAATAGGGCAAAAAACTAAAATCAACATGATAAGCTCTCATCACTAGTGCCTAAAGTAGCATTGTTTTTTGTATGATCTACTCTAGAGAGTGTGGAACTGAATGCACACAAACAAATCGAAATAGATCAGTAATAAAGTAACCTTTCTTAATATTGTGTATCAGACTGGGTTGATTCTCTGAAACTCCATTATCTTTCTCGTTGCTCTTTATGCTCCCTAATGTTCAACAAGAATACAAATTACAATCGATAACAGAGAAAGAAGACAAGTGCATGTTTGCGGCATAAGCATTATGAAAGAGATACCAATAGAATGTAAGCTATATCCAGCCTTCTTCTTCCTGTGCAACAACCCGAACTTCGCCACAGGTTCCTTATCCCTTGGAACATTCAACTTGGTTAACGGTTTACTCTTCTCCTCAGAATATCCAATGTCAACAAGATAACCGTTAAACGTGAATGTTCCGTTACACTCAATCACTTCATTCTTTTTCAAGAACCTACTGTCTAATACATTCCCAGTATCATCATAAAGCACAGCCTACACACCATAAATCTCAATAAAAAAATCACCTTAACCAAACCAAACTAGGAAATAATGACTAAGCTGATCTCAATAAGAAAGACATTTTTTTCTACCTGATCGACGCCGGTTGAGATTTGAAGCTCTAGAACGCCGTCTTGATAAACTTTCCTCTTTTGTTTGACGTGCTTTGTGTAGATTACCGTCCATCTCTTAGCGTCACCCATCTGAGTTAAATCATCATACTCTGGTTGGCGGATCAGAATTTGGAATTACAGATTAAAAAGGGGGAAGGGATCTGTAGGTTGAATCACAAAATGCACTCAAAGTGTTTGAAGAAATAGTTGAAAGAATACGACAGTGATCGAGCTCTAGAGTTTGGGAGTGTTGACAAGTGAGAATTTGAAGAATATTGGAAAGACAAGGATTAGTGAGACCTGAGAGGAGCGAGTTTGAACTTAATAGTGTAGGTGTTGATTTCAGTCGTGGTCGTGGGACAGACAACTCGTCTAGGGAAACTGAACATGGGAGGGAAAATCTATGCTTATGGCGGGAAATTTTGTCGATTTAGGTACTTTGGGGGATTTAATTTGAGGAAGGATACGGGTAAAAGCACCAAGTTGTTATTAGACACCACCAGTTTCAGAGCAACCAATATTTTGGGCGTTTGTTTTTGCTTTTAATTAGAAGCAAATTTCTGAATCACAACATATGTACATTTAGAATGTTTGTTTTGTGGTTTCATTTTTTCTAGAGAGCCAGGCAGGCCAGCGATGGATGGTGCTGGGCCTGGCCTGACCCTTTAGAAAAGTTGTTGTGGTTCTGACCGACTTTCTAATTGGAACCATAATTAAATTTCTTGCTCTAATAAGTAAGAGCAAAGCACTTACATTTAGAATGTTTGTGTTTTGACTGTTTACTTCAACCTTCTTACTACTTAATGAAAACAAATGTCTCCTTAGACTTACCCTAGTGTAATTGTCATAATTGGGTCTCCCCCTAAATTTATCAAAAAAATTGGTTTACCTCCTCAATTTTTTGTCACGACGTATATCGTCCATTGTAGCAACTACCTCAACCCATGTTTCATAACTAATTTAATTTGTTTGTTTGTTTCAATGTGTCTGCCTTGTTCTTTGCCAAATATGTTTCGACGACACCCACAGAGCCATGAAGTGTCCATTGTTATACATCAAATGTTTAATGTCAAACTATCACAACATTCGTAAGGTTTGGATTGTGAATACCTAAAATAACCTTGGGAGAAAGTTTTTTAGATATATGGATTTTTGCTGCAATGTTAGAGGATTGCAACAACCTATTCAAAAGCCAACCTCAAGTTTCAAGCTCATACTGAGGTCCATCATCTTAAAGTGATGTGTATTTCAAGTACAGTTATCCCAACCACGAAGGACTGTCCATGGGTAGGAACTCCATGTCCAAGTATTGGTTGTAATGGCATTAGAGATCCACTTTGGTACATCCACTGATTTTGACACAAAACAAAAAAAGTATTTGGCATTCAAGAAATGCAATAAAGGTTTTGAATGAGTTCAATATAATGAAGAAAATAACACTTCAGAAGAATGTCACTTTTGAAATCAAAGTAATTGACTTGTAACGTATTTTGGAAGTTTGTCATTAATTAACATCAGGGCCAAGATCAATCTCTTTCCGTCAACAATTAGTCTTTTTCAATTGTTTATTTCTCTTTCCATAGTCAATGTAGAGTTTTAGTTCTTAAAGACTTATGTGATTTGCAATCATTTAACAAATAAATAAAGAATTACGAAAACAAACTCTATTGATTATTGAAAAGATGTAACAACAAACGCCTTGAGGGGGATACAAAAGACTACATACTACAAGCATCTGAACCCAATGTGTAACACCCCTACTTTTTCAATAACAATAAAGAGGAAGAAAACCTCTTTCCTTTTCCCTTTCCTCTTTTCTTCTTTCTCCTTCCTGTTTTGTTTCTTCACCAAAAGAACAGACCACAAGAGAGAGGTCTGGCGAGAGAGAGAGGGAGGAGCAGGCAACAGTGTTCTTGGTGTTGATTTGGTGAACAGAGAAGGAAGATGTGACGATGGCGATTTCGGTGAGTTTCTTCTCTCGATTTCTTGTTCATGTTTGGTTGTTAGTAGTATGCATCTACAATGACTTGAATCGGTGCTTCTGAGTGAATCAATTATCCAAATGTTGAATAATTGTAGTTTAAAGTTTGAATCATGAAACTAATTGAATCGTTGTTGTTGATGTGGTTTTGAATGTCATTTGGATCTGAAGTCGAACTTGTTATAGTTTGTGGTTTAAAGTTTAGATCTTGAAGTTGAAATTAGTGTTTTTGGGTCAGATCTGGGTCTGGGGTTGTTCTATCTCACTAGATCTTACTTAAAGTTTTGTTTTTAGGGATAAAGTTTCAGTTTGTGATGTGTTTTAAGCTGTGTTTATTTACGAAGCTTTGAAGTAGTGAATTAGTGAAGTTCAGAGACAGAAAGTTAAACTACTTTTAGGCTATAGAGTGTTTGCTTAAGTAACTTGAGAACATGGATTTGAAGTTCATTTGTGGGATAAAAATTGAATCTTTATCTTCTATTAAGTTTTTATAAAAATATATATATATATATATATATGGTTGTGTATGATGGCTCTCTTAGATGTTTGCTTGGTTACTTATTGTTTATTTAGTTCACAGTGCTCCCTGTTGAGTTGTTAAGAGATTTTAGTGTTGTTGTATTTGAAAGTGCTTGCTTTTTCAGTCCTTGTGTTCATCCTCTGTAATAGCTTCCATTGATCTCTTTCAGAAAATATTTTGTATGGTTTGATTTTGATCCGTGATGAACGTTTTCAATCAATTGATTTTTATGTGAAAATGGGAAAATCTGGTTTTTGTCTATAATTGTCACGCCCCGTCATTAAGCAGGCGTCTTGTAGTTGGACTGATTTTGTGTAGGTTTCTACAAGGGTTTTGATTTCGGTTTTGAGTAAGTGTAGTATCATTCTATATACCAAAAGTTTTCTTTTTGAGTCTAGTTTTTAAAGGATCTTACGGTATCATAATCTGAGTTTTGTATAGGAAGATATACTCATTTTAGCGACAATAGGTAAATCAGCCGAAGGCTGACATATGGCCTGTTTTATTTGTAAAATCTGTATTATTATAGACATAATCATGGGGTATGCCTTATATGGTTGGAAACCTCTTGGTGTCTACTTTTCATTGCCCCAAACGGTATGCAATTTGGGGTTCTAACGTGAGAGTTATGTACATTTGAGTGATGATTGGTCAAGCTATCTGGTTAGGACAACTTGTTCATTTTGGTGTTGTTGGTAAGGTTATTTGTTTGACTGTTTTGGGATGGGAAGATAGTTGTTTAGGGTCTGCCTTGGGTTGTCTTGAGTTGCATTTGATGTAAAGAAAAATATTGTTTGGAGCCAAATGAGGTTGGTTGCTCTTCTTCTATTTTGTTTCTATTATGTGCATTTGTACACAAACAAGGGTGAAGTTATACTTGTTAAGGGAAACTTAGGTTCAAGGCTTTTGTTAAAGACAGGAAAGAATACTATGGAAAATACTTGTAATACATTTGAATAGTTTGTATTTTTGGTTTCTTAGGAAGTATAATTAGATAATATAATTCAAGTTTGGGGTTCTCAATAGTGACCTTTCATGGAGTTTATCAGAAACAGAACTCAATTGTATTATGTTTTGCTTAATTGAATGTCATACTTGTTATTAAGGCACTATAAGCTAAGTTAACTCACACAGAAATCATTGTTTAAGAAAGGCTATTAAATATGGATTTGTTTGGCTTGGCTAAACTACAGTTATTAGCTCAGAACTATGTTTTGCATACTCTAAGTTAATAGTGATGCTTGAGATGTGAGTGGTTGATGAATATTAATGCATTGATATAAATTTGGAGATTTGTATTATTATGCATATTGACTTGTTTATGCATTATGAAGAATTTGGATATTTGAATCAAGGAGTGACTTGATTGCCATGTTGTTATAGAGCATGATTAATGAATATGCTATGTTTTCCCCAAAAATGTGGGTGGATACGATTGTGAATCGATTTATGTTTGACAAAATGTCATTGTGGAGAAATTCTGAATTATCAAAAATAAATGATAATGGAAAACCTTGATTTCTGAAATTATAAACCACTTGGACTTGTATCACTTAGAACTACCACACCTCTTCTGTTATTTATTTCCCCTCTCTTACTAGAGAAACTAAATGACCAGTGGGTCGTCTTGCGGAGTTGGGGCACCCATTTCTTACTAGAGAAACTAAAATAACCTTCGGGTTAGTCTTGCGGAAATGAGGTGAATTGGTATGCCTAAAATAGGCTTTGATATTTATCCGTCAAAAATGTGACGTGAGTTTATGCGCATTGATAGCCCAAGGGTGGCTTTTGGTACTCATATAGTTAGGGGTATCCGCGATGCATGCCTGTATGTGAAGTCCCCACTTAGGCATGGATGACGGAGTAGTCCTCCTTTATATGAGAGAGGCATACGGGCATATATGTTCGGCACGGAGGTGGTGCGAATGTGGTATCGTCTAAGTGATCAATCCGTTAAAAAGATGAATCAAAGTCAAATAAAAATGAATAAACTACGTTTATATTATTTCTAATCCTTTTTCATACAGGATGGCAAGTCCACTAATATTTCTGCAGGTCAGACTTGCCATAGTCAACTCCTATAGGGTAAGTACAGGTAAATGCATATTTACATATTAGGATGATGATATGATTGCCTCGTTGAGGAACTAAATTCTTGGAACTGTGTTTTCTTGCATCATACCTTTGCCTGGTTGAGGAACTAACTATTGGTGTGATGGTTTGTTGTTTGTGTTTTGCTTGATGTTTATCACGTGCGATTTTATTGATTTTGGGATGAAAAATTCTCACACCAGCTTTATTGCTGACCCAAGTGAGCTTTTGCTTATTGGGTACATTCCTTTGGGAATGTAGCCGATTAGCTTTTCAGGTTCAGAGACTTTTGAGCAGCGTTACGGGAGTTCCGCTAGTGGGACTAGCGACGTCAGTTTTTTTTCTGGTTAGAGTTTTGTTATAAATTTTAGTTTGTTCCTATTTTTCAAATCTATATTTTTGGCATTGCTGCTAAATGTTTCTGTTGTTATTGAATTTCACGTCCCGAGTTTTGGGGAAACGGATAATCCTACGTGGATTTTAGGATTTCGTGTTTCTCGAAAATCGGGGCGTGACACAATGTGACATGAAGTAAAGACTCGCTTAGAGGATCCAACTATGTAAGGTATCCAAAGAAGGCCATGCAAGCTATCCGCAAGCAACATCAAATATATTCAAATGGACTTCGCTTGACCCCTTCCCGAGATAAATGACAAGGTGTTAGAGGGAATTGAAAGGACAGAGCGTCTGATTGCTCCGTCGAATCACCCAAGAAAGCGACCCGCCAACAACAATGCGGACCTTACAACTGACGGTTGACTTCCTCGAAAGGCATTCTACCCCCTTGCAAACTTCTTCAAACAAGTTTCGGCCTCCTGAAAAGGATAAAATAAGGCATATGTGGATGGCCGCAAGCGACGAAACAGTCAAGGTCTCACAGTGTTGCCAAGCGACGACGTTTTTCCCATGCGCAGGTAGGGTTGAAAACCTAACCATCGGTTCAGTTTTTCACCTAAACCGTGAACCGAACCGACTTAGGTTGATTTTAAAATTTTCAAATCGAAACCGAATCGACCATTAACAAAACCGATCCGAAACTGAACCAATTCTAATTTATACAAACCATAATCGAACTTAACCGAAAACTGAACCGACCACTTCGTTTTGAATTTTTTAAAACCAAAACTGATCTGAACCGAATTTAAACCGAACCAATCGATTCGGTTTTGATCGGTTTGGTTGATTTAATCGGTTTGATCGGTTTTTTGTTCAGCCCTATGCGCGGTACCCAGGGTGACTGAGAGATACCACCCCCAGAAGCACCGCGCATCCGCTAACACTTCAATCAGCCATAAGTTAGGAGAAGGAACCGCAAACATGAGAACACAAAGCGACACGAAGTAACACCAAGGCATCTCCCTTGGTAAAAAAAAAACTGTAATATGGTAAGAAATTATGAGATCTCAGCAAATCAACTACGTGCCCACCTAGAACAGGTGACACGCATAACATTGATTATGATCGTGTCTGATCGGTGTAAATGTCAGAACATTCGAAGACTACATAGAGGAAGATCCCCCTTCAGCCTTTGGAAAATCCAAAGCATTTTCTTCAAGCAAAAACATTACAAGAGATACGCTCTGCAAAAGATAGTGCCTACAATGATTCAATAACACCATTATATAGACGTGATGGTTCACCAAAAGGGCGCCCCAGCATAACTGTCAAGCACTGAATACTGTATGGGAAACGAGAAGATGACGGTTCTTGAGGAAATTGCGCAGACCATGTTCGTCTAATTAATGGCATTGCACGGAACCCCATCAATTAAGAGGAGTAATCGATAACCATCCTGTGGCCTATGCCGTACATGTGTTACCGTGCGATTTACGCCATACACGTAGCACAACTGTGCAGGAAATCCTAGCTCTTCCCTTGCGGACCCATAGGCTCGACCCACTATTCAAACAGTATTCTACTACACGCTTGGCATGAGCACTAGAAATCCAAGTCAACTCTGACACACGGATCGTACTTACGGATCCCTATTAGATTTAAGGTAATTTTGTCCACACAGTGCATGACGCTACGCCCTCAAATAGGCGGAACCTCTCTCCAGCTGGGCAACCTTAGTCACCCAAATCCGTGTTATCACGCCTGGTGACGACGATTAGCCAGGGGTCGTTGCCTTATTCGTAGTCAATGATCGTTGAACCCGATCAGGTAAGTCTAGCTGGCGACGACTGGCAACGAAAGCTTCTGATGAAAGCCCAGACCTGTAGCCCCCACTGTGCAGGTGTAGATGGTTTGGAAGGTGGAAGCCTAGTCAATCCCGAACTGATTTCGACGGCTCGCCATGGGACCACTGCTTCTCAGTATGGCCTTAATTACCAACCCTGAACTTGTAGCCCCCACTGCTCGGGTGTAGGTAGTTTAGAAGGTGGGAGCCTAGTCAGTCCCGAACTGATTTTGACGGTTCGCCACAGGACCACTGCTTTTCAGCGTGGCCGCCGAATTACCAACCCTGGACTTGTAGCCCCCACTGCGCGGGTGTAGATAGTTTAAAAAGTGAGCGCCTAGTCAGTCCTGAACTAATTTCGACGGCTCGCCATGGGACCACTGCTTTTCGTGGCCGCCGAATTACCGGCCCTGGACTTGTAGCCCCCACTACGCAGGTGTAGATAGTTTAGAAGGTGGGAGCTAGGGATGGCAGTGGGGCGGATTTTCAAGGATATATGCCCCACTCGCCCCATTTGGGGCGGATTTTCAAGGATATATGTCCCACTCGCCCCATTTGGGGCGGATTTGGTTATGGATATATGGAGGTTGGGGCGGATACGGATATCCAAATTGTATCCGTTTCTTATTCGGGGCGGATACATATTTGGCCATATCCGCCCAACGGATATTCGTTTAACTGAGGAAATTACTTAAATGTCCCTAGACTATATAAAGGGGAAAAAACCCTGGGTCATATCTCTCATCTCACAGTTCAACCCTTTTCCCTCCCTCTCGAGTTCAACCCTCCTCAGCTCCTCCCTGCGGCTGCGGCTGCAGCTCTCTTCTCTCACCTCCCATCTCAGTATCTCACTCTCTAAAACCTCTCAAGGCTCTCATCTCACTCTCTCAACCCTCCATGTGGCTCTCACCTCCCAAGGCTACCATCTCACTCTCTCAACCCTACTTTCTGCTCTTGCGGCTCAACGCTCATCCTCGATTCGTCTCAAACACAATGAAGTCTCCCCTCTTCAGGTACTCTCCTCTCCCCTCTCGCTGCATTTCATTTTTTTGTCTCAAATCTTCATTCATTCTCGAATCTTTTTTGTAGTGAAATTGGGGGTTTATTCTCTTCTTGAAAATAGACGTGAGAGGAAGAAGAAAGGTCATCACCACTGTCATCGGAAAGAAGAGAGGTTATCACCACGTCGATTAGGGATTTTTCTTTCGAGACCCTTGTCTTGATCTTCACAGGTAACCAACGCTTCAACCTTCCCAATCATTTTGTGTCACTATTTTCTGTGTCATTCTTTATTTATTTGCAAAGGTGTTGTTAATGTTGAGATACACAAGGCTGCTTTGATCTTAGCCTCTTTTTCACCATTGAATAGAGCTTTTGCCCCTGTTTCTTTGTCATCCTCCATGAAGAAGATAAACAAACAGTGAAACAGTGATTGATTGATATTTTTATGAGATATTTTAATAATTTTTGGGTTTTCTTCGTTTGGAGATTGTTTTGGATTTGGTTCGAAGCAAGGAATTTAATAATGATAGATAATCTGGTAATATAAGGAAAGTATATTTTCTTTTTATCACCTTTTGTACAACCACGATTATAGCATGTGTGAAACTTGTAACATGGCCCATTTTCATGACCAAAAATCCATTGGCACATTACATGGAACTGCAGGATCTTATCTCCAAGTTTTACAATACCAAACGTTCCATAAAGGATACTCAATGTCATTAGAGTTTTCTTATTGATTTTTGTTCTGAAAACATAGATGTTTTCTTGTTCATTTCTATGTTCATACAAAATTTCAATTTTTTGGCAGTTAATCCTCCAAATTGGCAGTGATAGATAACATGATTACTTTGCTAGTTCTTTTTTTAGCTACATTAATTTCATCAGATTGTTTAACAACAACAAAAAAAAAAAAAAAAAAAAAAATACACTCATCATATTTGTATGTTGAGTACACTGTACACTAACTTAACTCATATTTTTAGCAATTGCTGCAATTCAGCTACAATTACGAACCTTCTTTAAGTGGTGTGAAAGTTTTTGGCTAACTTTGAGGCCACAATGTGTGCTATTTGACTTTTTTCGACTCGTCAAACTGATACTTCTCATTTACAACTTTTCAAAGTTACTTCTCTTATAAACTGTAGTTTGTTTGCTACATATATATCAAAGACAACTTAATCTAATTAGCCTATAGCTGCCTAAACACCCTATTTAGATTGATATTGCATTAGGGCTATCTCTTCATATTGATGAAATTGAAATGGTTTAATGCTAGTGATTTATTATCTGCTTTATTTATTTTACTTGTTCATAGTAGAGTATTTGAGGATCTGATTTTTATTCATCATTGATTACTGGGATTTTTCTAACTTGTTTGTTCTTGTTTAACTAACTAGCATGTTTTGCCTGACAACCATTAACATCTGGCTCCAGCATGGAACCTCAAGTCTCATTGCTTTGTGTATGATTTTTTTTCTTTGATTTTTTCTACATTTTTTTGTATTTTCTTTTGGAAATAATCTCTTACGATTTCTTTTGTTTTCTTGATGTATAGAATATGGCAGGAGAGAGCCCCAGAACATGTGAATCTCAACATTCTACTACTTTTGGTGATAGTGGCATTCATCAAACACCTTTGATTGCGAATAATTTACAATCACCCGAGGTACAATCAAATCCCACTCCTCCCACCGATGTTAATAATATCGTTCCTGTACCATCACTACCCCCAAAAGTAAGAAAAGAAAGTTAACATCTCCAGCATGGAATCACTTTACACTGATAACCATAAACGGTGAAGAAAAAGCTAAATGCAATTATTGTGGTGTTTTGCTTGGAGGGGAGACTAGGAATGGCACTAGTCATTTAAATGAGCATATTAAAAGATGTCTATGGAAGCGGAGTGGTCAAGTGGACATTCGACAATCTATATTGAGTATTTCCACATCAACTGGGTCGATTGTTGTTACTGCTTTTGGCTTCGACCAAGAGCTTGCATGGGAGGCTCTTGCAAAAGCAATTATTTTGCATGAGTACCCTCTTGCAATGGTTGAGTACTATGGTTTTAGAATGTTGATGGATGTTATCCAACCACAGTTCAAGGTAGTGTCTAAAAATACCGTAAAAAGTGATATCTCAAAGATTTATGATCATGAAATGGTGAAAACAAAGAAATTGCTGGAGATGAACAAAAATAGGGTTGCAATTACTACTTATATGTGGACTGCGAGTAATCAAAAGAGGGGGTTTATGGTCGTCACAACGCATTTCATTGATGACAATTGGGCATTGCAAAGTCGTATTTTAAGGTATACATATATCGTTTCTATTTACACTTGCTAATATAATTGTGTGTCAAATCATAAATGTTATTGATTAATAGTTCTACATTATTGCATATTTATTGTTGGGTTCATTTATGTGCCATGCCCTCATACTGCTGAAGTTCTTTCTGATGGATTGTTTGATGGATTGGAATTTGGACCGTAAGGTATCTGCATTAACCGTGGATAATTGTTCAACTAACGATAGCATGGTCACTTTTTTTTGTTAAGGAGGTTTAATTTAGGCACCATGATGTTAGGGGTGATTTATTCCACATGAGATGTTCTGCACACATTTTAAATTTGATTGTGAAGGATGGGTTGGAAGTTATAGGTGATGGTGTTGAAAGAATTCGAAATAGTGTTGCTTATTGGACAGCCACGCCAAAGAGGGAAGAAAAATTTATGGAAGCAGCTAGACAATTGAACACTGGTTGTGGTAAGAAGTTGGCTTTAGATTGCAAAACAATGTGAAATTCCACTTATTTGATGCTTGAGATTGCCTTCATTTTCAAGGATGTTTTTCCTAGATTGAAGCAACGAGATTCACAATATAAATGGTTGCCACGTGATGAAGATTTGTTGCTTGCATCTGATATATGTGAGAAGTTGAATTTTTTTTACAATGCAACCGAATTATTTTCTGGAACCAAATATCTTACTGCCAACCTCTTTTTCCCTACGATTTGTTCAATAAAATAGTCATTAGATCAGTGGCATGACTCTAATTGTCCAGTGGTAAGAGAGATGGCATCAAACACGTTTGAAAATTTTGACAAGTATGGGACTGCAATTCATGGGATAATGGTTGTGGCAACTATTTTGGATCCTCGATTTAAAATGAAGTTGTTTGGGTATTTGTTTCCCAAACTCTATGATCAGGATGTTGTAGAAGAAAAAATCCACAAAGTTCGGAACTTATGTTTTGAGTTGCTAAGTGAATATATGAGCACAGGGTCTGGGGCAAGTTCTGGTTCTTCAAGGATTAGTCAGGCTCAGGCATATGTTGGTCAAGTATAATTTGTACCAGTTAATGATGTTTTTGGTGATTATTTTGTGGATTCTATGCGGAGTTATGGGGGTGCACCTAATAGATAGTTTAGAAGGTGGGACTTGTAGCCCCTACTGCACGGGTTTAGATAGTTTAGAAGGTGGGAGTCTTGTCAGTCACAAACTGATTCTGATGGCTCACCACGGGACTAATACTCTTCAGCGTGGCCGCCAAAAACCCTCAAATTTATAGCTTGATGCGCATGGGTATAGATGATTTGGAAGGTGAGGGCCTAGTCAGTCCCGAACTGATTCTGACGGCTTGCCACGGAGCCACTGCTTTTTAGCCTGGTCGCCAAACCCCTTCATCTCGAACTTGTAGCCCCCACTACGCAGGTATAGATGGTTCGAAAGGTGGGAGACTAGTCAATCCATGAAAGATGTCTACGGATCACCACGGGACTATTGCTCTTCAGCATAGTTGCCAAATCCTTACTCCCAGAACCTCTAGTCAACACTGTTGGGACATAGATGGTTTGGAAGGTGGGAGTCCCAAGTAGCTCGCCGCACGACCACCACTCTCCTTTGAAACAACGGTTGCAAAGATGAATCTCAGCTAAGTCAATGTCCTCACACTCAAACGGACTGGCATTCTATTATCAGCAAAGGCCACTTACGTCGACACATAAATCATCTGGCCAGTACCCGGATAAATGCTACATAGTATGTCAACCCGAGCTCACGACACCCAACTCGGTACAAACGCTCTGCCGCGTAGGGTCGGCTATCGATACTCGCCCATAGCAGCTGCTGCAACTAACCAATCAGACAAGCGAGGTAAGCCTCCAGCAGCTTACCTTGAGGACAAGACACAGCTCGGGAACCCAACCCTCGGCTAAACTGTCTGCAACATGCCCACTATTGGACATGACTACACAACAATGACCTGAGTCATTTGCAACGCAAGCAGTCAAGCTCTCTAGTGCAGACAAACCACTCAACTTCCTATTGATTCAACCAGCCTATGCCATAGCAAGACGACAAGGCGAAACGAAAAAACATACAATAGAGGCAATGAGCACAAAATCGATAAAACTATTTTCATTAACGATCGAAACAAAAAGGGTACAAGTATATAAAGTTTACTCCTTATCAGGAGAAGGTACAGAAACAGAAGAACTAAGCTTTATGGAGGAAGGAGTAAGGGTCGCATCCACACACGCCACGACCTGAGCATTAGGGTCTGAACCGCTTCCTCGTCCGAGGACGCAAAAGCAACAGACAAGTTTACGTACGACATCTTCTTATATTAGCCAAGATCCCATTTCGGATGCTCCTCCTTCATCAGCGTTAGTAGCTCCAACCTACCATGTACGACCCAACGAAACTTGCACTTGCCTTGTTCCTACAAAAGCTCTTCCTCTCGTGCCTTCACGTCAGCCAGCAGCTACTGCCTGCCAATCTGCGCATCAATCTAAGACTGCTCTGTAGCCAGACTACTCTTCACAGCACTGAGCTCATGTTTTTCCAATTCGAGTCGGTCCTCAGCCTTCCTTGCCTCCCGAGCGTTGAACTCCACATCAAACTCTAGTTGTTGCTTCTGAGCGGCCGAATCGGCCTCCTTCAAAGCACTTTATTCAACGAAAGATCGTAGTGCAGTGCTTGCATTAACCGTAGCTTTCTGCGTGATCTCCAAATCTTGGCGAGTGCGACCCGACTCCTGCTTGAGTATGTTTCTTTCAAACAATGCCTCCACCAGATTACGTTCAAGGGCCTCCAGATTGAGTCGCAGCAGCCACGACTGATTGTTCCAGCCTCTTCTCCTCAACCAACTTTTGTAGCCGCTCAATTTCATAAAGCTCGTCAGAATACAGCGCATGCATGTGCGAGAAGACACACTCCATGGTATATACCCCTCTGTCCCAGCAATGACCACCTGGCTCAAATGAGACATACCCAGCATAAGGTAATTTAAGCCCTTATCCATACGCCCCGTTAGCATATCCTCATTGGGTTTTGGAGCGTAATCCATCAGCCAACTATGACTCATGTTAATATGCTTCCTCGAAGCAAACTCCACGTCAACCTTTTGGTGCCAGATCTGAGTGTTCATCCTTACCAAATCTGGTGTAAACAGGCTTATCCACGCATCCGGATGAAGTTTTCTCGGATCAGGAATCACGTCGGTACCACCCTTTGCAGTCACCACTGTTCCCAGGTTTTCCTCCGCAACTTTTCCCTTATTAAGAGCAACCGATCCTTTACTGTGAGATGACTCAACAGGATCCGGATGAAGCAAATTATCCAAAGGGCCCTCCAACACCTTGAGCTGTGACCTGGAACGAGATGGTGAATAACGCGGAATTCAAGAAACTTGGCATGTGCCACCACGACCACTATCAGACAGCGCACCAATGGGACGATAAGATTCCAAAACCTCAGGCGGATCTTCACAGGAACTGTGAGACCCTAAGTGGGCGGACCTGAGGTGAGGGTGAGGGTGAGGGTTGGAGGCCCAACAGGCCCAATAGACCCAACAGGCCGAGAGAGGTTGGACGAGCTACAAGGGGAATCATAGTCCCATATCGCCTGGGTGCGGGAGGGGGATGTGCTTTAAGTGTGCGAGGTCGCTCTACATGACAATACGCGTTTTAAAGCCGTGCGGGCCTGTTGGTAGCCCAGAGCGGACAATATGGTGTCATGTGGACCGGGTCGTTACAGTTGGTATCAGAGCCTGACCCAGCCGGAAGTATGCCACGTGTTGGTGGGCCCTCGGGCAACGTGGACGTTGTGCCTGTGTGGCCAACGAGGACGTTGGGCCTTAAGGGGGGTGGATTGTGAGACCCTAAGTGGGCGGACCTGAGGTGAGGGTGAGGGTTGGAGGCCCAACAGGCCCAACAGGCCGAGAGAGGTTGGACGAGCTACAAGGGGAATCATAGTCCCATATCGCCTGGGTGCGGGAGGGGGATGTGCTTTAAGTGTGCGAGGTCGCTCTACATGACAACACGCATTTTAAAGCCGTGCGGGCCGGTTGGTAGCCCAGAGCGGACAATATGGTGTCATGTGGACCGGGTCGTTACAGGAACCTTCTATTGGAACAGTCCTGCATGAATCAACATCGATAGAAGCCACCATTGCAACACGCATCAGCCGCTCACTCAAAGCTTCAGCCTGCGCATCACTAAGGTTAGACTTGTCTTCAACCCCGAAAAATTGCAGGTAGTCTTTCTCCCAGCCGGATACATCAGTCTCTGCCCTGACGGGCCGATCAGACTCGCGCTCTTTACTCATTGGAGCAGGTCGTGCTGAAGACAACCCAATTTTGAAACGGGACCTCTTTGAACTCACAAAAAAGGCAAGCGTCTCAAACGGCTCCTCCGTGTCGGACAAAACAGGAGCTTTGGCCCCCAACAACTTTCCTCTTCTTAGAAGGGGTCCCATCTTCAGGCTTGACCCGTGATGTTCGATAGAGAGTAGGGGCTACGTGCCAGTTGTCCCACAACCCACTACGGATGAAGTTGGGGACACATATAACATCCACCACGTTCCTCGTTGACAAGCCACAAAACGTGTCCATAGTGTTTTGCTCATCTAGGGTAAGATGAGTAGTGGGAAACCTCCATGCAAAAAAAACAATGATTAGCAGCAATCAAGTGCAGCGAAACCAGAGGAAAAATCTGCACTTACGAAGTGGTTTGAACTCCCACTCGAGATAACAACCCTTGAACCGAAAGTACTTTGAATCCATAGGGGCTAAGAAGCAATACTTCTGGCAGAACTTGAAGTCATCAGACAGATTTGCAAAGCAAGCCGATAATGTCATCTTGCAGACAATGTTACTTTTCAGCCAAGGAGAAGTCAACAACTGGATTACTCGCAGAGTCACGCTGACGCCAACCTTCTTCTCCCTAATTAGAATGAGAAGGATAATCCTATATCTATTAGGCCCCAACTGGCCGGAGGAATCCCAATGAGGTCCAAGAATTCCCAAATCGCGTCCAAAACGGGAAAATGCACTCTAATTTGAAGTATCCCACAATGCAAGCAGATGAACCTCGCCGGTGGCGACATTGGCATTTGGTCACCCTTCAGGACAGACAACGACAGGTCCTCGGGGACCCCAAACTCCGTACGGATTTCAGTAAGGCCAGGCTTAGAAAGCAACTTGTATTCAAAAAACTTCAGGCCCCTGGCCAAGGTTGCGTCATCAAAAAGTTTTTGTTGAGCCATCAAGAAAACGAACAATCTTTCTAGTCAAAAGATGAACATAGCAGTATCTTCAAAAGCAAATAAAATAGAAGAGTCAGACTTCGCACAACGGATGACCTAAATAGAGATTGGGTTCCCGCCTCTTTTACGCTTAACCGACGCACGTTCAATAAATGCAGCGCGCGGCTCAAGCAACAATTCAAACTCAATCATCATGAACGGCGTATTTTTTCAAAAGATGACTTATCGAACCGATGTGACGGCCCACTGACTCGGGGGGGGGAGTACCTAATGATACACCAAAACGGTCACATCCCTAAACCATACACGTGTCATGATGATCTCGAGGAATTACGGCCCACAACATCAGCCCAACACTGATCCGGCCCAAACGGTTTCAAGCCCACCCAATGCAGTCTGCTAGACAGACCCGAACTCTTACAGCCTGCTAGGCCCATATGTCTCACAGCTATCCTTAATACCCGTAAGCTCTACTAAGGCAAATATCTCGAAGATCAACTTCAGACAGACAACTACAGTAGTTATCTGCTTCCAACTAGGAAGCAAATATCAGAGTACCTTTCACACAGGAAACTTCCTCTTACAGAATATCCTCAGATAGGGAACTATCCTTCCTAAACGACACCATCGATGATTTGGTCGAACCAGGACTCTTGCACTATAAATAAGACATGAGGTTGGTAAGCTAAGGTACGCTACAAATTCCATGTTTACAACATTACACCTTCCTCAAATCCCTGTTTGACTTTATCATCGGAGTGTCATCGGCCACCACAACGGTGGTCTGTGGCTCACGTGCGTTACTTGTGCAGGTCAGCGGGACTAGGTCAAAGCAGGGAGCGAAAAATGACTGCATTAATTATCATCTTGACTGCCACATAAAAATGGTTAACTAAGACAAGTTCGTTCATTAAATATATTGTCTAAATAATTTAGGTACATAACAAACCATGAAGTGACATATCCATATATACTGCCACATATTGTTCATGTCATGTCCCAATTTTTTTTTTGAAATAACCTAGTTATGTAATTAGTATAAGCTAACATTAATATCCAAAAAATGGTAAGTGGTTAAGTTAATACATATAACATTGGGCTTGAATAGATTTAGTTTAATCAAAAGTTAAACATTTTGGGGATCAACCATTACTTCCATGATGGCTTGTACTGAGGCAGCTTGGTTGCTCTCTACGTATTTACGTACCTATTTCCCCTGCAACTTTGCCCCAAATCTTCTTACATGAGTACTTCTTCTTTTTCCAATCTGTATCTTGCTTGGTGACTCAACTGGCATGTACCCAACACAATCATATATGTTCCTAAATAGCATTGTTGGTTGTTGTGGTGGTGGTGTTTGACATGGTGGTTGTGGCAGAGGTGGGGCTGCTTGAGATGATGATATGATTGTTAGTGTTAAAGAATGTGGTGGTAGGGGCGGTGTTTGAGATGATAAAGGAGTTACCATTGCTTGAGAAGATGGTGGTGGGGTGGTGTTTGAGATGATGAAATTGAACCAATATCACAACCATTAGTTGCATTTCATAGATGGTGCCTTACAGGTCCTAGCATTCTGGTCAGGTTGCCTACACTTCATTCTGCTCCTATTATCATCTTCATCAAGACCTCTTATCATTTGTCTCTTTAGTGTTCATGGGAGTATAAAGTACTGAAATTGTGATGCATTTAAATCAATTAATTTGCTTACATTAATTTTGTTTTGCATATTACTTTCATATTTAAACTACCATGGATTCGACAATTAGACTTCACCATGCACAATGTAAGTTCCTATATGAATTAGCTTTAAAGAGGCATATATTTTTTAATTTCTTAACAAGTAACAAGCTAGGAGAGATAAAAGTCAATTCAACTAGGAATGCCTTCATTTCTTACCAATTCACAAATCTAAATGAAGAATACACAAACATGACTAGCTTAATTTGTAACAAAAAAGTTAGGTGAACTGTGTATTTTAATTAACTCGAATTATTTAACTATAGTTTCTTAACTACAATTTGTAGGAAAATCAGATATAGAATATTATGCCAATTAGATAACAAAATGAAATAATTGATTCAAAAGTATTGCCTTGTCATTGCAATTTTTTTGTTGAAGAAGAAAAATAGAATATAAACTTCCGTTAGAGCTAAATTCTATACAACTTAGAGATGATCTCATTTCTAGAATTCCAAATAGATGGGGAATCTTGTTATGTGTGTTGTAAATCCGAGGGAGAGACCCTCTATTTATGTAGTGACTAGATTTATAACCTCTCATCAAGGAAATAAACCCAAAATATAATGTTTACTTAATATTGGTAGCCACCATACCCATTCAATTGCTCACATATTTGTAATTATGTGCTTGTTTAGTTTCATTGAATATTGGCAATTAATTGGACCATTTTGTAAATGGTTGTGAGATGTGACGACTAAATTTTTTTAACACAATTTACCTCAAAATATGAAGCTTATTTGAATGTTGATTATGGAATGGAGCACAAGGGTCCAACGTTTTTTTTAATGCATGCATGGTTTCAACTTTCGAACACATACAAACCTCACTACTTGACTACCCAATGGATGCATGTAGTTGATTTAACAATGTTTCTCAAGTATAATTGACTATCATTTAAGGAAATCGCATTAAATAGATTTCTACCTCTCATTGAATGTATAGTTACTAATAAACTTTTATTATTCAACAGTTAGGTTACATTTTCCCAATCATCAATATCACGTATTAGCTTGCCGATACTTTATAAGCCCTTGCACAAGTCATCACAATGTGATACTTACTATAATAGTTGAAACAAATAATAACAACACATAATTCTATCATCAAATATTTATCTTTTATAAAGTTATTAATAATTGACGACCTAACATGCAACAAGACAACAATACTATGCGCAAATAGAAGCTCATTTACGCCATAAAAACAACAAGTACGTGTTTTTCTTTCAAGTATACTAATAACTTTTGTAACCCTAGAGCTAAACCATTTTGATTCCATGTCATAACTTCACTCCTCCTATCATACAACTTCTCTATCAACTGACCATGGTAGCTAATAAAAAAATTGCAAAATGTCTTTCAACTCTAGGATGCATTTGCTAAAAACACTCAGAAAACTTATTTTTGAAAGTGTAAGTTACGCGCTCTGATACCAACTAAAAGTGTAGGTATTTATATAAAGATCCACCGTAATGTACCCTAACATGGACATATCTTTTTAGCACATGAGCAATATACTTTGGCATATTGTCGTGTACCTCTACATGAAAATGTCTTTTTTGCACATAGGAACGTCTCATAAGGAAATATGCACTGTCATAAGAGATAACTCGAATTCCAATTTGATTTTGGTTTTCCAAATATTTTGCCTTCAAATAGTTTTTGGACTACATTTGAATGTCGACTATCTATAAATTATTTTAGTTTATCTTCATTTGCCTCATATTCTGGTTCATCTTCTTGTCTTCTTAACCATCTTACAATTGTCTTCTTGAATGCTTACAATGCTAGACCATTTTTCATATTTTTAACTTCGATGTCTTGAGTTGATTTTTTTTTTGTTGAATTGATGGACACATTTTTATTTGATATTCTTGCATTGACACCTTCAGTTGAGTATTCTTGATTGCATTTGAATGTTATTTTCATCAATCCATCGCAACCTAATATGCACAACTTTATAATTTAGTTATACATTTTTACAATATTACTTCATGCAACATTTATTGGTTTTATAAACTTAACAAATAATTGTTTTTTTGCACTAATTAAAAATGACATTTTTAGTTTTGGTTGAAGTCAATTTTAAAGAATAATTAAAGTATGAAGTAATGTATTCCTCATATGAAATTTTTTATTAATCATTCAAGTGCTTGAGATACTTCTTTTTCCATTTCTTCCATGACATGCATAAACCTAGCCTTCTCACAAGTAAACCGCGTCTTTCATGCATTATTTACCAAATGGGTTGCCTTAAAAGTCTTCTTGAAGTTTTGAATAATATGCCTAAAGTAAAATCTATGATAGGCTGGTAGCTATTTCGAAATATAGTTTGAACTGCTTAGATTTACCCCTTATGTATATCGAACATGAAGATGAGCGACACTATGAGTTGCAACAGATAAAGAGCTAAAATGTCATGGAAAATCTTCAATGTCTCATAGCACTCAAACTTGTAAATGTACAAAGCAATAAGCAACATACCATTGTTCACATCCAATGCAGTAATTGCTAGAATCACACCTCCATACTTATCATTTTTAAAGCCTATATCAAATCCAATGAATGACTTGTAAACCTTGAGAAAGTGTGCATGGTATGCAATGTATACTCCATTGAAGCTGTTGTCAACTTCACTAATTGAGATTGATGCAATACTACTTGGTTTACTTATCAAGACTTATTTGTAAATCCAGGTAGTTACTTGTAGCTATAATTAAAATTTTCATATAATCTATTAAATGCAATAACTCTTGCATGCCAAACTGTACAATAAATATTTTTTTACTACCCGCAACTTCCAACTTGCATCTTAATTTCGCTAAGGCTTGGAACTTGCATTAGATTCTAATTTTTTTTCTCTACATAATTGACTACCCATTGAACATTAATACCCTATCATCTTCTGAGGTTCATTATTGGTGAATTTTCAATCATATGTTGAATTGTATGTCCTCACAACATTTCTAAACTCCATGGTATTTCATTTATGACTAACATTTAGCTTAATTTTCTTCATACTTAGACCATGTGGTTATGTGTTAGCATCATCTTATGCCCTATACAAGTAATTCCTTTCCTGAAAAAGTGTTCTAAACTATCTAGGTTATTTATTTACTTAATCATAATCATCATCGTATTCATTCTCTGGTAGGCCATCATCCTCAAAAAAAAATTCATGCCATTCACACTCACCATGGAGATCAATATCATCAATGTTAACTATAGATCACATTCACACTACTTCTCCCCACCCTTGGCATAAGGCATGTCTAAGGTGGCGTCAGTACCATCATCATTGGTTGTTTCACGCATGCCAATAGGTAGCGTTATTTTCTCATCAACTGGTGGTTGTTGCTGTGTTGCTTTACTATCATTTGGTGTTGCACATTTTAGTTGTCTTACTTATGTACTTTTCTCTGTTTTCTTGGGTGATGTTTGTTACTTTCTATAACTTTTTCTCTTATGTTTGCTCTCAACTGCCTTGGAGACTACACTCCTAAAGTCATCACAACACTAGCAGGTTGCATACTTGGAAAAGAAATATTATGACTAGCATCTTGCACATTTGAAGAAGTCACAGATCTAAGATGGGATGGTTTTGGGTAGTGTGTTCTCAGAATTTCTCTCTTGTAATTGTCCTCAAGTCTCTTGGATAGTGGGCACCTTCAAACCGTGCAACTACTTTAGTACACATTTGGATTTTTAATTCACTGCTTACTGTGGTATTCATGGAATCTCTTTGAGCTCATGCTTCATGATTGCCAAGTTTCATAGTGTCATCCAATTTTCTTTACAATACTTGATCCTCTTAGCTTTAGGATTGAAACAAGTGTTTTTTCTATGAATACCACACTAAGCATGTAAAGAAAGTTGGAAGGATTCGGTTGGGAAGGATACAACTTTCTTTACATACTTGTACTATCCATCTTAAGGTTCGGTAGTTTTTCAAACACCACCATAATGAATTCTAATATTTCTCCTACCTTTCGACTTGTTCCACCTAAATTGTATAGCATATCACATCCTAAATTAACCATAATTTTTAATTTTAACATGTTTTGACATCGTTCATTGAGATATGTGTTTAGGTATGCACCATCAAATATTTTCGTAATCGGTCGTCGTGTGTGTTTAAGGAATGGGCAGTCTAGGACAATTGGTCTAATTTGGTTTTAAAAGTGGCATTTCATTATAATAGTGTGATTGTTTGTAGTATTTGGTATGCCTATACCAGTGTAGCTAACCCACATTATTTTTCTATGGCACATGGGTGTACTCTAATTGGTGTGCAGACGGTGTAGTTGATCTAACAACCAAAGCTACATAATGGTTATCATTTATTGTCTGTCGTTTGATAGTATGTCATTATGTGTATATTTTGGATTACATCAAAATGAGTCAAATTAAATATTACTCGGGATGGTTCGTGTAACAATCTTAGTATTCCACATTAAGGGATTGTTTTAACAACATACCGTACAAGAAAGTCATAAGTCATTGAACCAATGTGTTAAAAAATTTAAGGAACAAAAAATTTTTGATGCGTTGAAGGAGAGAATAAGTATTGAAAATTCAAGAATGTAATAATACATTGGTTGGGGTGAAAACATAAATAGATATTTGGTTTACTTGTTCCTTTTGTTTTGTTGAAGAAAGATGACGAGGAGGGTTTACCCTTATGTTTTGTTTGATGAACCTCAACCATCATCACATATTCCTTCAAATTTTACGTAATTTGGGTAAAACTATTTTTTTTCCATGAATCAGCATCGTGTAAGGCACGTGACTTAGGGCAGATGGATGACATCAATGACAAAGATAATTTTTAGATCCCTACAACTTGAGCAAATTTTAGTCTCTTCGATGCACTAAATTACGTGCGACATAGGTTCCATCACCTCAATTTTTTGGGGATTTTTTTGATGATTTTTTTATTTACTTAATTTTTCAAAATTATCCATTTCTCCTGTTGCACGTTTCTCTATAATTTGATGGAACTGTTTGCTTACGAGACTAGCAGTGTTTGTGTATTTTTCATATGCAAGTTCTTAGATTAAATTTTGAGTGGGAATGAATTAGAATGAATAAGACCGCGACCCTTTGACAATTGAGAAGATGTGGAACATCGCCCCCTGTAAAAAATTCACATTATGGGGCTCCTACATTGTCGATAATATATATTTAAATAGAGGATTGAGAATTAGTTTAAATCCCTTTAGTTATCTATACATTGTTTTCTAAATGGCCTCTATCATTGTTAAGGGGCACACTTTAATTAAGGGTTCGCATTGGGCTTCTAAAGTGGGCTCTGAGAGTAACCTGGTATTAATGATATTCTATTGTTAGTTTGTATGGGTAAGGAAAAAGGAAAAATAAATAAAATCAAAATGACACTATTTTCTTTTCATAACCAGGCAAACATAAAAGCTCAAAAGGTCGAGCGTGGGTTTTTTTCGACAAAATTCATTCACTACATCAAAGTCTAACCCACCAACAACCCAAACTCTGTTGGGTTTGAAATATCAAAATGTCTCATTCAATTAAGTCTGGAGTTATATTGTATGTCAAACTCATAATATTTATTGTGATTGTGGGAGACTGAGAGCATTATGATTTTGATCGAAACACCGAGACGGAAAGAGAATTTTGGCAAGATAATTAAACGGAGTAAAAATCATAAAGCAAATCCCCAAAACATATAGCTAATGGAGGAGGTTTATTTGATCGAAATAGGCTTTGAATGGTGAAAGGTTGAAAAAGAAAGCAATAATTTATTTGAGATAGTCTTAGACTTAAAAGGATAGTTTTTCTTTGTTACCTTTTAATTTCAATTAAAATAAGTAGGCTTTATCTTGTACATCATTTTTATTAGTTTTGTAACAAGTAACGTCAACGTCAATGTTAGGTTGGAGTGATTCTACTGTGACTCAAACTATGTACTCATTGATGTGGTTGTGTGTGTTGCACAATGAATTAGCAATGACAGTCACTCTAGTTTGACAAACAAAATATTGCAACTGAAGCCAACCTTTTGCTTCCCTTTCTTCTCAATCCGTCATCTCTCTCTGTGAAGCCTTACCCTCTACGTTTCATCATCTTTCTCTAAACCACCCGTGCATCATCTCTCTAGGAGTAGTCCCCCACACATCATCTCTCTCTAATCGCGTGCGAGCAACCCCTATCTTCTTCTACTCCCTTCTTATTGGTTCGTCTTCAACCATCACCGGTCCTTCCTATGAAGTGTTGTATAATATCTTTCCCATTCGTTTCTTGATTGCTATTGCAGTTGAAGTCTGACCAGTTCAATAATGCATCCCCTAAAAATATCAATTCTACAAACATCTTCTCTTGAATTGAATTCACCCACATAATCAATTCAACTAATTTCAGGGGAAAATTCCAATTTTGAAGTCAACCCCCTTAATCAAAATATACCTTTTTTTTTTTTAAACACTCCAACCAATAAATCAATTTGGAAGATGACCCATATACTTTATAGCATTCCTTCAAATTTTTTGCAATATCAAAAGACTTCAATCTTCATGAATAACCCAACTTGGTCATAAGCTCCAAATAGTGAAACACAAAAAGATCGTGAGGAAACCATGAGTGGAAGTGCTTGATAAGTGTAATTGTTAGTAAAAGTGCACTCTTGACATCGCTTTTCTAAGTGTTATTGTTAGATTATATGGTTAATTCGAATATTTTTTTATGTCTACTTAGCTACATAGTGTGTATTTTGATGTTTGGCAGATATTTTAATGGTATACTAAGGAGAAAAAGGAACTAGTGTTACATGCAAGGCCCGATCATTAAAGATGGAAACCTAGTTTAACAAGGATTTTTAGATCGAAACCAATTAGGAAAGAGAACTAAATTAAAAATGAAATAAGAGCTGCTATAAAAAAGTGGGTTTTGGCTTGAAGAAAACTCTCTATGGCTGTGATTTCTCTCTTGTTTTGGCTGAAATTGAAGAGTT
Organism: Berberis vulgaris; assembly: GCA_963556465.1. Taxonomy (NCBI): domain Eukaryota; kingdom Viridiplantae; phylum Streptophyta; class Magnoliopsida; order Ranunculales; family Berberidaceae; genus Berberis; species Berberis vulgaris. Next base: position 28,945,172 of record OY747131.1, read on the forward strand.
ATCTCTGCGATTTGTGAAGATAACAGAGAGCGATCTATTTGGTTGCGATCTCTTAGCACGATCCCTTGTAGTTGCGTGAAGAGAAGTTGGGAGGGTTGTGATTTCTTGCTCTGTTGTTGCAATGCGAATTCTCTCTGGCTGACTTCTTGAACTCTCTTCCTTCGCTGCAAATGAACTCTGGTTTAGGGCTTCTCTTTGTGCCTATTCGTGAAGGAATATAACCTTTTGGTGGTTGCGGTTGTTCTTTTTCTCCTTGTTGCGATTTGTGAAGTAAGACCTCCTTCTTGGCTGCTGCTACTGGTGTGCAATTGTTGTTGGTTGCTTTGCATGAACTCTCCTTGGTTGCGAATTCTCTCTGGTTAGCTACGATTTGTGAAAAAAGTCTATCTTTGTTGATTCATGAAGGAGGTTCTTGCTAGGCGTGAAGTGAAGGTGAGAGTTGTGCGATCTCTGGTTCTTGACTGTTGTTGGTGAAGGAGGTGAACTGCATGTTGTGTGCGTTTGAAAGAGACAGAGTTAAGAAATCTATCTTTTTGGCCGTTTTGTTTCTGCGTGATTTCTCTTTTGTTGCGATTTCACTCTGTCTTGTTGTTATCAACCAATTTGTTCATTTTCTCATCTCCCCAATGATTAATTTGAAAGCTATGTTTATTGCATTATGTGTAACTAAATAATTTAGTTAGGGCTAGATTGAAGCACTAGTTATGACTCCTTAAGAATTTTGACAACTATTTTTGTGATGCTCAATGGATTAATTTCACCCGTTACATGGATTATGTTTATGCTTGATCATCATATACATGATTTGCATGAGAATTGTTACATGAGTAAATTTAGATGACCAAGTCTTGTGCCTATGCTAAGTGACAGAAAAGAACTAAATAAGATTGATTATTGGAATTAATCAACATGAATGACCAAAATAGATACCATAGTCTGGGCTTTGTGTTTTTGTCAATTTCCATTGATTTATGCGTTCTTAAGGTGCAACTTAGTAGATACTATGCTAAATACCTTGAGAATGAAAATAGTTAGAGTAGACGTCACTCATACCTAATTTGTTGTTTAGGGGATTAGCTTAAAGAGTAGACACCCATACCCTTGGGTTGATAAAATTTGAGAATTGGAATTTAGTTTGTATCATTGTGCATGTCGTTGTTTAAAGGAAGATGACTAATGGTGGATATCTAATCCCTAACTTATTTTCTCACTATTTGAAATCTAGTGTTACCTTTATTTTCGTTTGAACATCATCTTTATACATTGTCTTTGTTTTCAGTTTAACAATGATTCTTTTCATATTTAATTATTTATTAGATTTCATAGAAGTAGAAGTGCTAGGAAAGATGTTTTAAATACAATTAATCCAATCATCGTGGGAATGATCTCGTTCTTGCTATAGATACTTGTGTGTTAAAACATACGTTTAGAAGCTTATTGATTAGGTTAATATTCGTACAACGGTGCTAGAGACCGAGATGATTCAAAAGAAAGATACATGAACTATTATTGGTTTTCTAAATAAAATTTAGAAAGAAATTGCAAAAGGACTATTATAATATTGTGTTGCTTGGCGGTGAAGAATGAGCGAGAATAAATTGATCATGTTCAACTTCGTTTCAATTGATTGGGTTTAGGTTTGTATGATGAACCGATTTAGTAGATAGATTTATAAGTTGAAATTTGGTATATAACCATAAACCCAAAAGAGAGAGACCTATTGCAGGAAGAGGAGGGTGGTGGAGTACTATGTTGCAATCGGATAAGAAGACAATCGATCCTTGCAAACTCTCCAATGGATATTAGCTCGAACTTGAGTGAAATTTGAAGAGTTTCGAACGGACAGAACGTAAGGGGGGTCATAGGAAAGACTTATCTCTCTTTGCTCACTAATATTGATTATTAGATATTAACACTATAGACAACATGCCAAAGTATCAACTCGTTTCAACACCATTTTTCGAGATACATGTTTAGGTCCACGCCATTAAATATCTTAAAAATTTGTCTTTGTGGGTGGTAAACACTCATTCGGGTGGTCTTAGACAATGAGCATTGGCTCACCTCAGGTTGGCTCGTGTCGCGTTCAAGGTGGGCCATCACTAGCTTAGTCATTATGATAGATAAATATACTTTCTCATATTTAATGTGACATGAAACTTTGACACATTTTGATGTCGCCCTTTAATTTTCCTCCAAAATTTTAGCTCAAATGTATAATTTTCGTTTAGTGATGTGTATGTATATGAATGCCTTTTTGTTGGTCAGCGTCGCTAAACAAAAATTCAATATCCAATGTGTAATCATGCAAAACTTTCCAATGTGAAATGCGCTTAAATCGTGTGTACCTAAAGTTAAATAACCCAATTTATAATGAAAATTAAAGAAATTCTCCAGAATTAATAAAAATCAATTTTCTCTCTAATGTGCCAATATCTAAATATAAAGCTTATATAAAGAGATATCCATTCAAGAACCCACCAAAAGGCCTCCAACACATCTCCCCTCCAAACTCCAAAGGCCCAACCAGTGGATAGGTGCGAACTCTTGAGTTTGCATGTAAATCATTACCTGAGAAATGGGAACCCCGAGCTAGAAATGAGATCCCAAACGACCCCAAGACAATGCTTGTCCATATCTACACAACTTCCTCCCCAAAAGACGATGTCTCCCAACTCTACCCATGTTGTTTATTCAATTAGAGGAGCCAATGATCCATATAGTCTAAGCACTTTTACTAGAATTACATTCATATGGCTAATTTTGAAAAAAATTGTACCATTTAAAATTATAGAGCAAAACGCGTGGATGTATGGTCACAATACTATGACTATAGATTAAATAATGGTTTATAGATGGAAAATACCTATTTGAAATCACATTTTCGTTAAACTAAAATTTCAATCAAAACCGTTTGAACAAACTTATTCTTTTTAATATTGTACTATTATTTTTAATATAAAATAAAAGAATAAATACTACATAGTGCTCTTTCATACTCGAGGCATTAGAATTGAACTCTTATATTACAATGTTTATTTTTTATTTTTATCACACTCCTAAAACTCGTTTACCGCTCCTCTTATTCCTTCATGAACCCTCTCATTATCGCCTCCATCCTCCTCATTTCTCAGTCTCCGCCACAACATTGGAATTTTCTCGGTTGTCGATGCCACATCGTATATATATTAGCAATATAAAATAGTTTATTACAGATATATTAAGACATTTTGCTATAGATAAGGATGTGTCAATCCCTAATTTTCAAAAAAAAAGGAAAAATGATTAAAACAAGGCAGTTGAGGATTTTTTATTTTTTATTTTTTATTTTCTCTGAAAACAACAGCTCAATTTGTAAGTTTCCGTATAGAAAAAAATTCATAAAAATATTCCAAAATAACCGAAATAAGCAAACAATAGAGAAAGACAGACAGAAAGAGTACTGAAAACTCAGATACAATCATCGTCGTCCCTCTTTCCTTCTTCATCAGATTCCCAAAGTCACAGCCTCTGGGCGTCAAGCAAATACCAGTTAAAAACAACACCCATTTGTCCGCAAGCTTAGATTCATCAAATCTAAACGCCTTCCATCAGGAATGTTCTCTCAAACTAACAGGTATAATAAATCAACTTCTATTATCCTTTTTCTGACACAACAGAATTTTTGTCAGAGAAATATATAATAAGATTCGTGTTTGGGTATGAGCTCCCCACTCAGATTGTGTGACTTCTCTGTTTTGTTAAAATTTCAATTTCATGGGTTCTTGTTTTTAAGCTGTGTATGTATGTGTTGTGTTCTACTTTTAGTTGGTTTGAGGTACTTGGGTCTTATTTTCAGGTGATTTGGAAGGTGGGTTTATAGTTTGTTTTTGGATTATAGTGGATTGTTGGAAGTGAGTATTGGTTAGGTTTGCTAATTATGGAGAATAATACAGATCTGCGTGAGTATTCAGTTTTGGATTCATGTATATGTTTCTGAGTTTGGGTTTGGATAACTGGATAGGTGTTGATCTTTCGCTTTTCTAGATCCGAATTTCTTCATGTTATTGGATCTTCAAATTCTACTTCTATGAAAGTTTCTGTGTTGATTCTTTGATGGGTACCATGGAAAAAAGTAGAACAATTCAATCCATTTTCTAAGTTTACCTAGTTAGCTATTGGTATGGTATCTGATCAATAAATAGATGAGTGTTATCCTCAAAATCTACCTTCAGAGTGCTACAGTTTTTCTACAAAGATTTTTATGTATTTATTTATTTTTTTCATTACAAGCCGTATTTGATAAAAATGATTTAAAGTACGAGGTACACCATTCTCTTCAAACCGACTACTACCCGCCCATCCCTGCCATTTATTGTGATAGTTGTTACTTAGAATAAATGTCAATTCTTGATTGAGTACTGATAATTGGTTCAGTATCTGCTGATGTACTTGATATTAGTATGATAATTCCATTGCCATCTTTGTAGTCTGAGATTAGAAATTTGTTTGGTATTACATAACTTTTGTCTATGGAGTGTAACTGTGTAAGATAGAGCTGAACTCTGTTGATGGTTTTGTTTGGGAAACTTATGTGGCCAGAACATTGTTCACATTTTGTATGAAATATCTGCAATTTGTTTATTTAGATGAGGCAAAACATTTTTAATTGGATGCGAGTATCTATTGATTTTTCCTTAACTCGTTATAATTGTTCTGATAATTGATGAGGATTCTCAAAATCATAACCTAGAAGCATCTCAAACATAACTTTATCTTAGTAGTCGAGGAGAAATTGGTTGTTTTTTGATGAATTTCGAGCAAGTTGTTTATACTTTCAAGTGCTATATTTCAAAGTAAATACAAATTAGCATTTGTTTAGACGTCAAGCCTAGGTGGTGTGACCTTTTTTTCCTCAACGTTTACACTTCAAGTTGTCTTGACATCCAAAGAAGGTAGTTCCGTGATTCGTCCATCCACTTTTACATCCATTCAGGTTAGGAATAGCTATTACAAGAGCTGTTGGAAGTCAAAACTTTGGTTTGGTTTGAGCAGTAACTTGGGGCTTATGTAAAGAAGACTCACGGCAGGATCATCCCTTTTATTGGGGTCATTGATGCATTCCTAGATTCTGTTTCTGTTTTGATGTTGTTTCTCTTTCCTTCTTTCTTTCCTTCTCTTGTATTCTACTTGGGGCAGTCTTACGAGCTCCCCCTTGTACTGTTCCCCATTTAGCCAGCCCTGTGAGTTTCTCACATTCAAGGGCTGTGGCTTCAATGAATTCTTGGTAGTTTGAACAAATTAGGGCTGAGCTTTCATATAGGAAATTAATTGATAGAGATTGAGTTACGTGGACTTAAAATGGGAGTATGGCACATGAAGATCTGCATGTATGATCTCCTACAGTAGTCAAGCCCATTTTCATGGCCAAAAATTGATATAATGTTTTTTGACAATGAATTGGTGTCTGTATGGTCTTTAATTCCTTGCATTGAAATTAGAAGCATATACATAGGCTTATTAATAATTTTGTTGCATTCTACGTTACGAGCCTTGGAAATTAAAACTTATAATGTTCCATAGTATAATACTGATTATTAAATTCCAGTGATATTAGTTGGTATCCTTCATCTAAGAAGAAGGCGATATATGATTGTGCAAACATTATAACCATTGACAACATGAGGAATCATAATCATCACATAGTAATTAAATTTACTAACTATTGTTTCTTGTGTAAATTTATGGGGAAGATTCCTTTTTCCTTCTTCTGGAACATTGCTTTTTGTTGCTAACATCCCCACCTTGTTGTAGTGAAGGAATTCAATTAACTCGAAACCTGTTTTGGTAACTTGAAAATCAGAAGAGGCAGCCTTTCCCCCCCTTTCTTATCTCTCCTTCATTACCATAAACAATTTCATTAAGAGATCTATCAGAGTTAAGATTAGGAACCTCACACGAAGGCTGTAAGTCAACTGCAGTTGGTTGTGGATAGTAAGAAACTCAGGGTTAGTGCTCTGAGTGTGACCTTTATGAAAAGAAAAATTGGGTCGTTGACCCTATTTATTTATTTTCTAATACATGCCCAAAGGCTACATCATGTTCCCATAGGGTTAACCAAACCATGTCAAAAGGCTATATCACTGTAGCTAATTAGCTAATTAGTATTCACGTGGCTGCCACCTCACATGAAAACTTGCTTTCGCTCTTACACGGTCTGCCCCCACCTCACATGAAGACTTGCTTTCGCTCCTCACACATTTTCTTGTTTGCACCGATTCATGAGTTTTCTTGCACTTGATGTTGAATAGCTCTTGTATGTTCTTTGATACCTTTCTAAGCATGTGCTTTATGTTTTGGCTCCTGCTTGAGATGTCCTATTTCCATTTACATGAAACAAAACTTTTCAAACAATGGTATGTAGACTACCTTCCACATGCCTTGTGAAGTGATATGCCAAAGTTGGCTATGAAGCAAATATCTGTTGTATGCATTAAGGTTTTGATATCATAAGTTCCTTTCTTTAGATCTAGCCTTATTGGAGGTATGAGGTATCTATCAAAATCATTGGGAGAGATTTGCCTAGAAGATTCTGGTTTTGCTTAGAGAGTGTCATTGCTCCCCCGGTGTTTGGTGGATTTATCACACATGTATATGAAAGAAAATTGAAAGGCCACTTCTTTTTCCGGTTATCGGTGAGCCAGGTATGCACTTCTTGGATGATGTTAGCTAACGAGATGGTGGACTCAAGTTGAGGAATGGTTCTCCGACCCTTCGGGCCTGTAAATTGGGATTTGACTCTCTGGTGCATGGTGAAGAAGGAGTTTGAGGAAAGATGGATTGGGTGTGTGTGATAATTTGCTTATTCACAATGCGTTTTTTATATTCTTGCTGAGGATTCGCTTGGAGGGTACTGAAAAGCTGGTGTCAGCTCCTTCTCAGACTGGGGGCATTTCTGAATCAATCTCTTGCAAGCACGGATTTGTTCAAGTTTGGACAATCTGGCGAGAGAGAAACGTGATAATATTTAAGGTAAGAAGTTAAGCATTATCAACCTGTGCAAGGGGGTAAAAGCTTTGATTTCGCATTGAGGGATTATATGAGATAGTTAAATTATAAAAGGGATAATTTTTACTGGGGCTAAAGTCCTAGCAGGTTAGTCTCCCTGCCTTATTATGATTAATTTATCATTCTGAAAAAAAAATAGATTAAACAAAAAATGCCAACTCCATGACACATGTCCAATGAGTATCTTGTTCACAACGGATGAGGCGATCCAAATGAAGTGTTTCTGCTTCTAGTTCTCGTGCATGTCAGTATATCACATTTCCATTTTCCAGAACATTATGAGGTATATTTTCTTACTAATAAAAGGCAAGAGTACACTGCTTTTCTGCGATGTCCTTATCCTTGTCTTCCCTTCCTGATTCATTTCCAAACAGAACATGTTCTTTTCCATTATTTGTATTTTATTTACTTCTATCTGGTAGATGCACCATAGATTTTTATGATTTGCATGATATTGACAAGTATGATACGCATATTGTTGCATTTTACTATTGTAGATTTGCAAGACTCGGGATACATGCGTCCATCTATTGCGATTCTATGCAATCTCCCTCTATTGCGATGTACGTAATATGTGACAAGGGGAGGGTTGAGAATTTCTATGGATAGACGATGTCATACAGACCAGACTTTCACACCTAATTGATTTGACTTGAACTATCCAGATGATATGTATATTGAACATTAGTAACTATTAATAATTAAACCAAAATATAGGATTTCTCTAATGTGATCCCATTACTAGAGAGCCTGAAGAGGGTATGTAATCTATATATGTATGTATGCATGTATCAAAAAAATGCACAATCAAGCCTACCTTTCAATTCACAAGAACTGAACCACCCAAATAAGTGAAGTACCAACATAGCAATGTAAAAGGTTCCTAATCCCAAATGGAATATCTAATAATATTTGCTCACATACACTCAAATGTCTCTCTTCTTAATGAGAATGGAGTTCTCTTTGAGATCAAACATCAGTTGCAAGGGTTCAATGGGTAGATGTAGGTGAATGATGCCCTCTTAGAAACGTATAGGAGGTTTCTCCTGCATGGCTCGATAAAGAATGATTCAACTTTCTGTATATTTGCATCTGTATCTATTATAGAGTGGCAATTAGATCTCTAATATCCTAAAAAGTGAAACACTCTTCTTTGATTTGTCTTAGGACCAACTCCAAGTGACAGCCTTGAACCGAGCTCCAGTGGGGTATGTCTGGAGAGTTGGGATAGTAAATGGGGTCTTACCTTGTAGCTGTTGGTAATTGCCATAATCATGGATTCAATTTCACCAGGTCCATGTCAGGGCGGCCGTTACCCCATTCACGCAGGTCTCTCTGGTTCAAGCGTTGTTCACCCCTAACCACGACTCTTCTGCTAATTAGTGAATTTTTCTTTACCATCCCCTACCCCAGAAAAAATATATCAGTAAAGTTAGATTTCTTGCTTAGGCAGATGTTATGCATCTCCAAATTAGACCGGTGGCTAAGAGCTATAAGTTTATTTGTTTTGGTTGAGGATTCCCCACTGGAGGTTTAGGTTTTATACGAGGATGCCTTTGATTGAATGAAGTGGTTGTTGAGTTTCTTTTCAATTTGATTATGCATTTTTTATGCTTATGTAAGATCACATCAGATTCTTGTCCAACTTTTCTTTATTTTAGAATCTTGCAGATAGACTAGGTTTTTTTCAAGGATAAATGTTGCGCAATATATTTGAACAAGCTAACAGGGTTGCTCTTTTCCTTTTTTCACGCGTAGGTTGGTTTAATACGTTATTCATGCATGCTATGGTTTAATAATCAAATGTTTTGGAGAGTCGAATAGTAATGGCGGCAGCAGAAGCAAGGGCTGCTTGGCAGCGCACAGCCAACCGTTGCTTTGTCCAAGAAGATGCCAAGAGAGCTCCGAAATTGGCTTGCTGCCCATCGTCATCTTCAGCTTCAAAACCACAGGTTGATACAGGATCTGGTGATGTAGCCAGTGGGACAGAACATGCCGCAGCAGGTTTTATGCCTCTTAACTGGAATCCCTCTAATTCCAATCTACCGCCTGACACTAAATGGTGGCTCCAGCTGCAACCAAACTTTGGGCATCAGAAGGAGTTCACTTATGAACAGTTAAATCTATTGGAGGCTGAGCTGGAATCCTTGAGATCGGAGGAAATCAAACAAACCTCCAAAATAAGTGCAGAATCACAAGCCAACTTGGAAGACACACTCCATGTAGAAACAGGCAGTACTGATGGATCTTCTTTGGACCCTCTCTGCAGGGTATCCGCAATTCGCATGAAAAATGATTTGGAAGTGAAGAGGCAAGTGCTAAAGACTACAAAAAGTACCAATACGCAAGGAACACTGAAGCATAAAGACATGGGTGAATACGGGTGCAGAAATGAGGGATTCATAGGTATGGAAACTGATAACCAGTTTACCTCAAAACAACCAGAGAAGCTTTTCAACATGGAATCCCCATGGATGGTAGGTGAGAAGACTGAACCTTGGTGGCGTACTGCAGATAAAGACGAGTTAGCTTCCTTGGTTGCACAGAAGTCGTTAGAGCATATTGAAAATTGTGATCTTCCCCCTCCCCAAAATATGCATGTTAGGAGGGGCCCATTTGCGTGTCTTGAGAGTTTAAGTCAAGAAGAGATATTCACTCCTTTGGATCAGAAGGCACCTTCTGGTCTGTGCAATTCACCTGATCATTCTTGGGAATGCCTTACTTGTGGAAGTGTGAGCGGAAAACATTGGACCTCCATCGAAAAAGGGCATTCCCTCTATGGCTCAGACAAACCATTCAGGTATTATTCTGTTGATAGTTTCTTCTTTTTATTGCCTCCCTAGTAGTTTTATGAAAGATAAATAAACTTATATTTTACACCTTTTGTAAGTAAGAAAATAAAAATACTTTTGGGTTCTAGCAAGGCAGTTCCCGAGTAGGTTCAAATGATGGATGTTTTGGCAAGCGATGTGAGTACAAACGATAGAATAAGCTTGACTAGAAAAAGAAGAAAAAAAAAAAAAAACTAGAACCGGGACATGTCTAAATATTGTTTATTATTTATTTTTATTTATTTATGGTTTTTCATTTTGTTTTTGGTCCCATTAGTTTATGCCCAATTGAGTTGGGCCCATTTTCAATCTTATTAGGTGTAACCCCAGTTTTCTTAGAAACCAGTTTGGTCAATCACGCTGACTAATTAATGTCAATTGGCGGAATACCTCCATCCTAAATGGCACACACTCTAACATGTGTGCATTCCATGAACCTACCAAATGCAGAAAGGGCCGAACTTGCAAAACGTATCTCACGGTGATCTATTGGTAACTTAAATGGGGACCAAACTCAATGGGCACCAAAATCGTTGTTTTCCTGAGTCCCCTCCCCGAATGATTTGTTCATCATGCTATTTAGGGATGGTGCTGCTGTGAATTTAAGAGAATGGAGGACCAATGGCATACAAGGGAAGTGGTGGGTGGTGTTCACTGAGAGAGAGAGAGAAATGAGAGGACAAGAGTCATGGGTGGTAGGAGAGAACTTAAGAGAGGATGGAGAAGGATGATAGATGGAGAAGATATTGAAATTTTTTTTTTCCATTTTTTAAAATACTTTTCCAACCATGGGATTACCTAGAGATCCAGGTTAAAATCCCTTGCTATTGATGATTTTGATGGGTTTGTATCTCACATGTGCCATTGAGAGTGTTTTAGTCCGTAATTGACTTTGATTAGTCAACATTTGACCTAACGAGTCTGTTAGAAAATGGGTTAGAGACTAATAAAATTGAAAATGGGAGCCAAACTCAATTGGATATGGGGGCTGAAATCTGAGAAATCCATCTTTGAAGGGCCTATGTTTTGACTGTTTGTATGCTAATTGGAAGTCATTGATAGTGGGACCTTGACAGTCTCAGTGACCTTTCTTATTGATTTTCAAAGGAATCAATAATATTTTGGCTTTAAAAAATCGGAGAAATCCACTTATTTATTTTTAGTGTATTTTAGACTTGCATCACCTTTAATATTTTGAGTTACATCCCCTTTTTAAACAAATCAGATTTAGCTCACTGAAGTGACAGAATCTGTTAAACTCCATACATGAATTGCACATGGTTGACCAAATTACTAAAAGTCCCGCCCCGCCCCCCTCCCCCCCCCACCCACCCACACACACACACCCCACGCGCCCCTCACTTAAGATCCCATTAAAATTTTATTTTTCCAATCCTGATCTAGCCGTCATCTCACCTAACATCAAATCTGACGATCAAAGTTACTCGACCATTATTCCTCTTCTCAAGTGTCACCCATAAATCCACAAGTGTCCACCTTCTCCAAAGACAAAATCATTCTTCACTGATCCATTCTCTCTCCCATCTCGCTTGATCACTTCATTTCTGTCACTTTATATATGTACATATATTCTGACTAAGACCAGTTTCAGTATCAATCAACAATTAAGTTCTTACTCTTTCTCTTGATTCTATTCTAATGAACCCAACTTTAATATCAAGAAACCTATACATATGGAAGAAGATAATAAATTGGTCAAAATAAGTCGAAGAGAACTGGGAGTTAGTGATGAGAAGAACCCATTTGAAGGGAAGAGATCTGTGTTGATGTTGGAAGGAAATTGGTTGCAGTGGCAACATCCCACCATCATCTCACTGTCCTGCTATGTTTGGCTCGGCCCAACATGAAACAAGAGAGGAAATAATGGGCATAGAGAAGGTGGAGGTGGTGTACCTGAATTGAAAGAGAGAGAAAGTCAATGCTTGTCTAGTTTGAAGAATGGACAAACTAATCTGCTGAATTTGATTTCTTATGTTTACCATGCCCCATTGTTCCAAACCATTTGGATTGTGCACTGTTGCTAGTTACTTACAGAAGGAAACAAATAGGTGAGGATGGGTGTTCTTTTGCAGGTTCCTTTGAAAAAGTGAAAGAGATCAAGAGAGTGGGTTAGGAATGGTGGTGGTATTGTAGTTTGGGGAAGAAGAAGGTGAGAGTTTTATTTTGAACCGAAGGATATTCCTCGAAATGCATAACGTACAAGAGAAATTATAAGTAGGGTTCACATGCGAGGGGGTTTTAGTCATTTGGACAGAGCACGTGCAACTCATGTGTACACTTAACGCACCTCAAACAGATTCTGTAAATTTGGTGATCTAAATCTAATTGATTTGAAAAAAGAGGACATAACTCAAAATATGTATTATTAAAGCTGATGTAAGTCTAAAATACCCTTATTTTATTGTATCTTTTTCCGTCATAAACTGCATTTTGTTGGCACTATTTTTTACTGGTGGATCAATGTTGCTACTTATTTGTTAATTGGTACTATCTTGCTGTAATGTACCCGGTCATGTATTAAAAGCAACTGGAAACTTTGAAAGATATATATCGATGATTGGGTATAAATTGAGGCAAAAAAAAAAAAAAAAACTATTTGTCTTTATATAATGTATATCATTTTCAGTTTAGACCCCTTTTTCTGGATCAACTAAACAAAAAGTGTTCCATTCATGAAAAACCAGATGCTATCACTAGCAGCTAGTGCAAAAAGTATATGTCGTGTTTATATTGCTCACGGTATCTCCCCGAATAAAATACAAGAGTAGTGAGAATCTTTAAATATGCCCCAAGTGAATCCTCAAACCTACAAAACTAACTGATATCTATCACAAACTATTTACGTCTTTAGCAACCTTTGAAAAAATCATAATGTTTCTTTCCCGTCAAACGACCCAAACATGAAGAATTCTCTCCGGTACCCACTATGCCCACTTTCCTAACAAAGATAAGTTAGCTCTTTCTCCATTGTCAGCCCATTCAAATATTGAGTTAGAGGTAGGGGGAGTGATTCTGAACTCACTGAAACAGTTTCTCCAAATGCTTGCACTAAATCCACATGAAAGCAATATGTGATCAATTCTTTCTTGAGCCTGCTCACGTAAGACACAGTGACTAGGGACCTGCAGAATTGAAGGGCTGAAAAAATTCAAAAAACGCACACTGTTTCTTCTCCATCATGATTAAAAGGGGGATGTTTGAGGGTTTTCAAAAGATCTCTATACCAAAGATCTCCAAGCGTGTGGTGGCTGGCTTGATGGGATCAGGGTGGACCTACTAAGGGGCGAGGGGGGCAGTTGCACCCCCCCCCCCCCCCCCAAAAAAAAAAAACTTTCAAATTAGTTTGAGTATATATCTAGCATTTCCAAAAAAAACTTTAATATATAACACAAAATTAGGTCATTAAAATCAATTTTTTTTTTACCATATATGCCTCTTTTGCCTAGTGGTTAGTTACTTAACCTTTTTACAAATTGATCTAAGTTCGATCCTCTTGGAGCGATAGATTTTTTGGTATATTTCATTGCCTTTCAGTAGCGTCATTCATATTGTTATTTTCTCTTATTGTTACACGTTCCTGATTTTTTATGATACTTTTAATGCATTTTCATATCTAATTAATTGAAAATATTAAAAAAAAAGTGTTTGTTCGCAGGTGGTATAAAACCCACAACAAAAAAACATTTATAAATCCACAACAAAAAGTATATTTGAAATAAACCTTATGGCTTAAAATAAGACTATAGGGTTCAATCGGATATATACAATACATTTGTACTTTTTTTTATAGTAGTATTTTTTAGATAAATGCGTAGTACTAAATTACAATTGGTATTTTCAAATTTTTATGTCTACTTGTAGATGTTATTTGGAGTTTGTTATTAAATTATCAACCTAGGGCTGGAAAAATTTATGGCTCCGCTTTGGATAATAATTCTATTACCAATCAATAATCTTGTCATTTCGCCCCCTCTTAACTACATTTCTAGTCTGCCGGCTGCATCGCCTGTCTCTTCTTCCAAAACAGGTCTTATCTTTGTTCTTCAACGAACAAACACGAGGATAAATTTTCTCCCACAATCTCCTATTTTCTTCTACTTCTCTTTACCTTCAATCTGCTTCTCCTCCAGAAGTGAACCATGCTCTGATACCAATTTTGATAGGAATATGCGATGGAATAATTCAAATAAATAAAACAAAGAAACTACATGTTTTAAATCTTCAATTAATTCAACATCTCCAAAATTGTCTCTTACATTGGCCAATTATCTTTATTTATAAATAGGGTTTAAAAAGTCTGAGATATATCTTTATTATTTATCCTAATTTTGATGCAAATACAATTTATTCATGGATTAGGTAGGGGATAAGTTTGAGATACAAACAACTATAAATATCTCGGATATTGTTGGATATATCTGGATTATTCCCGATTTACCAGTCTGTCAAATCTTAGATATTGGATAACCAACAGTTTGGCGACGCACGACACATTTGACTTATTTGAATAAGAATAATAAATAATATAAAATGTATATCTTTCATCGTCAACTTAACAAACTCTATATAATGCGTCTACGGGTCCTTGTTTTTGCAGTAATTTTAGTGGCCTTGTTGACATGGCGATGCAAATCACAATTTTAACAAATAAAAAGAATTAAAATATAAAATAATTAAAATTTCAAAAAAATGATTAAATGTCTTAGTAAACGATATTTTGGGTGTTTAAGATCCGTCCCTTCGGGCGGTTTGAGACAATGGGTATTGGTTGACCTGTGTTGTGACCATGGTGAGTCTTCGCTGCAAGATTATGATATAGAAGTCATATGTATTTGATTGGGTACTTTTAGCCAAATCTTTATTTAATTCAATCCTATGTATTTGATTTATCTGATTGTGACCCCTAGTTTGCAATGTCATGTCAACAAGGCCTCTAAAATTACTGGAAGATGTGGCCGTAAAATTTTTGAACTTTACATGTGAATATAGATAGTGGAAGATATAAGTAACACTACCTACAATGTATAGTGTATGATAGTTGTTGCGACTCTTTTTAATTGTGAGGTTACTAAATTATAATCTACAATAATATTATCAAATTCTAATATTTTTTATATGCTATTAATGACAGTGTTCTAAAAATCGCTAGATGCTGGGCGGGCGGCGAGCAGGTGCATAGGCGGTCTTAGGTTTTGTAGTATAACTTTAATAATTTACAAAAGTTAAGCATAATACATTATCATTTACATCCAATTTAATGCCAATATACATATGCAAAATTTAAAAACATGAAAAATTAACAATCATGAACAAAATTTATTAAAACTCAAATGACTGAAGTTAGTCATGATGAGTACTTTATATAAAATTGAATTTGTGGACAAATATCCAAACCTACTCTTTTATTTTTCTTCAAATTGTATGAATAACCTCACTCATGTTTGATAAAATCTACATTAGTAAAATTGGTACCGGCAGATCCTTTGAGAATTTCATTAAGTAATCATCCTTTGTTACATTTAGACATATACTGAATAAAAAACAATTAAATAGTTTATTTCTAAAAAAGAGGAAAGAAAAATTAAATAAGAACACAATCAGCCTTATTGAAAAATAAAAAAATAATAATAATAAAAAATTTATAAAAAAAAAAAATCGCCCAGACCGCCTAGGCCGTCCAGAACCGCCCAGCCATTAATCTGGGCGGTTTTCCACCTTCGAGCGCCTAAGCCGATTTTTAGAACACTGATTAATGATAATGACTAATACTTCTATTTCCTTTTTTCTCCTTATGGTTGATTTTTAAGAGATTTCAATTATCTAGGTAGTGTAGAAATCATTTCATTAATTTTCACTATTACTTGCACAAGGTAATGTTTAATAAATTATTTCATAGTTTTATTTTTAAAAACTCTGAATTGGATTAAATTTCATTTTTATTAAAAAATTCGATATTTGGTAGAAGGCAGTCGATATTTTCGATATATCCGATGTATCCTCAAATATCCATAATATTTAGTCATATAAAACTATTCCAAAAAAATACGCAAATACCCTCGACTAAATCCGATATATCCGATGTACATCCTAAAATTATTTCAAGGATATATCTACGTTTTTAGGCATTTTAAACATTGTTTATAAAACCTAAGCTTGCTAAGCAAGCAACTAGTTTCCTAAACAAAATAAAAGCCCAAACTCTTAATCATATTGAAATCTAATTCTAATTACGGAAGCAAAGCCCTAATTCGAAGTAACAAAAAGAAAAGCAACGACTGGAGTGGGAGAGTCAGAGTCGCAACCCACTTATTCACTAAGGGTGTGTTTGGTTGGATGGAATCCTATGCCATGAGAATCCATGAGGGGACCCCTATATTTTAGGCTAATTTGAGGAATCACTCCACATTCCTCATTTGATTTTGTGATCAATGGTGGGAATGGAAGTCCATGAACATGAGAATCCCATGCCTTGGGAGACCAAGGAGTGTGATTTCCGTGTTCATAGGACTTTCATTCCCACCATTGATCACAAAATCAAATAGTGGATGTGGAGTGATACATCAATTTAGCTTAAAATGTAGGGGTCCCCTAATGGATTCCCATGGCATAGGATTCCATCCAACCAAACACACCCTAATATTCTAATATTTTCCTATATCCATCATCACCCGACCATTTATGATCCCAGGACTGAATATTCTATCATCCTTGTGAGCTCAAAAATGATGTGATTCTCCAAATGTTGTTTAAGACCTATGATACCTTTCCAGATGGACCAACCATGTGTGGTAATGGGAGATAGAGCAAACCAATCTTCTTGGTGGCACCATATTTGGCAGCTGGGCATCCACTTCAACCCGAATTTCTATATCTATTTGATGAGGACAGCCTTATTGAATTCTTTAACCCTTATAATACCCAATCCCTTTGTCTTTATGTTGACAAACCTTTTCTCCAATTGAGTTGTCTGTATTTCGTAGAAGTTGGAGAATTACCCTAAAGAAAAGTCTGCATGCTTCTTTTGATTCTAGCAACCACTGATGAGGGGATTGAACATAGATAGAGCATGTGAACTGGTATACTTGGAATGGTGCTCGTAATCAATGTAGCTCTTCCTGCCTTTGCAATGCATTTCTTCTTCTAGGTACTCAACCTACTTTCAATGAGTTCCATAGTTTCTACCCAAACTCTGGTATCTTTGTGCTTAGCTCCCAAGGGAAGGCCGAAATATGTGCAGAGGAAAGGCTCAAATATGTGTTCCATAGTTTCTTCCCAAACTCTAGACTTCATTTTCTTGGCAATGTTTTGTACTTATAGGTCAATATTTTTCTCACTCTTCCATAAAGGTATTATCTATGAAAAGAATTGAGAACTTCCAAAGATATGTGCTAGAATCAAATAAAGAACATCTAACTTGAGGAAGACCTAAATGAAGATTCTCGTGTAATGAACTTGAACCACATATGGGCCTGAGCATGCCTGGTATTTTAGTCAAGTAATTTGGATAATAGTTAGCTCATCACTGTCAAACGTATGGGCTAATATACTGAACTGGCAAGAAATAATAGAAGGGGATAAAAAATAGAAAATGAAAGAAAAACATGATAAGAGATTATATAATTGCTGGCCACATACATAAAAATGAAGCTGTTTTCTTCATGTTAATTTCTAAACACATCAGAGTTATGAGATTAAGGAAAGAAATATTTTAGAGGATTTGCTTTCCCTCAGATTCAACATCAATACACTGTCATTCTTGCTGCATTTCAAGCTTTAATCTATAGTAGGACACTTAGTTTGTCATACTTTTACAATAGTGTATAAGAATTAACAACCATTACCTGTCCTTAATTTACATTAAACGAAACATCATGCTCTCAGACCAAGCATCTCATCAGTATATTGAATATGTTATGTTATTAAAAATATTATGTTGTTTCACAATATCCCAAGCTTAAACATTTAATATGTTCTCAGCTGTGGCAGCACCAACAGTCAAAGTGCATACAGTAAGGATCTGACAGAAACTGTAAACCCATCTGAGAGTGAACCAAGCAAGGCTCAGCTGATGGAAGCATTGTGCCATTCTCAAACCCGGGCCAGGGAGGCTGAGCAGGCTGCTCAGCAGGCTTACAATGAGAAGGAGCACATTCTGAAGCTCTTCTTCAGGCAAGCTTCACACCTATTTGCATACAAGCAGTGGCTACAAATGCTACAGCTTGAAAGCATCTGCCATCAGCTCAATAACAAGGACCAACCAATCTCCACTCTCTTGCCAGTGGTCCTGCGGTGGACACCATACAAAGGTAGGCAATGGAAGAAGGGTAAGCACAAAACGAACAAAGGAAAGCATAGTTCATCAAGATATGATATTGGTAGGTATGCAGTTGCCTTTGCAGTTGGGTTGGGTCTTGCTGGTGCAGGTTTGCTTTTGGGATGGACTATGGGTTGGTTGTTTCCAATTCGAAAATCAGGTTGACCTTATGTGTCGACGTCAGATTTGGTTACACAATGGAGTGACTGATCAATACAATGAGTTTCCTACTGGGTTGAGTGAAGTACTGCCAGTAATGTTAATATTTATTAGCTTTGATATGGATTTAGTTTGTGTACATAGAGTGTTTCCAAGTATGTATGTACATTGTGTAGAAATGGTGTGAGATATATATATATTTGTATATATTGGGGAGTGAACATTGTAACAGGAAGAATCTGTTGCATCTTTGATGGTCAGTGCCATCCATTTAATTCTGTAATTGAGTTCACATTTGGAATTGACTATGTATTAATAGCAAGCCATTCCATGAACATGGACATAGCTATTCCATGTCTCCTAGAGCTGCCGCCTTGTTTCAGTGACCACAACCTGCACGGGCACTTGGTTTGGTTTGCTCTTTATTGCACTTACGCTATCCCGTCTGGCTTTGGCTTTGTTTTGTTATTCAGCTAAAGTTATGGTAACGACTACTCCACGCTAGGGGTGGGCATCCCATCCCGCAATCCCGTTCCCGTCCTGATCCCATCCCGATTTTTTCGGGTCTTAATGGGATTGAATAATTTCATCCCGATCCCGTCCCGTCCCGATCTAGAATGGGATGGGATAGGATGAAGATTTTCAATCCCGCCAATCCCGTCCCGTCCCGTCCCGAACTAATTTATTAATATTAATTATTAATATTTTTATTTAATTAGACGCAAAGATTGCATTGATGCATTTCATGGTTCAACTGAGGAACTAGAGCAACTGAAAAAAAAAATTGTTCTCTGTCAGAGTTTCATATCATTGGGTTTTTTTTTTTTTTTTTTTTATGTAGAGAACTAGAGCAACATCATGTAACAGTTAAGTATATGACCAGAGAAGATATATACAATGCTTTCAGTTCAACAACAAGCAACTGCGACAGACATTCAGGTTCTACTCACAGCAGTGGAGGACATGGGCCTCCTGCTTCATACAAGTAGCCTGGCGTAGGTACTACAGGAAGAAGCAAGAGGAATTTCTTCGCGAAGAGGAATTTAAATTGCAGGATGCATTGGCCATGACTGGTGGCAGCTCACCGAGCCTTGGTGCAACCATTTATGCCTCGAGATTTGCTGCTAATGCACTACGTGCCATAAGGCGCAATGTTTCACGAAAGGCTAGGTTGACAGAGAGATTGCCAACAATGCTTCTGCAGAAACCAGCTGAGCCTGACTTCTCTTCTGAAGATCATTAATGGATGGAAACGTTTACTTAAATTGTGGAATGTATATCTGAAGTTAATATGCTGATGGCAACTCAAACATGTAAGTTATTATCGTGTAGTTGAGCCCTACGTAAGTATTGGTAATGTAGAAAACAAACACCACTCCATTAGTTTTATTTTCTTCTTTTTTGTTAATAAAAGTTTTATTTTTTCTTCGAAATGTCAGGTCAACCATTTTTATTTTTATTTTTATTTTCATAACAATGACATGGCTACAACACCCCAGGGAGCAGGTTATGCCAAGTTTTCATAAAATTTGTTTTTAATGTCATTTTAATTGAAAAAAGAATGCGTACAAGCATAAGCCTGCTTGGGTTACGAAGAAAAAGAAAGGAAATCTGAAATTTCAGCAAGGCATAAATTTTGCTAACAAAAACATCTCACTGGGTATTGGTAGCTCTCCTCTTTGGATCATTTCGATGTACTCGTATGTTCAGGGGAAAAAAGTACTCATATAAAATTTCCAGTGATTATAAAACTTGTTAGTCATCATATACTCGTATGTTCAGGGGAAAAAAGTACTGATAGTAACACTTACAATAGTGGTAAGAATAACAAAATGGAAGCAGAATCAATACTCAAATGAAAAAAAATTAATTATAACATTTACAGAAAGAGAGAAGTATAATTGTTCAACGCAATGCAATACATGAATGGAATTGAAATCATTCTTGAGTTTTGATGTTAGACTGCAGTTCAAGTAGTGATTGAATAGCTGATCCCGTCCCGATCCCGTATGAACGGGATGGGATAGGGATGAGTATATCTCGTCCCATCCCGTCCCGTGCCCACCCCTACTCCACGCCACTTAAACCAAATCAACTTTTTCTCTTCCACACCACCTACTTTATTTTTCACACCACTACTTCTGTTCCATACCACCAATAAAAACTCAAAATTTAAAATTTTCTCTCTCCTCCCCTCTCTTCATTTTTTTCTTCCTTTCTTCTCCTCCCTCCCTTTCTTATCCATCAGACACCGCCATCACCCAGCCATCATTACAACCACCTCACCACCGCCACTTATCTCCCTCCAGCGACTGCCACCTTTCTCCCTCCTTTTTCCTTCAAGCACCAGCACTCCACTTCTCTCAGCTTTTGTTGTCTCTGAAAACAGGGTACCATACCTTACTTTGGTTCAACTTATATGCTCGACTGAGACCGATTCTCAAGCTCATCAAACATGAAATTGTAGTACCCTAATTTATCTAATAAACACAACTTGAATCACTTGAAAATGTTTTGAAATGAGCAAGTTATGGTCATTTGACTAAAGTCATACAAATCAGTCTCGCAATGAAAACAAAATAATGTTATTGACTTTCATCCAACTTATATGCTCGATCAAGACCGATTTTCAACCTCATCAAAACACATAAATTGTAGTACTATGAGTTATCTAATAAAAACAATTTGAATCACTTGAATTGTTTTTGAAATGAGCAAGTTATGCTCATTTTACTAAAGTCGCGCAAATTTGTATCGCAGTGAAAATGGGGTACGGGGTAGTGTCCCTGACTTTCGAAAAACTTATGTGCTCGATCGAGATCGATTCCCAGGCTCATCAAATAAGAAAATTGTAGTACTCTGAGTTATCTAATAAACACAATTTGAATCACTTGAAAATGTTTTGAAATGAGAAAGTTATAGCCATTTTACTAAAGTCACGCAAATCTTTCACCCATTCGCATTAAGCAATGCGAGGATTGGGTGAAACTTCGCACAGACCAATGCAAGGATTTGGAGAAACTTTTTATTGGTTTGGGCGAAGTTTCGCCCAATCCTCGCATTGCCAAATGCGAACATACTTTTTTTTTCTGACAGATTTGCGTGACTTTAGTAAAATGGTTATAACTTTCTCATTTCAAATGATTAAAATTGTGTTTATTAGATAACTCAGAGTACTAAAATTTTTGTGTTTTGATCATCTTGAGAATCGGTCTCGATCGAGCACAGAAGTTGGCCGAAAGTCAGAGACACTACCTCATTTTCATTGCAAGACAAATTTGCGCGACTTTAGTAAAATGAGCATAACTTGCTCATTTTAAAACATTTTCAAGTGATTCAAATTGTGTTTATTAGATAAATCATAGTACTACAATTTTTATGTTTCATGAGGTTGAGAATCAGTCTCAACCGAGCATATAAGTTGGCCGAAAGTCAGGGACACTATCCTGTTTTCATTGCGATTTGCGCAATTTTAGTAAAATGACCATAACTTGCTCATTTCAAAATATTTGCAAGTGATTCAAGTTGTGTTTATTATATAAATCAAAGTACTACAATTTTCGTGTTTGATGAGCTTGAGAATCGGTCTCGATCGAGCATATAAGTTGAATCAAAGTAAGATATGATACCATGTTTTCAAAGACAAAGAGGTTGAGAGAAGTGGCGGGGTGGTGGTGGTGCTTGAAGGAGAAAAGTGGCGGTGGCTAGAGGAGAGAAGTGGTGGTGGCGGGGTGATGGTGGTGTCCGATGGAGAAGGGAGGGAGGGAGGAAAGAAGGGAAGAAAAGAAGATGAAGAGAGGGGAGGAGAGAATTTTTTTTAAAATTTTGAGTTTTTATTGGTGGTGTGGAAAATAAAGTAGGTGGTGTGGGTGTGAAAACAATTGATTTGGTAGTCTGCGATAGGAGTTCAGGTGGTGTGGAGTAGTCGTTGCCATAACTTTAGCTGAATAACAAAAACAAAGCTAGACAAGATAGTGTAAGTGCAATAAAGAGCAAACCAAACTAAAGTGCTTGTGCAGGTTGTGGTCACTGAAACAAGGTGGCAGCTCTAGGAGACATGAAATGACCATGTCCATGTTCATGGAATGGTGGTGTGAGACGGTACTTTAGGTGGCGTGGAGTAGTCGTTGCCTAAAGTTATTGTCTACTAAAAACACAAACACCCCCTTGCCAGGTGGGTTGTTGCATGATGCCTTGAGATTTGATCATTCATTGAAAAAAATAAAATTACAAATTGGATGATTGAGGATTTGTATAAGCCAATACTTTTAATCAAGGGCCAATTGATGTTGGTATCTTGTGAATGAGCTTTGCTACAGAGCGAGGGAGGGAGCGAGGGAAAGGGGCGAGGGATGGGTGTAACCACCCATCCTCCTCGGGATGAGCGCATCGCGTTGGAGATGCGCGCGGACGTTCATCCCGAGGAGGATGGGTGGTTACACCCATCCCTCGCTCCCTTTCCCTCGACCCCTAGAATTTTCCCTTGTGAATTGACATTGGCATCTTTTAAACGACTTTAGTCGAGTATTTAAGTTTAGAACTCTAAACAAATTTTCAAGTGATACCATCAATGAAGTCGAGTAATAGCAGACCTCTAAACAAATTTTCTTAGTGTCTGACAGTAGAACTCTAAACAAATTTTCGAGTAATAGCATCAGTGAAGTCGATTAGTTTTAGAGACACGTTTGCATTTGATAAGAGGGAATGACATTCAGGGTAGATTTTGCAAGACAAAATTTACCAGCTCAAACGAGAATTTTTGAATTTCCCCCACTAAATACACAGTTTTATCTAGTTTTAATTATTTAAAAGTTAAGTCGATGAAAACTTGCATGCCTGCGTAGTAAAACTTTCAATTCACCACTAAATTATTTTATTATTTTTTGACAATATTGAAAGTTGAACCAATATTCTTCAAAAGCTAAACCTATGAACAAAATATAGTAAAAAATTAGGAAACATGCCCAAACATCCAAATCGTGGCCCACATGCACTTTCCATCAATATGGTAACAATTAGCATAAACATTATGAAAACATTGATCCTCATCTTTGTATTTACTTGGATAGATGTTGATTGGGGAGCTTTTACGCATAATAGTAATTTAGGCGTGATCCTCTCACTAAATCCTAGTTTTTTTTTCTCAATGTAATTTTTTGTGTGCAAGATAAAGATAAATTAGTGGGCAGGTGATATATATTGTTTTTCAATTACCTAATATTAGCGCCAAAAACAGGAATGCATGCGCAACAGGCATGCAGTATTGGTAGTTCACAGTGAGAGACACATGAAATAAGGATTGACCGTGTGCGATCCTACTTCACTTGATCACTTGTCTCAGCCCAATCATCTCTCGTTGCACATCAAGGGCGGAGCCGGGATTACAGACAAAGGGGGGCAAATAGTACATAACTATAAAACTATTCAACCATACAAACTGTATACATGACATGATTAATTCAATTGTAGCTAGCTAATTAAGAGCTTATTTGACTTTGAGAAAAGAGAAGTAGGCGTGGTGGTATAAGATGAGAGTTGGCAATAAGCAAACCTCTGGCTTTTTTTTCTTCTGGCTTTTTGGTTTTGAGGCAGCATGGCGGTATAGTCCAACGAGTAGTAGCAGTAGTAGTCTAGGTAGCATTTCTTCTCTGGACTAAACTGGATGGATTCAAGTGAATTTGTTGGACGACAATTTTATTTTTTGAATCATCTTCCTCTTTTCCTCCTGGTTTATCTCTTTGTCTATCTGTCTCTTCTTCTCTCAAATTCACTCGTGAGTCAGAGCCTCCAAGGATAACACTTACACAACCAGCCCGTTCTCTTTTATCTTCTTATTTATTGTCTGTCTTCTCCGAAGGGAAATATATGTGTGTGTATGAGTAAGTCTAGGGAGCCAAGTTTGGGAGCCACTTTTGGTTTGTTTTACACTTTTTACCCATCTCTTTAAAACAAAATCACAAACACCATCTATAGAAGAGGTAGAAGTGTAAAATAACCAAAACTTGGCCCAAAAGTGGCTCCCAAACTTTACTTTCTAGAATTGTTGGCGTGTGTATAGAGAGAGAGTTATCTCCTTTTGGGTTAGATCAGGCGAAACAAACAAACAACGACTTATTAGCTTAATCGACCTACGGCTACTGTGTTTTTCCAATCGCCCTAAATCCAAACCAAAACCCAAACCCAAACCGAAATGATTGTTTTTTATTTTGAGAGATTATAGAGAAAGCAAAGCAGATTAGATTCCAACCCCTCAATTAATCTAATTTGTTAACTAATATTTTATCACTCTTACCACCATAGGCTAGCTGAGTCTGAGGTAAAATAATCATAATTCTACAAAATAAAACCAATGATGATAACGATGTAAAATTTCCCTTCCTCGGTCCCCATACCAATTAAATATTTTAATATGAATATGATCACATGCATCCCAAAGCAAACCCACCATGTATGATACTTCTCTTCTCGTATCTTTGTTGCTATCTTTGTGTGTAGGGGGTGAATGGATTAAAATGCGTTGGTGGAAATTAAGAGAGGGAGAAATTAAAATGGGGGGGGGGCGGATTTAAAAAAGGAGACAAAAATGGAGTGGGATTGGAGAGGGTGGAGTTTAAAAAAAAAGATAAAAAATTGTGGTTTTAATTTTTAGTGAGTCACGAGTCAAGATTGCATATAAAGGGGGGCAACATAAAATATTAAATGGGGCAATGTAAAAAAAAAAATAAGTAACTTAGTGAAATATTTTAAAAAGATAAGGGGGGCAATTGACCCCCTTACCTAACACATAGATCCGCCCTTGTTGCACATTACAAAACCACAACATCCAAATAAATTCAAAGTAGCAGCAAGAACTCAACACTCGATCCGTAAAACCACAAGTAAGTTTTTTGTATGTTTGTTTTCCACTCTTTTACTTTTATTCTCCTTGATAATTGATATTGTTGAGTTGACCCTCCGGAGCAGGAAAACTAGCTTGAAAGGATTTTTTTTTCCCTTTCTTTCTGGAGAAGGAAGCCTATGATTGGGAGTCAATGCAGATTCTTATCGTTTAAACATGAAATACTGATGACAATACGGTCTTGTGAGAGAGGATGAAACATTCACAACCTAGTCATTATATCAAGGGCTTTATCGATTCAATTCTCAAGGAACTAGGTGATGCTAATATTTGTATCATCAACCAACCCATACTAATGAAATATATCATCAACCAACCCATACTAATGAATAATTGCAAATGATAAAACTAATACTAAATTTTATATAGTTACATACACTAGCTAATACTAGTTTCAAATGAAATTGATACTCAATTTCAAATGATGGTAGTAAATAAAGATCCAACCAACTAGATCAAAATACTAACTATACAATCATATGCCTCTTCAAAATACTTAATATCGATGACTTTCACAGCCTCTTTTCTCTTCATTTTAAGCATGAAAACGCATTGATTTAAACCTCGATAAAAATTGAGAAACCCAATTTCGATTCATATAAAAAAGCAATAACCTACAAAGAGATTAGACTAAAACATAAATCTACAGAAAAATGAAGAAACCCCACTTATGCTATAGAATGTAAACTACATTGATGAAAAAAAAAAAAAAAAAACCAAGTCATTTCCACTCATTTCAAGCTTAAAGATGTAGGTAATAAGAACAATTTTCAGCATCGTCAAATCCGTAAACAAAAAATAACATATTGGTAATAAGAACAGTTTGTTCGATTCCATTTCAGATTCCATTTCAGACGACATATTTTTAATGAAGATTCAGAGCATTTTTTGTCGTTCGAAGTTGTTCACATCAAGCCCCATCTAATGGTTGGCTACTGTCAAATGCTCCTACTAAGAAGAGAGGACCTTGGTCTCCAACTGATAAGCCTTGGTGAAGAATGTTGGCCAACTAAAACAATCCAAATATTGATACACCATGTGCGCTTATCTCTCTGTCATGCATTTTTCAGCTGTCATGTACGCAACTGAAAAATATTGATCCACCATGTCCAAATATTTTTCAGTTGTCAGATACTCACCTTGGCTCAACTGAAAAATGTTCACAACCATCTGCCTTTGTATGCTTAATCCGAACAACAATTTATACACCAAAGCAATTGGATCCCTGTAAATCAGAATATCAAACTCAATCAGCTTAACTTTTAACTATAATAGCCAAAAAAAAAATCTGAAAAATAATCGATTGGGTTCGACTCATTGATCGAACAAAATCAGCCTTACTTTCAACCTAATAGCAAAAACATGAAATAATATATGTAAATAGTCATTTAAAACCAATTAAATCAACGGATCGCCAAAGAAATATAAATTAGAATCACCTTGCCTAGTCACAATAAAGCAATAAGCATAGCGATTTTCTCGAATTCGTATTCAATTTTCAACCGGCCTTTCACTTGTGATTTATTTTTCAACAAAGATCAAAATTTCTATTCTTTTTTAATGAGCATCTCTGTTGATTTTCAGTATGGTAAAACACAAAATCCTAACAACAGCATGTGTTAGAGCATCTTGAAGTTCACGACGGATCCATTTGCTATACCTTTTAATGCCATAAAGTATAAAGTAAGATTATAAATCAAAAGCAAGTGGGCTCAAAGGATGATAACAACACATGTACATGCCTGCTAGGTCATGAGTATCTCTACTGCAAAATTTGAATCTCCATTAGCGGCTGCAAGAGCCACTTCTACTTGCGTCTGCATCAGATTTTATACATAATTTATCATTAGTTCATTATACAAGTTAGCCTCCACCCTCCAACTATTAGGAACAACAGTTATGGTTTAGTCATAATTCCAAGGCAACTCAAACAGATAAAGCAAGTTAGGGTGTTAAATGGCTTCGGCTGATTACACTGCAAAATAATGGATTCATTTTCTTTAAATGAGAACCAACGTGTAAGAATAATATTGGAATACTTGTTCTGAATATCCGAATCAGATGATAGATATCATTCATACTCTGATGTTCCAATATCTTATTCAAACAATATATCTGATATAAAAACAATGATACCTAATTTTAAGGAATAAAAAACACTAGAGGCTCGGTGAACTTTTCAATGTTTTCACTATGTTTTCACTGAATCCAACAAGTGGTTCCATTTTGTTATTGTCGATCTAGGTGCTGCTATACAATTTGGCACTTTAGACTCACAATATAAGAAGAAACCATTTTCCTTCTATACACTCTACGTTTAGCAAAAATTCGATTAAATTTTATTAGACATGATTCCTAGTTAGTTGTTGGAAGTAGGAACTAGGAAGTAACAATGTAGTTAGCCTACATAGAAGCGAAGAAAGTAGTCAATTCAAACTCATCAAGTAAAACTAATTTTGGTCAATATTGAAAATTATCTCATTTTCTCAGAAATATAATTTGTGAAGAAGGAAAAACTCACATCATCCAGTAGCAAACGGTTGCTGTCATAATCTTCAAAGTCAGGTGTAACCTGCATATCATAATAGATTTACTTAATTCCAGTTGAAAATTGGAAGTACAAAAGTAGGCAATGATGATTGCCGAACACTATGTAAAAGAAATAGCAATAACACACATTAATAAACATTTCAATATGAGACTGCATAACATTAACGAATCGGTAACATCTGAGAGAATTCACTATTGAGCATTAAGGAATCTCTGTTAGCAATTAAATCAATACCCTAATCATACATAGATATTTCAATATGAGATTTTCCAACATTAATTAATCAACAACATCTGAAAGAGTTCACTATTGAACATTAACCAGTCCCTATTAGCAATTAAATCAGTACATAGGGATGGTTTGAGCAGAAGTTCCATGTATCTCTATAGTGTTTTATAGTCAAAACCAAATAACTTAGAGACGTCTCTCCAATTAATTATTTATACAACAAAGCCGAAAAGGAATATCCATTTCCATCTATCCATTTTCGAAAAGTTTAAATGACTATGATTTGAGGGGGAAGAAATGAAAAATAAAACTAACTGAAAACATAAGTGTATATCCATCTTATCAGTGATCAAACCAATAGGGAAACAAGTCCCATCATCACTTCATTATCTTTTTCTCCAAAACTCATTGAGGATTTGTGGTATGTAACGCCAAATCAACCAAATAAAACAGTAAGCAAATTGAGTCTATAACATTATAAAAACAACCAAAATTGAAAATTTCCTAAAATCCATAAAAAAAATTGGCTCAATGATTTGTATGCCTCAGATCTCATAGCTATAATAATTCATCGATGATTATAGGCTAATGGGTCTCATCAATAGAGCCTTTCTATCAGTGGATGATAGTGAATGTCGGAGGAAAATAAGCCAAGTTTCAAAGTAGGGTTTAGACTATTGAGTACCCTTATAACTCTCTAGCTAACTAGATAGATTCTGAACTAATCTTCTTTCAGTAATCAAAGGTCTTAACTATGATTTAAGATAAAATTGCACAGACTCTTCCACTAAATGCCTAACTCCTGAATTAGTTATGACCTCATTTATGGCCATGTCGTGAACATCAGAACCACCAACTTCTTCAACATTTTCTTCTTCCACTGACTCTAGTAAAACATAGCCGAATTGCACGATGCTAGGCTCAATATGCTCCCTCCCATAGTTGCTCTCATTAATCTGCAACATATCTAAGAAACACTCGTTTAAATGAATGTAGCAATTAAGTACGAAAATACTGATGTATGAACATGAAGTGACATTCTAAATAGAACCATGGTGCATTATTTTTTCTTTATAGACTTTTCTACTCTTATGACAATCAACATACATTCATTCTTCAAAGTATCATGCAGCCATTTACAATCTCTGCAAGTGACAAAAAAAAAAAATTCCTGCAAAGGTAAAACTGCCTCAATGAGTAAAAATTACTAGAACCAAAATTTGGTGTCATACCTAGCAAACTTGTGTCTCAATAGGCTGTAGCCACAACAATTGCACATTCGCTAAACCTCTTCACCCTTGCAACCGAGAGCAAAACCAAATCTCTTACTAAAATTGTTAGAATGAAGAACACCTTACCACCCGCTCAAATTTTCAGTCCACATCTTTGGTTTCTTGTTTGAATTAGGAGTGAACCGATCGCAGTAAAATCCATTGAAAGCATTGTCTATAGGATTTGAATTTTTAATTAATTAGTCATGCAAGCAATTATGGGATCTGGTCTTGTCTATTAAAATTATAGAATGCATACAATGATCAATTTAAAAACTAAGTGTTTGTATCTGAACTACATCCTAACTTACCATGGGATCAGGAGCATCGCTTTGCTTGCTCATCACCCATGGAACCCCCTGTATCCAACGATGTAGCCACAAATGCCGACCATGTGATGTATGGCTTGGCAGCAGACCTATAAGAACTTTGAACATTTCCATACTCATTTTCAATATGTTCTCAAACCAAATGTGTCTTGTCATTCACAACTAGTTCATAAAGCATCAAAACACCAAAACATTTTAATTTCAAATTGGATAAACAACTCTCAGATTGCATAAATCATTTATGGAAATCAGTCCACTACTTTCAATTTGCATAACAATCATCACCGAGATCAGTTCAGCAAACAAATCGAAGAAACACTCAAAGAAGAAAGAAATTTTTACAAAATAAACGAAACTAGCTTCTTCAGTTTAGGTCTCCAAAACATTTCAACATGGAATTAGCTTAGAAAAACGAAAGTTATTTTGTTTTGATCATCATCAGAAACATAAACAGCTGTAAGCATCTAAGAAGAGAATCACCACTTAAATCTTTTCATCTATTTTTTAGATCTCACTATAATCAAGTCGTCTTTCACAGACGGACCAAATTAGGGTGCGGAAGTTTGAAAACACAACAAAATCATAACGCGAAACCAAACACAACAACATAAAAAAATTGATTGGAAGACGAAACGATACACACAGAAATAATGAAAGATAAAGCGACGATAAATAGAGAGAGATATGGAAGAGCTTTACCTCTCTCGCCGCTCTGACGCTCTCTCTTTCTCTCTGTCGAAATGTGAGTTTCGTTGCCTCAAAACCTACTCAGAGAGGAGATGGGACAACTAGGGTTTGGATTAGGTTTTCTGCAAATGAAAGGTAAATCAATTAGTGAGATCAAAATTGAATGAGCTGAAACCTTATCATGAGATTGAAAAGGGGAGAACTTACTACAAAGAGAGGAGTGACGACTGGAGTTGAGTCGAATTTCGCAATTGAAGATGGTGAGATCAATCGATCGACTGAGAGATAAATTAAAGAGTGGTTTTATGGTTTGGGTGGGGGTTTAAAGTGGTTTCTAGAGCAGATCAATTTGAGGGAGAGACATATAAAACAAACAAAGCTTACTTTTGAGTTGGGATTGGCTCCATTGACCTTTGTTAGCTTATCTTCTTCTTTAGTACGAACACAAAATCTCCCATCTTTCTGCAAATTACTGCATTTGAAGAATGAAGAAGCTAGAAGTGTCGCTTGAGTAGAAGCGAGAAGTGTACGCTTTGTTTGCCTTAATGTTGTAACGGCTCTGAATGAGAGAGTTCTATTAGTTTAATTTTTTTTATTTGGCCCAATGTTGTAACGACTTTAAGGAGATACTCCAATTCTTCTAGGTATCGAGGGAGGGAGCGAGGATGCTCCCTCGCACGTGACTTTTTTGCGGGGTTCTGCTCGTCCAGTCCAGTTTTAGAGGGTGAAATTTTTTGGCTCCAAATTGAAAATCCAAAATTCGACCGCCCAAATCAAACCCTAGATCTAAATGCCATTTGTTCTTCAAAAGCTTCATTAGGGTTCCAAGTTTCTGCCCTTGATAATGTCGGAGAGGAAATTCAGGTAAAAAAAGTTCGAACTTTTGCACTTTTTGTTACTCTTTTTGTCTCCGAAATCTCCCCCAGATTCGAATTTGTTTGGGGTTTCCTGTCTTTGGGGTTCTTATTCTGTTTATGTTGTCTTTGTTTTCTGCTCAATTCAGGAGATTCAACAACTAAAACAGAACATTCCAATCTAGCTCAACAACTAGGCAAGATACATCTGAAGTTCATGATAAGCAAAATACACTAGCATTTCCTAAGCTAACACATACTTACCATAATGCAACAAATGCCCATGGCCTAATCTAAGCAGATCGAACCTCAGTAGCTCGTACTATTGTCAAACAAAGTACACCGGTTGATATATTCCAAGGATAAAGCCGCAAAGTATCAAAACGACACCATATTAAACATGATCAAACTTCACTTAAAGAATTGGGCAGCACTTAAACTACCTCAAATTTTAACCACAGTTTCCCGAATCCCATAAGTTGAGTGTAAAAATTGAGCAATATAACTTGGGCATCAAACAGGCAGTACCACTACCAATGTTGCATCATCTAGCTCAAACCCCTCACCCCACATTTCACAAAAAAACTCTAGAGCTTCCCTATCCCGACCACTCTGCGCTAAGCTAGCAATCATGGTGTTCCAAGAAACAACATTCCTTTCGCTCATCCTTCGAAAATGACTAAACCCCATCTCAACATTCCCTTCCTTACAAAACCCACGAACCATCAAATTCCACACAATGACATCAGTTCTATCAGCCATCAAATCAAACACTCTCTTTGCATCACACATCCTCCTACATCCAGTGTACAACCCAACAAGCCCAATCCCAATTGAATTATACGCCTCAAACCCCGCGGCAATCACCTCCACGTGTACTTGTTGTCCCAGTTTAACATCAACAAGATTACTACAACACTTGAGCAACGGTGCAAAAGTCAAAATTTCCTCGTTTCTTGTTTGGATCAACTGCAGCTGCTGCTTCAGTCCTTACAGAGGCAGACCTTGATGAGCCATTCCTCCCATTATATTCAACTTAGTTAATGTCTACATACTACACTAAAAAATTCAAATTTTGTCCAGTTTGATTACCCGATGAGGCACGCCGGACAAAGCTCTTTCCTTGGGAAGACATTTCAATGACTTCCCCAGTTCTATTAGCAATTTGCTCGTTCATCGACTCTTCTGATATAACAGCTTGAGATTTCCCAAGAGCTGCAATTGTTTGATACATGAGTAGCCACCAACGAGACCAGAATCTATGGCATCTAAGTAGCAATAATCTTAATTAACAAAAAAAAGAACGAGAGATGCAATAAAACACATACGATCAAGATAATCAAGAGTCAGAGTGAAAAGGCCATTGAAGAGGAAGATATATCCAGCCAATGCTCCTACTGCAATCCAGTACCAGTCCGCTTCTGCGAAAAATCCTCAATTCTTGATAACCCTAACCCCTAGTGGTTCCGTAGAATTGCTTACAGCCCCGATTGCAATAGACAAGTAGAAATCTCCTGAATTGAACAGAAAACGAAGACAACACAAACATAATAAGAACCCCAAAGACAGGAAACCCCAAACAAATTCAAATCTGGGGGAGATTTCGGAGACAAAAGAGTAACAAAAAGTGTAAAAGTTCGAACTTTTTTTACCTGAATTTCCTCTCCGACATTATCAAGGGCAGAAACTTGGAACCCTAATGAAGCTTTTGAAGAACAAATTGCATTTAGATCTAGGGTTTGATTTGGGCGGTCGAATTTGGGATTTTCAATTTGGAGCCAAAAATTTCACCCTCTAAAACTGGACTGGACGAGCAGAACCCCGCAAAAAAGTCACGTGCGAGGGAGCATCCTCGCTCCCTCCCTCGTTCCCTCCCTCAATACCTAGAAGAATTGGGAGATACTCACATCCAAAACTGATACGAAAAATGCTACATGCATAAAATGATACAATTGATTTTAGAGTGATGTTACAAAACTGCTGATTTGGTGTAATCAATTTAGTGTGTCCATAGACCATTTGTTCCTCAACTGTATAAGGTGATCTGGAATGTGTTCTTACATGGAATTGGTCTATTGAAGCCTGTAGGTGAGATGGTCACTGAGTAGATCCATTTTTTAAAGAGAGCGAGGGACGAGTTTGGTTGTGCGACTCAATACCCCATGCTATTATCTGGTTTGTGTGGAAAGGAAAAAATGAAAATAGAAACTGTCGCATTTGGGGAACATGAAGGTGGAAAATTTCAGTGCCCTGAGATTTTCTTATTTTATTTTGAAGCGGTGTTATGTATGTTATTTTTCAGCCCCCATTGAAAGCCTCCCTTAATGTTGCCCAAAAAAGCAAATTTCATTAGATGGAAAGGGAGAAGTACATGGAAGATACAAATGCTTACCATTCAGAAATCCATATGCTAGCCTCACAAGGATCACTGACTAGGGCACATTCATATACTCTACCTAGCCAAACATAGACAAAAGTGAGTGTTGTAGTAGCTTTGATTTTACCAATTTTGTGTTGGCTTTATTGCAATGTTTTTGAACAACTTGTCATTTGTGTTCTTTCCAAGTTTCCCCAATGATGAAGCGAGGAATACAACTCCATAGGAGTTGCCCTTTTCTAGACTCCTTATTATTGATAAAAGATTTTAACTGTCTTGTCTGATAAAAAAATGCTCATAGTTATTGTGTTTTAGTGATGTTTATTGACTAGAAAATAAAGTATCACGAACAATTCAACTTCAGATCTAAAATGCCTTACAGGTTCGACATATCTTGACATCTATATTATATGGCATACAAACAAATCAAACTCTGTCTAAGTTTGTCAATATGAATTATAGTGTACGATTGTAGAGATCTCTTCATCTTCATCCAAACCTCCTAAAACCATACCGAATTCGTCAAATTTGCTATAATCAATATGATATTGACATTCTTGGATTTGTAGTTAAAGGTCATATGAGCTTTTGTTAATACATCTCTGATAATGGGTGGCGTTGATAAGACATTTAGCTTTGGTTTTCAAGCTTGTAAAATTTCATACTTATAGTTTTAGAGGAAAAAATTTGGGGCTTCTCCTATTATCCTGTTAGATAAGAGGCACCAACTTCCAGAAATCCTTCGAATCGGTGTCAAACATGGGAACATGTCTGACCTGTGCAGTTAAAACGTTGATATAATCACCTAACAGGCTTGAGCCGTGAGATTCCGCCATTTAATGGTAGGGTATAACGACAAGCAAAATAATGATATTACCGCGACCATTATTTATACTAGGGTGTTGACGCGCTTTATGTGCGCAGATATTCAATATTTTTTTAATTTTATTAAAACAATTTAATAATAAGAAATAATTATTATTGAAATTCTAAACAAAGTAATTATATATAATTTTGTGGGCCTATGTATAGTTTATTAAAAATACATTATGTTAAGGGCATAGATATAGTTAATCAATGTTTGAGAGTGACTGATCTTTTATTATAAAAGTATGAAATGTAAAGGGCAAAATAGAAAATCTAAAAGTTAGATGTAAGAGTCTTTTTATAATTTACAGATAATTGAATGACTTCAAATAAATTATATTAGGGTCGATTATAATTAACAAATGTTTACATGAGCTGTTTTGATTGTAAAAGTTTAAATTTGTGAAGGTAAAATGGTAAAAATAAATAATAATTTTTCATTTGAATGATATAAATACCCTTTTTCACTTTTATCTACTTAATATTTTTTTAATTATTATTATTTTTTTATAAATTCCATAGAGCTGGGAGGGAATTTTTGAAACCTGAAAATCAGATTGAGGACACAAATTCACTGTCCATCCAAGGGAATTGGTGTTATAATAGTTCAGATTCTGAACATTGTTTGTCATAATGCATTTACAATACATTAAAAAAATGGAGTTGCTGCGTGTACCCGACTATTTGGCTCGGTTGCACAATCTCTTTGTTGCACCGGTATTTTGAAATGTTTCGACTTTGTTACACCAACCTAAAAGATAACACAAACTTAATTTTTTTTAGTAATGAAAACCATGTAGTGATGAATTTTCTCGCTTAGGAGCATCAATAAATTAATTATAAAAAATGTGAGTGATTGCAACTAATAAAAAAATGTATTCATACCCAAGAACTTTACATCTCAAAATTTACAATATGAATCATCCGTATAAAGTCCTAAATCAACAACCTACCTATGTTTGCTATTTATTGTAAAATTTGTGGCGATGGTTAATGCATCTTTGATTTTTGTACACAAATTTGAAAGCTAAAAATTCACGATTGAAGTTTAGTTTATGGATAAAAGATTACTATTGTTTTTTTGTTAAGAACAAAATTAATGCTCACGAACGATCAAATTTAACCATTAAATAAATTTTATTGATAAAAAATATGTCACATGTTATAACAAAATCGAAACATTAAAAAAAAAATATTGTTGCAAGCCAAATAGTAGTGTACGGATAACCTAGCAATTCCCAAAATAAAATCGCAACCCCATTTGTTTTCGTACTTCACTTCATAGCCCTAATTTTAGAGCAAAGAGCAGAAGAGGAAGGAAGGAGGGAAAAACTGAAGAGAAGTGATCAAGACACTGCGATCAACCCCCTGTTCGATTTATCTGAAGGCAAGAGGGAATAAGAAGAAGAAGAAGTACCTGTGCTGCCGTGCTGCTGCGATATCTGTAAGCTTCCCTTCTACTCTTGCTATAAGAAACAAAACAATTTTTGTGAAGTGAATAACTCTTCCTTTCACTAGCTACTCACTCAGCCTACTGTCTTTTGTTTGAAGTTTCTTCACACTGAATTATTGTCAAGTTCAAACCATTTTTCATTATATTTGCGGAATTTTCAACATGGGGTTTCTTCTTTGATTGAGAATTCTCTATGTTCTGCCTAAGGGGTGAAGTTTCTTTGCATGATTTTTTCAAGGCAAGGGTTTTTATAGTGTTGTTTTTTCACGAGTTTTGCTTTGATGGATTTTGTTTTGTGCTTTTTTGGGTTTAGAGAATTCATGGGTTCTGCTTGGTTTTCGTTATCACTAAAATGGGTATCTAATCGCTACAAGAGACTCGAATTCTAAATTGGTGTTCTCATTAGCTATTGTGTGGATTTTTTTTTGGAAAGCGAGCTAGGTTTTTATAGGATCCCAAGCCCTAACCACTCGACCATAACACCATTGGCACTATTGTGTGGATTGCTTCCTGAAGCAAATCAATTTCATATTTTTTTGAATGTTTTATTTTTTATTGATCAGTTTCACATGAGTTCTCTATAAGGGATGTTTGATATTGAAGTTGCTTGACGGTATGTTTTAATTTTGATGTTTATGAATTTAGTGTTACTGTTTGTCTATAGTCTATAATAAATTAATATTTTGTGGGAGTATAAAAAATATATTTAAAAATATTTTGTTATATACTGTATATACTGCTCCTGGACTGATATCCATTTTAACTTCATAGTATTTGACACATTTCTTAGGAAATCTCTTGGACAAGATCCGGTCAAAATTCCCTTTTTTGGGGCAGGTGCAAATAAAATTGATTAGAAAAAAAGGTCTCATAACAAATATCTTCGTGCCGTTGAGCACAATCAGAGTTTAAACCAAAAGGCACAGTTACAGTTTCGAATCTGGCTCGACCTTCCTTCGTTTGGCATGGAGTTTGCTTAGATTTCAACTATTTTTTGGTTTTTTTCTTCTTCTTCTTAGATCTTAGGTTTAAGGTAACTTTATTTTGTTTTCTCTAAGTGTTTTGCTTTTATTTGAATATTTGTCTATTTTGAATATAAGGCAGTATGTCTTCATGAGATCATAAGCTTATTATGCAATTTTTTTTCTTCATGTCAGGTTCCCTGTTTTGTACATATTATGCAATTTCTTCTTGAAATCAGACTTTTGTTATGCCATATTTCTCCATCTCAGGTTGTGATCTACATATTATCATTAAATCTTCAAGAAAAATCGAACTTATTTTGTAAGGTTAAAAGAAATATGGTTTTTGATTCACTGGTTATATTAGTATATTTATAATTATGAAAATTCAAATATCCGTATTCTAGCCCTACCCGTAACCTATTTTTGGAAATTTGTTGTATCGTTGTGTCTGACAGGGCACCCATGTCCGTGCTTATGCTAACCGGGTCTTTAATGAATTTGACTGATATTGCTGTTTTGCGCGGCTAAAGGCTATATTTAAGTTTGAAAAGTTAAATTTCTTTTCATTTCATTTCATCTTGATATGTGTTTGACTAAAATTATGCAGTTAAATCGGTTAGAGGTCGCAGTGCGGTCCATGACTGAATTACAATTAAGCGGGATTAATCAAATTTAATCGGTTAATTTTTCAAATATATATATTTTTATGATTAAAAAATAAATAATTAATCAAAATGGTGTAAATTTGTAATTATATAATACCAAACTACTTAAAAAGAAAGTAAAATAAAATTGTAGATTGTTTTAACAGCCAAGCTACCAAGACAAACATTGATGTCAGACTTAACAAGAAGAACCGACCTACCTATCCCACTAACTCATGAAGGTAAACTGTATTACTTTGCACCGAAGATATTTCTAGAAGGATCACTTTTCACAAAAAAAAATACTTCACATCCAAAGGATTATGTCAATATATTCTAGACCAAATAATAAAGGAAGTCATGATTGAAGTGTGTGAAAATTGTGGATTTGTCACGCATAATCACAAAGTTCCAAAGAAAGTGTGAGGTTCAGTTATTAGTGCTCTCAGTCAGAAGGCCAAAAATGTCAAATACACAGAAATATGAGAGTTCAACATCAGCAACAAGCTGAATGCAATTTGTTCCGACAATAATAAACTATTTCACCAAAATCCATATCACTACAAACAACCTCAATCAACAAGCTCTCCTAGTCCATATGAATTCTACACAGAAGGGAGAAGAGGGGAGGCCGAGTGGGATGGGGACTGAGAGGAGAGAGGAGGGAAATTAGGGTTGAAGTGGTACTCTTTAATTTGGTTTGAAGGAAGGGAGGAAAAGCGAGATTGAAAAAGACAGAGATCGTTGTCGCCGTCCAGAGCTAGAGATCTAATCGTTGTCGCCGTCCAGAGATCTTCACCTTCTCTCTTCTTGCTTTTCTTCTTCTCTGGATCTGGGTTGGGAGGAGCTGCGACCTGCGAATGAAATGAGAATCTTGTGTTTAGTTTTAAATTTTTTTTTATATATAGCGATAAATTGACGAGTTGGCTGGGTTGATTAATCAATGACTTGCCGATGAATCGGTGTTCGCAAACCCCAACCGATTTCATCCAATTCGGTTCGGTCAAACCCCAAATTGTGATTAATCGGCGATTTTTTGCCGCATTAATAACTTAGGACGAAAAAAGTTAAATTTCATTTCAAATTTGT
Organism: Berberis vulgaris; assembly: GCA_963556465.1. Classification (NCBI taxonomy): domain Eukaryota; kingdom Viridiplantae; phylum Streptophyta; class Magnoliopsida; order Ranunculales; family Berberidaceae; genus Berberis; species Berberis vulgaris. Next base: position 28,983,757 of record OY747131.1, read on the forward strand.
GTGAAGTACAACGAAGCTCTGATCCGAAGGATAAAATACAATGAAAGTAAAATATAAACACGAACCTATTGGGGCTTACACTCAGAGCAATTGAGTGTGGAACCCCAGCCCCTACTAGTCTATTAATACCCCAAACTAACATAACCGAATCACGCGGAAAATAAATGTCTGATTTCAAGCTAATGGAAACTTTCTGCGCAAAAGGAAACAAACGTATTGAGATTCAGCCAATTCACACAGATTTTCAAAACCAGCACTTGAACATAGGCATCAACAATTCCACCTACAAGATGCGATAGCACTGGATCTTCCTGGGGGATAACCCAACCCCATTCTCTCTGAATATCTTCTCATTCATTGAGTTCCAATCATCAAAATGTGATATAGTGGAAAATTTCGAGATCCTTTGGCTTTCCCTTAAGTTTTGTACTTGTGTTTGATCACAACAAGTTTCGTGGAAGTGAGGCAATTTTTGTTGTTTGATTGCAATTCAAATTCCTCGATGGCATTTCCTCACGCTACATGATCCTAATTCTACATAATTTTGATAAAAACTTGTTTCCCTTTTTTTACTCCCGGTAAGAATCATGTTCCTGGAAACACGTCACTAGGCACTACTCGTCCTCCTCTTCCAAAGACATGAGCCAAAGATCAGAGCTGAGTCGCTCATCTTCAACCTTGGAAACATCCACATCTCTTCTTCTGTTCTCCGTATCCCTTTATATCCGTTTGTTCTTTGAGCATTTTTTTTCTTCTATTTAGCAGCAAAAAAAAACCCCTCTTTCTATTGTTTGTGTTGTGTACATAGTCCGCAACTGAATTTTGATAAATCATTCAATTGATTTATTTTACAAGATATGAAAATTGATATCAATTGATTCACACCATCAGATATCAATTGATTGTGGCTTTACACAATTGAAATTTATTCAAGTTAAAAACTCAAACTCAAAATCTTCTACTCAAAGTCCTGAGCTTGCCATCTGTAATTTGCACTCTCTCAAGATCTTGTTGTTTATCAACGAGTTTTGTGGCATAGTTAGTGTAGGGAACAAGAGGTACTTGGAAAGGGTTGGATTTGGTGTATGTTGGTTTATGGTATAATTTAATGCATTTTGTTTAACTCTAGATGACAACGAATGCTAATGTTGGTTGTGTTTTCTTTTTGTGTTAATGCTAATAGCGATTTCGGCAGGTCCGCACTGCCTTTCATTGTACTGGCATTTGAGGCATAAAGCTTATCTTTCTCTTCTTGTTGTGTTATACACTTGTATTGGAAGATGGATGTATTACCTTCAGATGCAGCAGATGGAGTTACTACTCCATCTCAATGGGAATTTAGTTGGTTAGTCTCTTTATTCCTTAACCATTTTTTTTTTTTGAAAAAGTTATGTTTTTTTCATCTTTTTTTCTTAATTTTTTTTTTCTTAATAATTTTGAATACTTTCTAGGAATGACAGACTTCACTTTCTTTTAATTTCTTCTTTTAGTTTATGTCTTCTTATTCTCTTTTACTTCTTCGTTCAAGGTTTAGCTTTATTGTCTTTTACTCCATTAGGGTGGCCATTAGCAAGAAAATGCTTTAAATAAGGCCTTTGCATTTTGTCAAGGATGCACGGATACAGACACGTGTGTCGTGTCAGACACTACATGCCGACTCGGCAATTTTCTAAAAACTAGGACTCGGGGACTCGTCATACTATTTTTTTAATGTCATAAATAATAATCTAATAAAGTGCCTTCTTAGAGTGTCTTGAAGAAGATGACACTGTTGTAATACAACAATTAAAGTAGAGAAAAAGTATAGTAGAGAAGTATAGGAGAGAAGAAGTAAATGAGAGAAAAATAAGAAGGTTAAGAAAAAAATAGACTACCTCTATGCTTTAGTGGCTTTTTGTCCTATGTCTTAAATCACAATTGGAATAGTCATTCACTTCAGATGGATCAACAACCATTATATTATGTGGTTATTTGCAAATATCTAAAAGTAAAAAATAGAACAAAGTTGGTTTTCGAATCTTGACTATGTCCTGACCAAGTTTCAGGTATATCGGAGGTGGGTCCGACACGCTGACCACATTGACCATGTGTCTGACCCCTGTCGACACATTGACCAAGTGTTCGACAAGTGTCGGAGGCGTGTCGAGCGAGTGTCGTGTGTCAGACACGAATATGACAAATTTTCGAAGAGTCCGTGCTTCCTTGCATTATGTTCACTTTTAATTATTGTTTCGGTTTTTACGTGATTAATGAAGTATATGATTTTATTTGTCAAATTCCCCAATTTATATTGATTATTCAGTGAATTTTTATTTCATTCACATTTAATCTTTTTGCTTCTGGGATCACATAAAATTTGATTTCAGAGGCTCAGACCATTGATCCCCAAACACAAATCAGAGATGTGGCATAAACAATTGGTTTATTGGTTTATCATTTACCTTCATTGAGATATAGTCTATGACAACACGATGAAAGAACATCATCAAAGTTTCACCATGTGAAGGACCGAGTCCAAGGGTTTTGTTGGAATCATCCATTAGCCCAAAATTCAACCTGAAAACCCCAATTTTGAAGGTCAATCGACTAAAATATGCATTCTGTCTCACCTACCATCAAGCCTTACGATACCTGCAACACCTAAACCAAAACCCTCAATTTCCAAGTGGAGAACCGAATCCAAGGTTTTAATGGAGTCATCATCCATTTGCCCAAAGTCCAACCTCAAAAATCCCATTTTGAAGGTCAAACAACTAAAATATGCATTCCCATGACCTACCAGCCCTCGATGAACCTTGAAACACCTAAACCCCCTAAGATTCCCCAAACACTCTTTTAAGGCAGATGCCATCGGTTTAACCTCATCTGTTTCTTTCATTTGCAAATTACTCCCATAAATTGTCCTTGGTGCATGCCCCAACATCTTCCCCTTCGATAAAAAACTGTAAGAGTGGAAAGAAATAGAAGTGAAAAGAGAAAAATGGATGAGAATTCTTTTTGGAATCGAAAGTGGTCGGGATTGGAATCGTACTAGATATGCTATAGGCTATGAAAATGACGTATAAGAAGAGAGTTGAATAGTATTATCCATTTAGGCCTCTCTCTATGTCATGTTCGTTGATATGTTATGTTCGTCAAAGGGTGGATCACAAATGCCTTTGCTTGTACTTGAACTTTTCTTTGGGGTAGCTCTTATGGAGTGGAATTTGGCTATATACCTGATCCCTCTCTTAGTAACGAAGAATCCCTTTTGATTGTTTCAAGTCCGTCAGGTGTCCAAATATCAAGGATGTAGGAGGCCCAGAGGTTATGCACACTCTATAATCTTTTTTATGTGGTGATCCTATTTAGACTAGTCTTATGTTTTTGAGATTTTTGTTTGTATATTTGAGCTGGCGCAGTTGGTGAATTTTCATGACATTTGCAGAGTCTGTGAAGTGGTTGGTCGCGATTTCGTGTCTGGTTATAAAGGATAGTTCATAAGTGGGTCTGTGCGAGCTTGTTGGAGCTTACTTTGGACGGGTATGGCATGAAAGCCACTTATGAGCTACCCACATATCAATTTATCAAGGTGCAAGTATACTTGGGATTAAATATGAATGTTACAAGAATATTCTCATTTCAAATGGCATTGGCCAGAAAATGCTTGAAATATTAGCTAGAAAGTACCATGAATAAGGAGGCCTTTAGGCCATTAAATAGACAAGTTGATTGAACCTCCGCAAAAACAAGAAAGTGATGTGGAACATATGGCTGAAATAATTGAAGACGTAATGGACCGACGAAAGATAAAGGGACGTGATCGAAATTCACAGATTTGGCGTCCAAGCTCGGAAAGGGAAACGACGCCACGACTAATACTCACCGCTACGCTGTGATGCATGGTAGATTTTAGGCGTTTGGGCTCGTTTATGTTTCCAAAACAACACTTTATCGTTTTTCAATAGGATTTTAGTTTTTGTTTTCCAATATTTAATTTTGTTTTTCAATAGGATTTTAGTTTTTGTTTTCCAATAGACTTTATATTTTTAAACTTCTAGGACAATCCGAAGGTTGAGTTATGTCTTTAAATTGCTTTCATGTATTGTTCAAGGATCAATTCAAGCATATTAATATTCAGAGAAACCTTTATGTTTTTTTTTTTTTTTTGTTGGATTTCAATTTTTTTGCTTGTGATGTGTTAAGTGGATCAGAGCGGGTTTCTCCCCTTTTACTATCTTTGATTCGTATCCATGGGTGAACGTGGTGGATATGGCGTTTCTATTGTGTTGATTAACTAATTCGGGGAAATTCATGAGTTATTATGACATTGTTGGAGGTAACACCGGAGGTAATAATGGAGGAGATAACAAAGACAATAATCGAAGAGGCAATCGTGAAGGAAACATAAGGCCTCCTATTAAGGAGAGAGTCTGAATCAGAGGAGGAAGTCGAGGAGCCACTGGCAAGCAATTATCTGAATCATCAAAATAATCATTAACGCCACAATAATTTTGACGATTATCAAAACTGTTATGCCAAATTTTTTGAAAAATTTGAAAGTTGAAGATTTTCTTGGCTGGTTGGTGGAAATAAAGAGTTTTTTCGCGATCATGGAGGTGGCAGAAGCAAAATGGAAAAGATGATTGTTTTTTAGATTGAAAGCTTCTGCTGTTTGGTGGGATCAACTACATAATACTCGTCAAAGACAAGGAAAAATTGAGTTTGAACATGGAAGAAGGTGAAGCAACTTTTGATTGATCGATTTTTACCTGTTGATTATGAGTAAATTCTACCATATGTACATCAACTGTGTACAATAACGAATATACAAGCAGAACGTGATCACTTGAAGGAGATGGAGAATCAGAAGGTTGCATGGTATATGAACAGACTGAAACCCTCAATTCAAGGAAAGATTGGGTTGTAGAATTTGTGGACTCTGAATTTGTGGACTCTAGAAAAGGTCATTAACATGACGTTGAGAGCAGAATTAATGCAGAAGGAGAGGCGTCAGACTTCATTTCGAAGAAACACGATAAAATATTTTGATGATCCTGTTGTTTGGAAACTCGTGCAACATAGTTTTGGAGGGTCGAAACCTGCAAAATTTTCTTTTTGAGGATTTAATGGAGCAACAATATTATGAGGGCAGAACATAAACCAAACTCGAAGGGAGAATCCATATGCCAAACCTACAACAGACATTTGTTATAGGTGCAACAAACCTGCGCACCCTTTCAATGTCTGTCCTGAGAGAACAAACTAATTTACTAGATGATGATGACAGTGAAAATCATGATGAAGAAGAAAAAAATGAGGATTTCGACGATGACTATACAGGGGTTGAATTTGCAGTTGAGGAAGGCATGAAAATGCTTGCTTTGGTCTTACTGTGAGTGTTGTTGACACCAAAAAACAGAAGGGCAACGACAACATCTTTCGCTACTTTGTTCAATTAAGAATAAACTCTGTGATTTGATTGTAGACAACGGAAGCTGTGAGAATTTTGTGTCGAAGAAATTGGAGTATTTACAATTGCCTATAAAGCCACATAGCGCACCATATTCACTTGGATGGGTGAAAAAAAGAACATGTGTTCGTGTTGCAAGACATGTCGAGTACCATTATCCATTGGTAAGCATTACAAATATGTATTATGTGATGTGATTGATATTGATGCTTGCCATATTCTATTGGGTCGTCTTTGGCAATATGTTGTGGATACTACATTGAAGGGTTGTGATTTTAATTGAAAAAATCATAAAATTGCTATGGCTCCTATATCGGATTCTATAATTTTGCCTAAAGGAAAGAGTTCTAGCTTTCTGACTTTGACTAATAGTAGCGTGACATTAATGAATCGATCAAAGAATCCGACTTTTTATATCCAGTGGTAGTAAAAGGATTGTTGGCAGCAAACAAAGAAAAAAAAATTCCTCTTGAAGTGCAACAATTGTTGGGAGAATTTGAGGAAATTATTTACGAAAAGTTCTCTCAAGGGCTTCCACCTATGAGAGATATACAACACCAAATAGATTTGGCCCTCGGAGCTAGCCCACCTAATTTGCCTTATTACCGTATGAGCTTAAAGGAGAATGAAATTATGTGAGAACATCTATAAGAGAGTATGAGTCCATGTGTAATACCCGTCCTAGTTCTGAAGAAGGATAATATTTGGCGAATGTGTGTAGATAGTCGAGCAATCAACTAAATTACCATAAAATACAAATTTCCTATACCTCATTTAGAAGACATGTTGGATGTGCTTGAGGGTTCGAAAGTGTCCACAAAGATAAACCCGCGAAGTCGATACCCCACCAAATTCGACTCAAGCCCAAAGATGAATGAGAAACAACTTTTAAGAGCAAGGATGAATTGTATGAGTGATTGGTGATGCCATTCGGATTGTTCAATGCACCTAGCACCTTATGAGACTTATGAATATGGTTTTTCATCCCTTTCTTGGTTCCTTTGTAGTAGTTTATTTTGATGATATTTTAATTTACAACATAACTAAAATAGAACATCTAGTTCATTTGAGGAAAGTCTTAGGTGTATTGAAAGAAAATAAGTTGTTTCCAAATATGAAAAAATGTACTTTTGCACACATAAATTGTTTTTGGGTTTTGTTATTGGTGAGGATGAAATATAGGTGGATGATGAGAAGGTAAAGCAATTCGTTAATGGCCAACTTCGAAGTCAGTTTTTGAAGTGGGAAGTTTCCACGGTTTGGTAACTTTTTTATGGGCAATTCGCGAGACATTGCAGTACCTGTCATGGAGTGTTTGAAGAAAGGAAAGTTCACCTGGGGGTGACGAGCAAGACAAGAGTTTTGCCCTTCCCAAAGAAAAGCTTTGCACCGCTCCGGTTCTTGCTCCCCCGAACTTTGAGAGAGTATTTGAGGTCGAATGTGATGCTAGTGGAGCGGGAGTAGGAGCTGTGCTCAATCAAGAGAGAAACGCATAGCCTTCTTGTCTGAAAAATTAAGCGAAGCCCGACAGAAAGAGAGTACTTACGACCAGTGTTCTAAAAAATGCTAGGCGGTAGGCGAGTTGCGAGCAGGGGACTATTACCCAGAGGACTAGGCGAGGGCCTATTTTTTGTTTATTATAATTTATAAAAATTAAGTATAACAACATATAAACTACTAATTCAATGCCAAGGTGCATATGCAAAATGTATTAAAAAACAGTCTTAAATTATTATTTTTTTTCGAACTGGAAATAAAAAAATTTCAAAAACCCTCCCAGGAGGCCGCATAGAACGATTTTTAGAACCCTGCTTACAACCAAGAGCTATATGTGGTTGTTAGAGCTTTGAAGCAATAGGAACACTACCTTTTTTCAGAGGGAGTTGGGCTTTTGAAGTTTATTAACAGTAAAAAAAATATTAATAAGATGCATGCAAGTTTTCGAAGAAATTTTCATTTGTCATTAAGCACAAATTTGATGCTTTGAATTGGGTTGCTGATGCATTTAGTAGGAGGGCATCTTTGCTAATTACCCTTGCCTAAGAAGTTGTGGGGTTTGAATTTGAATGCTTGAAGGAATTATATGAAGCCGATTATGAGTTTTAAGAAATTTGGGCAAAATGTGTTAATCATGTGAGATACTTGTTCAAAGGCAATAAGTTATGCATCCCTATCTCTTCCTTACATGAAAAACTAATTCGAGATATGCATGGAGGAGAATTGAGTGCTCACTTGGGTTGAGACAAAACTATAGCTAGCTTGGATGAGCGATTTTATTGGCCCAATTACTTGGGATTACCCCGAACACGAAGGGGTGTTGATTTTTTGTTGTTGTGGTTTACAAAATTTCCAAGATGGCACTTTATAGCATGCAAGAAGACAACTGATGCATCTAACATAACTAAATTGTTTTTCAGGAAGGTTGTTTGTTTGCATGGAGTTCCTAAATCCATTACTTCTAATCGTGATATGAAGTTTTCAAGCCATTTTTGGATTATTTTGTGGAGGTTGTTTGGAACTAGTTTGAATCGGAGTAGCACTGCTCACTCACAGACAAACGGTCAAACTGAAGTTATAAATTGTACTTTGAGAATATGATTCGCAGTGTTTGTAGTGAAAAGCCTAAATAGTTGGATTATGCATTTCCATAGGTGGAGTTCGCTTATAACAATGTAGTCCACAGTGCAACGAGAAGATTACCATTTTTTCGTTTATACTTCCTAACCATGTAGTGGCTTTGGTGAAGCTGTAGTTACACAAAAATTGGAAGAGACTAGTGTCAAATACAAAGCTGCAACAGACAAACAAAGAAGAATGTTTGATGAAGGAGATTTTGTGATGGTGTTCTTGAGAAAGGAAAGGTTTCCAATGGTTACATATGGAAAATTTGCAGTCAAAGAAGTATGGTCCATACAAGGTGCTAAGGCGAATCAATGACAATGCGTATGTCATTGACTTGCCTGATTCCATTGGAATTTCCACACTTTCAATGTTGTCGATTTGTATGAGTTCCGTGAGGATGAGACTCTCTATCTTGACAATAATTCGGGGTCGAGTTCTTCTGAAGTGGAAGGGACTGATGTAAAACATATGACTGAAATAATTGAAGACGTAATAGACCAATGAAAGACAAAAGGACGTAGTCGAAATTTACCGATTTGGTGTCCGAGCTCGGAATGAGGCATGCTATATCTTTTCGGAAAGGGAAACAACACCACAGTAAAACTTACCGCTATGCTGTGATGTGTGGTGGATTTTAGGCGTTTGGGGTCGTTTAGGTTTCTAAAATAGCACTTTACCATTTTTCAATTGGATTTTAGTTTTTGTTTTCCAATATGATTTTAGTTTTGTTTTGCAATAGGTTTTAGTTTTTGTTTTCCAATAGGACTTTAGTTTTTGTTTTTTGATAGACTTTGGATTTTCAAAGACCGCTAGGACAATCAAAGGTGTTATGTCTTTAAATTGTTTTTATGTCAGTCATTTTATTATATTTTAATATTCAGAGAAACCTTTGTGTTTTATCTTTTCTGGTGGATTCCAAATTGTTGGTTTCTCTTTTATCTTTTCTGGTGGATTCCAAATTGTTTTTGCTTGTGCTTCGTTAGAAAGGTTGAAAACAAGTGCAAACAACTAAGTTAAAATAGGGGTTGACACCGTATTCTTCATTGATAAGCTCTCAAGATAAAAACTAATAATGCTTTATCTATAGAATTAATAATGCTTTATCTATAGAATTTCTAACTGATGGCTACTTAAAATTCTAATATTCTCATAATATTTCTACTTAACCTTATGTATACTTGCATCAATAAGTTGACATATGTCAACCCATAAGTGTGTGGCGCTCACGCTATACTTTCCTTGTGGAAAGCTTGATCTCAAGCTTAGAAGCTCCATCGTAGTCTTTACAAATCAACTGGTAATTAGACTCGAAACTGCGACGAACCACATTAAAACTTCCCCACTTTTCTGAATCTATAGCTGAATATGCCCCAATTGATCTTGCTCAAATATATGAACAAAAGTCTAGAAACACCATAAATTGGCTCACTACGCATAGAACTGTGAGATTGTTCAAGGCTGAACAAAAAGCATTCATGACTTTCTTACCCAATTGGTATATTTGCACGCATTGGGGGTTTCAAATCCGAAACTTCTTATCCAAGTTTTGGCTCATTCAAAATACAGGTTATTGTTTCCATTATATCTAAACTGTAATCCATTCACGGTCAACAAACTTGGATGATGTTCTGAACAAACAAAGAAGATTGATTTGATATTCCTTTCAAGAGATTGGTAGACACTAAAAAAAAATTTTAGTTCAAGAAAATAAATTTTTTTTTGGTCTAAATGGTTTAAAAAAGGTAATGTTGTTAGATGCATTTTAACCATATTAGCATCTACGGTAAAATTTACGTTTTTTTTCTTTCCCTTGTAAGATTTACCTTCTTCATTATGTATGCAGTTAAGCATAGTAATCTTGTACTTTTCTTTGCAACCTTTGTCGTCAACTCGTTTACTGTGCAGTGACTTGGAAGTGGATTATGGATCCGATGAGAATGCGTCCATAGTCTATGCATCATTAGCTGTTGATAAAGAGGTGATGTGAAGTTTTAGAATGCTTACACCTGTCGAGTAATTATTCTATGATATAATGTTTTAACTTGTGCATGCGATTGCAGTTGCAACCTGACAAAGTGAAAAGGCAGATGTCTGTGTTGGATGGAAAGCTTTCAGTGTGCGTTTCTTTCCATGCCATGTTGCATTTGATTTTCATAGTTAAAAATTGATTTGATAAATAAAACTTGGTGTGGTTGTACCTCTTGATGTGATGCACTTGGATTGTAGATAGTTGGGAAGAGTAAACTTCTAGTGAAATGCTTGTCATTCTTGTGGGTAGTGGACATGTATTAGATTGCAAGAGTTCATCTATTTTCCATCCAGTTGGTGGGTTCACTTGAAGAGATGATTAGCATGAAAATAAACAGAACTTGTAGTATCCAGATTAGAATTTGAAAAGAATATTTCATATAGGAATTGACTATGTTGTCAGGGGCACAGAGCGCTAAGGAGATTTCCTAGTGCCTCAGAATGACAAGTCAGTGACTTAGATAGATATTAAATAAACTAATTAATAATTTAAACTAAGTTATTAATTTTTTATTAAGAAAAATAAGTGTGATAGTAGCACACCAATACCTAGTGCCTAGGCGGAGCGCCATGGTGCTATGAGGTGTTAAAAACATTTTGAGGCGAGGCTAGCTTGAACTAGGGCACCTTTAAAAAAAAATAGTGCCTTGGCAGCACCCCTGACAACATAGGGATTTGATTTCATATCTCGAATGTAGTTTGAGTCAATATATGAATTCACACTTGTACTTGGTTAACAGTCAGATGCCTGATAAAATTCGCTCGCCCTAGTGTCTAGATCCAATCACGGTTATGAGAGCTCTTTCAATATGTAACTTGTTGGATATTTTACTGTTGATTTAATTGTCTAATATTAACTATCAACTGACTCAGAATGATGTTAGTAAAGATATATAGGAAATGATCTAATGACATTTAGGGAGCATAGAGTATGATCCGTTAGTCCAGAAATAAGAACCTTCAGTACTCTTTTGTGTGATCACTTTCGTGCAAGCATCAAATATCCTATGTCCCAATGTATAGCACAAAGTTGCCTGTTGCCCCTTTCCCCTATTATGTCTAGTTATGTGTTTTCACTACTTTTGAATGACAACAACTGATCTTTCACAATAAATCTGAGAGTTACCTTTAGGAGATCCATATTCTCTAATAGTAGGTTATAGATGTTGATCAAGTTTCATATTTCCTTATTGTTGTTTCAGGCACTTTGAAGCGGTTGAGGCACGATTTCTCCGTGCGTCATTCAGTGCATTTGCTGATATTTTAACACTTGCCACAAAGACAATTGAGGAATTCGGACCAGGGATGAAACTGTGACCATTAGTTAGACTGGAATTGCTGTTTCTACTTGGTAAATCTAGAATCTAAAGTGCAACATTTTTTAAGTTGGTACCAAGATTTGGTGATGTCTACAACTCTGGCTATACTGGTTCCGAGCAAATGTTATTGTACTAGCTTGTGTGCAATGCTTCTGAGAATAGATTAGTTAACATATGTTCTTGATTTGATTGTAACCATTATTCTTCATGAATTTGATAGATAAAAGTTTTTTTTCTTTAAAGTTAATGAAAATATGTGATGTGTCTACTGCTTGGTAGCATCTTAAAGATGATCAGTTCAATATTATCAATGTGGACTAGTTTTGTGCGCGCGGTGATTGCATTGGCATGAATAGTCATATTCTTGGTCCTTACCTTGCTTACAATACTCAATTTCGATAAGATTCTTTAAGCAATGAAGGGATAGCTTATCTTACTGTTTCAAGACTCGGTGATTAGGTCTGTTGGTCATTGCTACTCGGTGGCTTTCTTTCCATTCTTTTGTTAGATAGAGAGCTTTTGGTGTGTAATACCTCTACCTGAACCAGATAGAGAACTTAATGCCTGCTGTTAAGGCCTCTCATCACTACTCAGTGGCACCCCATCCATTCCTTCACTGAAAGTAGTCTCATACCGTTTTCTCAGGGTATAGTAGTCCAAAATGAACCCCTGGTTCCTCCATGAAGATTTCCTGAAGTTTGAATATTTTATTTTGGCTCTGAATGGAATGTCTATGCTTGTCCCCACAGACACACTGATTACTAGAGTTACTAAAGTCGAGTGCCAGAGTGGGAGACCCTTTTGAGCCCTGAGCGAGGGTAAGGGGCGAGGGATGGGTGTAAGAGATAAGTGATGCCGTACATTTTGAGGCAGTTTCACTTATCTCGAGGGGGTGGACCCATCTCTCACTCCCTTACCCTCATTCATTCCCTCGCTCCCTATAATTTCTGGACCCTTTTAGATCAAAGCTAAACGATTCAATTAAAGTTTTGTTTGTTAATTTGTTGTAAGAACAGTCATGGTCAACCTAGTGTTTTGTGTAGTGTGGAGGATTGTCTGGGGGGTTAGCCAGCATTGAATCAGCAAAACTTGTCCCCTACTTTTCTTCTTTCCGCGGCTTAGACAATCTGTGTGCATCCATTGTGAATCTTAGCTTTTTTTTAGGGATGACAATGGGTTTGGTTTGGGTTTTTCCTGCATATCATATGATTGTATTGGTTATGAGTGAGGCTAGGGAATCAGGTTTTGTAACCATGTTTTGCAACCAGGATGATGTGGCATCGTTAGAAGAGTTTTTTACAACATCACATAAAATCTTTGGGGATTTCATTATTCTTTCGAAATCACGTCACATCACACTGGTTACAAAACATGGTTGCAAAAACATGGTTTCCTAGATGAGTCAGGTCTATTTAAAATTTACCCTTGCTATTGCTAACATGAACATTGTTGGGCATACCAAACTCATGGGGTCTCATAGAAGAATAATGACTGCCCCCCAATGGGCATGGAAGAAGTGATGAGTGTGATCCTCACACAAATATCACATGGTATGTAGTTGATGATTTAAAATTAAAAGTAGTGTGTTTTGTTCCTCCTCATTGCTTGACTTTTATCTTACAAGGACAAAAGAAGTGTGAGACAGGTCGGAAAAGAAGTGGAATCAATAATTCAGAGTCCAGTCCAAAAAGGGATCCCACCACACCACCAAAATCAGTGATGAAAGACAAGAGACAAAGTAGTTGATTATTCAGACAAAAATGATTTGATTCCATACAAGCAGAGTCACGGGTGCGTTCCAACCCTTCCCATTTCCTTGTTTATGAAGGAACCCACCACATCTATCTGTCTATCTTCATGTTGCAAAGAGACAATATAAAAAAGTACTCTCATAATTCTTCCTTTTAGACAACCATTATTGCCTTCATCTTGCGTTGAATCCTTGCTGATCCATTCTTTGGGTCGCAATTTATTTGAGAATGGCAAACTCAGAAGTTGCTATGTAAAGCGTATTATGCATGTATGCGGACTTGTGTTAGTATTGGATCATGTATTTTAAGGCAAATTGGCCGCGAATACAATGCTAATACACTCACACACGACCATTGTCAGATGCACACACCCTACATGCTAAACAAATTTATATTCCATACATTATCTATATCACTATAAGGGTGACATTCCTCTAGAATGACACAATTTTATAATGAAGACTCCTTGTTTTCTTATGGCACCAATATGATTGGACTGGCCTAGGATAGGATGTGAAGCATTTAACTGTCTAAACGTGCACATATCACCTGCTGACTTGATTGATATATTTTAATTCAACCAAACTCTTCCATTAATTAATGTATTTCCTTAATTGCAACCTAATTATTGTTGATCAACTTTCACAACAGCCATAAGTTTGATACTTTATTCAGAAAATTCGGCTATGGCTTATGGATGAATTCTGTAATGAAATAGTGCGTAGACAACCAAAGTGTTTATAACTGGTTTATTTCCAGTTTTATTGTATTTACATTTTGATAATATTAACAGTGGACTCACTGGTTTAATTTGTCTAGGTTTGAAAAAAGAAAGAAAAGGCAAGTCTATTCTGAACAACTCTTGAGTCACAAATGAATATGATTGCTCTCACTTCTCAACCAAGGTAGAAATGAAGAACATCTACAAATAAGCTTTAAAATGAGTGAATGTGCAAAATTTGCACACCCAAGCACCTCTAGTAAGCCCCAAAACTCAAAACTTTGCACATTGTGGTTAGTGGAGTGTCAAATTTGACACTCTGCTAATAGAGTTTGTATAGCGAAGGCTGTCTGAGATAGCGTGAAAAACGTGACCCCACCAAATACCTGTCAGATCAGAATAATAAGAGGCAACTGGCCTACCTACTTGCTTAGTTTCCATGGCTTTGCAGGACAGGTCGTAGACAATTGACCTATCAGCACCTTCATAATATGTCAGCAACATCATTTCCCAAACACTTTTGCAATAGAAAGACGAATAAACAAATTCATCACATTCGGTTCAATGTAGGGGTGGGCATGAGATGAGATGGACCTCATCCCTATCCCATCCCGTCCGTTCGGGATCGGGACGGGATAGACCTCATCCCAACCTCGTCCACTCCAAACGGGTTCTGTAAGGGACAAAATGAGCATATACCAAATAGTCTTCCAATGTAGAATAACAAAAAAAATTCATCACACATTACCCAAACACCTATAATGTCAAATTTATGTACATATAATTTTTATCGTAACAATATTAAATGTCATATACAATTTATGGTCTAATGAACTTACAACTTTTTATGTTAAAACATCATTTGTGGGATACACTAACCAATAGTTGTATATATAACTCATAGTGCAAAACTAAAACAAACCATCATTTGTCTTTATTTTTCTACAAGAACAATCGTCTTGTAATCAATCTAAAATGTGAAAAACATAAATTTTCATGGGTTCTATTTGACCTAAAATATCCAAATTGAAGTTTCTATCTAAATAAAGAGTACCAAATCAAGCAATTAAATTTTCTAGACATTTTGATTTAATTTCAACTCATCCTAAATTATCCTTCAGAAAGTAGTTTGGTTAAAATTAATATTAATAAAAATAAATAAATAAGTTCAAGATGGGACGGGGGACGGGATTGAAAATCTCTATCTCGATCACATCCCACTCTAGATCGGGATGGGTTTAATCAATCCCCAAAGGACCCGAAAAAATCGGGACGAGATATGATCGGGATCGTAGGATGGGATGCCCACCCCTAGTTCCATGACACTGATGAGCTAACCTTTCACAATAGCAATCTCCATCACCTACTTCTCATAAGTTGCATAGTGAGGACTGGGTTCTGGAGTAGTACAAGTAAGATATCCCATCCTACATCGTCCGACAATAAACATGGAGACAACTTTGAGACCAAATAATGTAGTTTGTGCCATTCAACTTGACATCATAAGGAATAAACATTGGTTCTGATACAACAATCACAACCAACATAGGCATAACATATACAATGGATGTGTCGGACATAGTGTGGGGCAAAGACAACATTACAACAACAAAATAAGGCAACAAATTAGCAAGACAACAACAAATCAACAAATCGGCAAAGTAAATCAGTAAATCAACAAGGTAAAAGACAGAGCAAGGCAAAACAACAAAGACAATGATAGCAGCAAAAGTACGATCCTGAGATTGTTGCTCTGATACCATGTTAAATGAAACAATTTTAAATAATTCAAAACTTATTTTATTCGTATCACAATGAGGTATTTATAGGGATAAAAATATAATACTAACTAGAAAAGGAAAAATAATTTGAATCCTGATTAATCCGACATTCCTAAATAACTACAATCCCTGTTAATATGGTATTCCTAAATATATAACTAATATAATTAGGGAGTTGTTACGTGTACCCGACTATTTGGCTCGGTTGCATCGGCATTTTGAGATGTTTTGATTTTGTTGTACCAACATAAAAGATGTAACACCAACTTACTGTTTTTTAATAAATGGAAACCATTTGGTGATGAATTTTTCTCGTTTAGGAGCGTCAGTAAATAAATCATAAGAAATTTATGTGGTTGCGACTATTAAAAAAATGCATTCAAACCCAATAACTCTACATTTTATAGTACCATAGTTTTTGGTGATGAAATTTGGATTTTAATACATATTTTTTATCAACCTCTTTGTGTTTGATGAACACATTATACTCTTCCGCAGTTTAGATTTTTTTTACACAACCTACCATAATCTTTGCTATTATTGTAGAACTTGTAACGATGGTTAATGTATTTTTGATGTTTGTACTCAAATTTGAAAGTTGAGAATTCGTGACTAAAGTTTTGTTTTGTTGATAACATTCTTTTTTGTCAAGAACAAACTAATGCTCACAAACAAGAAAATTTAACCACCTAATAATTTTTTTTGATAAAAAATGAAAGTCGGTGTTATATATTTTAGATTGGTGCAACAAAGCCGAAACATCCTAAAATGTCAGTGCAACAAAGAGTTGGTACAATCAAGCCAAATAGTCGAGTACACATAGCAACTCCCTATAATTAGTATTCATGTTAACATCAACAATCTGCTATGCTAATTCTTTGTTTGGCAAACCTTGACACTCATTGTAACAACCACAAAATCGGGGCATGACACTCACACCCTTTCTCATCTCGCCTCGCCTCTAACAACATAAAAACTATGCATGGCTAACCACCCTCTGACCGCAACCCCTACTTGCTTATATAAATAGGTTGACATGGATGAACTGAAACCAGCAAAACTATGACTCCCAACTAATTTATAACTATTTAGCGTCGGATCCACTGATTTAA
The DNA here is from genome assembly GCA_963556465.1 of Berberis vulgaris. Taxonomy (NCBI): domain Eukaryota; kingdom Viridiplantae; phylum Streptophyta; class Magnoliopsida; order Ranunculales; family Berberidaceae; genus Berberis; species Berberis vulgaris. The sequence continues at coordinate 29,000,543 of OY747131.1, forward strand.
AAAGGGTGTTTGTTTTTTTCTTCTTCTGAATAGAGTCAGAAGTCTTAATAAAAAGTGTGACACCTTATTTAGAGTGTTTGTTTTTAGTTCTGATCAGAAGTTGAACTTCTGATTGGAGTAAGCAATAGGGAGGTGCTGATCACTTAGCACTGAGTGCTGACTAAAAAATTATTCCAATAGTAATCTTAAGATATTTTTATAATGACAATTGCTGCCCCATCTTCTTAAAAACTATTAGGGATAATTTTGACGACACACATTCATTCTCTTCACCAAACATTGTCATTCTATCTACCTTCACAAAAACTCTTCAACGGTAAGAAGCGTATCTTGTTTCTTTCCTTAATTTTTGTTTTTTCTTTGTATTTTCCAAGCTTTTCTTCATCTCTCCAACTCTCTCTCTTGTGTATATTTTCAAGTTTTCATTATGTAACATATAGTTTTCATTATGTAGCATGTAATTTTGAAAGCTTTGACAAATTGATCACCAGCGTATAATGTCGGGCTTCCAACCCACCATCTCTCTATTCATATATGTCTCTCCTCAGTGAGGCAAAATTATGAAATAGTTCCCATTCAAAATTCCTCCCTCTCACACATTCAAATCTCTTCCAAATCTCTCCCCAGACTCAAATCTCTTGCAAATCTCCCCCCTCTCCCTCGAAAATCTCTCAAAATCCCTTAAAAATCGAAACCCTTAAACCCTCAAACTCTCCAAAATGCAACAGCTCAACACACCACTACTCAAAGTGCAAAACGCATGTACTTTGGGACCCTTACATGGTGTCCAAGGGAAACACTCCCTTCATGGCATCACATGGTTCACATGATGTTTGTTATGCCTCGACATAGAAAGTTTAAGTTTGATGTTTGTTATGCCTCGACATTTCAGAAAAAAAGTTCTCATTATAAGAATATAATGACATAAGTTTAGGTTTGATGAGCAATGACATAATTATAAAAACATAATGACATAAGTTTAGCTTCGATGAGCAATGGCATAAGTTCTCATTATAAGAACATGATGCGACAATACGACATCATGTTAGAAAATAATGTCAGAAAACAAAGCGACAAAGTTTAGGTTCGATGCGACAATGCGAATAAGATCAATAAAAAAAAATCAGAAACAAAATCTCAGAAAGCTAAACTTCAGGAAAAAAAATTGCAGCATTTTGTTCTGTTCGCAGAGAACAATGCGGGGGTTTGTGCAAAACCCTGCAGGGTCCCATGCGAGCTGAGAGAGTAGTGCGGGGTTTTTAGCGGTGAAATCTGCGAACATAATTTTTTTTATAAAAAAAAATTCTATTCGCAACGAAAAATGCGGAGTATCTCAAAAACCCCGCAGTGTCAGAGAACAATGCGGGGTATCTCAAAAACCCTGCAGTGAACTCTGCGAACAAATTTTTTTTCGGATAGATTTGCACAACTTTTGTAAAATGACCATAACTTGTTCATTTCAATACATTTTCAAGTTGTGTTTATTAGATAACTCAGAGTAATACAACTTTTGTGTTTTGATCAACTTGAGAATCAGTCTTGATCAAGCATATAAGTTGGCCGAAAGTCAGGAACACTATCCCATTTTTATTACAAGAAAAATTTGTGCGACTTTAGTAAAATGACCATTACTAGCTAATTTCAAAACATTTTCGAGTGATTCAAGTTGTGTTTATTATATAACTAAGAGCACTACAATATTTGCATTTTGATCAACTTGAGAATCGGTGTTGATCGAGCACATAAGTTGGCTGAAAGTCAGGAACACTATCCCGTTTTCATTGCGATACAGATTTGCGCGACTTTAGTAAAATGAACATAGCTTGCTCATTTCAAGACATTTTCAAGTGATTCAAGTTGTGTTTATTAGGTAACTCATAGTACTATAACTTTCATGTTTTGAAGAGCTTGAGAATCGTTCTCAATTGAGGGTTTAAATTGGTCGAATGTTACCCTGTTTTGTATTTTTTTCGTTTTGAGTTTGGGTTTCTTTGTTATGTTAATTTATGCATATTTATTGGTGGTGTGAGTGAGTAAAAAAAACAAAAAACAAAAAGAAAACTCAATGGTGGTGTGGAGTAACCGTTGCCTTTTACATATTACATTGGAGGGTAGACTATCAAATTTATTTTATTATCTGTTTTGGTATTTCGGTACAATGGATGTGTATACAGTATCCGTTTGGAGTTGGCAAGTCCAATCAAATGGAAAAAAAATGGGGTAATTTGCAGTTTGCTCTCTATTATAAATAGCTAATTAATAAGTAAATCCATCATTAATCACTATTGTAGTTACCCCCTTGACTAGCGGTCAACGTTCAAAGACCGTCTGGGCACGCACGTGACGCAATTTCATGACCAAAAATGCCCTTCACGTGCATTTCACGCACTTTTGAAGGATGTGACCAATTTCATCATCCCAACCGTCTGTCCGCTGATGAACTGACGTTGACGGCTCCTCTGTAACCTCTCAAAGAGTTGGAGAGTGCAGGGAAAACTCCCTCAATAAAGCCGTTCTGTGTTCTTCCTTTCTCTCTATCTGTAGTGATTTGCCTTGTTGTTTGCAAGCTCGAACGAAGATGAAGAAGGGGAAGGGGTAGGGGAAGAGTGTCATGTTTGATGTTTTGGTGAGTAGCAGTAGCAGTGACGATGAAATCACTGCTTCGAGTATTCATTTGGAAGATTTCTCATCTTTTAGTGATTTTAGTCAAGAGGACCAGATTTGAGGCGAGATTTTACTCCTTCAGACAATGAAGAGGACATTAAGCCAAATCTAAGACCTCCATCTGTTCAATGGCGTGATGTATTGTAAGTGTTTTTCGTCTATTTCAGGGTTTCGTTTTTGTGTTTCATTTTTTGTTGCATGTGTTCGTGGATTGTGTGAATGATGTTGTTGTTAGGTTTTGTTTATTTGCACAAATGATGGGTCATACACTGCTTATTTGCTTAGTGTTTTGTTTCAGTGCAATGATGTTGTTATGAATCATTCAATGCAATGTTTAGGGTTTTGTTAGGGTACTCATTCAGTGATGGCTATGAATAATTGTTGTTGTTGTTAAGTTACTCATTCAGTGTAATGGCTATGAAGCATTGTATTTGTTGTTAGAGCAATAGCTATGAAGTACTGTTGTTGTTGTTAGGGAAATGCCTATGAAGCATTCTTGTTGTTGTTAGGCTACTCATTGGGTCCAATTGCTATGAATCATTGTTGTTGTTTGTTAGCTACTCATTAAGTGCAATGGCTTTGAAGCATTATGTGTACTTGTCTTGTATTTTCTCTTTACTTATGATACATGTTACTTTGCATGGGTTTACATGTTTTATATTGTATTAATTGATGAATGTGTTTCCTTGCAGTAGTGGAAAATGGGGACAAGAGTTGGAAATCTGGAATTTAATGGTTCACTATGATGGGAAATGGAGTAGGAGGGCTGAGATCCCCGGTAGGTGGAAGGTGACTGACTACAAGAATGAGAAATCTATTGATTTTGTGGGAGTTCATGGGGATTATCTGAATTGGGACAAGCTTAACAAGAGTATACTCGAAGGTGTAGCCAAGCAATAAAACCATTCCTTGACACTAGGAGATACATGAAGTGTGAGGACCATGAGGGAAGAGCACACATGTATAGGTGTTGATAATGGGAAGAACCTAATGGTGAACTCCAGGTTTGTTGCCAAGGAGTGCGAGTCCATCATTACTACACACTTGACAAACTTCACAGCTGACAACATTGTCAAACAAATCTGGAAGGATCACACTGTTGAGGTAAGTTATCATGTAGGGTGGAGGGCAAGGCAGAAAATAATGGCCAAACTGATTGATTCATATGAGGAAAGTTATAAGACGATCCCTTCTTGCTGCATTGAATTGTTGATAACAAATCCAGGTAGCATTGCTTCTTGTTCAAGAAATGATGATGACAATAGGTTCACTGGGGTTTGTGTGGCATTCTCTGCATCTATCCTTGGTTGGCAGCATGGATGTAGACCTTTGGTTGGGTTGGATGGCTATTTTTTGAAGAGCAAATATGGAGGTTGTTGCTTGTTACAGGCTTTGATGGAAACAATGGTCTATTTCCACTGGCTATCTACATTTACCAGTCTGAATGCTTCCAATCTTGGTTCAACTTCTTGAGCATCATTCAGATGCACTTGAATATGCATGTGGTGAAGTTGACTTTCATATCTGACCAGTAGAAAGGGCCAATTGAGGTCGTGAAACAACTTTTTCCATAATCAGACCATAGGTTTTGCTTCATGCACATGTACAAGAACTTCAAAAAGGCTGGATTTGGAGGTAAGTTCTTGATGAGGCCGTGTTGGAAAGCTGTTAGGGCATACAAGGAGGTTGACTGTATCTCCAGTTTAAAAGATCTGAAAGAAAGTAATCTAAGAACACATCAGTAGCTAGTTGAAAGGGATGTTAAGACTTGGTGCAGGACTTACTTTGACAGTACAGTATGCTCAGAGCACATCACCAACAACTTCAGTGAAAACTTCAATCATTGGATTATGAAGCTTAAGGAAATACCAGTCTGCAAGTTTATAGATGAGTATCACATGCTTCTGATGAGGCTTATGTATGATAGAAGGGCTAAGAGCAGTAGTTGGGACATAAATGGACTAGTACCTAGAGCTCGAAAGCTCATTGACAAGTTCAAGGAGATGAGGAACCAATTTAGCCAATTTGGGTCTACTGATGGCTTCATCACAGTTATACATAATTATAGTGGTTTTAGGTGGAGGGTGAAGACACATGTAAGATATTGTGATTGTAGACAATGGGAGCTGACATGCTGATGCATGGAGTTGTTTGTCTAGCCAATCACAGACCCGTATGGGCAGAGTAAGTATCCTATAAAACTTAATGCTTGCTCCTTATATAATGATTGCCCCACACTTAAATGCATTCATTGCAGGTATTGTAGTCCTTATCATTCTATGAAAGCATATGTGGAGGCTTACTCAAGAGGCATAGTCAGTATTAGAAATATCAGGGAGTGGGCAAAAGTAAGTACCGATCTTAGATTAGATTGTTTGATAGTTTTATGGGTAATTTGCACTTTGCATAGTCAGTATTGTTTGATAGTTTTATGGGTAATTTGCAATTTGCACTTATATGTGTTGATTGTTTTGATGTGTGGCAACATGCATACTTGGTGTTCCTACCTCTAGTGAAAAGACCTCTTGAGAGACCAAAGACTCAAAGAAGAAGGGATGAGGATGAACAGGTGGAAAAGGAACCAAGAAGCTGCAAAAAGTGTGGTTTGGAGGGTCACAACAGCAGAACATGTAAAAACCCTCCTAGAGAGCAAACACAAGGTTGTGGATAGACATCCAGGGAAAAAACTATATTTAGAAGAGGTAGGAACAACAAGAAAAAATGTGCCAAATTAGGTTCTGGAATTGGGAGAGAAACATCTCAACCTCCACAACAACTCAATCAGCCTGAAATGCCAACATTCCCTTCACAGCAACCCAATCAGCCTGAAATGCCAAGAACTCCAACCATGCACAACATTTATGCTTCAATGTTTCCAACTCAGCCCTTTGCACAAGGAGTAAGGTCTCTTCCAATAAGGCCACCATTGTTCCAGGCTGGTAGATGCAGGGAAAGACAGGACAATCAATGGATCAATCAACCTATAGGGCCAAAGCACCAAACATGTGATACTAACTTGTTATGTTTTGAATACTGTTTTTTTGAAGACAATATTTTATGGTGATACTGTTATAGTGGGATGTAAGTATTGATACTGTTTTGAAGACAATATTTTTAAAAAGTGTTTTGAAGATTGTTTTTTGGTTTGTTTATGGTGATGTAGGTATTGGTATTGGTATTGTTGATGACTTTTTTTATGGTGATATTGTTGGTATGTTTACGATGATGTAAGTATTGATACTGAATGTTTATGTCAGACATTTGAATTATATTTTGCAAGTATATGAATGGAATGCATTTGATGATATTTTGCAAGTATTGAATGACATCACAGTCTTGAATTTGTCTATCAGACTTGATGATTGTTTTATGTATGTTTTTGAAGACTTCATTTGTTATTGTTTACATCCAGTTTTATAGTTGTATTGAATAACATATTGCATGACATTGCTGCAACACTGATATTGAATGCTATGTTCATTTACTTCTTATTTAAGGTAGATAGAAATGCTTTACAAAGATCTTCAATTGTCATACTCATTTGGACATTAATTGTTACATTTGGAGAGTTATTATTTCTTCCGCTTTGAGCTTGTTCAACTTCAGCTTGTCCAGTAGTTTCAACTGAAGTAATAGGGTTTTGACCACCACCTATAAGTATGTCATCAGGTATCACAGCTCCCAACTATTCAAACCCCATAGTGCAAGAATCACAATTGAGGTACTTGTGCCATTGTGTATGAGGTTGATGAGATCTTTTGAATACTTCTCATTTCAGAGCATGAATGAATTAGGCATGGAAGATTCACCCATGGACAGTCTTTCACCCAATGATTTACCCCTTTTGGAGCTTGAGCTTAACTTGAAATTTGCTTTTGAGCTTGAATTATTTTTCTTTAGAATAACTTTATCAAGCCATAGAAACTCTTTGCAACCAGATATTTGACAGACCAAGAACATCCTATTTGGGTTTTTTTTTGGTTTTGGACTTCAAAAGCTTGCAAACTCCATTACAACCATTCTTGGGACACACATAATACAAATAAGGACAATCTTCACTTGTATTATTGTATTGATGACAATAGTCGCAAGGAACCTGCTAAAAAAATAAATTTTAATTACTCCCTACCCCTTATAATAGATAATGACATTAGCTTAATCCCCTATAATAAATTTGAATGTAAGAATGCTCCCTGGTTCAAAAAACGCATGCAAAAGGTTGAAAATCACCTCCAAATCTTAATAAATGTCAATATAAATGTTCAAATGAAATCAAAATCACTAACTTACCTTCATTATGCTGTTCTGAACTCAGATCTATGATGAAATACTTAGATCTGTTCCAAACTTGTGTAATGAAACCCTAAGTTCCAAACCTGGGTTTGACTTTAAATAAGGTAAACTCAATGGCTACTGAATGTTTTCCAACGACTACTTCGTACTTCCTCTCTCTCAATGGTTACTTCGTCTTTTCCAATCTGTAACCATTCAAAGAGTCAGAGAGAGTTGAGATTTGAGCTATCCTGTCCCTGTGTAAAAATTCTCCAGTAAGTAATTTGAATGTTATCCGTAGGATGAGAGTTGAAATTTTAATCACATCCATTGAATCATTTGTATCAGTTTTAAACTTCAGGCTTCAAGTCATTGAAGGACATTTTTGTCTTTTAAATATGACCAATTTCAAATACGTGCGTGTCTAGACGGTCTTTGAACATTGACCGCTAGTTAAGGAATAACTGCAATAATGATTAATGATGAGTCTATTTATTAATTAGCTATTTATTATAGGAAACAAACTCAAATTACCCAAACAAAAGTGTTCAAAAAAGAAAGACGAGCATCTGGTGGGATTTGGTTCCAAAAGACTCGATGGTTAAGGAGGTTGTGGGGACTCATGGTGCCCAAAAACCAAAACTAATGATCGTGATGGGAGCGTTTTCACTTGTTTTGTGCTTTCAAAAGAAGAAGGCTTGTTTTTAGAACACTTTCTCCTCTTCTCTTCTCCTCTGTTGATTCCTTGCCAATGTGCTTTCATTGATGTCGTCTCTTCAACCAAACCGTTTTAATAATTTGTTCTCTCCCTTTTTCTCAACTCTACTTCCCGTAACCATCTCTATCAAAAGCTTTTATTATTAATCTTTTATTTTTGGTGGTGGTCTTTAACCTTTGGGAGACTCACTGAGTCTCCACTTTTGACAATTCAATCTTCAATGAGAAGAAGTGGGTTTTGTTTGTAGCTTATAGTTTCTACTTGTACTTGTTATCTCCAGCTTATAGCTTCTACAAACCAAGCTAGAACAAGAAGAAGAACCCCAATAGGTAATAAGGTTTTGACCCCTCTCACCCAACAACTTATTAGCTTTGTTATTGCAACCTCTTTCTTCTTCCGTTGGGTCTATTTTGGTTTATCTAATTAATGAGGAAGCTTAGGAGAAATGGGGTTTTTCTTACGGGTAGTCGCGGAAACCCCATTTCATTATTTTTGACTTCGTTAATGAGGTTTGGAGGAAAATTGCTACTTCATGTGAAATGGGTTTTGGTTTTTGATGCAGAATAAGGAGACCACGTTCAGTTTCGCCCTCATGGAGGCCATGTCTTCATCTTCTTCGGTTTCTGTTCCTCATGAATCATCCAATTATGATGAGTTCTCAATGCAGCAGAGTTTGCTCTTCTCTGATAGTCTCAAGGTACACTCACTCACCATGTCTTTTAGCTTATTGATAAAGAGAAGAGTTTCCTATCCTTTAATATGGGATTTTTGTCCTTGTTTATGGTGTGGCAGGGGATGTTTCTAAGCCATGGCACCTTGAATGGCTCTGCAATTTATCCCCAAGTATTCATATTCTTTAAGATAGTCATCATTTCACCTAATTATAGTCCTTGCAGTGTACTACCGTTTGGGACTAAAATGTATTTCCAATGTTGATGAGTTTTGTTTTATTTCATCTATTTGAGCAGGCTCTACTGATTAAGCAATCTTATTGTTCCATCTTAAGATTCTCAGCTGAGAGACTGTATGAATTGCAAATACATTAAGGGTGTTTTCAAATAATTTCTGACCAGTTCTGGCAGTTGAGAAATTTTCTCAAGTGCTAGAATTCCCCTCAAAAGTCACAACTTATACATTTGTCAGGAGTTGTAGTTTTAGTCGAAATCCTGATAGGTTGGAATTTTAATGTTTTTGGAAGGCTCTAGACCCCAATAATTTGTGTAATCCATTAATAAATTGTCCAGATTCCTGGAGTTGATGGTATTTCCATGCAGACACCCAGAATGAACTTTTCATGACTTTAGGGGCAGATGAAAGGTTCCTTGTCTAAGCATCTGGTGTCTTCGTATTGTATTCAGGACTTGAAGAATCTGAGAACGCAGCTGTACTCTGCCGCTGAGTATTTTGAAGTCTCTTATACCAATGATAATCAGAAACAGATGTGGGTTTCTCTAATTTGATCTCATCAATCGTTTGGTTGAGTGAACTATTTTCTTATGCTTCACATTATATTCCTGATTTGGTTTTTCATTTTTTATTCCATTTAGAGTGGTGAACACCTTAACAGATTATACCATCAAAGCTCTTGTTAATGCAGTGGACCATCTAGGCTCTGTCACATATCGAGTGACGGGTCTCTTAGATGAAAAGGCTGATGAAGTTTCTGGAACTGAGCTTCGGGTTTCTTGCATTGAACAGGTATTTATACTTTATGAGATTCACGTGTATATTAATTTCATATGCAGTGACTCATATACTATAGTATTTTTGTTTGGAGATTTTGAATAATATTATGTGGGACATAACTGGGAGTGTTACACTTTATCAACTTTAATCTAAACAAAGTTTATGGAAAAATCAAGTATATATGATATGATTTTTGTGATGAGAACTTTCGAAATATGATATAGAAGATTGACATGGAGCATCATACTAGCATGGGAGCAATAACATCAAATTAGTATAATGGCCCATATGCAAATAATGCTCCTTTCAAAATTCTTTTTCTAAGATCCTCGTATAAAAACACAGTAAGCAAGGATCGAGATATTATTTTTTTTATTTTTTATTTTCTTTTCTCATTCAGCGAATAAAGTTGTTGAGGGGGATGGCATAAAAATTAAAGCTGCAGTAGAAAGTCACTTTTGGAGAATTCCTTGGATGGAATTTCAGCATGACATGAAGAGGATAGGTGTAGAGGTGTAGTAAATTCACTAGAATCTCATCACGTAATTTCACCAGTGATAGAGTCCCACAACATAATGGTTGATGATGTCACACCTTCAAAACATAATGTAATTATGTCATCAAGGAGAATTTCCTCAAATGTATGTGAGAATGATATTTATAATATTTAATAGAGATATATGTTGTAAGTTCAGCCGAGATTTTTTAGGACTAATGTAGAGAAGTCTAATTCAATGAAGATAAGCTCTCTACAGAGTTGCACTTCAAAAAAGTTGGAATAGTTTGGTATTATAGAAATGATTGAACAAACATGATGGCACCACTTCTTCCTATACAGACACCATACCAAGATAGTACAAATGTGAATAACATGTTCTTTATGAGTAGCAACTTTGCTGCTATCCTGTGTGAGTCTGTACATTGTTAGGGTTTAAAGATATTTTTAAAATATCATTTAAAGGTTTTTTCTATAGCAATTTATTATTCCAAATACTTGATATGATATAAACGAAGCTGCTAGTTTGTGTATTGTTATAGTATATTGAATAGCATCTTTGCTCTCTAGATTTATTTATTTTTTTTCTGAAAAAAAAGCACCTGAGAAGTGCTCTTAAAATGTGTCTAAGAAGGGTTCAAGTGTTGTGTCGTGTCGGCTATCAGACACGGAAATGGGCACATGATACGACACTCCAAATAGAGGGCGAGTGCGTAGGATTTTATAAAAGAAAATGCTCCCTCATATATTTTCATCATTGAATGTTCCTTCCAAATTAGATTTGCCATACTTTCTTTACGCGATTTGATTATATAATCGTGCCTTTTATTTTATATTATGTTGATTTTCCTTATGGAGGTAAATAATTTAGGCCATTTTTCCTTATTTTAAGCAGTGTATAAACAAACATTTTTCAGTACCGAGGCTTTCAGGCCTTCATGAGGTGTGGCAAGGTGTAAGCCACAATAAAGAGGGCATTTAGCTCATTGAGAAGAAACTTAGAGACTGATGTTGAAACCTTCAAATTAACTACAGAAAGTCCCTCTAGTTTCAAATCTTCAGTAGCTTCATCTCCTGTTTTCGTCTTTTCTAGGCAGCACTCAACACATCAATAGCCTCTTTTTTGTGAAATTAGGGTAGTCGAAAACACTAACAGGAATTAGGGTAGGTGACATCCATTAGATCTCATTGAAATGTAAAACATACCCTCAGTAACTCACATGCCTTATATGCCTCAACTCGGTATGAGTTGACTCTCATGCCTCATTGCATCATACTAATGTGCACCTTGAGGCTTTTTGGAACTTGCTCTCCAAGGCGTACGCCTCAAAACTTACTCAATCTCCTTTTTAAACATTGATGTAAGAAACTCCTAATCTTATGTAAAAATAGAAATCTTTCAAGTAAACTTTAACTAGAAGTTGACATTTTTAAAGAATAGAGCCTAGGGTTTGACCTAGTTTATTTCCAACCAAAATAACCTAATTAATTAATTTCAAAGATTAGATATTGATGATTCTAATTATTAGAAATTCTCAAGTTAAGGAAACAATTGCCTAATAGAATTCTTAAAATACTGCCCTGCCACTAAATCATTTGGATCTTTAACACTCGAATAAGATAACATGAAATGAAGACAAGCCTCCGGTGGAATCCATAGCACAAATAGTTAAGAAGCTTCCTATTTATGGAAACAATAAGTAAAATTTCAACTAAATATTAATTGCTTAACAAAGTAAGCACATATATCAAGCAAACTAATAAAATACAAGGAAAGGTTATTTATTTTTCAGCAATAAATTTTATATTATTAGTCATTCTTTCAGTTGTAGAAATATGTTGCTACCTTTAGTACTACTAACTTGCCCTAATATGTTTGTAATATTTAGAAAATTTAGAAGATATGTGAAAATGTTGGTGATCGATGCATGGAGCATCTAATGAGAGTCAAAGTGTCCAATATGTGTTTGACAAGGGTTTTTTTTTTTTTCAAAAAATGAATTGTCATTTTTAGGACTAATTCTGCTATTTGCATCTGAGAAGCTCTCAAATAGTGGGACTAGGACTTGTGCTAGAATTATCTTCTTTAGGGTGTGACTAGCATCTGAAAATGTTTTTACAGCTCCTGTGGAGTCCCAAGTTTTCATAAAAGCCACAAGTTTTCTAAAAATGTCCAACATAAAAGCCGCAAGTTTTCATTTGTGTAGCAATTCAAAGCACGAAAATGTTGCTAAGAGCATCCACAGTCGTTTGCTAAAATGGGAGTTTGATAAAAAAAATCCAACACTCATTTGCTAAAAGAGGAGGTTGACCAAAATTCAACTCCTCTGCAACCAAATTCAGAAATGTTTTAGAAATTCAAAAAGTATTAACCCGAGATGCTCTAATAGACATGGAAATTGTAGCTTAAATTATTCGAGGACCTCAAATGTTGAGACTGGGAATATGAGAAGTCACTTGGACTAATGATTTAAAAGCAAAAGTACTGGTCTTGATTATGAGGTTCAGAAAAAGCCTTCAAGAATCTGAGTTGCATCACAAATATGGCAATAGATAGAATTGTTGCAGACATAATTTAATGACTCTTAATAGCTGGACAATGTACTTAAATACATAAATGATGTTGATCAGGTGCCCATTGCCAGAAGGGTCTCTACTCTCTCCTGAACCTGAATGTATGCCATATAGGGAATCAACGTTAGTCAATCGTGAATTGGATAGTAAATCGGAAAGGGTAAGATTTCGATTTAATCGTAAATCGAATCGTAAATCGTAAGATTCATAATACTATAAATACATGTATTTAAATTAATAAATATCCATAATTTATATCCAAATAAAAAAATTAAATATGTAAGAGTGCATTTTCAATTTGTAAGTTTTAATAATATAAATGTCTTTTATAAAGATTTATAAGTGGAAAAAATGAAATTTGTGGCCTATGACTTATCATCATGTGTTAAAACATAAAAAAAACTTGGTCTTAGTCTTAGTCATGAAGACTTTGCTGACTTTTCTAGCCTAACTTGTGCACATGCACCTAAAAGTTCTCCCATAGCACACCCTTCCGTCCTTTACTAAATGTACACGGTATCAAAGGTGTGTGTTAGTGTCAATTTTTTCACTATCTTTGGGATAGATAAGTATAGATAGGAGAGTAGCTAGATTGTCCATCTATACATCAAGATAGACAGCTGTAGCCTACTAGCCGGGATAAAACAGGGTGGACAGCTATAAAGGAGTATGCTTTTCAATAAATAAACAAAATTAAAAAGGCCAAGGCAGGCACATGCAACCCCTGATTGATTGAAGAAAGAATTCATACATTTCTTCTTCCCGTCTGAGAAAAAGAGAGACTCCCCGTCTGAAAAAAAGAGAGAGATGGGCAGCACAAGGAAGCATCTGAATCAACGTCGTCTTGTTTCTGCCTAGTCTTTCCATAGTCATCTCTTTAATTCCTTCATCAATCCACTCTAATTCCTTTGTGACTCTTGGGGAGTTTTTTTTTTTTTTTTCCCTCTTTACTACTCCAAGGAAGAGCCATATGGAGAGCAGGTTTTTCTCTTTACCTCTCCCCATCTTCTACTTATTCTTCTTGTTTCTTCTTCTCGTCATCACTTCTTCTATTCTGGATTTTGGGTTTTATTTTCATAGAAGTTAGGGCTGGAGATTGAAGTAATCGTGTTGTAGCAGGGTATATGGTTTGAATTTGATTTTTATTCTCAACCATAAAATCGCTCAATTCTATTGTGAGTCGCGATTTTGCGATACAACACTTCAATTGCATGCGATTTTGAACAATTTGGTTAAGATGCGATTTAAACACCGATTTGAACCGTTTGCTGTACGAGTCGAGTTAAATTGTGATTTTTCAACGATTTGAACAACACTGAATGATTAAAAGAATTCCTCTTTGATGCATGATGTGGGTTATTAGTTAACTTCCCTTCCTGTACCTACAACTATCCACCTGAGATTTATCTTATCCAAAGAAACTTTGCTAATTTTTTAATGTGCCTTCAACACTTCACGATATACGTCTGTTCCATTGGTCCATTCCATTTCACATGATTTTGGCAATGCATGAGTTCAAATGCTAATGTTGTCTCCATGCTTGCCAATGTTTCTTTAGCATTCAAGTGTGCTCAAACACCTATGCTTCTGTTACTCCGCCCAGGTGTTGTTGGTGTCCCACACTTAGTCCGTTGCAAGGATGCACGGACACGGATATGTGTGTCGTGTCGGACACGGACACGACACGACACGACGACTCGGCAATTTTCAAAAAATTAGGACTTGGCGACACGTCAAACCTTATTAATTTTTATTAGTTTTTTTATAACTATGATAATGCATGAACATGCACTGTCATATATTTGATTAATTGAATGAACATGCAAGGTCGTATATTTGAGTGATGCTAGGCGGTGGCTCTAATGTGTATATCAGGTGCAAATAACATGTTTGAAGGTAACACATGCATTGAAGCCAGTGAAATATGGGAAGGATGGAAATGTTAGATACCAACATTAAAACCAAGCAGGAGATCGATTTTATTTCATGATCTAAATCAGAAGCAGCAGAAAAAGATAACCTAACATAAAAAGAAAATCAAAAGCAACAGACATAAGAAGAAGCAGATCTGCTGCGATGATGGCTGTGGATTTGCTGGCTGGAGATGATGGCTGCAGGTCATAAGAAGAGGCAGACATAAGAACGGATTTGCTGGCCGCGATAAAAAGCAAATATAAGAAGCATCTACTGCGATAAAAAGAATGGATCTGCTGCGATGTTGGTTGCAGGCCAGTCTCTGTTTTTTTTTTTTCCTTTTCTTCTTTTCCTTCTTCTTTTGTTTGTTTCTTCTTCTTCTTCTTCTTCTTCTTCTTCTTCTTCTTCTTCTTCTGCTCTGTGCAATTGAGCTCAGGGTGGAGAAGAAGTCCCAAATAGCACCTCTTATCTTCCTCTTCTTCTTTCTTCTTTTTTTCCTTCTCTTTTTTCTTCCTTTTCTTTTCTTTCTTCTTTTTTCGTCTACCCTGTGATTGTAGAGTTCAGGGTGCTATTTGCAGCCAAGTCAAGCAAAAAAAAAAATATCGCCGTGTCCAGACCGAGTATTGACCGTGTCGAGTGCGTGTCTGACCAGGTCAACGTGTCGGAGCTGTTGACCACGTGTCAAATACGCGTTGAGTGCGTGTCGGGTGCGTGTCTGTGTCCGACACGTTTTCGATTCGCAAAACGGAGGTTTTTCGAAGAGTCGGTGCATCCTTGGTCCTTTGTTATTCTACCCCATGTGCTTTTTCTTATCCCACTCCACTTTTATGTCTTCAATACTTTGCTAAGCTGCAGTCCGTCTAATACTTTCAATGTCTTGTGTATGGACTACTCAGACATGCCCTATCACTCCAATGTGTGTCTTGGACATCGTATTCGTTTAGTTGTACCTTTGATATTTAGTTCAAAAGGAAAATTATTGAGAAAATGGCCAAAATGGAGAAGGGAGAGAGTTTGGAGAATTTAAGGTTGACGTGATTTTTCTCAAAATCGTGGATATCATATTATAAGGGCAAGTGAGGAGAAATATTTCCGTATTGAGAAATAAAATGATTATTACAAGTCCAGGGAACGAACCCTGACAAAGGCATTTAATGGTTTTGATTCTAATAAAACCCTTGCTAAATAAATATTTAAGATAAATTGATTATGGCCATCTTCAACCTGAAATATCCTCGTATTCCCTCTCTCTCCCCTCTCCATTATCTATTTTAGCTATTTTCTCACGAAATTTTCTTTTGAACCAAACACAAGCTTAATTTAGAAATGTCACTCTTTTATGCTGTGTTTGGTTCACAAAATTAAAATAAAAAATAACATAAAAAAATTTTCTTAGAACTTCATGAAAAAATGGGAAGGGAGAAGATAAAAAGTGGGGAAAGGATGACCATTTGAGGTTTGAAACAAACGCCGTTCATCGAAATGGAGTCTTCCTCCGAAAACTTGTCAGTCAATTAGAGCCCTCCTTTTCTTGTCTCAGGAATGGATTAAGATTTATCTTATGTTGTGCTTTCCTCTCATTCCAATTAAAAATTTCTTCACAAAAATATTATAGTGGATGTATCAATAAATTACTTGGATAGGACATAAGCAAAAACTCTACTTTGATTCAATTTATGTACTCAAAAACTTATACTTAATGATGTGGCAGCATCTGTGTCATCGTTACAACGACATTGGATGTCTCAATTTTTATTCTTGTGCTACATATCTGCCACATCATTGAGTACAAAAATTGAGTTAGCGTAAGATATTCTCGTGAGCTCATAAATATTATTTTGTTGGTTATGTCAAATCTGATACTTCACACCATGCACCAACTCCTTGCAACATATTATTTATGAACCATGCCTCTTTTCCTGGATATATTGGGATTGCAATACTGAGTTGTTTCTTCTTTTTTCTCAATTGGTGGGTGATTTAAGAGGCTAAGGACCTGTCAAGATTGCATTGACCGTCAGGGCCTTTCTGAACAGTCCTTAGTGATGACGACTCCAAAGTATCATAAACGGTATATTTTACCAGGCAAGTGTGCTCTTCCCTGTCCTTGATTTCCTTTCCCAAAGAATAGGATTGCTAGCTTTTCTTTAAACCGTCCTGTTGGCACTGAGGAATCATCTTGTCTAAAATTTGAATTCAGTTGGGGATACCATTTCTGGTTCTGAGCGTATTGTATCAAAATATCAAGGGCTAAATTTCGATAACGAAGACAACTCAAATCACGTGAAGAACGGTATTACTTTTACAAAAGTTTAGCCACGGTATTAGCTATATTTAACATGTCAGTGTGATTTGATTTTATGTACGGTGATTGTTTTTGTTGTAGCTGTTCAAGCGACAATCAGAAATCCCCCAACATCTATGGTCAGGTAACCATTAACACGTTACTATATTATTTTGTTGGATGAAGTCATTGCATTTTTCAAAAGATTTATCATCAATATGTTGGTATGTGTGACCTAATGTTGCAAGAATCTTTATGGCATGCAGGAAGGGGCACTCTCCCTCACCTTCCCCACGGCCTGCAAACTTCTCTTTTACAGGTAACATATCATGCAATGGATTGGATCCCAAGAGAGGGATTGTTTATTTTCATTTTTTTTTATTTATATATCATGTTAATATAATACCTTGAGAGTCCACTTCTTTTATAAAAGTTATTGTTGATGGCTGACATTGTTACCCAAAAACAGACAAACAGAAGGCCTCCCCAAAGCGAACAGCTTCACCACTTCGCTCGAAATTTCCACTTCTACGCTCTGGATCTCTCTCAAATAGGCAGACCACTCCTGTCTCAAGTAGACCAACAACTCCCAACCCCAGTAGGCCCACAACTCCAAATACATCAAATATGAGACGGCGGGTAAGCAGAGAAAAAATGGATAACGGTCCTCTTTGATTTTTCTGTTAATAAGATATAACATATTAAACATAGAAGCAATCTCCATCATTTTACCACGTACGTTTTCATCTGATAACCTTGTTTGTGTTTGTAGTATCCTTCAGAGCCTCGTAAATCAGCTTCAATGCGTCTTCCTACTGAACGGGGCAGCCAAAAAGATATCGAACATCAACCCAGCAAAAGCAAACGTCTCCTAAAAGCCCTGCTTAGTCGACGCAAGTCAAAGAAAGATGATACACTGTACACTTTCTTGGATGAATACTAAGAGGAAAAAGTAGAGACAACCACAAACATATAGCTGCAGGGTATGGGAAACAAGCGCTTACCCTGGAGCTGACATACTGATATTCCCCATCTTTTTCTTTCAATATAGAAATTCGTACTTGCACTTGTTCACTGCAGATGCAGAACAAGTCTTTACCATGTATAGCACAATAGCTCATGTATCTCTGCAATATAAAATTATATATATTTTATCTTCTTGATCCCAAACACCTCTCATTTTCTGGCTCACGCGAAAGAAACTCGTTGATTCAATCTGTGAATCCTCTTTGCGCAAATACAATTTTCGGGAAAAGTTGGGGTGATTTGAGAGAAAAACTTCATCATCTCAATGCCTTGTTCCAATTACATATGAAGAGCTTGTTAGGATTGATTTCTTCAACACTTTCATTGCTAAAACCATCCTTGCCACATTTGGGATTTTAATTTTGTACATTTTGGATTTTGATTTTGCTGAAAGATCTCTGCATACTTTTTTTTATTTTTATTTTTTAACCCTTAACCCTCCCCACCCCATGCTGTCGGCCGGCTTTGAACCCGTGATTTGTGTTTTTCATCTGCCACACCTTTGGCGTTAGAATCAGTTTATTGAACTCTGATCCAACTAGATCAACAAAGATTGATATCACATGTTGTTTCTCCGGAATGGTGTTTGGTGTTGCAAACCTGTAACCATTGTTTGCATGTTAGTGTCAGTTAATAAATATGGCCTAAATATGACTAAAAATAGGAGACTTTTTTCTTTCAGCAATAAAAAAAAGAAGCACAACACCTTGCTTTGGAGGCTCACAATGATTAAAATATTTTAGTCTGGTGAAGCATATCCAATGGGACCACCTTAATACCGGCCCAGAGGTCTTTAGTTGCCATCACATCATTTTGGAGTAGTTCAGAAGGGATACTAATATCCATGCACCCAACAATACCCAAATGTGCAAATCCTGATTGCTGACCAAACTAAAGAAATTGCTCTAAAATAGGGAGGGTCAAAAGGAGTTTAAAGAAAAAGGTCCATATATTGCAACATTGATCTTCCATCCATAAACACAAGAATCCAATACAAACACCATTTGAATGACAGAGGACATCAGGCTTTTCCTCAAGGATCAGACTGTCAGTAAAACTGAAACTACAATAGTTGATAATCGTCATCATCAATATATGCATACAAATTATTTATTAAGGAAATGCCTGAGTTTCTACCATCGATCCTTTTGCTTGCCAACTAGAAAAATTAAGAGGCTCCCACTGCTTCCATCTTCTCAGAATCAACAAGGAACCCGAAAATGTAACATTCATAGTCAACTATCTGTAATAGTATAAATGTAAATCTGTTCTCCACCATTGGTGAATTTCATGAGCCTGTTTAAAATCCGGTGATGGACTCAAGTTGACAGTCAAATTTGCAGATGGAATGAGGTGTAGTGGTTCTGATTCTTTCCCTAATGCATTCATAAACAGACCACCAATTGTGTTCTGGGTCGCCAACTTCCATATACCTCGAGCTCCAATCTCCTCCATCTTTTTCCTATGCTCAAAATACCCAACATACTCTGAACAGATAGGATCTGCTGGATTGACAAACAGGTTTGGGATCCAAGCAGACAATGCAACAAATGGGTCTTCTGATCGAGGTACGTGGCGATGACCCTTCACAGCTACAGAAAGACCTGCTGTGATCAGGCTGTTTGCAATTCGGATCCCATGTTTCAGCTTTTTATCCTTGATTTTTCCAATTGGTGCAGAAACAAATGGTGGATTGAAGAGGTATGCTTCAAGGAAAATACCCATCTTGCCCATGGTTTTTCCAGCAAGCATTGCTATGGCTGACCCCAGAGAATGACCTGATAACCAGATATTCAAGTCTCCTAGTGCTACCATGTTTCTAACAGCCTGCATCGCAATCTCCAAGCGGGTGGTTCTATGAAGTCCATTTTGGATGAGGTGGAGGTCCACTTTGAGGCCCTCTGAGAAAAAGTTTCCCTTGGTGATGGTACATCTGAAAGCAATGACATATCTTGGAGCACCCTCTTTGAATGGTTGAAAGTTAGAAACTAGGGGTTTAAATTCGTATATGGCACCACAGATGGAGGAATCAGCATCATCCACGAGCTCTCGAAATAGTTTAAAGTTGAGAAACTCCCACCATGGCCTAGCAAGAGCTTCAGACCCTTGCCGATTTTGCTGACGATCTCGCTCTAGGATGTAAACACCCTGAACCAAGCAGGCAGCAACCGATCTTCTGTGATATGCATTTTTCCTTCAGACCTTCAGACAGGCAACAGGAAAAGAAAAAAAAAATTAAACTCATACCAATACGCAAATGTAAGGAAGCACAAAGCAGTGGACTTCCAAATGTAACTCCAATGCAAAAATCACTTGGCGCATGCCTGACGAGAGACAATATCTATCCATTACAATATTTTTCTTTTTAATTATTTATTTGTTCTCAGTTTTGCTCTTAGTGGACCATTTAACTAATTATTGGAAAAAAAAAACTGTTCAACTTACAGGGCATAGTTAACACATTTATGTTAAGCAGCCAACGACCAGGTGTACATTGCGACATCGATTCTTTTTCTACCCTTTGTTAGTCTTCAATGCATATTAGACATCCACTATGATTTCCATTCAAATAAAAATTTAAAAGATAGTTCTCAATGAAACAAACAAACAACTTTCATATTTGGATTAATGAACTGAAAAAAAAACATTTTAAATTCTAGAACGGCCACAGGAATATTCTCAGTCAGTTTGTCCTGTGGCGAGGAGATTGGATTCGAAGATGATGTTATTCATATATGTATGTGCTACCATCTATTTTTATTACTTCTTGATGTCTAAAACACTAAACTCCCTCTTGAGACAAAAATTAGGAATTAATTCAGATTCAAAATGTAAATCACCCTTTAGTAAGGATATTTATTTTGGAAGAAAACGAAATAGGCAGCCATGAGAAGCTGACAAACAGCAGGTATAAGTGATGGAATGACGAAACAGAATGTGATTTTCAATATCATTCTATTTAATGACTTTATTATAAATATGATATGATTGGTATTTAGTGGGTAGTTAGTAGGATTATTTGGGCTGGGCTTACTAAAGTCCAGAATAGTAATTAGGGCACTAGCCATAATTAGGGTTAGGGTTAGTAGTTCCTTGCCACGTATGTTATTATCAAGATAAATAAGATGTAAGGCCATCAATACTGATTGAATATGAATAATTGAGATCCTAGTTATATTTAATTTTCTTAGATTTAGATTATTCTTGTTTCTTTGATTACATTAAAATAGGTATATATATTTTTTCTCCTTGGAAAAATAAAAGCCACAGGCACAAACAATCAAAAGATGAATGGATTGATCTTACATAGGTCACTATTGAACCCCAGCATGTGCAAATAAAAGTTTAAATTTGTCATACACAGGAAGCGAGGAGCTTATGATAGCTATAACAGCTGAAAAGATTTTATTATAGATATGATAACTTACCAATCAATAGCAGTGAGGTGCAAAGGTCCTGAAAGGCCAAATATTTCCCTCTCAGAAGACATCGCCCCTCGTGTATCTCTTTTTCATCTTCCTGAAATTTCAGAATGTATCCACATCAATCAGACAATATCCAAAGCATTGAACATTTCGGTACAGTATACATCATCTAGTGCATGTGATATTCATGGATGGGCATAAAAAAAATTCTAGCTACTCTCTATGATGTACACAACATAGCCAATCACTAAATACTAAAGCTCTTGGTAATTGATTTGTAGATATCAAAATCACACATACCCACTCATGGACTAAACAAAATATACCAACAATAAGAAGCAAAGCCCTCAACAACAACAACAACTAGTTTCATGCAATTGAATATGAGACTTGAAAAAACTTAGATATAAAAATAATAAAAGTTAATACAGATTTGTCTCCGGAAAACACAGAGGATAGTGGTTGACTCTAATGGGGACGTATTGTACAACATGAATGCAATTAACCAAGTAACGCTCCTGTTCAAAGAAAATGATCCATAGGAGATAGTGATCAGTCATCAGATGGAATTTTGTGGTCTCTACATCTTATTCTCTCTCTCACATTCAGACAGTTGAGAATACCTTGTTTGGCCCTGATCATATTTTTTGTGCTACTGGATTTCCCCATCAACCCAACAAGTGATTTTCTTCTATTTTTGTATATTACTTCATATACACTAATGAAAATTATGATATACATGGTTCTGACTTTCTCTGAGAGCCCAACAACAAAATTACAATCACATGGGATATTGTCTGCTGGCATGGGCTCTTCTGATGTAATCATAGTTATCAAAGTGTATATCAAAACCCAAATTTAAGAAATGTGTATTATTTTGAATATCGTAAAATATATTAAAAAACAATAATATTATATATAATATATAATTAAGACTTTTTAAAGCAAGAAGATCCAAAAAGCACTTTTTTTCATATAGTACCTGTGTAACATAAGTCAACTATAAAATGATCCATCATTTATATCCACAAAAGAAATCCTATGTGACTTTGCATCCCAATAAATAAACCTAGCAAGTATGACCTTGGGTGCCCAAAGCATTTTCAATTCCCACTATACACAAAAAGTAGCTAAATGCTAAATGTTTGAGAAAACAAACTTAACAAAAGATCCTTTGAAAAAGAAAACTACCTTGAAAACGACTTGAGATTTCGTGTGGTGTGGAGAAAGATATGATAATGTTGGTGGTTTCCTTACAAGAGAGGGTTTTTGTTTTGTTGTGTTTTGCTCTAAAAACACTCTTAGAGAAGATGAAATCTTTGATGCTTAACCCAAAAGGGGTAGAGAAGACATACTTAAACGGCTAAAAGTGGAAAATGTAAAACAAGGTGAACTTATGAAATTAAGAAACCAATCTTGATAATACGGTATGCACCATCTTGTACACACGGTATGTACTAAAACGTACAAATGGTAAGGTGCAAAAACAATACATACTTGCGGTATATACCATTTGGGTACTGGTACGATACATACCATATGACCATTTGGGTACCGATACGATACATACCATATGTACCGTTCGCCTTCAACAATTCTTCCTTACTCTTTAATACTATATAAAATGCGTCATCGCGGTTTTTAACTCTAACAGAAATCAGCTAAGCCAATTGAGATTTTAGGTTAACTCAACGTGCAAATTTAAAGGTTTCATCATAAAATTTGCAGCAGTTGGGGAGAGTTATTACATAGTTGGCTTGTGGAAGGTGCATTTCAAATACATAATTTATGAAAACAATTTTCTCAACTTTCTGCCAAATACATTTGTCTTACTACTGTATAACATGTTTTTGAAACATGAGCTTACAAATTTATCTTTTTGTCGTGCAAGCGTTTATATAGAAACACATCAAATTATGAAATATATGCACGCGAATCACCCAAGTCCACTTATATTGTACATAAACTTATTGATGCGATTCTCTCTCTAAATATGGACGTGGGCATCGTAAAGTAAGCTACAAAGAACACCCTAAAAAAATGCTCTTGCAAATGAATGCAAATGCAAAAGTTCAATGCATTAATTTACGTCGTTGGTAGTAATTAAAGAAAATTCATGCAAAGTTTAATGAGTTTTTGGTTTCTCTCCATGGTGTTGATGGTTGTAGTTGTAGGTGGTGGTTATGATGGTGTAGTGGCAGTGGTGGTGGTCATGTTATAGTAGTAGTGGCGGTGGCTATGGTGGTGGTGTTGTGGACCTGTGGTTATGCTACGGTAGTTGTGGTGGTGGTTGTGTGGTTATGCTATGGTTTTTTTGGTGGTGGTTGTTTGGTGGCGGCGGCGGTCATGGTGGTGATAGTGGTGCCTATGAAGGTGGTGGTGGTCGTGCTATGGTATTTGTGGTGGTGGTTGTGGTTGTGTTGATGATTGTGGATATGAAAGTGGTGGTTGGGATGGTTGTGTGGTTATGCTATGGTTGTTGAAGTTACCTAGTCTAAGCAAGGAATATTTTTGTTATAATGGAAATATGTTCTTGATCTATTAAAGGAAATTGGCATGGTTGGTTGGTAGCTTGTTGGTACGCCCATTGAACTTATGGCCTTGAGAAACTTCCAAATGAAGTTCCTACTGATAAGGGAAGATATAAGAGATTAGTTGGTCGTCTGATTTACCTTTCACATACTCGACCAGACATTGCTTATGAAGTTAGTGTGGAAGCCATTTTATGCACAAGCCGAGTGACACCCATATGAATGCTATTGTAAGAATTTTACGATATTTGAAGTCAACACGGAAAGGTCTTATGTTTTCTAAGCATAACCATGCAAATGTTATGGGATATTGTGATTCAGATTGGGGTGGTGTAGGAGACAAACGACGTTCAACTACTGGATATTTTACTTTTGTTGGAGGCAACATAGCTACTTTGAAGAGTAAAAAACAGAAGGTTGTTTCGTTGTTCAGTGCGGAAGCTAAATATAGGGCAATGGTTAAAGGGATACAAGAATTATTGTGGTTGAAACGGCTTGTGGGGGAGCTTGGTTTTCCACCTGAATGACTATGAAGTTATATTGTGATAACTCAACGATTCAGATTGCGGAAAATCCTATCCAACATGACCGAACTAAACATATAGAGATTGATCGCAATTTCACATATGAAAAGTTTGAAGAGAAGATTGTTGAGGTTCCGTATGTAAAAACCACATAACAATTAGCTGACATGCTCACCAAAGCCATTGCCAGTCAAGCCTTAAATGAATCACTTGTCAAGCTGCACATGTGTGATATCTTTGCTCCAACTTGAGGGCGAGTGTTGGCGTGGTCATAATGTCATCATAATGACGCAACCCTTGTACACCAAGATACAAAATTTGTTTCCTATTGTACACCAAATCACCAAGATTTTAAGATCTACATTGACTTGTAGAGTAATATATATACCATGTATTAGTTGATTGTAATCATATAATTCAATATACAGATCTATTTTCATTATTGTAATACAGCTAGAACTGATTGTGCTGGCCAGGGTTAGAAGACTTTGGTGGGGGGCTCACAAATTTCTTGGTTGTAGAAGGCATCATCAAGGATTTAGAGAAATTTAGGAAAAGGGAGAAGATCAAAAGTTTCTAGCAGGACACTTGTACAATGACTCCCTCCATTGCGAGGATTTTCTAGATGACTTCTCAATCTCCGCAAGTCAATCACATCCCATCAAGATTTTTCATTTTTTTGAAAGGATACTTTTGGTACTTTGCACTCAAAAGAAACTTGAAATAGTAGCTCAACATACTTCTTCAAAAGAGTGGGCGATCCTTTCCCAAACACCAGCAAAATCGTACTTGAACTGCAAGTAGCTCTTGCAATTCTAACTCAAATCATTTTATTTAGATTTTTTATGTTCTTGTTACTTGGTCTTTGGGGTGCCCATGCTTTGCAAAAAGTAGAGTTTTTATTTTTTTATTATTTTTTTATTTGTACGTGGGCATTATTATCCTAAACAAAGTTTTGACTCGAGATATTTAGAATAGAGAACACAGTTCCTGTGATTCCTGGCCAATTTGCTTGTCACATCAAGTGATCAAAGACCACTAACTTTTACATGGCCTGATTATCTACTCCATTTGGACCTTTCACATTGTTTCCGAGTTTTCCTGGTACTGCCTCCTATTTCTTTTCAATAACACTCAACCTAGGGTGAAAAGAAATAGGTTTACAAGGCAACTATCGCAAAACAACAAAGACAAAATTCATGAAAGACTCCTTAGCTTTTCAATGCATGACCAAATTTTGCTAGACAGGAAAAACTTAATGCAACAAATGATGCTCAAAGATTTGCCCATTTTCTATGCGAACGGTTCAAAATTTTATCAACAAAACTTCATATGCATACGAAATTTTCCATGGGAAACATATGCTATATACCATTAAAGGAAGATATAAGCTCTGGAATCAGAGTTCCAACAACCAATGAATAAATGGTTGACCTGAAACTCGGAAGATACTTCTGATGCTATAACAACAAAAATATTAAATAAGAAGCTTGATTTCCCACAACCATTACAAGTTCTTGTCCAATAGAAAAGCAGGTCCTTAACATCAATGTTTCTCGCATTTCTATCAACTTGCTTCCTATTTTCATTCAATTAACTCCACACCAATGTGCAAAGAGAATGAGGTGTTAAAGTCACTTACCCCTAGAAAAGAAAGCAAAGAAGCAGCAGTTTCAAAAGCTCACTAGCAATTTTTTTCTTTTTTAGCATAACCCAACTTCAGACAAACTCTGTCTAGAAGCAATACTAAATCTAGATTAATAAATACACCAAGCAATAAAGAATAGTCAAAAGTTGCCCATTTTCTAAGTTAAGGCAATAACATTTATCGAGGAAAATTTTCATATTCTTCTATTAACGTCAGAATTCACAAATATTCTCCATGTTGCCATACCAATTCCCAAAATCTAATATGTTCCCCTTTCCCAGCCTTAAATTTTTACCTATTGTCAAGTTCCTCCATACACAACATAATACTAGTCAAACCCTGCACCTCTAACAGTCTATCTCAACCCCACTTTCCTACATGATGAAAACCATTCTCGGTGCTACAACCTTCCTCCAAAACACGACGTCATTGGCAAATCTCCACAATCAACTTGCTCAAAAGGGCTTCATTCATGAAGCATCATATTTATTTGTGTACAACTCAGACCATCTCTCACCCCACCGAACAGAACTTTAGATGCTTGTCAAGATAGTCCCATTGGAGAATTTTTACCAGCACATACAAAATTTTAATCTAAATCAACAACATTGGTAGAGAGGACAGTTAACTACAGTCTTGCTTTTTTATTATTGTTGCTGCATAATTCATACTAACGTTTTGGTTAAGCAATAGGTGGCATTCAAAGAAAGGATTTTAGTACACTATAGTGAGACAAGAGATCTGCCACTTCAAAACTTTAACTAAAGACTATCTGTGTGGTACTCTGTATCCCATGTATGCAGATGCTACACGAACTTACCTGGAACGAGTATTGAGGTAAGATACTTTAGCAGTATGCGGTATGAGGGGATAATTTCATTTGGGACAGAGTTCTGAGTCATTGGTTGATGTGGAACTTTTATTCGAGACATGATTGGTAGTAGTGCTAAATGTAATTATACAAGTACGTAGTTATACACATCCAAAACGGTATATTGCACATAAATAGATTCATATTGCGTGTGTAATTAAATTTCCTATCTTTTATTTTTGTCTAAAACTAAAACTAAATAGCAAGTATTCCAATCTCTTGATGGAATTTATTTATTTATTTATTTATTTTTTTATGAAAGGCAAGCTGATAAAGATGCCGCAAGCTGGGTTTGAACCCATGACCTAGTGGTACCATCCGCCAAGCTCTAACTATCATGCCATTGGCCTCTTGATGGAATCTTTTATATAAGCATGCTTTGAATTTACATCCCATTTCTTAAAATGCCCATCCCTATAACTTTCACTGGAAAGAGATAGGAGAAGATATTTAAGGGATGACTCTTTTAGAATTCAAGTCTTCACTCTGAATAAATGAATATTTACTCCGATTTCATTAGCTATTGAGCCAATACCTTTAGTCACCTCCACCAATTATAGAGTTTCCGAACCATATGTTGCCCACCAATCAATAGCATCCATTGTTACAACATTTGTTTCCCTAGCATAACCACCCTTCATAAGACAAAAACAAATTGTTTGTGCAATTTTTGTTTCTTGTTAATATTCTGACTCTTGTTTTCTTCTGAAATGCTTCCATAACACTCATAATGACTTCCTTTCCTTGTTTTGATTTGGACTAGAGTTAAGGGTTCCAGCTGCTGCCAATGCAGCAAGATATCAAAGATCATTAAACCTTGGTGATAAGCCAAATCCAAGACAGTGCATGGGAATGTTAATTTTTTCCCTTCTTCAAACCGGCAACATTTGCCAACATGTTTTCCACCTTGCATAACGTATTTTATTCCACCATGTTGTCCATTTCACTCTTTTATGGACAATCGCCATCTTAATTTTAGTCAAGAAATATTTTTAATTGAGTGATTGCCAATTTGTTCTCCACATATTTTGGTTATTGTTACTTTTCTATAGTTTTTAGTTGTTTATTTCTAGAAATATTTTGTATTGAACTATATGACTATATAAGTCATATGTTTAGTTCTGGTACACCACTTCTGGTGAATTGGTGCGAGAATGCACTATGTTTTGGGTTGAGGTTCCTGGAATGCAGGTCGGTGAGGGATAAGGGAACTAGGTAATTATGACTTGAAGTTAATCCATGACATTGTTTGGAAATAATGGAGAAAACATGCAAGGAATCCCATCTCAATCTGATCCACATCTACTTATCTATATTGAATTACATACAATGTCCGCTTGTGCTTAAAAAATCTCCTAAAACTAAAATGAGACTTGCTGTTAGTTGTCCTACCTAGTCCCTCCACAACCAAAATGAACAAGAGAGGAGGGAGGGCCTTTGCCTCAAACTCCAGAAGCACCTAAGACCAAAAAAGACATTGAGAAAACATACCCTATGATCCAACCTCCTTCATATTTGCAATGTTGTACAAGGAGCTCAATTAATATGGTCCTGCGCATTTCCCAAATCAATTTTTCCAGTTGCATCCACTTTACCGCCACCCCATTTGACATAAATTGACTCTGATGTTTATCAACAAACTATCCAAAATTAGGTAACCCCTCATAAGAAATCTCCCTAATCACTTGATACCCAATTTCAGTTTCATGAATTAGAAGTTGATTACCCATGTCGTTTAGCTAGCTACTTCAACCTAACTTTCCATTTTGGGTTCAAAAAAAAGAAAAGAAGTCAAATGGTAACACAACCAAACAGCATTATTGTGAGAGAACAAATTTCACAACTTTTGAGATGCAATGAAACATTGGTAAACATTTCACTTTGAAAATTTACAGAAATGCAATTAGGGTTTCAGGAGAAGATGAGTAATCGGCTGAAGAAGAAACAGACCAGAGAGTAGCAACACAGTACCTTAAACAAAAGCAAGAAGAGCTTCTTTAAACAGACTTTCCAGATAGACGAATTGCTCAAGAGTGAAACAATGGCGAGAAAGTCTTCTTCTTCTTCAGATCAGAATTTTGTTTTGTTTTGTTTGATGAAATTTGAGTTTGGAGAAGAGAAGGATCGTCCAACTGCCAAGTAAAAGTTCGACTATTGGAAAGGAGCAATTCTAGCTGGCCTGGGAAAACCAGCCTGGTTTGCTGCCGGGCCGGGGGGGGGGGGCAAAAATGTATTTTCGCCTCTCAGGCAGCAAACCAGGTTGGTTTCCCAGGCCAGCTAGAATTTCTGATTGGAAAGCTCTCTTGCGTCTTAAAACGGATAGATACATGTTACTAGCACCCTTTTTCCTGTCTCAGCCCCGTCTTCACCGACATTGGTTTCGTAAATTATTAAATTTGTCAATTTTGAGAGAGAAACTTCCATTGGTCTTGGGCGAAGTCCTCGCATTTCCCAATGCCAACGGTGAAAACAAATTTTTTTTTTGGACAGATTTGTGTAACTTTAGTATAATGGCCATAATTTTCTCATTTCAAAATATTTTCAAGTGATTCAAATTATGTTTATTAGATAACTTAGAGTACCATAATTTTTGTGCGTTGATCAGCTTGAGAATCGGTCTTGATAAATTACATAAGTTGGCCGAAAGTCAGGGACACTACCCTGTTTTCATTGCAAGACATATTTGCGCGACTTTAGTAAAATGACCATAACTTGCTCATTTCAAACATTTCGAGTGATTCAAATTGTGTTTATTTGATAACTCATAGTAATACAATTTTCGTATTTTGATGACTTTAGAATCGATCTCGATCGAGCATATAAGTTGGTCGAAAGTCAGGGACACTATCTTGTTTTCACCGCCAGACAAATTTACGCGACTTTAGTAAAATGATCATAAATTGGTCATTTCAAAACATTTTCAATTGATTCAAGTTGTGTTTGAAATGTTTGAAAAATTCAATTTATGCAGATGAATATGTGGCAAAATTGTGAATAGAGATAAAAGGAAAAAAAATAGACACAAAAGAATATTAATAATAGAAGATAAATAACATGTGTGTGTGTGTGTGGGTGTGGGTGCGTGCATAATGCTTTAACAAAAAAAAACAACAACTTCAAGTCTTGTTGTACTCACAATGTCATAAACTATAAAAAGAAATCATAGTTACCTACAATAAATACTGATGATATACAAAAAAAAAAGGCCAATCATCATGGTCTCACACATGGCATATAGTTCTATCACGAGAACACAACGCCCGATCTGTTGGGCCAATTCATAAAGCTTAAAGAGACTGAGGCCAATTATGGAGGCTCAAACTAGGCCCACATCTAAGGAGGCGTAAGCAGGATGCAAATTCAGTCCCAGATGAATCAAAGCCCAAACCCAAGCCCGTTACACGTTTTCTCATAAAAAGGAAGAACGTTGCACCAAGAAAGAGTCGTGGAGGGACCTACGCTCCACGAACACATATCTCTTAAGGAGGGGACTGTTACAGAAACATCTCATTCCGTTGTGCCTCGCATGCTTAAGTCACGCAGAGAGTTAACTACGACCATTATAAAAGGTAAAAAGAATATTCGACAAAGGTATGCAACTTTAATTGAATTTTGTCCAGATTTACTTCCTTCTTCTAACGGAGTTACTGACTTAAGCATCAGAGTGCCTTCGGCCACCAAAAAGATGGTCCTTGACAGTCTAACAGTGGTTTTGCAGGTCAAACTCACAGGAGGATGATTTCTGGACGCATCAGTTTGGCGTTGTCCGTGGGGAACGACGAGTTCATTTCTAAAACAAAACACACGTAACAAAGCTCACCACAACCTAGCAAAAGATCAAAGAAGCCATTAGAAGGAATAATGCAGTCTACAGACCCCAAATCCAGTAATGATCGTGACAACTCTCCCATTGATACATCGCTAACAGCTCAAGGAGAGGATGCAACCCGAAACACTGAACCAATAGCATCCGAGAATGCGGATCCACTACACGCAATAGTTCAGATGGCTCAGACAACCATCGATGCTGCCACGGACCCTCGGGTAGACTTGCTCGTGGCCCAGATGAAATACATGACAGAGAAGCTGGAAAAGATCACATAGGAACGCGTTCAGCAAGCCGACCCTACTCCAGTACTGCCTCAACAAACCTCCACTAATCGAACTCAAGGGAGTGACGAAGCCTTAGCGGAACCCCAATAAGGAAACCTCGAGAACAACAAACTCAACCAAGACAAAACTCTGCAATGCGGCGGAACGGTTGCTGAGATCCTGTTCAGGATCGAAGTCACGAATCCCAATGTACTATATAAGTTGGCCAAACCACCATTCTCTGACGAACTCATGAAGAAGGCAATGCCGAAGAAATTCATTCCGCTGAAGTTTGAAGTATACGATGGTACCACCGATCCGACTGATCACCTAAGACATTTCCACCACATGATGGCTCTAAAAGAAACCACAGAATCGATCCTGTGCAGAATGTTCCCAACTAGCTTCACATCCATAACAATGAACTGGTTCAACAGCTTGCCACCGAGGTCAATAAATTATTTTCAGGCCTTAGCCACTGCTTTCATCACCAGATTCATCGGGAGTCAACGGATGAGGAAAAGACCCTACTACCTTCTACACATCCGACAGAAGCCAGAGGAAACAATACGAGAATATGTTACCTGCTTTACCAACGAGCTAACAATGATTGATTGATGCAGCGACGACACGGCCGCCACAACTTTTATCGCCGGATTGACAAGAAGCACTTTCATCGATGCCCTCAATTTGGAACCTCCAAAAGGCATGGCAATCTTGTTGAAAATAGCACAAAACATATCACACTCGAAGAAATGAAAGCTGCGAAAAGAAAGAATGACCAGGAGAGGGAGAACCATTCGAAAAAACGAGAAAGAAAATATGAAAGAAGACGAGATATCGGATCACAGGAGGACAACAGTCATTTAAACAAGCATCGGAGCGATGGACGCATGGAGCCCAACTAGCAGGAATCCAAGAAATCACAATCGGTACGACCCAATCATGAGCGAATAACCAACTTAATGGAAGGAGTATAAACCATACACAACCCTAAAAGCAAGCCGGACCGATATCTTAAAACACATATCAAATTGGGAGAATGTCAACTAGCCGATAGGATGAAAGGAGTCCCGAAAGGACGAGACAAGAACATATACTGTTCATTCTACAAGGATCACAAACATGATACCAATGACTGCTACAAACTGAAGGAAGAAATCGAACATTGGATCCAGAGGGGACGACTGGACGTGTTTCTCGGCATATCAGACAAACAGTTCAAAGGCAAAGAAAAGGCGGACACAATAGCCACAGGATAAAAAAAGGAATTGATATATGCTCTACACCGCATTCACCCTGGGAAGGAAGCACCTCTCATCCGAATAGACCTATATTGAAATCAAAAGATCAACGTTTCAAAGATCTTAACAGTAGAGACAAATTTGACCAAAGTCGCTTATAAAGAAAATAGCAAACTCCATCAGGCCTTAACAAGCAGTGCCAAAAGGGGAGCGATAACTACCCAAGCCAATAAGGTCGTAAATTAGAAGGAGTAGCGGAGGCACGGACATCAACACAAGGATAAACACTAGCAACCTAAGATTAAAAGAAGAAACGTCTCTACAATGTAACAGAGCCATTCCAGGAGAACGACTGCTAAAATGGTCAAAGAATTAATAAAGTTTCATTTTCATAATCGACGTCTCACAAAAGCAAAACAGTTTCATAGCACAACTATGAAAAACAATCGGTGCAAGAAGTTTAAAAGAAATCAGGACGCAAGTCAGATACTCACAATGAACTTCTGGTCTAATCAACAAAAAAGTAAAAGTTGGACGAACGAGTCGACTAAATAAAATGACTTCAAGTTGACTAGAATGTCGCACAAAACGAAGCAAAATATTGGATATCCGAGTCAAACTAAAATAGAAACTTTGAATCGATCGAGGTGTCGAGTTAACGAAGTAAAAGTTGGATGAACAAGTCGACTAAATAAAATGACTTCGAGTCGACTAGAATGTCGCACAAAATGAAGCAAATGTTGGAAACCCGAGTCAAACTAAAACAGAAACTTCAAATCGACCGAGGTGTCGAGTTAACGAAGTAAAAGTTAGACAAACAAGTCGACTAAATAAAATGACTTTGTATCGATTAGAATGTCGCACGAAACGAAGCAAAATGTTGGACGCTGAGTCAAACTAAAACAAAAACTTTGAATCGAATGAGGTGTCGAGTTAACGAAGTAAAAGTTGGATGAACAAATCGACTAAATAAAATGACTTCGAGTTGACTAGAATGTTGCACGAAACGAAGCAAAATGTTGGACACCCGAGTCAAACTAAAACAGAAACTTCGAATCGACCGAGGTGTTGAGTTAACGAAGTAAAAGTTGGACGAACAAGTCGACTAAATAAAATGACTTCAAGTCGACTAGAATGTCGCACAAAACGAAACAAATATTGACACCCGAGTCAAACAAAAAACTTAAACTTCGGATCAACAGAGACGTCGAGTTGACGAAGTGAAAGTTAATAGGTAAAATAATTCCAAGACGACTTACACCAACAAAACAATTCGAGCGAACGAATCAATGGAGCAAAAACAACTTTGTGTCATGATGAGATCGAACGGACGATTCAACAAAGTAGAAAAACAAATGAAACGACTTTCCACAAAAATCCGGAGACAACAAATACAAAATCAAGACATGCATATTGAAACATGGGGAAACTCAAATCACCAAAAGATTGCTACAAACATATTTGTGGAACATCAAATAAAAATTATCAAGACAATAATAGATGAACAAAGTCGATACAATGGAAAATAGAGAAACTGATTCTTGTCATTCAAAATCTATTCGATTACATTCAGCAATAGCAATGGAAGACTAAGGGGAAAGATCTACAATGTCTTCAATACCACCTACAGGAGCCGAATCACCAGCATGAACTCTCTATTCCAGAGGAAGAAGCAGTTCTTCAGCCATTGGGACACCCGGAAGTTATTCAGCGGCACTTTCCACGTCCTCGAAAGTCTCATAAACCAGATGACAATACTGGGACAAATCGACACCAAAACCCTCAATATAGTTTAAAAGTTCAATCTGACCATCAACAACGCGTTGCTGGTCTGCCACCTCCATAACTTGGAGTCTATTCTTAACAGAAGCAAGCTCACTTCTTGCAGCGATAAGTTGGCCCTCGACAGTAGTGAGCATCGCGGAGGAATCAGCCTTGACCTCACTAATCGAAGACAACAATTGCTCCACCATTTTCTCCGCAATATCGCGATTGTTAGAATGCTCTATCATGGCCTGCGCAGCTTCGTCATGAGACGACTTCTCAGAAGAAAACTCTTTCTCCACATCAAGCAAACGAGTGCGGATGCTCTCTAGGTCAGCTCTCAGAGATTCGAGTGCGGACACAGATCGATCCTGTGCACCCTCCACCTCAGCCAACGACGCCCGAGCAACCTCAGCCACCTTGGTTCATTCAGAGCATCGCCCTTTTAACGCGTCATACTGATAAAGAGCATGGGAGAACACCAACAGCAGCACATAATGCTTCTTCTCCAAAGAAATCATGAGACTGTGATTGACCTGATGACTCAAGCCATCACTCTTTCATAGGCAAGATGAGTCATCCTCTCCATTATAAGCCTAACACCATCTTCAAGATGAAGGTTCGGATTCAGCAAGAACATCGAGGGCCCCTCCACCGACCTCTTGTGCCATTCATTTATCAACTTGACACCAAGATGAGCGAACCAACTGAACTTACCATCCAATTTAACCCGAATTTCCTCAGAAGAAGGTTCCTTCCAATTGACACGCGAATGAAGAATGCAAGGATCAGGTAGTATGGAGGAACAACCACCACCCACAACTAGGAAAGACTAAGAAACAATAGGAGAACCTCCATCACCCTCTTGTTGTCCAGCAAAAATGGAACGGGCAACAACAGACGAACGCAAGTAAGCTGCGGAAGAAGGAACATCTATCTCTTCGCTAGTAAGAGGGGAAGGAGGAGGACAAAGCTGTAACTCAGGGACCAAACCTCGACTGCCAAGTTATTCAGATTGAACAACAACAAACTAGAGCATCTTATCATCCAAGGACCGAGGATCCTTATCGGAACACTCGACAATGTCAAGGCCACCATAAGTAGAGAGAAACTTCTTTTCACCATCGTCCAGCGGACGAACAATATCCTTCTCACTCTTCTCCAGAGCCAGTTTCATCTCCTCCGCCTCCTGTAGAGAGCAACGGCCCTCCCTCGAAGGATCTCTATCCACAGAATTCGAATAAAGAGCCGTGCGATACACAAAATCAACAAGTCATTTTTTCTTCGGCACACGGTCAGAAGACATAAACAACCATTTTGACGGACTAACAGGCATCGCTACCTTCCTCTTTTTAGAGGGACCGATAGCAGTGCGGATAGGAGCATTGAGATCTGTAACATCAGGGCTCACTTTCTGATCGATGATCGCTTCATCGACAACAACACGGGCATCGATCTTGGCAGCTTGCCTCTCAGTCAACAAAGCCATTTCGGTCTCATTCATGATGTATAAATCATTGCGCCTCACCATATCATCAGTAAGATAGGACTCCAACGGAACCACTGAAAGCCCTAAAAAGTGCTCGCTGATAATCTTCTCATCAACAGTCAGTTTCATATTCCAATGTTTAAGAGGATCTCGAAAAGATCTTATTATCGGAAGACCGTGCAAATTGAAGTGGCCAGAACCGACAGACGCACAAAACCAATCCCGCGACCGACCCCAGATGTCGTCATTAAGATTACCAAAACACGCAGGAGAATACAGAAAACATGTATGATTGGGCCTCGTAGGGGTGGGCACGGGATGGGACGAGATGGACCCATCCCTATCCCATCCCATTCATTCGGGATCGGGCGGGACGAGATGAGCACGTACTAAATAGTCTTCCATAAAAAAATAATCTCACATTACCCACACTCCAATAATGTCAAATTTATATACATATAAGTTACATCATAAATAATAATAGATAGTAAATAAATAAATATTAAACTTTTTTTGGAAGACAAATAAATATTAAATTTCATTTAGAATTAATGATTCAATTCATTTAGATTTCATATAGAATTTCATCTTACATTGATTTAATTTCAACACATCCTAAACTTTAATTTAGAAGAGTATTTTGATTAAAATTAATAATAATACATATTAAATAAATAAATTCGGGACAGGACGGGATAGACGGGATTGAAAATATCCATCCCGATCACATCCCACTCTAGATCGGGACGGGACAGGATCATGATGAGTTTGATCAATACCAAAAGGACCCAAAAAAATCGAGATGAGATCAGGACGGGTTCGGGATCGCGGGATGGGATGCCCACCCCTAGGGCCTCACGCTGAACCCCACCAAGGATTGCAAGATTCGAGGGGTTAAAGAGATACCTGAGAGAATTACCCTAGCATTCATGGCAGCCATAACCCTCCAGCCGTTCGGCCTCATTTGAGCAGGAGGAATACCCAAGAAGTCCAGATATGACAAGAACAACTCCGGAATAGGGAACCGAAGACCGATGTAGAACATTCGAGGATAAAAGGACGATATATCCTTTCCTCGGGCAACAAGTACTGTCGGTTTTGCGAGGATGAATGATTTCAAGATCCTCAGGCAAAGAATAGTTGGAATGGAAACTATCCAGAATAGCCCGGGAGGCTTTATTTGGAGAAAAATTAGCTTCACAAGTGGAAAGCTGATCACCAACCAACATGTCGCCAGCAGGCATCGCAAGCAGGGAAGAACGAACGAGAAAAAAAAATAGTTGAAGAAAGAAATAACACTAAAAATGGTGTAAAGAAAGAAGGTGAGTAGCCACCGCGCCTTTTAAGCAACTGGAAAATGAAGAGACCGCTCACGAAGTGACATACGTGACATAATGGCGCATTGAAAATATGAGCGAAAATGAACAGACAATGAAATAACCAAAACAATCAGGAAATTAAAAGTTATTAGGCATCAAGTTCAGTGCAAAAACATAATCAAAATACCAGAGGCCACACAGTTAGTGGATATGCAAACATACCCACTAACTAAGGGGAAGTTGTTCATGATACATAAAAAAAAACCAATCATCACGGCCGTATATGTGACAAAAAGTCCTATCGCGAGAACACAACGCCCGATCCGTTGGGCCAGCTCATAAAGCTCAGAGGGATTGATGCCAATTATGGAGGCCCAAACTAGGCCCACCTCTAAGGAGGCGTTAGCAGGATCCAAATCCAGGCTCAGACGAATCAAAGCTCAAACCCAAGCCCGTTACATGTTCTCTCATAAATAAGAAGAACGTTGCACTAAGAAAGAGCCGTTGAGGGACCTACGCCTCCACGAATGCAACTCCACTAAGGAGGATACTATTACAAAACATCTCATTTCGTTGCGCCTCACATGCTTAAGTCACGTAGAGAGTTAACTACAAACATTATAAAAGGTAAATGGAACATTTGACAAAGGTATGCAACTTTAAATAAATTTTGTCCAGATTTACTTCTTTCTTCTAACAGAGTTACTGACTTGAGCATCGGAGTGCCTTCGACCACAAAAAGGTGGTCCTTGGCAGTCTAACAGTGGTTTTACAGGTCAAACTCACAGGAGAACGATTTCTAGATGCAACAAATACGACATTGCAGAGCTCACACACTACCCAATAAGTACAGGTTACCATAGACATGGACTTTGTAGCTCTTGGTTTGAACATCGTGATGGCCAAAATACATCGCTTCACCACGATAAAGTTTGATGAGAATGGGCCTACATATACATATAAAAACACCTATCATCTTAACCATCGAGGTTTGTTGTGAAACTTGAACTTCTATTGTTGTGAAAGATTAACTTCTCAAGCTTAAATAAAGAATTATTAAGATAGAAAATCTTTACGATTAAACACAACATGAACCCCGTTAATCCATTATAACTTTGTTTTAGTCTAAAATGAAAAGGTGGTAATGTCGTGAAAAATTTATATCACATATTTTACTTCTCGATGTATGAACGATACGACTGATGCAGCAATTGGTGACAAGTTTAGAAACACCAATGCACATGGGTGGAGCTAGAAAATTCAAATGGGTGGGGCACTATTTATTTATTTATTTTTAATTTGAAAAATAAGTAAATAAATTCAAAATCATAGTTTTTTAAACAATAAGTTTATTGACATTATGTGTTTTAGTTATTAATAAATAATCAGTAAATAACAACTTTTTGTTTTGAAATAAAGCATGTAACAATTTCATTGCAACTACATGATTTTAAACTTTAAAAATTTAACTTATACACTGATATTTAAGAAAAAAAAAGCACTAAGTTTATGTATTTGTTTGTTTGGTCATAGTGTCACAAACGATTTGTGAATTCATTTGAACTTTGGTATACTTAGTTCTAGAAGTAAAGGTATGTAAATTGGAATTCATAATCACTAATCTTTTACTGAAATATAATTCTATAACTATTGGTGTCCCGTGTCGACAATACCTTTTGATATTTGGGCCTAACTATGAAAATAAATTTAAATAATTTTTTTCTAAAAGAGTGCCCGAATACAACTTTATTTTTACAAGAAGGGCCTAGCACGTACAAAATTTCATTGGCTCTTGTTAAGATCATATACAAACCTTGTTTATAGAAAATGGTTTTCAAATTCGGGGTGGGCGACTTTATCCCTCACACTTCTTCATGAGAGTATATATGGGAAACAAATTATCTTTCTATTTCTACTTTGTGTTTCTATGACACAATTTATTGGAATGTTTAGTGTCAATTGCACAACTTGTATTTCTTTTTTGAGGGTGGTTAAACAATGAGCATTTCTTTGATTTATATGTCGGTGTAAAATTCAATGAGTGCGTGACTATATTTTGGTTTTCTTAAAAATGGCTTATTTTGTTGTTTCATTGAAGAACAAATTAATGTTGTATCCTATTTTAGATAAGGTAATGGAGTAGAGTGAAAATATCTGAAAAATGTGAATTCAACAAAGAGTTGGTACAATCGAAATAAACAATTGAGTAAATGTAGCGACTCAATATAAAATACAATCGGAACTAAAAGTGACATCATTCCATGAAGATGTTTGCGATTGTGTAGTAGGCAAGAAGTCTATCATCTTACATTGATTTTAGAAGGAAGGAAACAACCAACACTCAACTAAACCTGTGTCACTTGTGGTTCGGATGGTCCATAGCCAACTTAGACGTTTGCCTTGGACATTTATAAAGGATCGGATCAAACCCATTCCAATATGTTGGTGGGTGTCTTTGCGTGGTAAAACAACTCTTCGCCACTTCTGAAAGGAACCTCCCTTGCACACTGTAATCCCAATTCCAACACTCCCTCAAATCCCAATCCTAGAAGATATGGTTGCTATAGACTATAGAACAAAATATGGTAAATGGATTCATTATCAGGCATTTAATACACATTATCTGAGATGATTCATGATTGTTCTCTCCTTGGGAAAATGTTGGGCAAGAACTTAGTTCAATATCAGGATCCACACCTTGTTAAAGAAATTTGTCTACTTAATTAGTAACTTTGGGGGAAAATATCAGGTGAAGACTGTTTGATACGGGTCTCCACACCCTGTTGAAGTCATTTGCTTTAGCTATAAATCAGTGTTGGTAGCATCATATATTTCTAGGCGTCTCCATGTTTATTTGCATGACTTATAAATGGTTTGTGATTGGAATTTACAAGTGGCTATAAGCAAGTGCTTATAAAAATCAAGCCACCTATAGCTACAAGACCTTATAAGTTGTAGTAGGTGGTCCACCACTTACAAGTGCTAGGCAGGCCGCTTATATGTGGTGCAAACACCACCCTAGTTACCTTAGTAGAAAGATGAAGGTTTTATGTCCAGGTTTCTTCTTGTTTCGAAAAAAAAAAATGAACCATATACTACTTCAATCATTTATTGAATTAAGATGATCTACACTTCCAAGAAAATTGAATAACTCTTAACAATGTTTTTACCTGTATGTTGAATCAGGGCGGTGAACCTGATTTGACTACTGCAGCAAAGATGGTACTCCATGAGTGGTAGAGAGGTCGGATACCTTTCTTTATTATTATTTTTTTGGTAAGAGTGATATGCATTAAGAAATTAAGGAACATACATAGGCTCCCTTACAAAGGAAGTGAGTACGTGAGCCTCACAGTTGAGGTCTCTACTTATATACAGATAATGCCAACTTTGCAACAAAAACAAGAGACGTTTAATATTCTAAAAAAGAGGTTCCCAAGGCCAGTCTAATACAAAGGAGGAGGTGCGACCTTCTGACATAAGCACTTCTTGAAGGTTAGCCGAATCACAAAAAACCAAACCACATCGCTACCGTTGCGCTTGAATTAACATGAGCGCCGCTTCACCCGCAAAAAAATTCCGCCATCGTACTGTTGCTGACCGTACCAGGAATCGTGCTCGCCACTGAAGCTACAGCTTGGCCTATGAGATTCATGAAAATAATACCCAAATAGCTCTGCTTTGTAGAATCATGAAAACAAGCATCGAAATTAACAATCACTGTATCAAGATCAAGCTGGTCAAAACCTTGGATACAACTATTGACTCTGTGAGACTTGGCGAACTGAAGTTGAGTCTGCATCAAGTATACCAAGTTTGCAAACTGTGGCTCACGCCCTGCCGCATGCTGATGTGAATGGGTAGTAGGAGCTTGGGAGTGAGTATCAGTACGAGCCGTACTGACGATCTGGTGCATAGATTGAAGAATCACCTCGAGGGTGTTAGAGGGATTAACAAACCATTGAGCTTTCCATGCAGACCAAAGTTTAGACAAGGTCGAATGGAATTCAGCGGTGCTAAATTTGGATTTATTAAAAATGATGTTGTTCCTCATCTTCCAAATAGTGAGAAGGA
This sequence comes from Berberis vulgaris, assembly GCA_963556465.1. Taxonomy (NCBI): domain Eukaryota; kingdom Viridiplantae; phylum Streptophyta; class Magnoliopsida; order Ranunculales; family Berberidaceae; genus Berberis; species Berberis vulgaris. The sequence continues at coordinate 29,041,158 of OY747131.1, forward strand.
TGGCTAGGAATTGAGACAACATCTCTTCAAAGGATTGGGGGTGAGCCTTTGCCAATTGCCACATAAACTTGAAGAAACTCAGGACAGAAGCTGGTTGAAGGGAATGAGTGTGCCAGTCAATAGGGAGAGGTGAGAGAAGCCAAAGGTGATTGGTGAGAGGACAAAGGAAGGAGAGATGCAGGATGTCTTCCGCCTGGTTATGACAGAAAGCGCAAATATTATCCAATGGAACATGAACCCTAGACAGGTTGGACAATATGGGCAGCAAGTTTTGATTGACTTTCCAGAGGAACATAATGGCATTAGGAGGCGCTTTCAAATGCCAAATATGATGCATAATTTTTGGCTCCAACGAATAGTTGGGTGGGGAAAACAAGGAGCTGGCATCCTGGCATGAAGCGAAGATCTTAGTAGCATTTTTCACAGAGAAAACTCCTTTCTTATCTCCACTCCAGATAAGACGATCTGGGCGAGATGTAGCCCGGACACAGATACTTAAAATATCCTGCACCACAGGGGCCGGGAGCAAGGAGTTAAGAACGGGTTCATTCCAAGAGATAGAGGAGGAAAAGAAGGTCGACCAGAGATCAGAGAAACGTAAATCAGTTGCCGAGGGATCCGACACACAATCCACAAGGAGTAAGCCAGGTTTGACCCATGGTTCTGTCCAAGGGTTAACCTTAGCCCCAGAAAGCACCTGCTAGTGAAGGTGAGGTTTCATGGCATGGTAAGATTTCAGGATACCTTACCAAGCAAAAAAAGGCAAGGGTTAGAGAATTAGAGATTTGTGATAAGGTCTTGGAATGTTAGTAAATAGATTTGAATATCCGAGACCTAAGTGATTGAGTAGAGGAGAAAGAGTTCCACACATGCGTAGCCAAGAGGGCTAGATTCTTGTTCCTAGAATTAGGAATATTGAGACCGCCCAAGTGTCGAGGGGCGGTGATTTTGTCCCATGTTTAGAGATGTTTTGCCCGGCTCTCTTCATGACCGTTCCACCAAAAGTCCTGAGCCAACCTATCTATATGGTCAGTAATTCCAATGGGGAGAAGGATTGACTGCATAGTGTAAATGGGGATAGAGTTGAGAGCGACTTTTATCATAACCGTTCTGTCGGCCTGAGAGAGGACCTTAGATTTTCAATAGGCTAGTCTACTAGAAATTTTGTCTAAGATAAATTGGAAATCTGAGGATTTCTTCCGGGAGAAAGTCAGAGAGGACCCCAGATATTTTTCTTTATGAGAAAAGGACTTGGCTCCCAAAATTTGAGAAATCAATTTCACACGTTTGGGGTGCACATTCGAGCTGAAGAACACGTTTTGGGCCCGAAGCATTGCAATATTGATTGAGGATATCTTTGACCGCATGGGCTTCGACAAGGGAAGCCCGACAAAAGATAAGAAGGTCTTCCTCATAGAGAAGGTGACCTATCAAAGGGGAACGCCTTTTAATCTTGATGCCATGAATGGTACCATTTTCATCTACAGTAGACAAAAAGCCTAGAGAGGGCTTCAACCATCAGGATGAAGAGGTATGAGGATAGAGGGTCACCTTGACGGAGACCACGGGAGGGAGAAAATGAAGGCAGGGGCGCCGTTCAAGAGAACTCGAAGGGAAGTGGTTGAGATCCACTGATCAACTGAGGAGACCCAATCCGACGAGAAACCCAATTGCTTGAAAATCTGAAAAAGGAAAGACCATTCCACCAAATCGAAGGCTTTTGCCATGTCAAATTTGAAAGCCATCCATCCTTGTTTCTTCTTGTCGAAATGGCGCATTTGGGAAAAGGTCTCATGGGCGATAGACACATTATCATTGATGAATCTACCTTGGAGGAAGGCCCCTTGATTGGGGGAGATAATGGTATCCAAAAAATGCTTTAGCCTATTTGCCAAAATCTTGGAGATAATCTTATAAATAACATTACACAGACCGATAGGCCGAAAATTATTCGGGGTCGTAGGGTTACCTACTTTCGGCAAAAGGGCGATGAATGTCTCATTAAGCTTCGAGTCCAAGATTTTAGTGGAAAAGTTGGAGAATAGTAGGATCCGGCTGAGGGTGAGAGGTGCGGAAAATATTTGAAAAATAATGAGAAAGGATCCGACTCATCCCTTCGGGAGTGGATTGCCACAAATCATCGTGGTATTTGAGACACAAAATAGCATTAGATTTGTGACGCAAAATTGCAGAGAGATGGAAAATTTTAGTATTTCTATCCCCTTCTGAAAGCCACGAAATTTCAGATTTATTGCGCTAGAAAAGCTCCTTCCTGATCAAAAGCTCTTCAAGACACGCCTCTAGAAAAGCCAAGGATGAGGCATTGAGTCTAACCAAAGGATCACTGTGAATAGCGTCAATAGCGCACGAGTTTTGAGGATACAAGTCTGGATGTTACGAAAATCAAATTTGTTTCATCTGGTAAGAGCATGACTAAGATTTTTAACCTTGGTAAGAAAGACATGAGCTGGAGGTCCCTGCCTTGTGAGGTTCCAAGACTTAGAAATAATAGTACGACACCCTGAATCCCGAGCCCACATATGAAATTTTTTGAAAGGTTTCAGGGACGAAGTAGGTTGCGACACTAATTGTAAAGAGATCGCCCTGTGATATGAGGATGGGGCGTGTATCGACAGACAGGTGGCTGAGCGAAATAGAGTCAACCAGTCTGTATTCACAAGTACCCGATCCAGCTTAGCTTTGATACTATGTCTGTCTTGACGCTTATTGGACCTGGTGAACTGGGACCCTTTGAGAGGTAGGTCCAACAGGTGATGAGTATCAACAAATTTCCTGAGATGATTGAGCGAAGCTAAAAAAAGTGCCACACCCCCAACTTTTTCCAAGGGGTCATATATGGCATTAAGGTCGCCTATAAACATCCCGTGGAGAGGTTGGTAGCTGTAAACCTGAAGCATACTGTTCCAGAAATGGGCCTGACGCGCCGGATTAGGTTCACCATAGACAAATATAGCCAACCAAATATCAGTAGCATAGTAATCTGAAATAGTGCAATTAAAGTAATATTTACAATATGAAAGGATAGAAAGATTGATACATTCCTTCCAAAACATAACTATACCCCCTGACTGTCCTGATGCTGGAACTGAGAGACCATGTCAGAAGCCTAGTCTTTGGCGAGTACGGTCCATCTGGGAGACAAAAAGAGAATATCAACATTGGGCTGAGCGGAGAGGGTCTTTATGTGCCGGAACGTTTTGGTAAACCCGACACCTCAAACGTTCCAAGCAAGAATCATAATAACGGGGGCGACTTGGCATAGGAAGTTGCTGAAACCTGAGTGGCGGGAACCTGAGATGTGGGCACGATAGAGAAGTTCAAGACTGTCGTAGTAGTGATTATTGACTTTGTTGACGGGAGTGACTCAGTTGGAGAGGATGGCTCACAGGCACGAGACTGTTTCTTCGGAGTATTGTGTCCTTCAAAGACCTCTAAATCAGGTTGCATTTTCCTCTTGCCAATCTGCACTGTGGCATATCTACGGGCTTGAGCCACCGAGCTAGCTCTAATGGAGGATCATGAATCTTGCTCATTGCTATAGGAATAATGACAGAGGAATTATCCCAGGTAGATGCCGCTGTCAAGGATGGTGGTGGAGCCTTGGAACGACTATCTTTAGCCCTAGAGGCTCTGACTGTTTTCTTTGCCTGTGATATAGTCAAAGTCTGAGGGGCATTACCACCCTGTGGAGCGTCTGTGGGAGTGTGATTGTGGAAACTCGCTTCTTGTAATGGAGAAGACATAGGAGCCAAGGTGTGGAGAGGAAGCATGGCATAAGCGAAGAGGTAGCAGTGGACATTAATTGAGCCTTAGCCATCACTACCACAAAATATCTCATTTTTGGCGGAATATAAGTGCCAAATAAAATCTCTTTCTGGCGGAAAAATACTTAATCTGCCAGAGAAACATTGCAGTAGTGGATAAAATAAGTGCCACGTATATAAGTGCCAATAAAGGTCATTCTGGCGGATAAATATCTTAAGCCACCATAAATAACTAAAATTTAAATCCGCTAGATATAGTATTTCTGGCGGATAAGCGCCACAACAATGTCGTTTCTGGTGGATATAAGTGCCACAAATACATCAATTACGGTGTATATAAGTGCCAGAAATACTTCATTTGTGACGGATGTATCCGCCACAAATGACACATTTCCAACAATATAATCTTTTCTGGCACTTATATCCCCACTATAAAAAATGATATAATTAATTTTTTTTTATTTCCGCCACATATAATCATTTAAAATTTTTAATAAAAAATTAATAATTATCCTTCACAAATTTTAATCACTAATTTTTAGTAAAAAAATTATAAATTCTATAATTATCCGCCACAAATAACTAATAAATGTCGATAAATATCCGTCAAAAAAGCTACATAATTATTATATGTCATATGCATCCGCCAGAAAAGATAGGCAAATCTACTAATCAAGTCCATGACCAGAATCTGAACCTGATGTTGAATGTGACCCCGAACCCATAACTGACCCTGATGCTCCACGTGATACAAAAAGCCTCGTCATCTCCACATCAGGTATCCTCCATCAGGTCCAACACCGAAAAACAATGGCCCAAATCCATCATACGAGGCACCCCCAATAGAATGATGAGAGCTACCAGAAGAATGATGTGTAGGTAACTCGGGCCAATATCCTGACATATAAAACAGGGGAAGGCGACCCATATGACATCAGATACATGGGATACAAATGCGGTGTGTGAGAAACTTGAGGGTGTGGCTGAGAGCTCTGTGCGTGTGTCTAGGACTACATTGCTTGCATCATCATCATCTGTTGCTGCTGTTGTTGGGTTCGCAACTCGTCAAGGGCCTTACCTTAGGTTTCCAGCTGAGCCAACAAAACTTTGTGTGAAGTTAGCTGATGAGACACCGAAATGTCCTATCTCTTACACCGTACACATGTCATGATGATCTCAAGGAATAACAGGCATGAGCTGACGTTCATTGACGACTGCAACGACGATACCGCCGTGACGACTTTTACCGCAGGCCTGAGATAGAGAAAGTTTTACGATTTTCGCACCTTTGAACCCCCCTGGATATGGCAAAACTCTTGAAGGGCTCCTAGAGGTATATCACCCTGGAGGATATGAGAACAATAAAGAAGGAAACTGAAGTAGAGAAGAAACCCTCTATTTCTAGAGACAGGAAAGAGGGGAGAAAACGAATAAATAAACAAGCAGAAGCGCAATGGCAGCAGGTCGGACTCTGGCCGCGCTAGGCCAGATAAATCTTCCAACTATGTTGGATCCAGATCCATGACCCCCTCAACTCTAGCTTGTCGTACGTTCTTAATTTCATGAAAAACTGGGAAGATCTGCAATGACCCTCGAAGCGCGGAGAGCTCTCCAAACACAACAACAACAAGTATTGCTCATACCACAAGGAGGGTGACCAGGATACCAACGATTGTAAGAGTCTAAGGTATGAGATCGAGTACTGGATTCGCAAGGGAAAACTAAAGGAATTCCTGGGTTCGGAGAAATGACTTGACTGAACCAGGGAAAGAGGAAAGGCAGTCAAAGAAATTGAGAAGGAGACTCCGGGCATAATATATGTCCTTCACGGAGTTGGATCAGAAGAATAACAACCAAACAGGTCCCACAAGCGGACACTCCTTGAGATGCATACACAACTCTCAAACAAGGACAGACGCGTGTGCAGAACCTCATCCCGACTTTGACCTTCACGAATAAGGACCTCGAAGGCGTCCACGCATCGTACAATAACGCTCTTGTCATTTCAGTCTCTATTGCATGGTGGGAAGTGAAGAGGGCCCTGGTGGACACGGGAAGCTCTCTCAACGTCTCGTTCTACAACACATTCTGCAGTATGGACCTCAAGGAAGAGAACCTAACGTCTTTCAACTACCCGCTGATTGGGTTTATCGGAGAAAAATGCTTTCGATTGGGAAGATAAGGCTAGCAGTGGTGGCAGGAGAGCCACAACTAAGGAAGGTCTTGTTTCTGGACTTCATGGTGGTAGACGCACCATCAACCAATAACCTCATCTAGGGAAGACCCTAGCTTCATCAGATGGAGGCAGTAGTCTCCACCCTTCATCAATGCGCCAAGTGGACCGCCAACCACTCAGAGGTAACAATTCGCGAGGACCAACCAACGGCACGAGGCTGCCAATATGCTGCACTAAAGCAGATAAAATGTCCCCATATTCAATTGGAGCCTGCCAGAAAAGTTGAACATAAGCAAGACTCATAAACTTTGGAAAAACTATTCCACCCAGATGGAGATAGAGACCCTATAACAGTGGCTCAACTTAGTGACGGAAGACAATCCTACATTACAGGAGCAATCCATCCCTTAGCCCGACAAGACTTTGGGCCCAGCAGAGAGGTCATTGCAAACTGGAGCACAACCCCACAACTGTCAATGGGAGCGGAAGGACCCTCCCACGCAAGGTTTACTCTTCAGTAACCCAAACGACATCAACTAAACTTGGCAATTCGCTGACGGTACTCACGATCCAAGCAAGGGCCATGCGAATTCACTTCAGGGCTGGATCAACCTCTTTCCGCCAATAATCAATCTATTCAGTTGTTTAGTTTTCTTTCAGTAGTCAATATAGAATTTTAATTCTCAGGAGCTTATGTGAATTGCAATCATTTAAGAAATAAAGAGAATTACGCGAACACACTCTATTGATTACTGGAAAGATGTAACAACAATCGCCTAGAGGCGGGTACAAAAGATTACAAACTACAAGCATCTGAATAATATGCGATGTACATAAAAATAGTTCGACTTCAGAAGAGGAGTCAGAAGTTACAACAAAGGTACCTCGGGTAAATTATGAAGCCCTCTAAGAGTTTCGCTTAGCGACTTCTCTGAAGAAGATGACCCACCTCGCAAGGATGACCCGAGGTGGTACATAATCAGCAACCAGAGGCCCCGAGACACACCGGCCGAAGCTACAACCAACTCACACGCTCGATCTGCCCAATCAGATGAACTTGGGACAAGTATCAGGTTGAAACAGATCGAGTGCACCCTTCCGCTAAGGGATGAGATGGGCATCTGGGAGTCAATGGCCTACTATGACAGACCATGTCCAACTTCACTCTACCCCACAACCCCGAGTTCCAGCTCAACACCATGCGTCAATGCTAGCTGAGAAGAGAGGAAAGCAACCGCTCCAAGGTTGGCTGCTGGTGTTATCTAAAAAATTATGCGGTTCGAAGCACCGACAGGGCACTAACACATAAACGACAGACTCATCCCTTGAAAGGAACTTTGTACTTCTTCTACGAAATACGAGAAGAGATTACAAGGTCTCAGCGAACCAATTGGGTGCTCACCCAGAACAGATGACCACACATAATAGCATTGGAGACTCATTGGTGCAAATGTCAAAACATTCGAAGACTCTAGCATTGGAGATCTTCCTTCAGCCATTGGAAAATCTAAAATATATTCTTTGAGTAAGAACATCTGAATAAGTGCACTCTATAGAAGATAATGCCTACAACGATGAAAGAACACCATTATATGGACATAGTAGTTTACTGTAACACCCCTAAATTTCATAAAGATAATTTATTTTATTTTTAATTAAATAAAATAGGGTTACATTTAATTGAATGTGAATTTCGAAATTAGGGTTTTATTTGGTGAGTTAAAGGGCGGGTGCTCTCAGAATGTTAGTGGGGGCGAATAGCCAACCACCCTATAAAGAGAAAACCCTATTTTCTTTTCTTTCTCCTTCTTATTTTTCCCCTTTGCGTTTTCTTTTTCAATGGTGGCAATGGGTTTGGGCAAGGAATGGTGCCTAACCCACAGATGATGCATCCACAGTCAAGGATGGGACAAGGATTCGAACCCTCTTATGGAGCACCTATGGGGAGAATGGCTGGATATGGAGGTTTTCCTGGAGGCCCTACACCTCCAATTTCTGGAATGATGCAATCCTTCCCTCCTGTTGGTGGTGTTGGTATGCCTGGAGTGGTTCCTCATGTGAATCCAGCTTTCTCCGGGAGAGGGATACCTGCAAATGGAATGGGTGTGATGCCCAACGGTGGCATGGATGGACAAATGATGGGCATGTGGTCAGATCCAAGTGCAGGTGGATGGGCTGGTGATGAACCTGCTGGCAGAGCGGGAGAATCAAGCTATGGGGATGATGCTGCATCGGATCATCAGTATGGAGACGGGAATGATAGAGGACCTTGGCCGAGCTCAGCAAAGGAAAAAGATAGGGGTTCAGAACGAGATCGAGGTAGAGACCGTGATCGAGTCTCTGAGATCGATGAGAGCATCGATTTCAACTGTGGGTATTGCTCAGATTCAACAGTACGACCTTCTCTACCTCGAACAGCGCATACAAACCCATACCTCCTCACCCCATTCTAACTAAAACTCTATATCTCACTTGGTTCTTTCTGAGTTTTTGATTTCTTCTCTGGGTACTCATCAGTTTCTGCAATGGCTGCCTATTCGGTGACTTCTCCTCTCTGTACATGGCTTGTCGCTGCGTGCATGTCTGTTCCCAGTGAGAAACAAACCTTTTTGATATCATTTCTGTCTGACTCGTCACAGAAGAGATTGAGTAGGTGGGTTAGGAGAAGGAGAGGGGTTGTCTCGAAATGTGGGGGAAGAGGGAGAGATTGTATGGATGGGTTCCCAACTGGATTCATTTCTGCCTTTTGTGGATCTAGTTTTCAAGGTCTAATGACTTCTTGCTTGGCTTTTGAGCCTTGTGAAGAATATTATAGTTCAGAGGGTTTCTCTTCATCCTTAGCTTTATTTGGGGATAATGGGGTTCTCTGCGAATGATCAAATAAGGCGACATGATGGTACTAGTGGGAGTGGTGTTGGTCCTACTGATTTGTTATACCAAATGCAGAACTCCGATGCAAAGTTGCTGGGAAGCTTGCAACATATGGAGGAGGTGTTGAATGGGGTGGACGCTATAAGATTTAAAATCGGTGAGTTTTCTTCATTCTTTCTCTTTTACTGTGAGTTTTCTTATTCTCTGTATTTTGCAAATCCTTGTTTCTTGACTGAATTAGTGATTGTATTTGTGAGGATTTGATGGTGGGGTTTGTGAGTTTTGTTGCGAGGATGTATGGTTATGATTTGGATTTTGGTTTGGTGGTGTGATGACCTGTAGTTGTGTGTCCTTGATGAGTTTGGATTGGATTCTTAGGCTTGTTATATTGCTTGATTTAAATTCCATTTCAAAGGTTTTGGGTGTAAGGTGTAAGTGAAACTCTTAGCCCTTTATCTCTTTGGATGAGCAATTCAGTATACTGTATGTATATTGCTTGTATGGAAAAGACGAGTTTCATTTCAGGAAATCCAATTGTGAGATTTTAGACATGTTGAGAATGAGGTTGCCTTATTTGTGGTGTTTTGTGTTGCAAACGCTTGCTCTCCAATATTTGTGATCTGTTTGATGTGTGAGATTTTCCTAGCTTGTTGGGTTCATGTTTGGGGTCACCCATGTTTACCATTTTATTGATTGGGTGTGACTTTGTTTGGTTGGTGTTTGAATGGTTGATGAATATTAATGCATTGTGATAAATTTGGAGATTTGTATGCATATTGACTTGTTTATGCATTATGAAGAATTTGGATATTTGAATCAAGGAGTGGCTTGATTGCCATATCGTTACATAGCAAGATTAATGAATATGCTATGTTTTCCCCAAAATGTGGGTGAATAGATTGTGAATCAATTTATGTATGACAAAATGTCATTGTGGAAGAATTCTGAATTATGAAAAATAAATGATATTGGTACACCTGGATTTCTGAAAATATAAACCACTTGGGCTTGTATCACTTAGAACTACCACATCTCTTTTGTTTATTATTTCCCCTCTCGTACTAGAGAAACTAAATGACCAGTGGGTCGTCTTGCGGAGTTGGGGCACCCATTTCTTACTAGAGAAACTAAAATAACCTTCGGGTTAGTCTTGCGAAAATGTGGTGAATTTGTATGCCTAAAATAAGCTTTGATATTTATCCGTAAAAAATGTGACGTGAGTTTATGCGCATTGATAGCCCAAGGGTGGCTTTTGGTACTCATATAGTTAGGGGTATCCGCGATGCATGCCTGTATGTGATGTCCCCACTTAGGCATGGATGACAGAGTAGTCATCCTTTATATGAGAGAGGTATACGGGCATGTATGTTCGGCACAGAGGTGGTGCGAATGTGGTATCGTCTAAGTGATCAATCCGTTAAAAAGATGAACCTAATTCAAATAAAAAGAATAAATGACGTTGCATTGTTTCTAATCCTTTTTATGCAGGATGGCAAGTCCACTAATATTTCTGCAGGTCTGACTTGCCATAGTCAACTTTCATAGGGTAAGTACAGGTAAATACATATTTACATATTAGGATGATATGATTGCCTCGTTGAGGAACTAAATTCTTGGAGTTGTGTTTTCTTGCATCACACCTTTGCCTCGTTGAGGAACTACCTATTGGTGTGATGGTTTGTTGTTTGTGTTTTGCTTGATGTTTATCATGTGCGATTTTATTGTTTTTGGGATGAAGATTTCTCACACCAGCTTTATTGCTGACCCAAGTGAGCTTTTGCTTATTGGGTACATTCCTTTGGGAATGTAGCCGATTAGCTTTTCAGGTTTAGAGACTTTTGAGCAGCGTTACGCGAGTTCCGCTAGTGGGGCGAGCGACGTCAGTTTTTCCTGGTTAGAGTTTTGTTAAAAATTTTAGTTTGTTATATTTTCTAAACTATATTTTGTCATTGCTGCTAAATGTCTCTGTTGTTATTGAATTTCACGTCCCGAGTTTTGGGGAAACGGATAATCCTACGTGGATTTTAGGATTTCGTTTTCTCAAAAATTGGGGCGTGACATTTACCAAACATACGCATCAGCATTGAATACCGTATGGGAAACAAGGAAGTGACGATTCCCAAGGAAATCACACAGGACCATGTTCAACCAATTAATGATGCTACACACAATCCCATTAATGGGGGGGGGGGAGTAACCGATACTCAACCGTCTCATGACGCGATCCTGCAACAGAACCTAGTTCTTCTTATAGGGGCCCATCAGCTCGACCTCCTATCCAAGCGACACCCTACCAATCAGTAGAGGCCCTAGTCACTTTTGACACACGGAGCACACCTATATATCACCCAGCTGATTTAAGGTACCTCTTATTTGTTGAAGCTAGTAAAAACTAATCCGCACAGTGCAATTCGTCTGTGGAAGTAAGCTTGCACGCTCGTAACAGGCGGAGCCCGACCTAGCCAGGAAAGCTTAGTTACTTTCAATTGATGACGACGGCTTCTGGTTCACCCTGACGCCTAGTTTGCCGTGCGCGAATGTCGATGGCTTAGGAAGTGGGAGTCTAATAAGCTCTTATGCCTGACGATGACGATTCGCCAGGAACGGTCACCCCTTCGTGGACAATGGTCGTCGAACCCGTTTAAGTAAGCCTAGTCAGTGATGACTGACAACAACAACTTCTGGTCAACGCCCAGACTTGTAGCCCGTTCCGTGGGTGTAGATGGTTTGGAAGGTGGGAGCCTACTCAGTTTTGACTGATGTCGATGGTTCGCCATGGGACCATTGCTCTTCTACAAACCTTGGTCGCCAAATTACCAACTCCCATACTTGTAGCCCGCTCCGCACGGGTGCAGATGGTTGGAAGGTGGGAGCCTAGTCAGTCTCGAACTGATGCCGATGGCTTGCCACGAGACCACTGCTATTCTACAGACCATGGTCACCAAAAACTCCCAAATTTGTAGCTCGATGCGCACGAGTGTAGATGATTTTGGAGGGAGCCTAGTCAGAATCAACTGATGCCGACGGTTTGCCAAAGAACCACTGCTCTTTTATAGACCATGGTTGCTGAATTTTCTCATCCCAAACTTGTAGCCCGCTTCGCGTCGGTGCAGATGGTTTGGAAGGTGGGAGCCTAGTCAGCTCCAACTAATGTCGATGACTCGCCACGGGATCACTACTTTTTACAGACCATGATCACCAAATTTTCTCATCCCAAACTTATAGCCCGTTCTGTGCAGGTGTAGATGGTTTGGAAGGTGGGAGCCCAGTTAGCCCTGACTGATGTCAACGGCTCACCACGAGACCACTGCTCTTTCTCGGAACAGCGGTAGCCGAATCCGATTACAACTCAAACAACGTCTTTACGCCCACACAGGCTGACATCCCGTTACCAGCAATGGCCACTTAAACCAACTAAAAATAACTCCCTAAAGCGCAACGAATTCTGCACGGGATACTAGTCCGAGCTTACGAAACCTGACTCGGGCCAAACGCTCGGATGCAACAGTTCACTCATGCCAACAATTGCAACAGACGATCAAATACATTACTTGAGTCTTCAATGACTTACCTCAAGGATGAGCTGCAACCTTGGTAGTGTAACCCGCTGCCAAACCATCCGTAGAATGTCCACTATTGGACGTAACCATGCGATAGCAACTCTAAGACCTCACGGAAGAACATGTCAGAGTTATTCACGGCATAAACGGTTGAACTCTCAATTGCAGACATACTACTCGGCTCCCTGCTATAAACGTTCGAACTCTCAATTGCAGACAGACTACTCGACTCCCTGCTAACCCAACCAGACCTACGTCAAAATAAAATGACCAGGCAAAATGGAAAGCGCGCAACAGGGAGACCGAACAGAATACAAAGCATATTCAAAAGAAACCTGTTTTCATTAATAGTTTAAACAAAAAGTACAGATGTACAAAATTTACTCCTCATCAGGAGGAGGTTCAATTACAGGGGAACTAAGCTTGACGCGAGAAGAAACGGGAGTTGCGTCCGTGCGTTCCTCAGCTTGAGCATCATGATCTTGATAACCTTCTTCCTCTGACAATTCAGAGACCACTCCGAAGTTTGCATAGGACACCTTATTGTAATAAACAAGGTCCCATTCCAGATGCTCTTCCTTTATTAACGCCAATTGTTCTAAGCTCCCAAGCACGACCCTGCAAAATTCACACGTGCCTTGCACCTTGTGAAGCTCTTCCTTGAGTGCCTTTTCTTCAGCAAGTTCACTCTCCAGCAGCTCCAGTTTGCCCGTCAGCGTATCAACCCGAGACTGCTCAGTAATCGGGCTACTTTTAAATGCGTTAAGTTCATGTTGCTTCAGGAAAAGTTGGTCCCCAGCTTTCCTCGCTTCCTGAGCGTTGAATTCCATGTTGATATCTATTTGTTGTTTCCGGAAAACCCTCTCGGATTCTTTCATGGTATTCTCTTCAACAAGAGACTGCAATTTATAGTGCGTCTTAGCTGCAGTTTCCTGTGCAACTTCTAGATCAAGGTAAGCCCGTTTCAGCTTTTTTCTAGATCTGTCACTTGCGGACATCGCCTTTGCTAAATCAGAATCAAGGGCTTCTAGATGAACCCTTTGATTCTCCGCATCTATGACTGACTGTTCCAACCTTGTTTCCTCAATCTGCTTTCTCAGTGATTCAATATAAAAAAGTGCATCAGAATACGACTTCTGCATAGTTGAGAAGACACGCTCCATGGTGTATACCCTCTCATGAGCCGCCTCAACTTTTGTCTCAGCGACGACCACCTTGCTCAATTGGGACATCCCTAGCATAAGGTGTTTCATCCCCTTATCCATGTGCTCCTCCAATGCATCCTCCTCGGGCTTTGGAGCACAGTTCGCCAACCAACTATAACGTTCGCTTATATGCTTCTTTGAAGCATAATCAATGTCAACCTCCTAGTGCCAGGCTTGGTTGCTCATTTTCACTACGTCCGGAGCAAACAAACTCATCTGCGCATCCGGATGAAGCTCTCCTGGATGTGGGATTATGCCAGCACCACCCTTTGTAACCACCATTGCTCCTGGACCCTCATCTACAACCTTCCCTTTGTCACAAGCAGCCGACCCTTTGTTGCGAGCTGGCTTGGTGGAATTCGAAGGGAAAGAAGGAAGCAAATTGTCTAGCGGACCCTCCATTACCTTGATGTACAGTCTGGAGTGAGATGGAGGGCAATGCGGACTACAAGAGGGTCGGTCCACATTGCAACAACCACTGTCAGACGATCCACCGATTGGCCACCGGGACCACAGGCGAATCTTCATCAGAGCCTTCTAGTAAAATAGGTCTAGATTGGTCAGCACCATTAAAAACCGCCACAACAGCCAACATCACCTTTTCATTAAAAGCTTCAGCCTGCTCGGTACTCAACTGCAACGTATCATCAAGCCCTGTTAACCGCAGGTGGTCCTTCTCCAAGCCAGATGCTACAACCTCCACCCCAGCGAACAATCAGAATCACTCTCCTCCCTCAATGGAACAGAATGTTTGGAAGCCGGCTCGGCCCAGCGTGAGACCTCTTCGAGATTATGAAGGAGGCAAGCGTCTCAGAAAGCTCCTCTGTGTTTGGTAGGGTGGGCCTTAACTTTGAAGGCCTTCCTCTCCCTGGAATGGGCTTTACCTTCGGACTTAACATTCAGTGCTCTGAAATAGTGGGAACCACGTGCTAGTGAGCCAACAACCCATTGCGACTGAAATTGGAAGGGTAGATAACTTCCTCCACACTCATTTTAGGCATGACACAGAATGCTTCCATAACAGCCTCTTCCTCCGAAAAAAGATGAGTAGTGTGGAACCTCCCTACAAAGAACACACGCGACGATCAACATACAATCAACTCAACGAAATCATAAGGCGAAACTTTACTTATGAAGTGGCTTGAACTCCCGCTCAAGTGGACGACCATTGAACTTGAAGTACTTCGAATCCGAAGGACCTAGGAAGTAGAATTTCTATTAGAATTAAAAGACATCTGGCAGTTTCCCGAAGCAAGCCGGTGATGTCATCTTACACACGCTGTGATCGTTCAACCGAGGGGAAGTCAGTAATTGAATCACCCTTTGGGTCACACGGATGCCAGCATCCTTCGCCCTGATCAATATAAGAAGAATAGTCCTGTACCCATTTGGTACCAACTGGGCAGGTGGGATTCCAAGAAATTCCAGAAAGCCCCAGTTCTCATTAAGCATAGGAAGACTGACACTAGTTTGAAGCATGCCGTAGTGAAAACAGATGAACCCTTACGGAGGAAACATTGGCGTCTGATCATCATTCAAAATGTAGAGTAGCAGGTCTTCAAGACTCCATACGTCTTTCGAATCTCAGCTAGGCTCGATTCGAAAGCTGACCTATCTTCAAAGAACTGGAGGTCCTTGGAAAAAAGCTCATCGTCAAGGTGATTTTGGCGAGCCATGAAAAAAGTGAATAAACTTTTAATCAAAAGGTGAATAGAACGAAGTCTCTAAAAGGGAAGAAATGGAAGAATCAATTTCTATAGAAAGAGAGATCTAAATAGGGATTGGTTTCCCACATTTTCTCCACTGAACAGACGCACACTTAATTAATGAAGTGCGTAACTCAAGTAACAGTTCAGACTCACTCATCATGAGCGACATATCTTTTCAAGAAGTGACTTAGTAAAACGATAGATGTCCCACTAACTCGGGGGGGGGGGGGGGGATGTAGCTGATCATACACCGAAGCGTCCTATCTCCTATACCGTACACATGTCATGATGATCTTAAGGAATAATAGACCCAAGCGTCAGCCCAACACTGATCTGGCCCATGCAGTTTCAAGCCCACCTAGCGAAGTCCGCCAGACGGACACAAATTACTACAGCCTGCTAAGCCCACACATCTCACAATCATCCCCAATACCCGTAAGACCTATTAAGGCAAGTATCTCGGGGATCACCTTCGGACAGGTAAGCCAGCAACACTTTATTTTCAATTAGGAAACAAATATCAGAGTATACATCGAACATGGAAACTTGCATCTATGGACAACACTCCAATTGGGAACTATCTCCCATGTATCTAGGAGCAAAAGTCTAACAGAGAAACTTCCCTCCACAGGACAACTCCGAATTAGAGAAGGATCCGCACAAAGATTTCCTTCCCTAAACTACGCCACTGATGGCCTGGTCGAACCAGGACTCCGACACTATAAATAAGAAATGAGGTTGCTAAGCTAAAATACACTACAAATTTCCTATTTACAACATTAACCCTTCCTCAGATCCCTGTCTGACTTTAGCATCGAAGTGCCATTGGCCACCACAACGGTGATCTGTGGCGTATGTGCGTTCCTTGTTTAGGTCAGCAGGTCAAGGTCAAGCATGGAGCGAAAATTGACTGCATCATTATCCATATTTATCTCACAGATAAAACCAGCCCAACCAAGCCTAGCCTAGCTAGAACACTCCCATGATTACTAAACCAACTCTTTAGTCTTCACAAGAAATTTGGTATTACTCGATTGTATAAAATCTTATGAAAACATAATCAACCATTTTGTTTCAAACCAACTCTTGTAAATATCTCTATCTGACCTCTAAATATATCCATACATCAACATGATAATTAAGAGTAGCCTGCATTGTTTTAAATGTCAACATCGACATGATAATTAATAGAGACAAAAAAGTCATAAACAAATGAAAAGATGATAAAACTCCACATTTTACGAATAACTAACATGTTTTCACCTGTAATATTCGCAGAGCACAATACTAGCTTACTGCAGGTCCTTCAAGTTTAGCAATCTATTGCATATCCAAATAAGAGTATCATATATATAAGATACCAAATGGCACAACTCTTAGACTAAAATTATTGTGCTAGTAAAATTTATAATTGTGTTTCAATGTAATGTTAAACTCAATCCAAGTACTAGGTCGATATTAATATGGTGAAAAGTGCATATGAATATGTTCACATGCCTGATATCAACTGATATTAATATGAAATGCACCCATTGACATGATTTTGACATAATTATTGATGATACACCAAACCATCATCTGATCAGCACCGTACACGTGTCATGGTAATTTCGTAAACAGAACAAAGCATGACTGATTGCATGTTCAATCCAGCGAGGCCCAAATAGTACTAAGCCCATTATTGGCAAGAACTAGACAGTCAGATCCGAGTTGCAATGAGCCATTAAGCCCACAAGTCACGTGGTCAGGCCCAGTACTCATAAGGCCTCTATGGCAAGTATCCGAGAGATCTACCTAAGACAGGCATGCCAGCAACACATTGGATCTGACTAGGAAACATATATTAGAGTATAAGTCTGGCAAATAAACTTCCTTGCATGGAAAACACTCAGAAAGAGAAACCTTTCCCGCAGATCTAGAAGCACGAGTCGTGTAGGAAACTATCCCACATGGACAACTCCCAATTAGGAGTGGATCTCCACAGCATGATATCTTTCTCTAAACTATGCTACCAAATGCCTAGCCGAACAAGGACTTCCACACTATAAAAGGGAGATAAGGTCGATGAACTTGAAGTACGCTACAAAATCCCAGTTTACAATTTTAAGCATCTCTTAAGCCTTATCTAACTGAAGCATCGGAGTGCCATCAGCGGCCACACAATGGGTTTTGGCTCATGTTTGCTACCTATGCAGGTCTAGGTAAGTAGCGAAGAAGGAGAGCAAAAATTGACTACATCAGTTGGCGCTGTCCGTGGGGAACGACAAAGTTCCTCAGAAAGAACAGTAGTACCACCTTTTCCAGAGAATTTACGAGATGGTGACAACAAGGTCGCTCAACAATGGAGACGCGACAAAAACCTCAAATGCGAAGCAGCAGAGACCGCCCCCTCTGGCACCACCGCAACCACAGGAGGAACCTTTGCAGACCATCGTACCAGCGGTAGCCATTGCAGACCCAAGGGTGAATATATTATCAACTCATATACACAAATCTTGCAAACAATGAAGATACTCAAATCCATGAAGCTGAAGTCGGATGAGACGTTGAGGACATACGTCACACGTTTCAATGATGAGTTGATTCTCGTCAATGGTTGTAACGATGCAACAACCATCACTATCTTCACTGACGGTCAGATGAACAACAAGTTCTATGACTTCCTAATTTTGGACCCCCATCAAATATGGCAGACCTGCTGAAAGAAGCACAAAATGACATCGTTCTAGACGAGAAACTAAGAGCCAAGAAAAAGGAGAAATCCGAGAAGAAGAACTCTGTCCCTAGGGATGAAGAAGGGGAGAAAAGCAAGGAGCATTGTAATGAAGTATACATCATGCACGGAGTAATGGATGCAACACATTCTTGGATGCAACACAAACTACGAACCAAATCAACCTACGAGGACCAATGGATGCAACACATTCACTTCTAGAGCTCGATCCTGCCCCTAATTTTCATAGACAGGGACCTCCAAGGCGTCTGTACTCCACATAATTATGCCCTGGTGATATCGGTATCCATAGCAAACTGGGAAGTGAGAAGGCTTTTAGTAGACACTGGAAGCAGTACGAACGTACTGTTCCTGAACACATTCCGCAACATGAAATTGAAAGAAGAAAACCTAAGCCTCTCGACACATCCCTTGGTCGGACTGAGAGAGGAGAAGTACTTCCCAATGGGGAGGATCAAATTAACAATAGTGACAGGAGAACCATGACTCCAAAATATAATCCTTCAAGAGTTCGTGGTGGTCGATGTGCCATCCACCTGCAACATCATCCTGGGGAGACCCTAGCTTCATCAGATGGAGGCGACGGTCTCCACTTTACACCAGTGCGTCAAGTACCATGTCAATCAAACAATGGGCACAATACGAGGGAATCATCCGATCGCCAGAGATTGCCATTACTCAGCACTGGAGTGGCTCGATAGCTGTCAACTACCGATCGAGACCACGACTGATGCACCCCAAAGCTCGGGTTGGGAGTTGAGCGAAGAATCTCCCTAACTAGACGTGGAGGCCCCTGTCAACCCGAGAGGAAGATCCAACGTCAGTCAGCCCAAATAGAAACCTGTAACCGTGTATCTAGACAACCTTAGTAACTGCAGAGCCATCCAAGATGTCTTCGCGGAAAAGTTGATAACACTGCTGTGACAGAATCAAGACGTCTTCGCCTGGTCGATGAGGGACATGGTGGGAATAGACCCTTCCATGATCACCCATCGACTAACTGTAGACCCAACACGAAAACCGTTCAGACAGAAGAAAAGATTTGTGGTCCTTGAGAGGAAACTATATTATAAACGATGAAATGCAAAGGCTACTAAATGCTGACATGATAAAAAAGGGGCGATACCCAGACTGGCTGGCAAGCACCGTCTCGGTTAAAAAGAAAAATGGAAAGTGGAGAGTCTGTATAAATTACACCGACTTGAACAAAGCATGCCCGAAGGACAACTTTTCGCTTCCCCACATCGACCAAATTGTGGACGCCACTTCCGGACACGACCTCCTAAGTTTCATGGACGCCTATTCTGGATATAACTTGATACAGATGCATCCCATGGATAAAGTGAAAATGTCCTTCATAACTGAAAGAGGGATACATTGCTATTGGGTGATGCCATTCAACCTCAAGAACATGGGCGTTATATACCAACGGCTAGTGAATCGGTTGTTTGAAAGCCAAATTGGAAGGAACATGGAGGTCTACATAGATGACATGTTGGTCAAGAGTCTCCGAAGCTCAGATCACATATCCAACCTTGCTAAAGCATTCGGCAACCTCCGCAAGTATCGGATGAAGTTCAACCGATAGAAATGCACGTTTGGGGTCGAGTCGGGCAAGTTCCTAGGTTACATAGTGAACAAGAGTGGAATAGAAGCAGATCCAAAACATATCCATGCTCTTCTCGATGTGAAGTCCCCGACCTCTATCAGGGAAGTTCAGAGCCCGACAGAGAGGGTGACAACACCTAATAGGTTTATCTCCAAGTCATCAGACAAGTGCCTCCATTTCTTTAAGATTCTCAGAGGAAACAAAAACTTCAGTTAGGACGAAGAGTGTGAACAAGCCTTCCCGAACCTAAAGTCGTATATGGGAAGTACCAAGCTACTCTCAAAACCAACACCAGGAAAAACACTTTATTTGTATCTACCCATTTCGGGTTAGGCCGTCCGCTTAGCTCTTGTACAGAATGATAAGGGGGTACAGAGACCGGTGTAATACGCCAGCAAAACTTTTGCGAAAGCCGAAACAAACTATCTGGATCTAGAGAAGCTAGATTTGGCATTGGTCATCTCTTTCTGGAAGTTGAGGCCCTACTTTCAGGCCCACTCTATCACAGTTCTAACCAAACACCCGCTTCGCACAGTGCTGCACAAGCCAAAATTATCTGGCAAAATGGTTAAATGGTCGATTGAACTTGGATAGTTTGACATCAATTACGCTCCAAGAACAGCCATAAAAGCCAAAGCAATAGCATAATTCATTGCCGAGTTTACTGGTGGTGGGGACCAAAAGTCGAACAACTCAGAGTAGAGACCAGACGAACCGGGTTGGATATGCACTGCAATGGGTTAGCCACGTAGAAAGGTAGCACTGTCGGTATCACACTCCACTCTAGGGTTGAACAAAAAATCGACCAAACCGAACCAATCGATTTGGTTTAAATTCGGTTCGGATCAGTTTCGGTTTTAAAAATTCAAAACCGAAGTGATCGATTTGGTTTTCGGTTTCTATATGATGATACATAAAAACGGTCACACTTCTGAGCCGAACATGTGTCATGATGATCTTCAGGAACTACAGTCTCAAGCATCGGCCCAACACGGATCTAGCCCAAGTGGATCTAAGCCCGCTCAACTTTAGTTTGCCAAGCGGACCCAGACTATCATAGCATGCTAGCCCCATACGTCTCAATACCATCCTCAACCCATAAGCCATCTTTAGGCAAGTATCTCGAGGATCAGCTTCGGATGGGCAACTACAGCTGCTCTCTGCTTCCAACAAGGAAGCAAACACCAGAGTATCTTCCACACAAGGAAACTCCCTTCCACGGATTGCTCTTGGATTGTGAACTATCTTCCATGTATCTAAGGGTGCAGAGCTAACAAGAAAATTCCCTCCTACAACACGACTCTTAATTAGAGAGAGATCTCCAGGAAGATCTCCTTCCTAAACTACTCCTACGATGGCTTTGTTGAACCATGACTCCTTGCACTATAAATAAGACATGAGGTTAGTATGCTAAGGTACGCTACAAATTCCTTGTTACAACATTACATCTTCCTCAGATCCTTGCCTGACTTTAGCATCAGAGTGCCATCGGCCACCCCACGGTGGTCTGTGGCTCACGTGCGTAACTTGTGCATGTTAGTAGGAACAGGGTCAAAGCAGAGAACGAAAATCGTCTGCATCAGTTTGGCGCCGTCTGTAGGGACGACATAGTTCTTAAATTTACATTAAGCGTCGTCTCCTACCAAATCCTAGAGAGATGTTGACCACCAGGTCACGCAACAATGAACCAGGGGACACGTCCAACGCGTCGACTGTCCCTATACCAGTTCCTGCCATGCACGGGCAGCCTACTTACGCCCCTATACTAATGGCAGTAACGGCAGACCCTAGAATCAAGGTGCTAGCTTCTCAAATATAGCAAGTCATCAAGGTGGTGGAGGCGGTCACACGACAGAATCCACCCGCTGCTAATGGAGAACAGGAACAACACGGACCTCCACATCCAGCAGACGATAGGGAGCAAGCACAGGAGAGCCAGGACATTCATCGCGAGCTTCAAAGAGGAAATTTTTTTATCGCGGGCTTCAAAGAGGGAAAACTCTTCGAGGACCTCACTTTGGAGCCCCATCGGGACATAGTAGAACTCCTCCAGAGCGTCCGGAGACACATTGATTGATGCAAAAAACCAACATTAATGTCGTTGCGTGATTCTCGACATCAATCAAAGAAATAACTATTGTTTTTATTTTTTTTCCTTTAACCTGCAATACACTTTAACAATGCATAGTGGAAGTAAGGGTTATCGACTACTTCACGTGGATTAGAAGACAAATCTAATTTTCAGTTTAAAGAATAAAGAGAAGAGTAAAATAATGGATGGTGAATAAACTAAAAGTTAAAAGATAAAGAGAAACAATCGAAACAAAAATAAAACTTACTTTTTCAATGTAATTAACATGTAGTACATGCACTTCTCTACCAAGCAAAAATATAAACGCAAGAACTACAATTAAAAAAACTCTCTAAAAAAAACTATCCTTTATGAACTCAGTATATGGGATTTTTATAGGTAAAAAGGGTTTGGGTGAAATAAGGAAACATGGTTGAGTGAAACAAGGAAACTTGGTTTGAGTTAAACAAGAAAACATGGTTGAATGAAACAAGGAATGGTGTTGGAGTTGAATAAGGAAACATGTCTTGTAAAGATTATTTTATGATAAAGTTGGTCATGTGGACGTCCAAATCTTCATATTGATTTTCTCGAGATCCGTAGTGTCGTTGCTTTGTAAGCTTGACTTCATGGGTCTTGGGATTGAAATTCTTTAATCCTTATGAATGCATTAGAACTCCCATTGGGCCTTCTAGTTATTGAATTTAGCCTTACTGTGACATTTTATGCATGATTTGAAATTTGTGCTTGAATTCCTACAAAATGCACAAAATACACGTAATGAGATATTTTTATATGATAATTAGACTTAACAATTGTATATTTAGGGGTATAAAAATCGATGTTTTAGGTGCTTATCACAACACCCCAAACAACCTTTTGCTAGTCCTTTAGCAAAGAACAACGAAAAGAAAGATAAGAACACAAATCAAAATATTTTTATTCATCTTAAACTTCTCAAATAAATCAATGCCACTTTCGCTGGTATGACTCGATTGTATTTACAATATGCAACAACGCCTTGAACCTCTAGCATGACATTAAAAGAGTAGTTTTAGCCTCCTGAGGGTTATCCAGGATGACACCCACAAACAAATTTTGTTTTTATATGAAACAAATTTTGTTTTTATATGAAACAAAATTGATGTGTGTCCTATTTTTCTCAGAGAATGTCCTTGTTATTCAACCACATAGAAGACAAGAGACGTATGTAACTTCTTACTAAAATGCACATTGCAAGTGAGCAACTTTGGAACAAGGTATGTGTGTGTGTGTGTGAATAACCAACAAATGCAACTTTTCGTGTCAAAGTAACGTACATCCTAATCCACTTTTGGAATAGCTAGTTTGACTTCAAAACTCACCAGTTAATCTCTCTGAAATGATCACTCTGAGTTTTGGTAAAATATTTTCTCTCTTGCATGTAAGGAAAAGAGGAAATGCGAAAATTCAAGCTTCTCACATGCTCATAAGAATAAACGAACATGAAAGTGAATAATAATTTCATGGAAGGAATGTTGATCACTTGCAATAATGTTGAGTTACACACCACAACGTCTTCTCATCTACTCTCCGCTTCTCACCATACAATACCATAGGTTTAATTAGGACTTCTCTTAAATAAAATTGAATGTGGTTTTATTTTTATTTTTATATATATATGAGGAAGATTGGGGTAGATGGATGGTAAGTAAAGAGATGTTTCTGAAAATGTAAGATCTTCAAATAGCTTATTAGGGAACTCATCAATCACTTCCTTTTATTTTCCTTTCTTCACAACCTTTTTTTTTTGAAGTACCTTGGACTTTGGATTTTCACTTTGCACTCCCCTTTTTCTTCATAAATCTTCCTAACATTTTTCAGAAACATAAAGGGGAAAATGATTTTTATTTATTTATTTTGTATATATATCTATTAAACCAAGACAAAGGCTCACGTTGGTATTAGATGAAATGTTTAGCAAGATGGTTTTGAGAAGGTTCAGATGGACAAAAGATGCCTAATTTACCTTCTAAGGTTTGGTAATGGTTATAAGTCTCAAATAAACTACAAGACCTATGTTTCTCTTAACTCGAAAAATATGTCAACCTCAGTGACCAACAAAAAAGAAGAATAATGAGACTTTACAACAAGTTAATGTCAAATAAAATTTTAAGTCATCATATGACTCCGAGTTGTGTAAAAACACTCTGAATAAAATGAAAGGTCAGATAGCTCACAAGGTTAAAATCTTCACTATTATTCCTCTAGATTCTAAGGAAGTTACTTACTTTTGTATTCCAAAATACATCTGTGGTCATTGTGCAAAAATTTATTTGTTTCTTAATGCTCAAATGCAATATTTACTCTAGTAATAAACTTTCAACATCTCTTTGCCTAAATGTAATGAATTAAGTAATCCAATCTCATCATAGCTAGGATACCACACCATTTTTTTTTAATTTTTTAATTTTTAGAAAGATTTTTTTTTCAAAAGAGGTATGAATTTTGATAAATCTCCTCACCCCCAAACAAATGGATCACTATCCCCAATGTTAAAAAAATGAAATGAAAAGTGAGAAATAAAAATTAGAACTTATGACCTCAGGTGATTTGTTGAACATCTGTACCGTCCCTACAATGAAAAAGAGTGAGTTGGTGGGGGTGATGTATTATTAAAAATAATGCCTAACTATTACATGTTACACTCGACCATTCGAGGCATATTACAAACAGTTACTAAGGAATAAACTCTCTTCTTCACTAGAAACTACAAATAAAAAAATAAATAAAAAAAGGTCTTCAAGCAAGTCTTAGGAAATTCCGCAGCTTTATCACCAACTTTTCTAAACGAATTAGTTCAACAAGCAATCGACCTCAAAAAAATTGGAAAACATTACAGAAATTTAGGGGAGTGTCATGTAATTTGCTGTAAAAGTTGCACGTTAAATGGACACTGTTTGAGCCGTCTGCTGCAGTGTTGTTTCAGTTATATACTGAAAATTACCCAAAAACGCATAAAGATAACAAAAAAAAAAAAAAATTAAAGAACAGGTAAAAAAATTAAAAATCTTCTCTATTGTCTCCAAAGTTGTATCTTCACGAATGTCTTTATTCACCAAGTGATGTGCAACGACACCATTTGATTGATGCCAATAACCGACATTAATGTCGTTGCATGATTCTCGATATCAATCAAAGAAATAACTATTGTTTTTATTTATTTATTTTCCTTCAACCTGCAATACACTTCAACAATGCATAGTAGAAGTATGGGTTATCGACTACTTCACATAGATTAGAAGACAATTCTGATTTTTAATTTAAAGAATAAAGAGAAGAGTAAAATAATGGATGGTGAAAATAAACTAAAAGTTCAAGGAGAAAGATAAAAAATTGAAAAAGAGAAACAAAAATAACACTTCTTCAATGAAATTAAAATGTAGTACATGCACTTCTCTACCAAGAAAAAATATAAAGCCAAAAATTACAACTAAAAAAAACTCTTTAAAAAAAACTATCCTTTATGAACTCCATGTATGAGGTTTTTATCGGTAAGAAGGGTTTGAGTGAAATAAGAAAACGTGGTTGAGTGAAACAAGGAAACATGGTTTGAGTTAAATAAGAAAACATAGTTGAATGAAACAAGGAATGGTGTTGGAATTGAATAAGGAAACATGTCATGTAGATATTATTTTATGATAAAGTTGACCAAGTGGACATCCAAATCTTAATATTGATTTTCTCGAGATCCGTAGTTATTTTTGCTTTGTTGACTTGACTTCATGGGTCTTGGGATTGAAATTATTTAATCCTTATGAATGCATTTGAATTCCCATTGGGCCTTCTAGTTGTTGAATTTAGCCTTGTTGTGACACTTTATGCATGATTTGAGATTTGTGTTTGAATTCCTACAAAATGCACAAAATACACGTAATGAGATATTTTTATTTGATAATTGGACTAAACAATTGTATATTTAGGGGTGTAAAAATTGATGTTTTGGGTGCTTATCACACCACCCCCAAACAACCTTTTGCTAGTTCTCTAGCAAAGAACAACGAAAAGAAAGATAAGAACACAAAAAAAAAATATTTTTATTTGTCATAAACTTCTCAAAGAAATCAATGCCACTTTCGCTGGTATGACTCGATTGCATTTACAATATGCAACAATGCCATGAACCTCTAGAATGACACTAAAGGAGAAGTTTTAGCCTCTTGAGGCTTATCCAGGATGACACCCATAAACATTTTTTTTTTATGAAACAAAATTGATGTGTGTCCTATTTTTTCAGATAATGTCCCTGTTATTCAACCACATAGAAGACAAGAGACATATGTAACTTCTTACTAAAATGCACATTACAAGTGAGCAACTTTGGAACATGGTGTGTGTGAATAACCAACAAATGCAACTTTTCGTGTCAAAGTAACGTACATCCTAATCCATATTTGGAATAGCCGTTTTGACTTCAAAACTCACCAGTTAATCTCTCTAAAATGATCACTCTGAGTTTGGGTAAAATATTTTCTCTCTTGCATGCGAGGAAAAAAGGAAATGTGAAAATTCAAACTTCTCACATGCTCATAAGAATAAACGGACATGAAAGGGAATAATAGTCTCATGGATGGAATGTTGATCACTTGCAATAATGTCGAGTTACCCACCATAGTGTCTTCTCGTCTATTCTCCACTTCTTACCATACCTTACCATATGGTTAATTAGGATTTCTCTAAAATAAAAATGAATCCCTTTTTTATTTTAATTTTTTGAAATTTTTTATATCAGGAAGAGTGGGGTAGATGGTAAGTAAAGAGATGTTTATGAAAATGTAAGGTCTTCAAATAGCTTAATAGGGAACTCATCAATCACTTCCTTTTATTTTATTTTCTTCACAACCTTTTTTTTTTAAGTACCTTGGACTTTGGATTTTCACTTTGCACTCCCCCTTTTCTTCATAAATCATCCTAACACACACACACACACACACACACACACACACACACACACACACACACACACACACACACACACACACACACACACACACACACACACACACACACACACACACACACACACACACACACACACCATATGTGTGTGTGTGTACGTATATATAATAAACTTGACAAAGGCTCACATTGGTATTGAATGAAATGTTTAGCAAGATGGATTTGAGAAGGTTCAGATGGACAAGAAATGCTTAATTTACCTTCTAAGGTTTGGTAATGGTTATAAGTCTCAAATAGACTACACGAACTATGTTTCTCTTAACTCGAAAAAGATGTCATCCTCAATGACCAACCAAAAAAAAGAATAATGAGACTTCACAACAAGTTAATGTCAAATAAAATTTTAAGTCATCATATGACTCAGAGTTGTGTAAAAACACTCCGAATAAAATGAAAGGTCAGATAACTCACAAGGTTAAAGTCTCTACTATCATTCCTCTAGATTCTCATGAAGTTACTTTTGTATTCCAAACTACATCTGTGGTCATTGTGCAAAAATTTATTTGTTCCTGAATGCTCAAATGCAATATTTACTCTAGTAATAAACTTCCAACATTTCTTTGCATAAATGTAATGAATCAAGTAATCCAATCTCATCATAGTTAGGATACCACACCATTTTTTTTAGAAATTTTTTTTTTCAAAAGAGGTATGAATTTTGATAAATCGCCCACCCCCAAACAATTAAAACACCTTCCCTAGTGTTAAACAAATGAAATGAAAAGTGAGAAATAAAAATTAGAACTTATTACCTCATGTGATTTGTTGAACATCTGTACCATCTCTGCAATGAAAAAGAGTGAGATGGTGGGGGTGATAAATTATTAAAAATACATCACCCACAAACAGGAATTGGCAGTATTATTAATTTTTATTTTGTTTTTGTTTTTTATGAATGAATGAATGCATAAACGGACTGAGCTGCTTCTCAGTAGCGCTAAATTTAATGTCATTGGCTGGACGTAATGGGGGTGGTTGACACCACCCCCAAATAGGCTTAGTGGAGTAGGAATTTGTGGGCATGACTAATCCTAATAGTTAGGATCAATCAACTGAATGGTTTCCACTGACCTTGTGGGAAGTTCATGGTATGGCTTCAGTCGCTGTCCATTTACTTGAAAAAGACTACCATTTGTATGGTTTTCTACGGTGATGGCACTGTAGTCTTTAACATCACGTACAATGAATGGACCAGACCAACGAGTTTTTAGCTTATCTGGAAAGAGGTGAAGATGAGAGTTGTAGAATAGGATTTTTTGACCAATACGGAA
Organism: Berberis vulgaris; assembly: GCA_963556465.1. Classification (NCBI taxonomy): domain Eukaryota; kingdom Viridiplantae; phylum Streptophyta; class Magnoliopsida; order Ranunculales; family Berberidaceae; genus Berberis; species Berberis vulgaris. The sequence goes on from OY747131.1 coordinate 29,069,147, forward strand.
CTCTTTTCTCATGATGATTTTGTCATGTATCCATTTCAATTTATCTTTGTAGTTCTTGGAAAATTCATAAGCATCATACCTCAATTCTTCTAGCTCATCAAGCTGAAACTTCCATTTTTTACTAGCCATATTGAAGTCAAAGTTTAGACTCTTTATAGACCATTAAGTTCTATGTTGGAGTTCGACAAGAAGGTGACAATGTTTATCAAAGACCAATCTATAGGGAGACATACCTAAAGGAGTTTTGAATGCAGTTTGGTATGCTCATAAGGCATCCAAAAGACATAAAGACCAATCTTTTCGATTTGGATTGATAGTCTTTTTGATGATGTTCTTGATTTGATGATTTGAGACTTCAACTTGACTGCTTGTTTGAGGATAGTAGGAAAATGACAACTTTGTGAGTAACCCCATACTTTTTAACAAGATGCTCAAAGATGCGATTACAGAAATGCTTATCCCCATCACTAATGATACCCTTAGGGGTGCCAAATCTGCTAAAGATAAACTCCCTTATGAATGAAATAACAATTTTGTGATCATTGGTCTTAGTGGCAATGGCCTCTATTCATTTAGAAATGTAATTCATTGCAAGAAGGATGTATTGATACCCATGGGAGAATGGAAACGGTCCCATAAAATTGATGCCCCAAAAATAAAAACTTCAACCACTAGAATAGGATTCAGAGGCATCATGTGTCGACGAGTTATTCGCCCAAGTTGTTGACATCGGTGACATGCTTTATAATACTCATGGGCATCTCAAAAAATGGCAGGCCAATAAAAACCTGATTGGAGAACATTCTCCGCAGTTTTCTTAGAACTAAAATGCTCACCACAAGCTTGATCATGGAAAAATGAGAGAATGCTCAACTGTTCAACTTCTGGAACCCATCTTCTGATAAGTTGGTCAGGGCAGTATTTGTACAAATATGGCTCATCCCAAGAATAATACTTGACCTTAGACAAAAACTTGTCACAATTTGGCTTAGACCAGTGTGAAGGGAGTTCATCAGTTGCTAAAAAATTGACAATGTCGGCATACAAAGGAAGCTCTTGCTCTACCAAGAGAAGTTGTTCATCTAGGAAGTCCTCTTGAATGGGAAAGATAATAGTAGATGACTGTGATGTTAGCCTAGACAAGTGGGCGGTGACCGCATTTTCTGTACTTGACTTATCTCATATTTCAATATCAAATTCTTGAAGCAAAAGAACCCATCAGATCAGACAAGGTTTGGTGTCCTTCTTATTGAGAAGGTATCTAAGGGCTGCATGGTCAGTGTACACAATGACTATAGCTCCAATGAGATAGGAACACAATTTATCTAATGCATAAACAATGGCTAACATCTATTTCTCCGTGGTCGAGTAATTGAGTTGAGCCTCATTCAGAGTTTTGCTAGCATAGTAGATGACATGAGGAAGTTTGCTAACTTTCTGACCCAAAACTGCACCTACAGCTTAGTCAGAGGCATCACACATAATCTCAAAAGGTAGCGCCCAATCAGGAGCTCGGATAATAGGAGCTGAGACTAGTTCAGATTTAAGATGCAGAAACGTAGATATGAACTTGTCGTAAAAAAGAAAGGGAACATCCTTGGTTAAGAGATTGCTCAAAGGGCGTGCAATCTTTGAGAAATATTTAATGAAGGGGCGATAAAGTTCAGCATGCCCCAAGAAAGATCACACATCTTTAATAGATTTCGGAATTGGAAGAGATGAAATGACATCAATCTTAGCTTTATCCACTTCAATGCCTTTTGGAGAGACAACGTGCCTAAGAACAATGCCCTGCTTCACCATGAAGTGACACTTTTTCCAATTTAGAACAAGACATTTTTCTTCACAACGCTCTAAGACAAGTGAGAGGTGATGTAGGCATTGTTCAAAAGATGAGCCGAATACTGAAAAATCATCCATAAAGATCTCAAGAAAGTTTTCTACCATATCAATGAATATGCTAGACATGCATATTTGAAATGTCGTGGGTGCGTTGCATAGCCCAAAAGGCACATGACGATAAGCGTAGGTACCAAAAGGACAAGTGAATGTGGTTTTCTCTTGATCCTTTTGTGCAATAGGGATTTGATTGTATCTAGAATATCCATCCAAAAAACAATAGTAATGATGACCCACTAACCTCTCAAGCATTTGATCAATAAAGGGAAGGGGACAATGATCCTTTCGAGTATTAGAGTTCAGCTTACGATAATCAATGCATACTCTCCACCCTTTTTCACTCTTTATGGTACAAGTTCCTTGTTCTCATTTTCAACGACTATAATTCCTGACTTCTTAGGAACCACATGGACTAGGCTAACCCATTGGCTATCAGAGATAACATAGAATATGTTTGCATCCAGGAGTTTCAATACTTCTTTTTTTTACAACATCTTTTAAAATGAGATTTAGACGTCGCTAGGGCTCTCTAGAGGTTTTGGTTTCATCTTCCAAATAAATATGATGCTCACAGACAATAATGTCAACACCCTTGATGTCATCAATATTCAAAGCAATGGCTGACTTGTGAGCTTTAAGGACCTCCAACAACTTTTCACCGTGTTCCTTAGTGAGATCTGAGTCAATAATCACTGGATAACTCTCCGTAGGACTGAGAAATGCATATCTCAATTCATTTGGTAAAGGCTTAAGTTCTAGTGATTTCTGAGTACTTGGAGATGAGTCACTCTCTTGTGACTGTCCTATGAAGGAAGATGAGGAATACAACTCTTCCTCATATTGATAAAGTGATAATGGCTTAGATTCAGGTATATGCATTATGGGCACATTATCCAACATATTTTTGACATCTTCAATAGCCTCGTCCATATCTGGGTTCATACCAAAGTGTGAGAGACAATGAAGCAATACGTCATCTGGTGACGATTGAGCCATAGACTCAAAAGATCAAATCATACACACTTCTTCTTCTTCTTCTTTCTCAATCATATTGAGATCATCTCTATTTTGCAAGGCCTTAAAAATATTCAATTCAGCTTTAAGGTTCCCAAAGGAAACAGACATGCTATCGCTTCTACAGTTGATGTTGGCCTCCGCAGTTGCTAAGAAGGGTCACCCTAAGACGAAAATAATTTGATTAGTTGGGCTTGGGCTAGTGTCTAAGATGATGAAATCAATTGGATAATAGAAATTTGCAACTTGAACAATCGCATCCAGAACTATTCCTCTAGGGTATCGTTTTGACTCATCTGCTAGCTTAAGAACTACCTTTGTTGGTTGCATCTCCTTTAACCCAAGTTCTAAATACATATGATAAGGTAAGAGATTCACACTCGCTCCTAAGTCGATCAAGGCACAACTTTCAAATTCTTTTCCAATGAAACATGGTACTGTAGGGGTTCCTGGATCCCTGTACTTAACTACTCCAGTTTGTTGAATAAGCGATGTGGCATTGCTTGCAAGGCATGCAGTTTCAAGTACTTCCGTTTTTCTCTTTTTAGTACACGTGTCCTTGAAATTTTTTGCATAGATTGGTACTTGCTGGATAGCAGACAAAAGAGGGATGTTGATGTGTACTCCTTTAAAAATCTCTAGTATTTCTTGAAATTGTTTATCTTTTTTGTTACCTAAAAGGCTTTGGGAAAAGGTGCCTTAGTTATATATTTTCTTGGCTCTACGGAAAGCTAAGAAGGTGAGTTTAAACTAGTTTGAGAAAAACCTTTAGCATTCTCAATTGGTTTAAGAACGTTTTCTTTGGAAATCACATTAGTTATCTTGGGTTGTTCTATGTCATTATCAATTGCTCGGTCAGAACGAAGGGTGGTGTCAACTTTAACTTCTCCATGAGAATCAACAACATTACTACCAATTTCATTGACATGGGCTTGGGGAGCACCTTTTGGATTAGGGATGGGTTGACTAAGGAATGTTCATTTTTCCCTTCCCACAGTCAACTGTTGCAACTGTTGTTGAAGCTGGTGGATGGCTTGGGAATTATTAGCATTGGTTGTCATTAATTGGTGCATCATATCCTCCAATGATGGTTTTGGAGGTGGTAAAAGAGCAACATACTGAGTTTGAGGTACCAAGGCCCGGAAGTTGCTGAGTTGAGGTTGACCATAGGAATTATGAGAGACAGGTACCATAGAAAGGTTCACAGGCTGATTTTGCCGATATGAAAGAGGTCCTCCCTGTGGTGGATATTGATTTTGTCGCAACTGATTACATTGAGATCCATATTGAACCTGTTTGGGATAAGTGCATGAGTTGTGGGCTTGTCCACTAGGTTGCCTAGGGTGTTGAAACCCATGAGAATTCCTTGAACTTCTGGGTGGTTGTTCATAAAATTCACCACCATAGGAAAGGTTAGAGTGATGTCGATTTGTAGATGTGTATGTTTGACTGAATGTGTTTGATTTACCTTCACTGTTAAATACACACACCTCCTTTGGAGGTTCATTGCCACTTGAAGTTAAAAGACAATCAGAATCTATATGATTTCTTTTGAGGAAAAAGGTAAAAGGCTTATAAGTCTGATATTTGGCTTCAGAAGTAGACTTTGTCACAATAGATTTAATTTCCTTAGCAAAGTCTTTGAGGAGGGTTTTGATGTCTGATTCGGGATATTCCTTTGGTACAAATAGACGTGAATGTCTAGAAGAACTAGGTTTCAAATCTCTATGGGCAGTCCATTGTTGAATATCATCAACAAGTTCACTTAGAAAGGTATAAGCATCAGTACCAGTTTTATGCATGAATTTCCCTTGATGCATGTATTCGATCATATTTCTAGATTCAACAATCAATCCATTATAGAAACTTTGCACTAGCACTCGTTTTTCAAAGCAATGATGGGACACTTGATGAGTAAATCTTGAAAGCGGTCCTATGCTTCATAAAAAATTTCATCACGTGTTTGAGTAAACTCCTTAATTTCTCTTCTTATTTCTAGGGTTTTTCTCATGGGGAAGTATTTCGCTAGAAACTTTCTAACTAAATCCTCCCATGATTTGATGGAATTGGCAGTGAGGGAATTTAGCCATGAGGTGGCCCAGTCATCAAGAGAGAAAGGAAACAAGCGAAGTCTGACATTTTCCTCATCTATGTTTTGGCTCTTAAAAGTACTACAAACTTCAAGAAACTTTCCAAGATAGACATATGGGCTTTCTCGATCATGCCCATGAAACTTCGGCAACATATTAATAATAGCTGTTATAATCTCAAATTGAGCTGTCGTGATATGGGGCAACTCAATGCATCTGTTCACATTAGCAGCAAGGGGAACATTGTATTCCCAAATTGGACGTTCTTCCATTTCAGTGTTGATTGGAGAGTGAGGGGAGCTAGGTGGAGATTGAGTGCGGTGAAGAAGCAAAGAGTGGATTAGGGTGGCTAGAAAATTTTTGGTTACAAACCAAATGTTTGTTGGGTCATTCCCAAACTTTCATACAAGGAAAAAAAAATGAATTGGGAAGATGACAGTGACAAGGCACAAGATCAAGTATCCCTAGACGATTGCTAAAAAGACATAAAATAGCAATAACCATTCCTGAACCACACAAATGCCAAATCTAAGCAAACAACGTTTTAATGGGATTTTATCTTGTTAATCTATGAGAGATAAGATTGATTGAAAGCAGTGGGCGTCACGCTGTTATTTATTATTGCCTGATTAGATAGAGTGCTAACAGATGATCCTAAAAGCTTGTATCCAACACAATACAAAGTTCAAAATCAAGTCAGAGTTACGTTTGCAAGAAGCCGGATTATTGCACAAGTGAAAGGAGATCACGTGGTCTAATTAAGAATTGTACCTGTACTACCATTCTGTAGACCGATTGATATGAAAACGATGCGTGTCAAACACGTACTAAGGGTGTGGGTTCCTAGCCAAAACTGTTAGTTACACCATGTGCTTCTGCGGTCCGCAACTTACAAGTGACTTGGCGTACCGGGTGAGTTATCCATGTGGCAGTGGCCTCTTGGAGTTCATTGAATGATTAAACCCAACGTCACATTTAGCTTTAGTCAACACAAAATTCAGAAGAATAATCTTGGTCTTAGTTGTCCTATGAACGCCGTTTTAAATGGCGCTAATCGTTTTAGTTGATTTTATTATGTGCCTTGGTTTCACACAGCTCGAGTGATGAGGTGGGTGATGAAATCCCACAAGTTTAAAAAACAGGGCTAGGTCTGCCCTCTCTGTTTATGTTAGTTTATTAACGTAAGAAACCATGAAGTTTGTTAAGATGTAAAAACATGAACAAACACCAAGCAATGTCCAATCGATTTCACTCAGCACCCAAGCCACTAAAACAATGTGTCTGAAAGAAATACTAACTTGTGAGCTCGGACACAAGGTCTCCACCGTGGGAATAGAGAGAAGTGTTATTTGAGAGCTACTCCTCCTAGGTTCAAGCAATTGCTCTCTCCCCCACAACATCACTGGTTGTCTAATACAAAAACCTTTTCAAAGAACATTTAAAAAAAATATATATATATTTCTGACTTCGATTGCTATCTAAATAAATAAACTCACAATCAAGCAATTACACATGCAAATATGTTTAATGGTCTTGGTCAAGAAGTCAAATTTTTTTTATTTGTTTGTTTGTTTTCTTTTGTTTTTTTTTAATTTATTTATTTTAAAGTGAATTAATTCTAACCAAAAACTAATAATCAACCTAATGCTAAAACAATGCCTAACTATTACAAGTTGCACTCGACCATTAGAGGCATATTAAAAAAAGTTACTGAAGAATAAACTATCTTCCTCACTAGAAACTACAAATAAAAAAAAATAAAAAAAGGTCTTCAAGGCAATTTCGCAGCTTTATCACCCACTTTTCCAAACGAATTTGTTCAACAGGCAATTGACCTTAAAAAAATCTGAAAAAAGTACAGAAATTCAGGGGAGTGTCACAGAATTTGCTGTAAAAGTTTCACGTTAAACGGACACTGTTTGAGCCATCTGTTGCTGTGTTGTCTCTGTTACATGTTAAAAATTACCCAAAAAACGCATAAAGATGACAAAAAATTAAAGAAAAGGGAAAAAAAATTAAAGAAATTAAAAAATTTCCCTATTGTCTCCAAAGTTGTATCTTCAAGAATGTATTCCTTCACCAAGTGATGTGCAAAGGAGCCATTTGATTGATGCAAAAAATTGACATTAATGTCATTGCATGATTTTCGACATCAATTAAACAAATAACTATTGTTTTTTTTTTTTTTCTTCAACCTGCAATACACTTTAACAATGCATAGTGAAAGTAGGGGTTACCGACTACTTCACGTGGATTAGAAGAAAAATCTGATTTTCAATTTAAAGAATAAAGAGAAGAGTAAATAATGGATGGTGAAAATAAACCAAAAGTTAAAGGAGAAAGTGAAACAATTGAGAAAGGGAAACAATGATAAAACTTACTTCTTCAATGGAATTAAAATGTAGTACATGCACTTCTCTACCAAGCAAAAATATAAAGTCAAGAACCACAACTAAAAAACACTCTCTAAAAAAATTATCCTTTATGAATTCCATGTATGGGTTTTTATAGGTAAAAATGATTTGAGTGAAATAAGGAAACATGGTTGAGTGAAACAAGGAAACATGGTTTGAGTTAAACAGATAAACATGGTTGAATGAAACAAGGAATGGTGTTGGAGTTGAATAAGGAAACATGTCTTGTAGAGATTACTTTATGATAAAGTTGGCCATGTGGACATCCAAATCTTCATATTGATTTTCTCGAGATCCATAGTTGATGTTGCTTTGTGGGTCTGACTTCATGGGTCTTGGGATTGAAATTATTTAATCCTTATGAATGTATTTGAACTCCCATTGGGCCTCTAGTTGTTGAATTTAGCCTTATTGTGACACTTTATGCATGATTTGAGATTTGTGCTTGAATTTCAACAAAATGCACAAAATACATGTAATGAGATATTTTTATTTGATATTGGACTTAACAATTGTATATTTAGGGGTGTAAAAATCGATGTTTTAGGTGCTTTTCACACATCACCCTAGAGGAGTCAAGGACTATTAAGAGGGATTTCGAATGCAACAGGAAGTCCTAAGCTTCTAGGGACAAAAAGGAGTGAAATAGACACGAGGATGAGGAGCGTAGCAAGAGGAAGCACACTTACAATAGACTGGATCATGATCGTCCCAAGCCAGAGAAATCACCCAACTACATTGGATCTAGAGTCGTGACATCCCTATATGCTAGTCTGTCGGATCTACTCAACTCCATGCAAAATTGGGAGGAATAAAGTGGCTCCAGAAGACACGCGAAGATCATGCCAAAAGGGACAATGACAAATACTGTGCGTACGACTGCAAAAGTCTGAGGTATGAAGTAGAGCATTGGATCCACAAGAGCAACTTGAAAGACTTATTGAAGTCTGAGAAGCAGTCAGAACAGACCAAGGACAGAGGGGAGTCAGTCAAAGAGATAGAGAATGAGACTCCTGGGAAAATATACGTCATTCATGGAGTTGGATCGAATGAAGATCAGTTGCACAGTTTTCGCAAGCGGACTCTGCTAGATATGCGGACACAACCCGCGGATGAAGACATACGCGTTTGCTATTCAAAAATTCAGAACACCATTCCCATTTTGACTTTCATGGACAAGGACCTCAATTGAGTTCGATCGCTGAACAACGACGCCTTGGTCATCTCCATTTCCATCGCAGAGTGGGAAGTGATTAAAGTGAGTTTCAGCTTGGCTAGGGCGCTGGAAAAGAAGTCATTAAAATGAGCTAGCGTGCCCTTATCCGAATCACTACGTACTCCAACAAGGCCCCATATTTAATCTAATAAAGAAAGATGGAATTGTTTTGCACCTGACAGCGAATCAAAAGATGGATGCCTGTATGTAAAGTAGGAAGAACCCTTCTCAAAGACAGGCAAGCTGAACCTTCAAAAAGGAAGAACTAGTTTCTGGAGAGAGCTGACTCGTACTGAGTGACTTACACACTGGCATCCATGCAACATCATGACGTGCCGCATGAAGCATTTTCACACTAACTGGCGACAAATCACAGTCGCATATACGAAAACGCTTAGCGAATTCGCAGCCACAAATGTCTGATATCAAAGATTTTGGTAAAGAAATCTTGACACCAAATGCGTTAATCACACTTTGATAGACATCAGCCACACATGGATCCGCAATGACGATATCGTCACCGAGGATAACATACTTACGAAATACCCGAGAAGGGTGTACTTTATCTGCACAATACCATAGAACAAAATGATGGCATAGTGTGAAGAAAGGCCAAAAAGACATAAAACCCAAGGGTTGTCCAGTTGCAAAACATACAAGTCGAGAAACCGAAGAGGATGAACGAGCAAAACCGAGGCAACTAAAGCAGTTTGTCCCTAGTCCACATGCAAACGAAGTGAGTTTGTTAAATAACCAGCTTTCAATCATTACACCCTGAATTGCTAATGAAAGCGATCCGTAGCCGAGGATAGAAAATCCATTATAGAAAATCTTTACCATTAAACACAACATGAACCCTGTTAATCCATTATAACTTTGTTTTAGTCTAAAATGAAAAGGTGGTAATGTCGTGAAAAATTTATATCACATATTTTACTTCTCGATGTATGAACGATACGACTGATGCAGCAATTGGTGACAAGTTTAGAAACACCAATGCACATGGGTGGAGCTAGAAAATTCAAATGGGTGGGGCACTATTTATTTATTTATTTTTAATTTGAAAAATAAGTAAATAAATTCAAAATCATAGTTTTTTAAACAATAAGTTTATTGACATTATGTGTTTTAGTTATTAATAAATAATCAGTAAATAACAACATTTTGTTTTGAAATAAAGTATGTAACAATTTCATTGCAACTACATGATTTTAAACTTTAAAATTTTAACTTATACACTGATATTTAAGAAAAAAAAAGCACTAAGTTTATGTATTTGTTTGTTTGGTCATAGTGTCACAAACGATTTGTGAATTCATTTGAACTTTGGTATACTTAGTTCTAGAAGTAAAGGTATGTAAATTGGAATTCATAATCACTAATCTTTTACTGAAATATAATTCTATAACTATTGGTGTCCCGTGTCGACAATACCTTTTGATATTTGGGCCTAACTATGAAAATAAATTTAAATAATTTTTTTCTAAAAGAGTGCCCGAATACAACTTTATTTTTACAAGAAGGGCCTAGCACGTACAAAATTTCATTGGCTCTTGTTAAGATCATATACAAACCTTGTTTATAGAAAATGGTTTTCAAATTCGGGGTGGGCGACTTTATCCCTCACACTTCTTCATGAGAGTATATATGGGAAACAAATTATCTTTCTATTTCTACTTTGTGTTTCTATGACACAATTTATTGGAATGTTTAGTGTCAATTGCACAACTTGTTTTTCTTTTTTGAGGGTGGTTAAACAATGAGTATTTCTTTGATTTATATGTCGGTGTAAAATTCAATGAGTGCGTGACTATATTTTGGTTTTCTTAAAAATGGCTTATTTTGTTGTTTCATTGAAGAACAAATTAATGTTGTATCCTATTTTAGATAAGTTAATGGAGTAGAGTGAAAATATCTGAAAAATGTGAATTCAACAAAGAGTTGGTACAATCGAAATAAACAATTGAGTAAATGTAGCGACTCAATATAAAATACAATCGGAACTAAAAGTGACATCATTCCATGAAGATGTTTGCGATTGTGTAGTAGGCAAGAAGTCTATCATCTTACATTGATTTTAGAAGGAAGGAAACAACCAACACTCAACTAAACCTGTGTCACTTGTGGTTCGGATGGTCCATAGCCAACTTAGACGTTTGCCTTGGACATTTATAAAGGATCGGATCAAACCCATTCCAATATGTTGGTGGGTGTCTTTGCGTGGTAAAACAACTCTTCGCCACTTCTGAAAGGAACCTCCCTTGCACACTGTAATCCCAATTCCAACACTCCCTCAAATCCCAATCCTAGAAGATATGGTTGCTATAGACTATAGAACAAAATATGGTAAATGGATTCATTATCAGGCATTTAATACACATTATCTGAGATGATTCATGATTGTTCTCTCCTTGGGAAAATGTTGGGCAAGAACTTAGTTCAATATTAGGATCCACACCTTGTTAAAGAAATTTGTCTACTTAATTAGTAACTTTGGGGGAAAATATCAGGTGAAGACTGTTTGATACGGGTCTCCACACCCTGTTGAAGTCATTTGCTTTAGCTATAAATCAGTGTTGGTAGCATCATATATTTCTAGGCGTCTCCATGTTTATTTGCATGACTTATAAATGGTTTGTGATTGGAATTTACAAGTGGCTATAAGCAAGTGCTTATAAAAATCAAGCCACCTATAGCTACAAGACCGTATAAGTTGTAGTAGGTGGTCCACCACTTACAAGTGCTAGGCATGCCGCTTATAAGTGGTGCAAACACCACCCCAGTTACCTTAATAGAAAGATGAAGGTTTTATGTCCAGGTTTCTTCTTGTTTCGAAAAAAAAATGAACCATATACTACTTCAATCATTTATTGAATTAAGATGATCTACACTTCCAAGAAAATTGAATAACTCTTAACAATGTTTTTACCTGTATGTTGAATCAGGGCGGTGAACCTGATTTGACTACTGCAGCAAAGATGGTACTCCATGAGTGGTAGAGAGGTCGGATACCTTTCTTTATTATTATTTTTTTGGTACGAGTGATATGCATTAAGAAATTAAGGAACATACATAGGCTCCCTTACAAAGGAAGTTAGTACGTGAGCCTCACAGTTGAGGTCTCTACTTATATACAGATAATGCCAACCTTGCAACAAAAACAAGAGACGTTTAATATTCTCAAAAAGAGGTTCCCAAGGCCAGTCTAATACAAAGGAGGAGGTGCGACCTTCTGACATAAGCACTTCTTGAAGGTTAGCCGAATCAAAAAAAACCAAACCACATTGCTACCGTTACGCTTGAATTAACATGAGCGCCGCTTCACCCGCAAAAAAATTCCGCCATCGTACTGTTGCTGACAGTACCAGGAATCGTGCTCGCCACTGAAGCTACAGCTTGACCTATGAGATTCATGAAAATAATACCCAAATAGCTCTGCTTTGTAGAATCATGAAAACAAGCATCGAAATTAACAATCACTGTATCAAGATCAAGCTGGTCAAAACCTTGGATACAACTATTGACTCTATGAGACTTGGCGAACTGAAGTTGAGTCTGCATCAAGTATACCAAGTTTGCAAACTGTGGCTCACGCCCTGCCGCATGCTGATGTGAATGGGTAGTAGGAGCTTGGGAGTGAGTATCAGTACGAGCCGTACTGACGATCTGGTGCATAGATTGAAGAATCACCTCGAGGGTGTTAGAGGGATTAACAAACCATTGAGCTTTCCATGCAGACCAAAGTTTAGACAAGGTCGAATGGAATTCAGCGGTGCTAAATTTGGATTTATTAAAAATGATGTTGTTCCTCATCTTCCAAATAGTGAGAAGGATGGCTAGGAATTGAGACAACATCTCTTCAAAGGATTGGGGGCGAGCCTTTGCAAATTGCCACATAAACTTGAAGAAACTCAGGATAGAAGCTGGTTGAAGGGAATGAGTGTGCCAGTCAATAGGGAGAGGTGAGAGAAGCCAAAGGCAATTGGTGAGAGGACAAAGGAAGGAGAGATGCAGGATGTCTTCCGCCTGGTTATGACAAAAAGCGCAAATATTATCCAATGGAACATGAACCCTAGACAGGTTGGACAATATGGGCAGCAAGTTTTGATTGACTTTCCAGAGGAACATAATGGCATTAGGAGGCGCTTTCAAATGCCAAATATGATGCATAATTTTTGGCTCCAACGAATAGTTGGGCGGGGAAAACAAGGAGCTGGCATCCTGGCATGAAGCGAAGATCTTAGTAGCATTTTTCACAGAGAAAATTCCTTTCTTATCTCCACTCCAGATAAGACGATCTGGGCGAGATGTAGCCCGGACACAGATACTTAAAATATCCTGCACCACAGGGGTCGGGAGCAAGGAGTTAAGAACGGGTTCATTCCAAGAGATAGAGGAGGAAAAGAAGGTCGACCAGAGATCAGAGAAACGTAAATCAGTTGCCGAGGGATCCGACACACAATCCACAAGGAGTAAGCCAGGTTTGACCCATGGTTCTATCCAAGGGTTAACCTTAGCCCCAGAAAGCACCTGCTAGTGAAGGTGAGGTTTCATGGCATGGTAAGATTTCAGGATACCTTACCAAGCAAAAAAGGCAAGGGTTAGAGAATTAGAGATTTGTGATAAGGTCTTGGAATGTTAGTAAATAGATTTGAATATCCGAGACCTAAGTGATTGAGTAGAGGAGAAAGAGTTCCACACATGCGTAGCCAAGAGGGCTAGATTCTTGTTCCTAGAGTTAGGAATATTGAGACCGCCCAAGTGTCGAGGGGCGGTGATTTTGTCCCATGTATAGAGATGTTTTGCCCGGCTCTCTTCATGACCGTTCCACCAAAAGTCCTGAGCCAACCTATCTATATGGTCAGTAATTCTAATGGGGAGAAGGATTGACTGCATAGTGTAAATGGGGATAGAGTTGAGAACGATTTTTATCATAACCGTTCTGTCGGCCTGAGAGAGGACCTTAGATTTTCAAGAGGCTAGTCTACTAGAAATTTTGTCTAAGAGAAATTGGAAATCTGAGGATTTCTTCCGGGAGAAAGTCAGAGAGGACCCCAGATATTTTTCTTTATGAGAAAAGGACTTGGCTCCCAAGATTTGAGAAATCAATTTCACACGTTTGGGGTGCACATTCGAGCTGAAGAACACCGAGGATTTGGAAAAGTTGGCGCCTTGGCCCGAAGCATTGCAATATTGATTGAGGATATCTTTGACCACATGGGCTTCGACAAGGGAAGCCCGACAAAAGATAAGAAGATCTTCCTTATAGAGAAAGTGACCTATCGAAGGGGAACGCCTTTTAATCTTGATGCCATGAATGGTACCATTTTCATCTATAGTAGACAAAAAGCCTAGAGAGGGCTTCAACCATCAGGATGAAGAGGTATGAGGACAGAGGGTCACCTTGACGGAGACCACAGGAGGGAGAAAATGAAGGCAGGGGCGCCGTTCAAGAGAACTCGAAGGAAAGTGGTTGAGATACACTGATCAACTGAGGAGACCCAATCCGACGAGAAACCCAATTGCTTGAAAATCTGAAAAAGGAAAGACCATTCCACCAAATCGAAGGCTTTTGCCATGTCAAATTTGAAAGCCATCCATCCTTGTTTCTTCTTGTCGAAATGGCGCATTTGGGAAAAGGTCTCATGGGCGATAGACACATTATCATTGATGAATCTACCTTGGAGGAAGGCCCCTTGATTGGGGGAGATAATGGTATCCAAAAAATGCTTTAGCCTATTTGCCAAAATCTTGGAGATAATCTTATAAATAACATTACACAGACCGATAGGCCGAAAATTATTCGGGGTCGTAGGGTTACCTACTTTCGGCAAAAGGGCGATGAATGTCTCATTAAGCTTCGAGTCCAAGATTTTAGTGGAAAAGAAGTTCTAAACCACCCGAATGACATCATCTTATACAATGTCCCAATAATGTTGAAAGAAAAAAGCGTGAAAGCCATCAGGACCGGGAGCTTTGTGGCCCCAAAAGAGAACAAGGTATTTTGAATAAGCTCGCCCATAGGAATCTCAAGCAAGCTTCTATTGTCAGAATCATAGATGACCAGATGGAAAAGTTGGAGAATAGTAGGATCCGGCTGAGGGTGAGAGGTGCGGAAAATATTTGAAAAATAATGAGAAAGGATCCGACTCATCCCTTCGGGAGTGGATTGCCACAAATCATTGTGGTATTTGAGACACAAAATAGCATTAGATTTGTGACGCAAAATTGCAGAGAGATGGAAAATTTTAGTATTTCTATCCCCTTCTGAAAGCCACGAAATTTCAGATTTATTGCGCTAAAAAAGCTCCTTCCTGATCAAAAGCTCTTCAAGACACGCCTCTAGAAAAGCCAAGGATGAGGCATTGAGTCTAACCAAAGGATCACTGTGAATAGCGTCAATAGCGCACGAGTTTTGAGGATACAAGTCTGGATGTTACGAAAATCAGATTTGTTTCATCTGGTAAGAGCATGACTAAGATTTTTAACCTTGGTAAGAAAGACATGAGCTGGAGGTCCCTGCCTTGTGGGGTTCCAAGACTTAGAAATAATAGTGCGACACCCTGGATCCCGAGCCCACATATGAAATTTTTTGAAAGGTTTCAGGGACGAAGTAGGTTGCGACACTAATTGTAAAGAGATCGCCCTGTGATATGAGGATGGGGCGTGTATCGACAGACAGGTGGCTGAGCGAAATAGAGTCAACCAGTCTGTATTCACAAGTACCCGATCCAACTTAGCTTTGATACTATGTCTGTCTTGACGCTTATTGGACCTGGTGAACTGGGACCCTTTGAGAGGTAGGTCCAACAGGTGATGAGTATCAACAAATTTCCTGAGATGATTGAGCGAAGCTAAAGAAAGTGCCACACCCCCAACTTTTTCCAAGGGGTCATATATGGCATTAAGGTCGCCTATAAACACCCCGTGGAGAGGTTGGTAGCTGTAAACCTGAAGCATACTATTCCAGAAATGGGCCTGACGCGCCGGATTAGGTTCACCATAGACAAATATAGCTGACCAAATATCAGTAGCATAGTAATCCGAAATAGTGCAATTAAAGTTATATTTACAATATGAAAGGATAGAAAGATTGATACATTCCTTCCAAAACATAACTATACCCCCTGACTGTCCTGATGCTGGAACTGAGAGACCATGTCAGAAGCCTAGTCTTTGGCGAGTACGGTCCATCTGGGAGACAAAAAGAGAATATCAACATTGGGCTGAGCGAAGAGGGTCTTTATGTGCCGGAACGTTTTGGTAAACCCGACACCTCAAACGTTCCAGGCAAGAATCATAATAACGGGGGCGACTTGGCATAGGAAGTTGCTGAAACCTGAGTGGCGGGAGCCTGAGATGTGGACACGATAGAGAAGTTCAAGACTGTCGTAGTAGTGATTATTGACTTTGTTGATGGGAGTGACTCAGTTGGAGAGGATGGCTCACAGGCACGAGACTGTTTCTTCGGAGTATTGTGTCCTTCAAAGACCTTTAAATCAGGTTGCATTTTCCTCTTGCCAATCTGCACTGTGGCATATCTACGGGCTTGAGCCACCGGGCTAGCTCTAATGGAGCATCATGAATCTTGCTCATTGCTATAGGAATAATGACAGAGGAATTATCCCAGGTAGATGCCGCTGTCAAGGATGGTGGTGGAGCCTTGGAACGACTACCTTTAGCCCTAGAGGCTCTGACTGTTTTCTTTGCCTGTGATATAGTCAAAGTCTGAGGGGCATTACCACCCTGTGGAGCGTCTGTGGGAGTGTGATTGTGGAAACTCGCTTCTTGTAATGGAGAAGACAGAGGAGCCAAGGTGTGGACAGGAAGCATGGCATAAGCGAAGAGGTAGCAGTGGACATTAATTGAGCCTTAGCCACCACTACCACAAAATATCTCATTTTTGGCTGAATATAAGTGCCAAATAAAATCTCTTTCTGGCGGAAAAATGCTTAATCTGCCAGAGAAACATTGCAGTAGTGGATTAAATAAGTGCCACGTATATAAGTGCCAATAAAGGTCATTCTGGCGGATAAATATCTTAAGCCATTATAATAACTAAAATTTAAATCCGCTAGATATAGTATTTCTGGCGGATAAGCGCCACAACAATGTCATTTCTGGTGGATATAAGTGCCACAAATACATCAATTACGGTGTATATAAGTGCCAGAAATACTTCATTTGTGACGGATGTATCCGCCACAAATGACACATTTCCAACAATATAATCTTTTCTGGCACTTACATCCCCACTATAAAAAATGATATAATTAAATTTTTTATTTATTTCCGCCACATATAATCATTTAAATTTTTTAATAAAAAATTAATAATTATCCTTCACAAATTTTAATCACTAATTTTTAGTAAAAAAATTATAAATTCTATAATTATCCGCCACAAATAACTAATAAATGTCGATAAATATCCTTCAAAAAAGCTACATAATTATTATATGTCATATGCATCCGCCAGAAAAGATAGGCAAATCTACTAATCAAGTCCATGACCAGAATCTGAACCTGATGTTGAATGTGACCCTGAACCTGTAACTGACCCTGATGCTCCACGTGATACAAAAAGCCTCGTCATCTCCACATCAGGTATCCTCCATCAGGTCCAACACCGAAAAACAATGCCCCAAATCCATCATACGAGGCACCCCCAATAGAATGATGAGAGCTACCAGAAGAATGATGTGTAGGTAACTCGGGCCAATATCCTGACATATAAAACGGGGAAGGCGACCCATATGACATCAGATACATGGGATACAAATGCGGTGTGTGAGAAACTTGAGGGTGTGGATGAGAGCTCTGTGCGTGTGTCTAGGACTACATTGCTTGCATCATCATCATCTGTTGCTGCTGTTGTTGAGTTCGCAACTTGTCAAGGGACTTACCTTAGGCTTCCAGCTGAGCCAACAAAACTTTGTGTGAAGTTAGCTGATGAGACACCGAAATGTCCTATCTCTTACACCGTACACATGTCATGATGATCTCAAGGAATAACAGGCATGAGCTGACGCTCATTGACGACTACAACGACGATACCGCTGTGACGACTTTTACCGTAGGCCTGAGATAGAGAAAGTTTTACGATTTCCTCACCTTTGAACCCCCTTGGATATGGCAAAACTCTTGAAGGGCTCCTAGAGGTATATCACCCTGGAGGATATGGGAACAATAAAGAAGGAAACTGAAGTAGAGAAGAAACCCTCTATTTCTAGAGACAGGAAAGAGGGGAGAAAACGAATAAATAAACAAGCAGAAGCGCAATGGCAGCAGGTCAGACTCTGGCCGCGCTAGGCCAGATAAATCTTCCAACTATGTTGGATCCAGATCCATGACCCCCTCAACTCTAGCTTGTCAGACGTTCTTAATTTCATGAAAAACTGGGAAGATCTGTAATGACCCTCGAAGCGCGGAGAGCTCTCCAAACACAACAACAAAAAGTATTGCTCATACCACAAGGAGGGTGACCAGGATACCAACGATTGTAAGAGTCTAAGGTATGAGATCGAGTACTGGATTCGCAAGGGAAAACTAAAGGAATTCCTGGATTCGGAGAAATGACATGACTGAACCAGGGAAAGGGGAAAGGCGGTCAAAGCGCAAGAACTAGACAGTCAGATCCGAGTTGCAATGAGCCATTAAGCCCACAAGTCACGTGGTCAGGCCCAGTACTCATAAGGCCTCTATGGCAAGTATCCGAGAGATCTACCTAAGACAGGCATGCCAGCAACACATTGGATCTGACTAGGAAACATATATTAGAGTATAAGTCTGGCAAATAAACTTCCTTGCATGGAAAACACTCAGAAAGAGAAACCTTTCCCGCAGATCTAGAAGCACGAGTCGTGTAGGAAACTATCCCACATGGACAACTCCCAATTAGGAGTGGATCTCCACAACATGATATCTTTCTCTAAACTATGCTACCAAATGCCTAGCCGAACAAGGACTTCCACACTATAAAAGGGAGATAAGGTCGATGAACTTGAAGTACGCTACAAAATCCCAGTTTACAATTTTAAGCATCTCTTAAGCCTTATCTAACTGAAGCATCGGAGTGCCATCAGCGGCCACACGATGGTTTTTGGCTCATGTTTGCTACCTGTGCAGGTCTAGGTAAGTAGCGAAGAAGGAGAGCAAAAATCGACTACATCAGTTGGCGCTATCCGTGGGGAACGACAAAGTTCCTCAGAAAGAACAGTAGTACCACCTTTTCCAGAGAATTTACGAGATGGTGACAACAAGGTCGCTCAACAATGGAGACGCGACAAAAGCCTCAAATGCTCGAAGCAGCAGAGACCGCCCCCTCTGGCACCACCGCAACCACAGGAGGAACCTTTGCAGACCATCGTACCAGCGGTAGCCATTGCAGACCCAAGGGTGAATCTATTATCAACTCATATACACAAATCTTGCAAACAATGAAGATACTCAAATCCATGAAGCTGAAGTCGGATGAGACGTTGAGGACATACGTCACACGTTTCAATGATGAGTTGATTCTCGTCAATGGTTGTAACGATGCAACAACCATCACTATCTTCACTGACGGTCTGATGAACAATAAGTTCTATGAGTTCCTAATTTTGGACCCCCATCAAATATGGCAGACGTGCTGAAAGAAGCACAAAATGACATCGTTCTAGACGAGAAACTAAGAGCCAAGAAAAATGAGAAATCCGAGAAGAACTCTGTCCCTAGGGATGAAGAAGGGGAGAAAAGCAAGGAGCATTGTAATGAAGTATACATCATGCACGGAGTAATGGATGCAACACATTCATGGATGCAACACAAACTACGAACCAGATCAACCTACGAGGACCAATGGATGCAACACATTCACTTCTAGAGCTTGATCCTGCCCCTAACTTTCATAGACAGGGACCTCCAAGGCGTCTGTACTCCACATAATTATGCCCTGGTGATATCGGTATCCATAGCAAACTGGGAAGTGAGAAGGCTTTTAGTAGACACTGGAAGCAGTACGAACGTACTGTTCCTGAACACATTCCGCAACATGAAATTGAAAGAAGAAAACCTAAGCCTCTCGACACATCCCTTGGTCGGACTGAGAGAGGATAAGTACTTCCCAATGGGGAGGATCAAATTAACAATAGTGACAGGAGAACCATGACTCCAAAATATAATCCTTCAAGAGTTCGTGGTGGTCGATGTGCCATCCACCTGCAACATCATCCTGGGGAGACCCTAGCTTCACCAGATGGAGGCGGCGGTCTCCACTTTACACCAGTGCGTCAAGTACCATGTCAATCAAACAATGGTCACAATACGAGGGAATCATCCGACCGCCAGAGATTGCCATTACTCAGCACTGGAGTGGCTCGATAGCTGTCAACTACCGATCGAGACCACGACTGTCGCACCCCAAAGCTCGGGTTGGGAGTTGAGCGAAGAATCTCCCTAACTAGACGAGGAGGCCCCTGTCAACCCGAGGGGAAGATCCAACGTCAGTCAGCCCAAATAGAAACCTGTAACCGTGTATTTAGACAACCTTAGTAACTGCAGAGCCATCCAAGATGTCTTCGCGGAAAAGTTGATAACACAGAAGTCTTCGCCTAGACGATGAGGGACATGGTGGGAATAGACCCTTCCATGATCACCCATTGACTAACTGTAGACCCAACACGAAAACCGTTCAGACAGAAGAAAAGATTTGTGGTCCCTGAGAGGAAACTATATTATAAACAATGAAATGCAAAGGCTACTAAATGCTGACATGATAAAAAAGGCGCGATACCCAGACTGGCTGGCAAGCACCGTCCCGGTTAAAAAGAAAAATGGAAAGTGGAGAGTCTATATAAATTACACCGACTTGAACAAAGCATGCCCGAAGGACAACTTTTCGCTTCCCCACATCGACCAAATTGTGGACGCCACTTCCGGACACGGCTTCCTAAGTTTCATGGACGCCTATTCTGGATATAACTTGATACAGATGCATCCCATGGATAAAGTGAAAATGTCCTTCATAACTGAAAGAGGGATACATTGCTATTGGGTGATGCCATTCAACCTCAAGAACATGGGCGCTATATACCAACGGCTAGTGAATCGGTTGTTTGAAAGCCAAATTGGAAGGAACATGGAGGTCTACATAGATGACATGTTGGTCAAGAGTCTCCGCAGCTCAAATCACATATCCGACCTTGCTAAAGCATTCGGCAACCTCCGCAAGTATCGGATGAAGTTCAACCGATAGAAATGCATGTTTGGGGTCGAGTCGGGCAAGTTCCTAGGTTACATAGTGAACAAGAGTGGAATAGAAGCAGATCCAAAACATATCCATGCTCTTCTCGATGTGAAGTCCCCGGCCTCTATCAGGGAAGTTCAGAGCCTGACCGAGAGGGTGACAACACCTAATAGGTTTATCTCCAAGTCATCAGACAAGTGCCTCCATTTCTTTAAGATTCTCAGAGGAAACAAAAACTTCAGTTAGGACGAAGAGTGCGAACAAGCCTTCCCGAACCTAAAGTCGTATATGGGAAGTACCAAGCTACTCTCAAAACCTACACCAAGAAAAACACTTTATTTGTATCTACCCATTTCGGGTTAGGCCGTCCGCTTAGCTCTTGTACAGAATGATAAGGGGGTACAGAGACCGGTGTAATACGCCAGCAAAACTTTCGCTAAAGCCGAAACAAACTATCTGGATCTGGAGAAGCTAGATTTGGCATTGGTCATCTCTTTCTGGAAGTTGAGGCCCTACTTTCAGGCCCACTCTATCACAGTTCTAACCAAACACCCGCTTCGCACAGTGCTGCACAAGCCAAAATTATCTGGCAAAATGGTTAAATGGTCGATTGAACTTGGATAGTTTGACATCAATTACGCTCCAAGAACGGCCATAAAAGCCCAAGCAATAGCATAATTCATTGCCGAGTTTACTGGTGGTGGGGACCAAAAGTCGAACAACTCAGAGCAGAGACCAGACGAACCGGGTTGGATATGCACTGCAATGGGTTAGCCACGTAGAAAGGTAGCACTGTCGGTATCACACTCCACTCTAGGGTTGAACAAAAACCGACCAAACCGAACCAATCGATTTGGTTTAAATTCGGTTCGGATCAGTTTCGGTTTTAAAAAATTCAAAACCGAAGTGATCGATTTGGTTTTCGGTTTCTATGTGATTTTAACTGACCAAATATATATAATAAATAATATATGATGATACATAAAAACGGTCACACTTCTGAGCCGAACATGTGTCATGATGATCTTCAGGAACTACAGTCTCAAGCATCGGCCCAACACGGATCCAGCCCAAGTGGATCTAAGCCCGCTCAACTTTAGTTTGCCAAGCGGACCCAGACTATCATAGCATGCTAGGCCCACATGTCTCAATACCATCCTCAACCCATAAGCCATCTTTAGGCAAGTATCTCGAGGATCAGCTTCGGATGGGAAACTACAGCTGCTCTCTGCTTCCAACAAGGAAGCAAACACCAGAGTATCTTCCACACAAGGAAACTCCCTTCCATGGATTGCTCTTGGATTGCGAACTATCTCCCATGTATCTAAGGGTGCAGAGCTAAGAAGAAAATTCCCTCCTACAACACGACTCTTAATTAGAGAGAGATCTCCAGGAAGATCTCCTTCCTAAACTACTCCTACGATGGCTTGGTTGAACCATGACTCCTTGCACTATAAATAAGACATGAGGTTGGTATGCTAAGGTACGCTACAAATTCCTTGTTACAACATTATATCTTCCTCAGATCCCTGCTTGACTTTAGCATCGGAGTGCCATCGGCCACCCCACGGTGGTCTGTGGCTCACGTGCGTAACTTGTGCATGTTAGTAGGAACATGGTCAAAGCAGAGAACGAAAATCGTCTGCATCAGTTTGGCGCCGTCAGTAGGGACGACATAGTTCTTAAATTTACATTAAGCGTCATCTCCTACCAAATCCTAGAGAGATGTTGACCACCAGGTCACGCAACAACGAACCAGGGGACACGTCCAACGCGTCGACTGTCCCTATACCAGTTCATGCCATGCACGGGCAGCCTACTCACGCCCCTATACTAATGGCAGTAACGGCAGACCCTAGAATCAAGGTGCTAGCTTCTCAAATATAGCAAGTCATCAAGGTGGTGGAGGCGGTCACACGATAGAATCCACCCGCTGCTAATGGAGAACAGGAACAACACAGACCTCCACATCTAGCAGACGATAGGGAGCAAGCACAGGAGAGCCAGGACATTCATCGCGAGCTTCAAAGAGGAAAGTTTTTCATCGCGGGCTTCAAAGAGGGAAAATTCTTCGAGGACCTCACTTTGGAGCTCCCTCGGGACATAGTAGAACTCCTCCAGAGCGTCCGGAGACACATTGATTGATGCAAAAAACCAACATTAATGTCGTTGCGTGATTCTCGACATCAATCAAAGAAATAACTATTGTTTTTATTTTTTTTCCTTCAACCTGCAATACACTTTAACAATGCATAGTGGAAGTAAGGGTTATCGACTACTTCACGTGGATTAGAAGACAAATCTGATTTTCAGTTTAAAGAATAAAGAGAAGAGTAAAATAATGGATGGTGAATAAACTAAAAGTTAAAAGATAAAGAGAAACAATCGAAACAAAAACAAAACTTACTTTTTCAATGGAATTAACATGTAGTACATGCACTTCTCTACCAAGCAAAAATATAAACGCAAGAACTACAATTAAAAAAACTCTCTAAAAAAAACTATCCTTTATGAACTCCGTATATGGGGTTTTTATAGGTAAAAAGGGTTTGGGTGAAATAAGGAAACATGGTTGAGTGAAACAAGGAAACTTGGTTTGAGTTAAACAAGAAAACATGGTTAAATGAAACAAGGAATGGTGTTGGAGTTGAATAAGGAAACATGTCTTGTAAAGATTATTTTATGATAAAGTTGGTCATGTGGACGTCCAAATCTTCATATTGATTTTCTCGAGATCCGTAGTTGTCGTTGTTTTGTAAGCTTGACTTCATGGGTCTTGGGATTGAAATTCTTTAATCCTTATGAATGCATTAGAACTCCCATTGGGCCTTCTAGTTATTGAATTTAGCCTTACTGTGACATTTTATGCATGATTTGAAATTTGTGCTTGAATTCCTACAAAATGCACAAAATACACGTAATGAGATATTTTTATTTGATAATTAGACTTAACAATTGTATATTTAGGGGTATAAAAATCGATGTTTTAGGTGCTTATCACAACACCCCAAACAACCTTTTGCTAGTCCTTTAGCAAAGAACAACGAAAAGAAAGATAAGAACACAAATCAAAATATTTTTATTCATCTTAAACTTCTCAAATAAATCAATGCCACTTTCGCTGGTATGACTCGATTGTATTTACAATATGCAACAACGCCTTGAACCTCTAGCATGACATTAAAAGAGGAGTTTTAGCCTCCTGAGGGTTATCCAGGATGACACCCACAAACAAATTTTGTTTTTATATGAAACAAATTTTGTTTTTATATGAAACAAATTTTGTTTTTATATGAAACAAAATTGATGTGTGTCCTATTTTTCTCAGAGAATGTCCTTGTTATTCAACCACATAGAAGACAAGAGACGTATGTAACTTCTTACTAAAATGCACATTGCAAGTGAGCAACTTTGGAACAAAGTGTGTGTGTGTGTGTGTGTGAATAACCAACAAATGCAACTTTTCGTGTCAAAGTAACGTACATCCTAATCCACTTTTGGAATAGCTAGTTTGACTTCAAAACTCACCAGTTAATCTCTCTGAAATGATCACTCTGAGTTTTGGTAAAATATTTTCTCTCTTGCATGCAAGGAAAAGAGGAAATGCGAAAATTCAAGCTTCTCACATGCTCATAAGAATAAACGAACATGAAAGTGAATAATAATCTCATGGAAGGAATGTTGATCACTTGCAATAATGTCGAGTTACACACCACAACGTCTTCTCATCTACTCTCCGCTTCTCACCATACAATACCATAGGTTTAATTAGGACTTCTCTTAAATAAAATTGAATGTGGTTTTATTTTTATTTTTATATATATATGAGGAAGATTGGGGTAGATGGATGGTAAGTAAAGAAATGTTTCTGAAAATGTAAGATCTTCAAATAGCTTATTAGGGAACTCATCAATCACTTCCTTTTATTTTCCTTTCTTCACAACCTTTTTTTCTTGAAGTACCTTGGACTTTGGATTTTCACTTTGCACTTCCCTTTTTCTTCATAAATCTTCCTAACATTTTTCAGAAACATAAAGGGGAAAATGATTTTTATTTATTTATTTTGTATATATATATCTAATAAACCAAGACAAAGGCTCACGTTGGTATTAGATGAAATGTTTAGCAAGATGGTTTTGAGAAGGTTCAGATGGACAAAAGATGCCTAATTTACCTTCTAAGGTTTGGTAATGGTTATAAGTCTCAAATAAACTACAAGACCTATGTTTCTCTTAACTCGAAAAATATGTCAACCTCAGTGACCAACCAAAAAGAAGAATAACGAGACTTCACAACAAGTTAATGTCAAATAAAATTTTAAGTCATCATATGACTCCGAGTTGTGTAAAAACACTCTGAATAAAATGAAAGGTCAGATAGCTCACAAGGTTAAAATCTCCACTATTATTCCTCTAGATTCTCAGGAAGTTACTTACTTTTTTATTCCAAAATACATCTGTGGTCATTGTGCAAAAATTTATTTGTTCCTTAATGCTCAAATGCAATATTTACTCTAGTAATAAACTTTCAACATCTCTTTGCCTAAATGTAATGAATTAAGTAATCCAATCTCATCATAGCTAGGATACCACACCATTGTTTTTTAATTTTTTAATTTTTAGAAAGATTTTTTTTTCAAAAGAGGTATGAATTTTGATAAATCTCCTCACCCCAAAACAAATGGAACACTGTCCCCAATGTTAAAAAAAATGAAATGAAAAGTGAGAAAATAAAAATTAGAACTTATGACCTCAGGTGATTTGTTGAACATCTGTACCGTCCCTACAATGAAAAAGAGTGAGTTGGTGGGGGTGATGTATTATTAAAAATAATGCCTAACTATTACATGTTACACTCGACCATTCGAGGCATATTACAAACAGTTACTAAGGAATAAACTCTCTTCCTCACTAGAAACTACAAATAAAAAAATAAATAAAAAAAGGTCTTCAAGCAAGTCTTAGGCAATTCCGCAGCTTTATCACCAACTTTTCTAAACGAATTAGTTCAACAAGCAATCGACCTCAAAAAAATAGGAAAACATTACAGAAATTTAGGGGAGTGTCATGTAATTTGCTGTAAAAGTTTCACGTTAAATGGACACTGTTTGAGCCGTCTGCTGCAGTGTTGTTTCAGTTATATACTAAAAATTACCCAAAAACGCATAAAGATAACAAAAAAAAATAATAATAATAATAATTAAAGAACAGGTAAAAAAAATTTAAAGAAATTAAAAATCTTCTCTATTGTCTCCAAAGTTGTATCTTCACGAATGTCTTTCTTCACCAAGTGATGTGCAACGACACCATTTGATTGATGCCAAAAACCGACATTAATGTCGTTGCATGATTCTCGACATCAATCAAAGAAATAACTATTGTTTTTATTTATTTATTTTCCTTTAACCTGCAATACACTTCAACAATGCATAGTAGAAGTATGGGTTATCGACTACTTCACATCGATTAGAAGACAATTCAGATTTTTAATTTAAAGAATAAAGAGAAGAGTAAAATAATGGATGGTGAAAATAAACTAAAAGTTCAAGGAGAAAGATAAAAAATTGAAAAAGAGAAACAAAAATAACACTTCTTCAATGAAATTAAAATGTAGTACATGCACTTCTCTACCAAGAAAAAAATATAAAGCCAAGAATTACAACTAAAAAAAACTCTTTAAAAAAAACTATCCTTTATGAACTCCATGTATGAGGTTTTTATCGGTAAAAAGGGTTCGAGTGAAATAAGAAAACATGGTTGAGTGAAACAAGGAAACATGGTTTGAGTTAAATAAGAAAACATAGTTGAATGAAACAAGGAATGGTGTTGGAATTGAATAAGGAAACATGTCATGTAGATATTATTTTATGATAAAGTTGACCAAGTGGACATCCAAATCTTAATATTGATTTTCTCGAGATCCGTAGTTATTTTTGCTTTGTTGACTTGACTTCATGGGTCTTGGGATTGAAATTATTTAATCCTTATGAATGCATTTGAATTCCCATTGGGCCTTCTAGTTGTTGAATTTAGCCTTATTGTGGCACTTTATGCATGATTTGAGATCTGTGTTTGAATTCCTACAAAATGCACAAAATACACGTAATGAGATATTTTTATTTGATAATTGGACTAAACAATTGTATATTTAGGGGTGTAAAAATTGATGTTTTGGGTGCTTATCACACCACCCCCAAACAACCTTTTGCTAGTTCTCTAGCAAAGAACAGCGAAAAGAAAGATAAGAACACAAAAAAAAAATATTTTTATTTGTCCTAAACTTCTCAAAGAAATCAATGCCACTTTCGCTGGTATGACTCGATTGCATTTACAATATGCAACAACGCCATGAACCTCTAGAATGATACTAAATGAGAAGTTTTAGCCTCTTGAGGCTTATCCAGGATGACACCCATAAACATTTTTTTTTTATGAAACAAAATTGATGTGTGTCCTATTTTTTCAGATAATGTCCTTGTTATTCAACCACATAGAAAACAAGAGACATATGTAACTTCTTACTAAAATGCACATTACAAGTGAGCAACTTTGGAACAAGGTGTGTGTGAATAACCAACAAATGCAACTTTTCGTGTCAAAGTAACGTACATCCTAATCCATATTTGGAATAGCCGTTTTGACTTCAAAACTCACCAGTTAATCTTTCTAAAATGATCACTCTGAGTTTGGGTAAAATATTTTCTCTCTTGCATGCGAGGAAAAAAGGAAATGTGAAAATTCAAACTTCTCACATGCTCATAAGAATAAACGGACATGAAAGGGAATAATAGTCTCATGGATGGAATGTTGATCACTTGCAAGAATGTCGAGTTACCCACCATAGTGTCTTCTCGTCTATTCTCCACTTCTTACCATACCTTACCATATGGTTAATTAGGATTTCTCTAAAATAAAAATGAATCCCTTTTTTATTTTAATTTTTTGAAATTTTTTTTATATGAGGAAGAGTGGGGTAGATGGTAAGTAAAGAGATGTTTCTGAAAATGTAAGGTCTTCAAATAGCTTAATAGGGAACTCATCAATCACTTCCTTTATTTTCTTTTCTTCACAACCTTTTTTTTGAAGTACCTTGGACTTTGGATTTTCACTTTGCACTCCCCTTTTTCTTCATAAATCTTCCTAACACACACACACACACACACACACACCATATGTGTGTGTGTGTACGTATATATAATAAACTTGACAAAGGCTCACATTGGTATTGGATGAAATGTTTAGCAAGATGGATTTGAGAAGGTTCAGATGGACAAGAAATGTTTAATTTACCTTCTAAGGTTTGGTAATGGTTATAAGTCTCAAATAGACTACACGAACTATGTTTCTCTTAACTCGAAAAAGATGTCATCCTCAGTGACCAACCAAAAAAAAGAATAATGAGACTTCACAACAAGTTAATGTCAAATAAAATTTTAAGTCAACATATGACTCAGAGTTGTGTTAAAACACTCCGAATAAAATGAAAGGTCAGATAACTCACAAGGTTAAAGTCTCTACTATCATTCCTCTAGATTCTCATGAAGTTACTTTTGTATTCCAAACTACATCTGTGGTCATTGTGCAAAAATTTATTTGTTCCTGAATGCTCAAATGAAATATTTACTATAGTAATAAACTTCCAACATTTCTTTGCATAAATGTAATGAATCAAGTAATCCAATCTCATCATAGTTAGGATACCACACCATTTAAAAATTTTTTTTTTTCAACAGAGGTATGAATTTTGATAAATCGCCCACCCCCAAACAATTAGAACACCTTCCCTAGTGTTAAACAAATGAAATGAAAAGTGAGAAATAAAAATTAGAACTTATTACCTCATGTGATTTGTTGAACATCTGTACCATCTCTGCAATGAAAAGAGTGAGATGGTGGGGGTGATATATTAATAAAAATACATCACCCACAAACAGGAATTGGCAGTATTATTAATTTTTATTTTGTTTTTGTTTTTTATGAATGAATGAATGCATAAACGGACTGAGCTGCTTCTCAGTAGCGCTAAATTTAATGTCATTGGTCGGATGTAATGGGGGTGGTTGATACCACCCCCAAATAGGCTTAGTGGAGTAGGAATTTGTGGGCATGACTAATCCTAATAGTTAGGATCAATCAACTAAATGGTTTCCACTGACCTTGTGGGAAGTTCATGGTATGGCTTCAGTCGCTGTCCATTTACTTGAAAAAGACTACCATTTGTATGGTTTTCTACGGTGATGGCATTGTAGTCTTTAACATCACGTACAATGAATGGACCAGACCAACGAGTTTTTAGCTTATCTGGAAAGAGGTGAAGATGAGAGTTGTAGAATAGGACTTATTGACCAATACGGAACTCTTTTCTCATGATGCTTTTGTCATGTATCCATTTCAATTTATCTTTGTAGTTCTTGGAAAATTCATAAGCATCATACCTCAATTCTTCTAGCTCATCAAGCTGAAACTTCCATTTTTTACTAGCCATATTGAAGTCAAAGTTTAGACTCTTTATAGGCCATTAAGTTCTATGTTGGAGTTCGACAAGAAGGTGACAATGTTTATCAAAGACCAATCTATAGGGAGACATACCTAAAGGAGTTTTGAATGCAGTTTGGTATGCTCATAAGGCATCCAAAAGACATAAAGACCAATCTTTTCGATTTGGATTGATAGTCTTTTTGATGATGTTCTTGATTTGATGATTTGAGACTTCAACTTGACTGCTTGTTTGAGGATAGTAGGAAAATGACAACTTTGTGAGTAACCCCATACTTTTTAACAAGATGCTCAAAGATGCGATTACAGAAATGCTTATCCCCATCACTAATGATACCCTTAGGGGTGCCAAATCTGCTAAAGATAAACTCCCTTATGAATGAAATAACAATTTTGTGATCATTGGTCTTAGTGGCAATGGCCTCTATTCATTTAGAAATGTAATTCATTGCAAGAAGGATGTATTGATACCCATGGGAGAATGGAAACGGTCCCGTAAAATCGATGCCCCAAAAATAAAAACTTCAACCACTAGAATAGGATTCAGAGGCATCATGTGTCGACGAGTTATTCGCCCAAGTTGTTGACATCGGTGACATGCTTTATAATACTCATGGGCATCTCAAAAAATGGCAGGCCAATAAAAACCTGATTGGAGAACATTCTCCGCAGTTTTCTTAGAACTAAAATGCTCACCACAAGCTTGATCATGGAAAAATGAGAGAATGCTCAACTATTCAACTTCTGGAACCCATCTTCTGATAAGTTGGTCAGGGCAGTATTTGTACAAATATGGCTCATCCCAAGAATAATACTTGACCTTAGACAAAAACTTGTCACAATCTGGCTTAGACCAGTGTGAAGGGAGTTCATCAGTTGCTAAAAAATTGACAATGTCGGCATACAAAGGAAGCTCTTGCTCTACCAAGAGAAGTTGTTCATCTAGGAAGTCCTCTTGAATGGGAAAGATAATAGTAGATGACTGTGATGTTAGCCTAGACAAGTGGTCGGTGACCGCATTTTTTGTACTTGACTTATCTCATATTTCAATATCAAATTCTTGAAGAAAAAGAACCCATCGGATCAGACAAGGTTTGGTGTCCTTCTTATTGAGAAGGTATCTAAGGGCTGCATGGTCAGTGTACACAATGACTATAGCTCCAATGAGATCGGAACACAATTTATCTAATGCATAAACAATGGCTAACATCTCTTTCTCCGTGGTCGAGTAATTGAGTTGAGCCTCATTCAGAGTTTTGCTAGCATAGTAGATGACATGAGGAAGTTTGCTAACTTTCTGACCCAAAACTGCACCTACAGCTTAGTCAGAGGCATCACACATAATCTCAAAAGGTAGCGCCCAATCAGGAGCTCGGATGATAGGAGCTGAGACTAGTTCAGATTTAAGATGCAGAAACGTAGATATGAACTTGTCGTAAAAAAGAAAGGGAACATCCTTGGTTAAGAGATTGCTCAAAGGGTGTGCAATCTTTGAGAAATATTTAATGAAGCGGCGATAAAGTTCAGCATGCCCCAAGAAAGATCACACATCTTTAATAGATTTCGGAATTGGAAGAGATGAAATGACATCAATCTTAGCTTTATCCACTTCAATGCCTTTTGGAGAGACAACATGCCTAAGAACAATGCCCTGCTTCACCATGAAGCGACACTTTTTCCAATTTAGAACAAGACATTTTTCTTCACAACGCTCTAAGACAAGTGAGAGGTGATGTAGGAATTGTTCAAAAGATGAGCCGAATACTGAAAAATCATCCATAAAGATCTCAAGAAAGTTTTCCACCATATCAATGAATATGCTAGACATGCATATTTGAAATGTCGTGGGTGCGCCCAAAAGGCACATGACGATAAGCGTAGGTACCAAAAGGACAAGTGAATGTGGTTTTCTCTTGATCCTTTTGTGCAATAGGGATTTGATTGTATCTAGAATATCCATCCAAAAAACAATAGTAATGATGACCCACTAACCTCTCAAGCATCTGATCAATAAAGGGAAGGGGACAATGATCCTTTCGAGTATTAGAGTTCAGCTTACGATAATCAATGCATACTCTCCACCCTTTTTCACTCTTTATGGTACAAGTTCCTTGTTCTCATTTTCAACGACTGTAATTTCTGACTTCTTAGGAACCACATGGACTGGGCTAACCCATTGGCTATCAGAGATAGCATAGAATATGTTTGCATCCAGGAGTTTCAATACTTCTTTTTTTTACAACATCTTTCAAAATGAGATTTAGACGTCGCTAGGGCTCTCTAGAGGTTTTGGTTTCATCTTCCAAATAAATATGATGCTCACAGACAATAGGGTCAACACCCTTGATGTCATCAATATTCAAAGCAATGGCTGACTTGTGAGCTTTAAGGACCTCCAACAACTTTTCACCGTGTTCCTTAGTGAGATCTGAGTCAATAATCACTGGATAACTCTCCGTAGGACTGAGAAATGCATATCTCAATTCATTTGGTAAAGGCTTAAGTTCTAGTGATTTCTGAGTACTTGAAGGAATACAACTCTTCCTCATATTGATAAAGTGATAATGGCTTAGATTCAGATATATGCATTATGGGCACATTATCCAACATATTTTTGACATCTTCAATAGCCTCGTCGATATCTGGGTTCATACCAAAGTGTGAGAGACAATGAAGCAATACGTCATCTGGTGACGATTGAGCCATAGACTCAAAAGATCAAATCATACAAACTTTTTCTTCTTTCTCAATCATATTGAGATCATCTCTATTTTGCAAGGCCTTAAAATATTCAATTCAGCTTTAAGGTTCCTAAAGGAAACAGACATGCTATCGCTTCTACAGTTGATGTTGGCCTCCGCAGTTGCTAAGAAGAGTCACCCTAAGACGAAAATAATTTGATTAGTTGGGCTTGGGCTAGTGTCTAAGATGATGAAATCAATTGGATAATAGAAATTTGCAACTTGAACAATCGCATCCAGAATTATTCCTCTAGGGTGTCGTTTTGACTCATCTGCTAGCTTAAGAACTACCTTTGTTGGTTGCATCTCTTTTAACCCAAGTTCTAAATATATATGATAAGGTAAGAGATTCACACTCGCTCCTAAGTCGATCAAGTCACAACTTTCAAATTCTTTTCCAATGAAACATGGTACTGTAGGGGTTCCTGGATCCCTGTACTTAACTACTCCAGTTTGTTGAATAAGCGATGTGGCATTGCTTGCAAGGCATGCAGTTTCAGGTACTTCCGTTTTTCTCTTTTTAGTACACGTGTCCTTGAATTTTTTTGCATAGATTGGTACTTGCTGGATAGCAGACAAAAGAGGGATGTTGATGTGTACTCCTTTAAAAGTCTCTAGTATTTCTTGAAATTGTTTATCTTTTTTGTTACCTAAAAGGCTTTGGGAAAAGGTGCCTTAGTTATATATTTTCTTGGCTCTACGGAAAGCTGAGAAGGTGAGTTTAAACTAGTTTGAGAAAAACCTTTAGCATTCTCAATTGGTTTAAGAACGTTTTCTTTGGAAATCACATTAGTTATCTTTTTTTTTTTTTTTTTGAAAGGTAAGCGTGGGGTATAAATGGGCTCCCCAGACCACAGGAAAAAAAGAAAAGCAAGAAATTACAAGCTCATTACAATCTCATGTATTGCCTACTACTAGCATCTTCAAAAATTATTTTTTTCATATCCTCCGCAAAAAAGCTAGATGTGACTTCTATGAAAGCCACACTCGGCATCATGCTGGCCAACTTGCCTACCACATTAGTTATCTTGGGTTGTTCTATGTCATTATCAATTGCTCGGTCAGAACGAAGGGTGGTGACAACTTTAACTTCTCCATGAGAATCAACATTACTACCAATTTCATTGACATGGGCTTGGGGAGCACCTTTTGGATTAGGGATGGGTTGACTAAGGAATGTTCATTTTTCCCTTCCCACAGTCAACTGTTGCAACTGTTGTTGAAGCTGGTGGATGGCTTGGGAATTATCAGCATTGGTTTTCATTAATTGGTGCATCATATCCTCCAATGATGGTTTTGGAGGTGGTAAAAGAGCAACATACTGAGTTTGAGGTACCAAGGCCCGGAAGTTGCTGAGTTGAGGTTGACCATAGGAATTATGAGAGATAGGTACCATAGAAAGGTTCACAGGCTGATTTTACCGATATGAAAAAGGTCCTCGCTGTGGTGGATATTGATTTTGTAGCAACTGATTACATTGAGATCCATATTGAACCTGTTTGGGATAAGTGCATGAGTTGTGGGCTTGTCCACTAGGTTTCCTAGGGTGTTGAAACCCATGAGAATTCCTTGAACTTCTGAGTGGTTGTTCATAAAATTCACCACCATAGGAAAGGTTAGAGTGATGTCGATTTGTAGATGTGTATGTTTGACTGAATGTGTTTGATTTACGTTCACTGTTAAATACACACACCTCCTTTGGAGGTTCATTGCCACTTGAAGTTAAAGGACAATCAGAATCTATATGATCTCTTTTGAGGCAAAAGGTACAAGGCTTATAAGTCTGATATTTGGCTTCAGAAGTAGACTTTGTCACAATAGATTTAATTTCCTTAGCAAAGTCTTTGAGGAAGGTTTTGATGTCTGATTCGGAATATTCCTTTGGTACAAATAGACGTGATTGTCTAGAAGAACTAGGTTTCAAATCTCTATGGGCAGTCCATTGTTGAATATCATCAACAAGTTCACTTAGAAAGGTATAAGCATCAGTACCAGTTTTATGCATGAATTTCCCTTGATGCATGTATTCGATCATATTTCTAGATTCAACAATCAATCCATTATAGAAACTTTGCACTAGCACTCGTTTTTCAAAGCAATGATGGGACACTTGATGAGTAAATCTTGAAAGCGGTCCTATGCTTCATAAAAAAGTTCATCACGTGTTTGAGTAAACTCCTTAATTTCTCTTCTTATTTCTAGGGTTTTTCTCATGGGGAAGTATTTCGCTAGAAACTTTCTAACTAAATCCTCCCATGATTTGATGGAATTGGCAGTGAGGGAATTTAGCCATGAGGTGGCCCAGTCATCAAGAGAGAAAGGAAACAAGCGAAGTCTGACATTTTCCTCATCTATGTTTTGGCTCTTAAAAGTACTACAAACTTCAAGAAACTTTCCAAGATAGACATATGGGCTTTCTCGATCATGCCCATGAAACTTCGGCAACATATTAATAATAGTTGTTCTAATCTCAAATTGAGCTGTCGTGATATGGGGCAACTCAATGCATCTGTTCACATTAGCAGCAAGGGGAACATTGTATTCCCAAATTGGACGTTCTTCCATTTCAGTGTTGATTGGATAGTGAGGGGAGCTAGGTGGAGATTGAGTGCGGTGAAGAAGCAAAGAGTGGATTAGGGTGGCTAGAAAATTTTTGGTTACAAACCAAATGTTTGTTGGGTCATTCCCAAATTTTCATAAAAGGGAAAAAAAATGAATTGGGAAGATGACAGTGACAAGGCACAAGATCAAGTATCCCTAGACGATTGCTAAGAAGACATAAAATAGCAATAATCATTCCTGAACCACACAAATGCCAAATCTAAGCAAACAACGTTTTAATGGGATTTTATCTTGTTAATCTATGAGAGATAAGATTGATTGAAACCAGTGGGCGTCACGCTGTTATTTATTATTGCCTGATTAAATAGAGTGCTAACAGATGATCCTAAAAGCTTGTATCCAACACAATACAAAGTTCAAAATCAAGTCAGAGTTACGTTTGCAAGAAGCCGGATTATTGCACAAGTGAAAGGAGTTCACGTGGTCTAATTAAGAACTGTACCTGTACTACCGTTCTGTAGACCGATTGATATGAAAACGATGCGTGTCAAATACGTACTAAGGGTGTGGGTTCCTAGCCAAAACTGTTAGTTACACCATGTGCTTCTGCGGTCCGCAGCTTACAAGTGACTTGGCGTACCGAGTGAGTTACCCATGTGGCAGTGGCCTCTTGGAGTTCATTGAATGATTAAACCCAACGTCACATTTAGCTTTAGTCAACACAAAATTCAGAAGAATAATCTTGGTCTTAGTTGTCCTATGAACGCCGTTTTAGTTGGCGCTGATCGTTTTAGTTGATTTTATTATGTGCCTTGGTTTCACACATCTCGAGTGATGAGGTGGGTGATGAAATCCCACAAGTTTAAAAAACAGGGCTAGGTCTGCCCTCTCTGTTTATGTTAGTTTATTAACGTAAGAAACCACGAAGTTTGTTAAGATGTAAAAACATGAACAAACACCAAGCAATGTCCAATCGATTTCACTCAGCACCCAAGCCACTAAAACAATGTGTCTAAAAGAGATACTAACTTGTGAGCTCGGACACAAGGTCTCCACCGTGGGAATAGAGAGAAGTGTTATTTGAGAGCTACTCCTCCTAGGTTCAAGCAATTGCTCTCTCCCCCACAACATCACTGGTTGTCTAATACAAAAACCTTTTCAAAGAACATTTAAAAAAAATATATATATATTTCTGACTTCGATTGCTATCTAAATAAATAAACACACAATCAAGCAATTACACATGCAAATATGTTTAATGGTCTTGGTCAAGAAGTCAAATTTTTTTTATTTGTTTGTTTGTTTTCTTTTGTTTTTTTTAATTTATTTATTTTAAAGTGAATTAATTCTAACCTAAAACTAATAATCAACCTAATGCTAAAACAATGCCTAACTATTACAAGTTGCACTCGACCATTAGAGGCATATTAAAAAAACTTACTAAAGAATAAACTATCTTCCTCACTAGAAACTACAAATAAAAAAAATAAAAAAAAGGTCTTCAAGGCAATTCCGCAGCTTTATCTCCCACTTTTCCAAACGAATTTGTTCAACAGGCAATTGACCTTAAAAAAATCTGAAAAAAGTACAGAAATTCAGGGGAGTGTCACAGAATTTGCTGTAAAAGTTTCACGTTAAACGGACACTGTTTGAGCCATCTGTTGCTGTGTTGTCTCTGTTACATGTTAAAAATTACCCAAAAAACGCATAAAGATGACAAAAAATTAAAGAAAAGGGAAATAAAATTAAAGAAATTAAAAATTTTCCCTATTGTCTCCAAAGTTGTATCTTCAAGAATGTATTCCTTCACCAAGTGATGTGCAAAGGAGCCATTTGATTGATGCAAAAAATTGACATTAATGTCATTGCATGATTTTCGACATCAATTAAACAAATAACTATTGTTTTTTTTTTTTTTTTTTTTTCCTTCAACCTGCAATACACTTTAACAATGCATAGTGAAAGTAGGGGTTACCGACTACTTCACGTGGATTAGAAGAAAAATCTGATTTTCAATTTAAAGAATAAAGATAAGAGTAAAATAATGGATGGTGAAAATAAACCAAAAGTTAAAGGAGAAAGTGAAACAATTGAGAAAGGGAAACATTGATAAAACTTACTTCTTCAATGGAATTAAAATGTAGTACATGCACTTCTCTACCAAGCAAAAATATAAAGTCAAGAACCACAACTAAAAAACACTCTCTAAAAAAATTATCCTTTATGAATTCCATGTATGGGTTTTTATAGGTAAAAATGATTTGAGTGAAATAAGGAAACATGGTTGAGTGAAACAAGGAAACATGGTTTGAGTTAAATAGATAAACATGGTTGAATGAAACAAGGAATGGTGTTGGAGTTGAATAAGGAAACATGTCTTGTAGAGATTACTTTATGATAAAGTTAGCCATGTGGACATCCAAATCTTCATATTGATTTTCTCGAGATCCATAGTTGATGTTGCTTTGTGGGTCTGACTTCATGGGTCTTGGGATTGAAATTATTTAATTCTTATGAATGTATTTGAACTCCCATTGGGCCTCTAGTTGTTGAATTTAGCCTTATTGTGACACTTTATGCATGATTTGAGATTTGTGCTTGAATTTCAACAAAATGCACAAAATACATGTAATGAGATATTTTTATTTGATATTGGACTTAACAATTGTATATTTAGGGGTGTAAAAATCGATGTTTTAGGTGCTTTTCACACATCACCCTAGAGGAGTCAAGGACTATTAAGAGGGATTTCGAATGCAACAGGAAGTCCTAAGCTTCTAGGGACAAAAAGGAGTGAAATAGACACGAGGATGAGGAGCGGAGCAAGAGGAAGCACACTTACAATAGACTGGATCATGATCGTCCCAAGCCAAAGAAATCACCCAACTACATTGGATCTAGAGTCGTGACATCCCTATATGCTAGTCTGTCGGATGTACTCAACTCCATGCAAAATTGGGAGGAATAAAGTGGCTCCAGAAGACACGCGGAGATCATGCCAAAAGGGACAATGACAAATATTGTGCGTACGACAGCAAAAGTCTGAGGTATGAAGTAGAGCATTGGATCCACAAGAACAACTTGAAAGACTTATTGAAGTCTGAGAAGCAGTCAGAACAGACCAAGGACAGAGGGGAGTCAGTCAAAGAGATAGAGAATGAGACTCCTGGGAAAATATACATCATTCATGGAGTTGGATCGAATGAAGATCAGTTGCACAGTTTCCGCAAGCGGATTCTGCTAGATATGCTGACACGACCCGCGGATGAAGACATACGCGTTTGCTATTCAAAAATTCAGAACCCCATTCCCATCTTGACTTTCATGGACAAGGACCTCAATTGAGTTCGATCGCTGAACAACGACGCCTTGGTCATCTCCATTTCCATCGCAAAGTGGGAAGTGATTAAAGTGAGTTTCAACTTGGCTAGGGCGCTGGAAAAGAAGTCATTAAAATGAGCTAGCGTGCCCTTAACCGAATCACTACGAACTCCAACAAGGCCCCATATTTAATCTAATAAAGAAAGATGGAATTGTTTTGCACCTGACAGCGGATCAAAAGATGGATGCCTGTATGTAAAGTAGGAAGAACCCTTCTCAAAGACAGGCAAGCTGAACCTTCAAAAAGGAAGAACTAGTTTCTGGAGAGAGCTGACTCGTACTGAGTGACTTACACACTGGCATCCATGCAACATCATGACGTGCCGCATGAAGCATTTTCACACTAACGGGGGGCAAATCACAGTCGCATATACGAAAACGCTTAGCGAATTCGCAGCCACAAATGTCTGATATCAAAGATTTTGGTAAAGAAATCTTGACACCAAATGCGTTAATCACACTTTGATAGACATCAGCAACACATGGATCCGCAATGACGATATCGTCACCGAGGATAACATACTTACGGAATACCCGAGAAGGGTATACTTTATCTGCACAATACCATAGAACAAAATGATGGCATAGTGTGAAGAAAGGCCAAAAAGACATAAAACCCATGGGTTGTCCAGTTGCAAAACATACAAGTTGAGAAATCGAAGAGGATGAACGAGCAAAACCGGGGAAACTAAAGCAGTTTGTCCCTAGTCCACATGCAAACGAAGTGAGTTTGTTAAATAACCAGCTTTCAATCATTACACCCTGAATTGCTAATGAAAGCGATCCGTAGCCGAGGATAGATCGAAGGAGCGCAACTTTCATGTTGACACCGGAAGCTCGCTCAACATTATGTTTTACAATGCTTTCCGTAGCATGGACCTCAAGGAGGAAAACCTACTGCCATCAGAGCATTCGCTGATCGGATTCAGCGGGGAGAAATGCTTTCCCATCGGAAAGATAAGGTTAGCCACGGTAGCTGGAGAATCGCGGCTGAAAAAGGTCCTGTTTCTGGACTTCATGGTTGTAGACGCACCATCATCCTACAACCTCATCCTGGGAAGACCATGGCTACACCAAATGGAAGCAGTGGTCTCCACCCTTTACCACTGTCTTAAGTATATTGCTAACAACTCAGAAGGAATAATACATGGAGACCAACCTACGGCGCGAGGCTGCCACTATGCTGCATTGAAATAGATAGAGTACTCCCAAATTCAGCTACATCATGCGGAGAAACTTGACCCAGTGCAAGGCCAAAAGACGAAAGATACAACATTTTCGAGCGGTACAGGAGCAATCAGCTCTCCCGCTCAGCGAGTCGTAAGTGCAATGGCAAGCGGGAACAATTCCCCCCGACATCCCGTCAGCACGGAGATCCGTCCCTCTGCAAGGTTTACTCTTCAGTGACCTATGTAACGCCTCGACAATTAGCTAAATGATCCACGAAAGCTATTCGAATTCGCTTCGAGGCCAAGATCTGTTTATCTCCATCAACAGTTAGTTTGCTTTAAGTTGTTTGTTTCCCTTTCCATAGTCAATATTGAGTTTAAAATTCTTAAGACACTTATGTGATTCGCAATCATTTAAGAAATAAAACAAGAATTTCAGAAACAAAATCTATTGATTATTGGAAAGATGTAACAACAAGAACCTTGAAGTTGATACAAAAGGCTACATACTACGAACGCTCTGAGGTGGATACAAAAGACTGAGAACTATAGGCATATGAATACTGTGAGAACTGAAGTAAAAGACTTGCTTAGACAACTCTGCTATGTACAGCGTCCGACGAAAACTTGCAAATCCTCCAATACGAGTAATTTGTCAGTGATAACAAAGATAAAAGTTGCTCGATCCCTTCCGAAGACGACAACGAAGTTAAGAGAATGGGAGATGCTCGACCCCTTCCCAAAATAAAGACAAAGTGTAAGAGGAGATTGAAAGGACTGAGTAGTCGAATTGCTCCGTCAAATCACTCCAGGAAAGTGTTATCCTTACAACAATTAAGACCTCGCGACTAGCTACTGATTTCCTCAAGAAACGTCCCACCATCTATCCAACCTCCTCAAAGGGCTTAGAAGAAGGAATATGAGGATGGCCACAAGCAGCGACGCATTTACGGTCTCACAATGCTATCAAAAGAGGCCACTCTTCCCATATGCAATGGCAGGTGTGACTGAGAGCTACCACACCCGGAGACATTGCACATCGACTAACACTTCGATCAGCCATTGGTTAGAAGCGGGATCTGAGCACACGAGGACACAAGTTGTACGGTGTAACGCCAAGGCGTCTCCCTTGGTAGAAAATCCGTACTATTTTTCCGTGATATGAGAAGAGATTACGAGACCTCAACGGATTAACTTTGTGCCCACCCACAACAGATGACCACTTATAAGAACAACTATCATCTTGCCTGGTCGATGTAAACATCAGAACTTTCGAAAACTCTAGTGATGGAGATCCAACTTCAGCCTTTGGAAAACCCAAAGCATTTTCTCCAAACAAGAACATTCCAGGAAATAAACTCGGCAAAAGATGATGCCTACAATGATTGGAAAACACTATTATATAGACACAGTGGTTCAACAAATGGGCACTCCAGCATTAATTGCCAAGCATTGAATGCCGTATGGGAAAATGGAAGACGACGGTTCCCAAGGAAATTGCGCAGACCACGTTAATCAATTAATGGCACTGCACACAACCCATCAATTGAGGGGAAGTAGCCAATATACTCAAACGTCACGTAGCCTACACCAATCACGTGTCACCGCGCGATCTACGTCGTACATGCAATGCACCACGCTGAAAACCCTAGCCCTTCCTCTGCGGACCCATGGGCTCAGCCTGTTATTCGAACAACACCCTATCACATGCTTGGCTCGAGTACTCGAGGATCCTAGTCAGCTTTAACGTATAGATTTTATCACTCGCTGAGTTAAGGTAACTTCATCCACACCATGAACAACTAGGTTCGCACGCCCCTCAGCAGGCGGAACCTCTGGTCAAACTAGGCAAGCTTAGTCTACACTGATAACGATAGCTTCTGGTTCAACCAGACACCTAGTCTGCTTAGCTCAAGCATCGACGATTTAGGAAGTGGGAGTCTAATCAGCGTTGCCACATTTGGTGACGACGACTTGCTAGGGATCACTACCCCATTCACGGTCAGTGTTCGCTGAACCTAATATGGTGAGTCTAGCAGGTGACGACCAGCAACAAAAGCTTCTGATCAAAACCTGAACTTGTATCCCTCGCTGCGAGGGTGTAGATAATCCAAAAGGTGGGAGCCTAGTCAGTCCCAAACTGATTTCGATGGCTCGCCACGAGACCACTGCTTTTCAGCGCGACCGCTAAATCACCAAACCTAGACTTGTAGCCCATGCTGCGAGGGTGTAGATAGTCTAGGAGGTGGGAACCCAGTAAGCCACGACCTGATTCTGACGGTTTGCTATGGGACCACTGCTTTTCAGCATTGCCATCGAACCCTCCCCAATTTGTAGCTTGGTGCACTCAGGTGTAGATAATTTAAATAGTGGTAGCCTAGTCAGTTCCGAACTGATTTTGATGGCTTGCCACGGGACCACTGCTCTTCAGTGTGGTTGCCTAAACCCTATCAAATACGTAGCCCCCACTGCACGGGGAGGGTGTCGACGGTTTGAAATGTGAGAGCCTAGTAAGTTCCGAACTGATTCTGACGACTTGCCACAGGACCACTGCTCTTCAGCCTGGTCGCCAAACCTTTACTCCCTGAATTTGTCGACCTCTTTGCTCGGTCATAAATAATACGGAAGGTAGAAGCCTAGTCAATCCCGAACTGATTCCGACGGCTTGCCACGGGACCACTGTTCTTCAGCCTGGTCGCCAAACCTTTACTCCCTGAATTTGTCAACCAATTTGGTCGGTCATAAATAATTTGGAAGGTGGAAGCCTAGTCAGTTCCGAATTGATTTTGACGGCTTGCCACGAGATCACTGTTCTTCAGCCTGCTTGCCAAACCTTTACTCCCCGAATCAATTGACCGCTCTACTCAGTCATAAACTATTCGGAAGGTGGGAATCTCAAACAGCTCTCCACACGACCTCCGCTCTCACTCATGAATGCAGACGCAAATATGAGTTTAGTTGAGTTAGTGCCTTCACGCTAAAATGGATTGACATTCTAACAATATAAATAGGCTACTCGTGCTGATACAAGGATAAGACAACCGGTGCCCGGATGAAAGCTAATTAGGACACCAACCCGAGCTTATGGCGACTGACTTGGT
This sequence comes from Berberis vulgaris, assembly GCA_963556465.1. Classification (NCBI taxonomy): domain Eukaryota; kingdom Viridiplantae; phylum Streptophyta; class Magnoliopsida; order Ranunculales; family Berberidaceae; genus Berberis; species Berberis vulgaris. The sequence goes on from OY747131.1 coordinate 29,111,457, forward strand.
GCGAACGCTCTGACACGTACTTTCGGCCACCACAGCTTGCCCGCGACAACAGCTACAACCGACTAGTCAAACAAGAAAAAGCTCAACCAGCTTACCTATGGGATAGGACACAACTTGGGTGAGTCAACCCTCAGTTAAACTGTTTGCAACATGCCCACTATTGGACATAGCTATGAAACAATGACCCCAAGTCATTCACAATATAAAGCGGTCATGCTCTCTGCCACAGACAGACCAGATAACGTCCTATTGATTCAACTAGCCTATACCAAAGTAAGACGACAAAACAAAACGAAAAACAAGCAATAGAGACGCCAAGCACACAAAGTTTACTCATAATCAGGAGAAAGTATAGAAACAATAGAGATAAGCCTAGAGGGAACATGGGCAGATGTTGCATCTATACGTGCTTTGACTTGGACGTCAGGGATTGAACTATCCTCCTCGCCCGACGACTTAGAGGTAACAGACAAGTGTACATATGACATCTTCTTGTAAGGGCTAAGATCCCACTCCGGATGCTCCTCATTCATCAGTGCCAATAGCTTCAGCTGGCCATAAACAACCTAGCGGAACTCACATTTGCCTTGTTCCTGGAGAAGTTCTTCCTCTTGCACCTTTGCATGAATAAGGTCACGCTCTAGTAGCTCCAACTTGCCAGTTAGCGCATCGAGCTGAGACTGCTCTGTGGTCAGACTGCTCTTCACAGCACTGAGTTCTTGACATCCCAGTTCGAGTTGGTTTTCAGCTTTCCTTGCCCCTCGAGCATAGAATTTTACATTGGATTCCAACTGTTTCTTCTCAGTAGCCCAGTCAGCTTCCTTCGAAGCACTCTCTTCAGCAAAAGACTGCAGCTCAGAATGCGCCATAGCCGTAACTACCTGTGCAACCTCGACCTCTAGGTGGAGTCGGCTCAACTCCTGCTTAAGTCTGTCGCTCTCGGACACCGCCTTGGCAAGATTACACTCAAGGTCTTCCAAACGAGGTCTTTGAGCCTCAGCAGCCACGGTTGATTGATCCAACTACATCTCTTTTACCTGCTTCTTAAATCGCTCAATTTCAGGGAGCGCATCAGAATACAGCGTCTGCACGTGCGAGAAGACACGCTCCAAAGTATATACTCTCTCTCAAGCCACCTCTACTTCCTTCCCAGCAATGGCCGGTGTAAACAAACTTATTTGTGCATTAGGATGAAGCTTCCCCTGATCATGAACTATTCTAGCGCCGCCCTTCACGGTCGCCACCGTCCTCAGACTCTCCTCCGTGGCTTTTCCCTTGTCAAGAACGACCAACCCTTTAATGCAAAATGGCCCAACAAGATCCGGTGGCAGAGGAGGGACTGAAGTATCCAAAGGACCTTCCAGTAGTTCTAGCTGTGGCCTAGAACGAGACGGTGAGCAATGCAGACTATAAGAGACACAACCAGTACCACGACCACTTTCAGGCGAGTAAACGGTGGGGTGATCAGATTCCACCACCTCAGGTGAATCTTCAATAGAACCCTTTACCGAAGTGGCCCCATGCAAATCAGTGCCAGCGGAAGCCGTCATTGCAACCCACACCAGACGGTCATTCAGGGCCTCAACCTGCGCGTGACAAAGGTTTGACTCGTCACCAACTCCCGCCAACCGCAGATAATCTTTCTCCAAGCCGGGAACATTAGTCTCTACCTCAACATGCCTAGAGGACTCGCGCTCCTCTCTCACCAGAGCGGGCCGTGCCGAAGACGGACCAATCCTAACGCAAGGTTTCTTCCTCACAAAGGAAACAAGCGTCTCAGATGGATCCTCCACATCAGATAGGACGATAGTCTTGGCCCTAGTAGCCTTCCTCTTCCTAGAAGAGACCCAATCTTCCAGCTTAATTCGTGACTCTCGATGCAGAGTCGGGGCAACGCGACAATTGTCCCACAACCACTACGAACGAAATTGGAAACTCTTATGATATCAACCGCCTCCCTTTTTGCCATGATGCAGAATCTCCATGGTGGTTTGCTCCTCTAAGGTAAGGGGAGCAGTGGAAAACCTTCCTACAAAAGAACACGTGCAATAATCACTAAGACCGCTATCAAGCACATCAAAGTCATAAGAAAGGAGTTGAACTTACGAATCAGCCTGAACTGTCGCTCAAGCAAACGACCCTTGCATCGAAAATATTTTGAATCAGTAGAGGCTAGAAAATAGTACTTCTGCCAGAACTTGAAATCATCCTGCAAGTTAACGAAGCAATTTGGCGACTTCATCTTGCAAACAACATTGCTTTACAGTCGATGAGCGGTCAACAACTGAATCACCCGCGGGGTCACACTAATGCCAGCCTCCTTAGCACTGAGCAGAATCATGAGAATGATCCTGTACCCGTTGGGTCCCAACTGAGCCGGAGGAGTCCCCAAGAAATCCAAGAACTCCCAAATCACGTCTAGAATCGAAAAATGCACTCCAGTTTGAAGCATCCCTCGATGTAAACAAATGAAACCGGCTGGAGGAGATATTGGCGTCTGGTCGCCTGTCAAGGTACAACGGAAAGTCTTCAGGAACTCCAAACTTTGTAAGAATTTCAGCGAGACCAGGCTCAGACAACAACCTGTCTTAAAAAAACTCTAGGCCCTTAGCCAAAACAACATCATCAAGAAGACGAACGAACCTTTTAGAACAATATCTTCAAAAGGAAGTAATGTAGAAGGGTCAGTCTCAGCACTACAGAAGACCTATATAGAGGATAGGTTCCCGCCAAACTAACGCATGCCCAATTAATGTAGCGTGGGGCTCAAGCAACGATTCAGACTCCATCATCATGAGCGCCGCATCCCTTTAAGAGATGAATTAGCGAACTGATGTGACGACCCATTAACTCGGGGGGAGTGGCTGATGATACATAAAAACGGTCACACTACTGAGCCGAACACGCGTCATGATGATCTAGAGGAACTACGGGCTCAAGCATCGTCCCAACACGGATCTAAGCCCACTCGACTTCAGCCCGCCAAGCGGATCGGATTCTCACAGCATGCTAGGCCCACACGTCTCACAACCATCCTCAATACCCTATTTAGGAAAGTATCTCGAGGATCAGCTTCAGATGGGCAACTACAACCGCTCTCTGCTTCCAACTAGGAGGCAAACACCAGAATATCTTCCACACATGGAAACTCCCTTCCATGGAATTCTCTTGGATTGGGAACCATCTCCCGCGTATCTAGGAGTGCAGAGCTAACATGGAACTTTCCTCCTACAGCACGACTCTTAATTAGAGAGAAATCTTCATGAAGATCTCCTCCCTAAACTACACCTACGATGGCCTGGTTGAACCAGGACTCCTTGCACTATAAATAAGGCATGAGGTTGGTAAGCTAAGGTACGCTACAAATTCTCTGTTACAACATTACACCTTCCTCAAATCCTTGTTTTACTTTAGCATCGGAGTGCCATCGGCCACCCCACGATGGTCTGTGGCTCACGTGCGTTACTTGTGCAGGTAAGCAGGAACATGGTCAAAGCAGGGAGTGAAAATCGATTGCATCAATATATATTTTATCTAAAAATAATATAGTATGTTTAAAATAGTCGATCGATTCGGTTTTATTTTGATTTTGGTTCGATTTTAGTCGATTCGGTTCACAGTTTAGGTAAAAAACCGAACCGACGGTTGGGTTTTTAACCCTACTCCACTCCAAGTTGCTTCATATTGGAAAAGGCAGTCAGATTTGGTTTCCCACCTCGAACAATAAGGCAAAATACGAGGCCCTCTTGTTCGGCATGAAGCAAGCAAAAGAAAATGAGGTAACTGTGTTAACTACTTTTAGCGACTCATGTCTGGTAGTCAACCAGGTTATAGGGGATTTTAATAGTAAAAATTCAAGGATGATAGCTTACCGCGAGAAGGTCATTAATGCAGCAGGCAATTCAGAAGTTTTGAACTTCTGCAATGTCCGCGAGACGACAGCCAAATAGCCGACGCACTGGCCAGGTAGGCCTCAACCACTGCAGAAACCGCTAATGGACTTATCGAATTCCAAGAACAGTCAAGTCTGGAAGAATAGGAGGTCAGTGAGTTTTACGCAGTTGACACGAATTCAAGCTGGATGAATCCCATCGTTGAGTAGATCAAAGATGGGGTCCTTCTGACTGAAAAATCAGAGGCCAAAAAGCTGAAAAATAGGGCAGCGCGATACACCCTACTGAACGAAAAATTCTATAGAAGATCAACCACGGGTCCCCTGCTCATATGCCTAGCCTTTTCAGAGGCAAATCACGTCTTTAGAGAAATCCATGATGGCATATGCATGAATCACCCAGGCGATAGGACCGTGGGCCATAAGGCCCTGACTCTGGGATACTACTGGCTGCAAATGCAGCAGGATGCGAAAGACATCGCCCGCAAGTGCAATAATTACCAAAGGTTCGCGCCGTATACTCACATGCCCGCTCATCCCTTGACTCCAATGACCTACTCATGGCCCTTTACGCAGTGGGGATTGGACATCGTCAGACTGCTCCCGACCTCAACAAATAAGAAGTTTCTTCTTGTAGCTGTTGATTACTTCACTAAATGGGTGAAGTTGAGTCTCTGTCCAAGATAGGATAGGACCAAATTGAAAAATTCATATGGACATCCATCATCTGCAGATTCGGTATTCCAAGGACACGAGTCAGTGATAACGGAACCCAATTTGAAGGCAGCAAGGTCGAGAAACTATATGTACAGACCTTGACATCAGTCACCATTTCTCCTCACCAGGGCATTCGTAAGCCAACGACTAGGAAGAAATCACCAATAGAACCATCTTAGAGGCAGTAAAAAAGAAGCTCGAAGAGCGAAAAGGGAAATGGGTCTCAGCACTACCAGGAATACTCTGGGCGAATCAGACCACCAAAAGGACACCTATTGGAGAAACACCTTTCGTCCTAGCATACGGGTCAGAAGCGATGGTCCCGATGGAGCTTAGAATGCCAACTTTCCTGACAGAGGAATTCAGACCGAAAAACAACGATGAAACTTTGCGCTTCAGTTTAGATATCCTCGAGGAAAGAAGGAATCAGGCCTCTACTAGAATAGTCGCCTACCAATGAAAGATGGCTCAGTACTACAACAAGAAAGTCAAGCTACGAGAATTCAAAGTGGGAGACTGAGCACTTAGAAAAACTCAATAGAACACTACAGAATCGGGAGTAGGAAAGCTAAACCTGAAATAGGAGGGGCCCTATAAAGTGACTGAGGTCAACAGGCCAGAGACATATTAGTTGGAAGATGTGGATGGTAGAAGCCTTATGTGGCCATTAAATGTAGAACACTTTAAAAAGTATTATCAATAAATGATATTTGTTTTTGCCAAAATTCTACTACCAGTTTTCTATTACCTAACTCCCATATTCAAGTCAGGATGACCAGAGTCAGGCTTGCACTCTGTATATATAAATCAAGGCCCTTAAGTCAGATTTATTGAGTAAGCCAAGACGGGTAAAGTCAGACTTGTAAAATAAGTCAGGACGACCACAGTCAGGGTTGCACTATTTATATATATATAAATCAAGACCCTTACGTCAGATTATTGAGTGAGTCGGGATGGCCATAATCAGATTTGTAGAGTAAGTCATGACGACCAGCTTCAGACTTGCACTTTGTATATATAAATCACGAATCTTAAGTCAGATTTATTGAGTAAGCCAGGATGACCAAAGTCAGACTTGTAGAGTAAGTTAGGACGACCACAGTCAGGCTTGCACTCTGTATATATAAATCTGGACCCTTAAGTCAGATTTATCGAGTAAGCTAGGACGACCAAGGTCAGACTTGTAGAGTAATTTAGGACGGTCATAGTCAGGTTTGCACTCCGTATATATAAATTAAGACCCTTAAGTTAGATTTATCGAGTGAGCAAGGACGACCAAAGTAAGACTTATTATGTAAGCCCTGACAACCAAAGTCAGACTTATCGTGAAAGTTTGGTCGACCATAGTCAGGCTTGCACCCTATGAACACAAGTCCGGATAGCCACAGTATAACACTCTTTAGACATTAGTCAGAACCCCCAAGTATGACTTATTGAGTAAGCCACGATGGTCATTGTCAGACTTGTGCTTATTTCGACTGAAGCTTAGTCGGTAACTAACGGTAACAATAGCTTCAGGTTTGCTCGAAGCCTAGTCCGAGTAAAACAGGCAACGACGGCCTCGAAAGTGGGAGCTTAGTCAGTGCTCATGTAGCCTGGTGAAGACAATTTGCCAGGGATCATTGTCCAACTATAGATAATGATCACCAAATCTTTTCGCTCTAACACCTTGTCTGCAAGTAATAGACGACAATACAAAGGATGGGAGCATAATCACACTCATACATCTTAACGTATGCTCGCCCGGATCGTTGTACTCTCGAGAACAACGTTAGCTAGCTTCAGCTACTAATAATAGATCGAGACTGAAGCTACAGCCTAGTACTTAAGAAAGTCAAAAGAGGTCAACAAAATAGAAGTGCAAATCATCAGGATCAAGCATGCAAGCAACAGACCGGCGCAATAACGCGATAACACATTCTAGCTACAGAGGGTACAGGTGCAAAAAGCTACTTGATGAACACTTTTTAAATTACTTCAGAAGTTACATCAGTTTTGAAAAATTTGCTCCAGAGGCCAAAAAACAACTTACATCAGAAGGAACTGCAGGAAATAAAACATCATTATATGAAGCCAGTCTTGAGTTGCCAGACGTGGATGCAGGATCAAAAACTTTTGCCTCGTCATTCTTCCAAAAAACAGCCTTCCTGTATCGATCAAAGTCAAGCTCCACATGAGGATTCTCATATTCAATCAGCCCAAGCAGCTCCACCCTACCTCGGGGGATATCAGGAGATCCTGAAACTCACACTGAGCCTTGGGCTCCGCTAAACTTGCCTCTGCCTCGGACAGTCCTTGGGAAAGCGCAACCACATAAGCTTCCTCCTCCACCAATCGCTTTCTCAGCAAATTCATCTCCGCCAGAGCATCCGCAGCCCTAACCTCGGCTTCATGAACTTGGCGTCGCCCGTCGGCTAGAACAAACTCAAACTCCAAGCTCAAAGCACCCAACCTATAAAGTACGTCTGAGTACGACCAAAAGCTCCACAAAAGGCTCATCCGCAGCATGAACTGTACTACTAGTGTCAGAGTGTAGATTACACCAGCTCAACAGACTTCTCAGAAGAAAGATTAGCTTGACGCTCAATATCAGACTCTGGGGGAGGGAGAGAAGATATGTTTCTCAAGGTAACAGGCTCAGCGAACCGAAGATCACTAGGAGTAGCATTGACTTTGTCAGCATCCACCAACTCTGAACCATTCCCCTCCAATATAGCTACAGGAACAAGAGTTTCCAGACAGACACTCCACCTCCCAGGAGCCATCTCTTTAGCTGACTGCTCCGCAACCGCCATTTTTTATTCTAGCAGAATCGATTTAGAGGAAGAACCAACCTTGTCACCAGCCCGCCTTCTTCTGGGATGACCAATAAGTGGCATGGTCGCCTCCAACTCAGCCTGCTTCGAAATGCTAGGCATTGTGAGCCTCCTCTTCCTAGAACGACCACCACTAGTCTCCCCTGCATGGAAGTACCTGAACAATCCATTCCACATGATGTTGTCTGCAGCCATGACCTCCTAAAAAATAATCAAGGGAAGCTCATTAAATGCCCTCCTCACCAACTCCTCATTGGTAAGAGTTGGAGCCACGAATTTACCTACATAGGTCAGCAAGACAACTTGTCAGTTTCTGCGAAAGCACGTAGAAGTATAAAATAAGAATAAGCATTGCACTCACAGAGATTGAATTTGAAGTGTCTGACAAGAAGTCGCCCATCCACCTTGAAGTACAGGGAACTAGAAGAAGCAAATTTTTTTTTTGCCAAAACCTAAAGTCTACAGACAAGGAGCCCAAACAGTTCGGAGTACTCAACCACAGACTCCATGGGCATTAAGACAAAGAGAAGTCAGCAAGTGGAGTATCCATGGAGTTAACAGATGGCCAACAAGCTTGGCCCTGATAAGAACAACAATCAAAGTCCTGAACCCGTCAGGCGCCATTTGAGCGAAGGAATACTAAGGTGTGCAAGGAAGCGCCAAATATCCTATGGAACTGGAAAGCGAAGCCCTGCTTGGAACATGCCTTTGTGCAAGGCAATGAACCCTTGCAGAGGCGTCAACGAATTGTGAGTAGCACTCAACGAGGTAAGTTGCAAGTTTTCAGGAACCCCATAGTCCTCATAAATCTTATCCAAATCGGAGCCCTCCTGTTCCTGGTAAAAAGTATGGAAAACATATAGCTTGTTCTACCCGGGGGTAAGTTCGACATTGTCCGCCATAAAGAGAAAGTTTTAACTTGTAGAAAAACAAAGAGAGATTTGCAACTAATAACACAGACAAAATAGGGGACGTAGAAGAAATACATAGTGAATAGAATCCCTCTCACAAAAGCGGCGGCTTATATAAGCACCAAGCAGTCACGCCTCCTCTTCTTACTGAACGGTCACAAACTCATTTAATGACGTGCGCTGCTCAAGACAACATTTTGGGTTCAATCATCACAACTATACAAAGTCTATCAAAGCGATTTAGTGGACCGATTAGATAGCCCACTAACTCGGGGGGAGCAGCTGATGATACACCAAACCGTCCTCTGATTAGCACCGTACACATGTCATAGTAATCTCATCAACAGAACAAAGCAGGCTCGATTGCATGCTCAATCCAACGAGGGCCAAAAAGTACTAAGCCCATTATTGGCAAGATCAAAACAGTCGGATCCGAGTTGCAATGAGCCATTAAGTCCACACATCACGGAGTCAGACCCAATACTCATAAGACCTTTAAGGAAAGTATCCAAGATATCTACCCAATACAGGCAAGCCATCAACACATTGGATCCGACTAGAAAACATGCATTAAAGTATAAGCCAGGCAAGGAAACTTCCTTGCATGGACAACACTCAGAAAGGGAAACCTCTCCTGCACATCTAGGAGTACGAGTCGTGTAGGGAAACTGTTCCACATGGACAACTTCCAATTAGAAAAGGATTTCCACAGCAAGATCCCTTTCCCTAATCTAGGCCACTAGCCTAGCCGAACTAGGACTCCTACACTATAAAAGGGAGATAAGGTGGATGAACTTGAGGTACGCTACAAAATCCCAGTTTATAGTTTTAAGCCTCTCCTAAGCCTTATCTAACTTAATCATCGGAGTGTCATCGACCGCCACATGGTGGTCTTTGGCTCACGTTTGCTACCTGTGCAAGTCTAGGTAAGCAGTAAGGAAGGAGAGCAGGAATCAACTATGTTGTCCAAGACATTTTATTTTCTACCTTCATGCCTCCAATTAGTTAAATAGTTTGACATACATAGTATGAATAGTCTAGCTCCACCTATTACAACGTTGCACTATTTGCTCATTCGCCCAATTTGTCTTGACTGCTTCTAAGAAAGGTTGCCACACATTTGGGTGGATTTTGGAACTACTTCAACTGGGTAAAAATTACTTCTATCAAGTAATTACTTGCTTAGTAATATTATGCATCTATATTGTGGCGAAGTTACACGATTGTCACTAAGATGTTTTCCATTTAATCACACCTTGAGACAACTTAGTTTTCGCCTCACCAACTGATTTCTTATGTTATTTTGAATTTAACCTGAGATCAATTTATTCTTTTATTTATGTTCATTGTTCACATTGGCTAAATCAATGGCAGGACTGCATACGCATGCAATTGTTAAATTCTACTTGGCAGAACATAACCACATTGCTACAACATTTTTATCACAACTGCTACAGAAGGGATTGGCAGATTATTCTGTTTTTACTTTTTTTTTTTTTTTTACTAATTATTGAGTACAATCTAATTATTGGATGTGGCAGGTTTAACTAATTGGTATTGAGAAGCCTACTATCAACCACACATGTCTAACTCTTCTTTTCATCTTGATTATTTTAGTCTTGTGTCGTGTAATTCTCCTTCTCTATTAGTTTAGACCTAAATAATTCAACATAAAATGAAAATTAAGCATGCTACAACATATTAAATCTCAGTTATCAAGACACATTCACGAAATTAGTTCCAATTTCCACTTCAAGATACAAATCTGGTCAAAAGAAAGCTAATTTATGGTAATAGAAGCTATAGTATGAAAAGAAAGACTCTGATTTAACTTAAGTAGATGAAATATTTTAGGGTACGAAACAATAGAAACGATTGAAGTTTGAGTAGAATGAAAGTGAAAGAGAGAGAGAGTGTGTGTACCTGGTTGTTGAAGGATCTGGTGGTGATGTTGAAGTTGAAGCTATAGCAGAAATGCCTCTTGTTCTCTCACAACAATAATAGCAGAAGTAGAGGAGACGATGCTATTGAGTTCGAGAGCTGAAAGGAATCAAATCGAACAAAACACACTAATCAAATTAGAGCTTAGAGGTTTCAAGCTAAACATGGAAAACCACACAAAAGATAGAGTTTGTTAGGGTTTGTAATGCAAAACAACCCAAAGAAATCGAGTCGAGATCTAAAGAGGAGGTGAAGAAAGTACCTTCACCTCAGAAATCGAGATGGATGTATTTGCAGAATCGGGATCTCAGGAAAAAGAAATCAAGTTCTAGTCTAGGTTTATGAGAGTTGGATAAAATAAGAAATCGTGCTCAGGGTGGAACTATCTTAGAAATCAAGTTCTATGAGTTTTCTTTTAAAGTGTAAAATGGGGAAAGTGGCAAAGAAGAGCAAAATGTAGAGAAGAAATGGAGAAATATGTGAAGTAATTGTAGTGTATAAAAATCGCTAGACAAGGTACAATGGTGGACCACTTATCAGCCAGAAAAGTAATTGTGGTGGTTTTAAAAGCATATGTGGCAGATGACATGTCCACCAAAAAAGTAATATGAATACTAAAGTGGGACAATTCCTGCTCTCTCATTTCCAACTAATTTGGTTGCCAGAAATAACCAATTGTGGTGGTTTTAGGCGCCACAAAAGACTATTTATGGTGGAAAGTTCCATCCGCAAGTAAAAAAACATATCCGCCAGAATCGTGCACCACAAATGAACCATTTTGTGGTAGTGGACACTCAGAGCTATTGCAAGTGTTGTTTCATCCCAATAGCTTAAAAATGTTCCTGTTCAAAGGGATCTTTTTGAAGACGGAGGAGTTGTAGGGTGAGAAGCCTGAGGATCTTACAGAATCTAAAGCAAAATAATCTCACTGATATTGTCAGGGTAGACTCTTGAGTTATATACTAGCAGGTTCTAGAAAGCTTTTCTGTGTTCAACTCCATAGTGCTTTTTGTTTTCATTTTAATGGGTTTATATTGTGATTGGTTTGGGCTACATTGTTGTGAGTCTTATTTTAGTTTGAATTTAAGTTCCCAATTTCTTGGTTTTAAAGTTTGGCAAAGTAAATACCTATTTTGAGGTGATGTTCAATATGTAGATATTGTAAGACAAAAAGAGTAGCTAATTAAGGGGTCATATTGGCTGTGAAACAAAAATTAAAAAGAGGATGATTGCATGTTTTGCTGATTGCACAAAAGGAAAAATATGTTGTTAATTGACTCGAGCAGACAAAATGTGTTGCATACCTAGCCCGTATGATTTCAAATACTTGTTTAGAATCTTTTCTAATCGACTCTAGTAATATTAAATGATTGGAGAAGTTATGCTATGTTGACTTCTGTCAAACTATCATTTCTTCCGCATTGTTAGCAACATCATTAGACTAATGTGTATGAAGGAATTATGTCGACATTGAATGAAGGAATTATGTCGACTACAGTTGCAGCATATGCAATGACGTTCTATAGTTGAGTGTTGGTTGCAATATTCTATATGTACTCATCTCCACTTCCCCCCCCCCCCCCTCCCCCCCCCAAAAAAAAAAAAAAAAAACCCATCTAATCTCCCTGGAAATTTTTCTGCTTCTTATGCAAGCATCCATCATGCATCAATTTAATGGTGTTGCTTGTTTTTTTTTTTTGAGATAGTAAATCGCAAAGCAATCACAACCTCATAAAAATAGTTAAGCAGCTCCATGCGGGCTTTCATTGAGAGTTGTGGAAAGAATCACAACTGGATAAAATGCAAACATGTGTAAAAACTATTTCTAAACACCATTGAAAGATAAAACTAAGGCTTCTTATCCTGTAAGAATACATAGTCATAGAATTGATATTTTCTTTCACATGAACTATTGTGACATTTAAAAGGATGTTGTTTTAGGCAACAAAGAAATCAACGTTATCAATGCAAACATCTAACAAGCTATTATGCATAACTACCATTTAGATGTTGGTGTTTGTATAGCAAATAATAAATAGCCTCACATTGAAAGTGAGAAGTCAAAATAATGTATTTAAGATCAATAAATTCTTTACGCTATTGTCGGGAGGGAATGAAAAACAAGTTTTCAAAATAGACTTTTAATGCTTATCACTAGTGTAATTTAGGTGCATGTTTATCATTTAGGTGTATTTTTTTATCATTTAGGAACTACTTTTAAGTCTGAAATTTCATACACACAAACATCCATGCATTTATTTGGTACACTATTTTAGCTGTATATATTTTGTAGATTTTTATGGTGAATATACATTGTCTGTGTTTTACAAAACATTTGTCCAATTACTAATTGTAATAGTAATTGGGAAGATATGTACTTTTGAAATTGGACCATTTGTCCGGGAATTTGAATTGTTGTAGATGACTAATATTTGAACACATTTTTCTACTGATTGAGAATTCTACTTTGAGCTTTTTCAAATACTAACATGTACATCAATGAATGTTGTTTCTGAATCATCTTTTGGTTTCTCATTTGGATCATTGGTTAATTCGGAATTTCAATTCTTGTGACATCTATACATCTTGGAATCTGCACTGTTTTCCTAAGTTCACCTCAAGTTTTCTCAAGTCTCAGATTGTGAAATGATTTTAAAAAATTTTCGTTTAAAAACCTTTATTCTGTTGGGAACATGAAACAATTTTTAGATTTGATTTTCATGAAGTACTGAACTCTTGGCGATTTTTCAAATTCAATCTACCTGTTCTGGAGAATTTATGCAATGCATTATTTTATCTAAAACTTGTGTAGCCTTGAGTCTTGATTAACTACTTATTTCAAAGGCTACTAATCACTCTCCAAGGCATAATTTTCTTGTTATAGTGAAAAGGGACACTTGAAGAGGAGCTTTGGTGAACCTGATGGACAAATGAAGGCACTCGGACCATAGCTTTGACTATTTTTTTTCTTTGAGTGTTTGGGAGGACTTAAATTTGGTTCTATTAAGTTGTACTATTAAATTTGGGTTTTTATATTTCTATAACATATCAAAGTGTGCAAAAATATGTAAAGCGAACCTGACTATATTGAAACTGAGTGGATTTGATCACCCACCTCATCACTCCAATTTGTTCAAACTTGACAAAATTTAAACTTAGATAACTAGAGCCAATTAAAATGGTGTTCATAGGATCTCACAAAACAAATAGACCATGTTGAAGCAAGACTGCTTTATTGCCAAGTTGGTATACGCCAGTAAAGACCATTGTGATTGCATTACCATTTCTGACATATTCGCATTGAAAATGGTGTTTCGATGGAGTTTCTCAGAAGTGTAATCTATTGTCATTAGGAACACATGGTTCTTGAAAGTGTTTAAGTGGTAGCTAAATATCATAAGAAATCATTGGATCTTAATGACGCCCTTTAAAGGCTTAGGCATGTTCTAGTAAATTAAATAGAGTAAAATCTGGTGAGGACACATTTATGCCCAGTTTGGTGGTCTAAGGATTTTTTACGTAATAAGCTACCCCTTAATTACTTATAAGACATATGATAAATTCTCAAAACCATTCTCTACTTCAATTAGATTAGGTTTTAAAATCAATTTTCCCTTTCACTTGACTGAAGATAATCAATTTGTTGTGTGCTAGACACTAAGGTCTTGTTTGTGCATCATCTTCTAAGTGAAATGCACTTAGTTTAGATTCCCATTTGGGAGTTGTGATGAATGTATGAGTGTTTGGTAATGGGACCATAGTTAACGTTTGACTCACATGATAGACCATTTAGACCACTAGAAAGTGTTTCGTCATTGTTTGGAGTAGAGAATCCAATAGCAGATCAAGAGAATGAACAATATAGAGTTGAAGATAGGGAAAACACAGTCAATGTTGGTGGTAGAACTCCTCAAGATTATTTTGCCCAAATAAACCAGGTCAACCCTCGAGCATTCCTTTGCCTCCCACCACCACAACTCATTCCGAGTTGAAGCCACATGTGATATCATTAATATCTATATTCTATGGCTTGGGGCTTAGAGATAGAATATATATTCTCACATCAATGAATTTTTAACAATTTGTATCACCTTCAAGTTTCAAAACTTCAGTGAAGAGCATATGTATTAGGATTAGGTTACATTCACTTGTTCACCAAGGCGCTTATTAATTTATTTTCTTTCCTTAATATTTCTCATCAGTTCTTAGTTGATCTAGGATGTTTTACTTTAGCATATTGAGGACAATGTTTGGTTCATGTTTGGGGGTATTTCAAATTCAATGGTGTCTTTTTCCATTGGTCATATAAAAAAAAGTTTTATTTGTAGTCCGAGCATTTATCTATGATGAGCTTAAGTTCCATAAATCTCAATGCATTGGAATGAAATCTTAGGACCTTAGCCTATAAGTCTAGTAGTTAGTTAATTATAGACAATAGTGAATAACACACATTGCTAGAAATTTCGTGATAGCACGCTGGTAGATTTGTGCCCTAGTTATGTGTTATTGTTAAAGTTGAAAAGTGGACTGATTCTTTAGATAACTTAAAAAGTACTAGTGGAGACTTAATCTTGTGAGTTTTCTAGCCTTTCTTCTTTCTGAGGGTTAAATGCTAATTCCAAATTTCTTGGGTCCATCATTTCTCGTCACATGAGCTCTTTCTGAAATTCACACAAAACATAAAAGCTCATGCTAATATAGGGGAATGGAGATAAGTCTTTCTTGTCTAGTTTGAGCCTTGCAACCTACCTTACATGTTGTTTACCCTTGGAACCAATTCAAAACCTGTTATATTGGCCTTTGTTTGATTAGCCCGATAACCACCAATGTCAACACAATAAGTACCAAAACGTATTTACCATGTCCATTGTGCTTTGGGGAAGAGTTCGGGATGAGTTGTCAAACAAAAAGTATATCATAGACGATTTGCACTCCACAATACCAAAAGCCTACAAAGAGCTTCAATATCCAACACCATCCTGTGAATTACTACGACAAAATAGTCCATAAACTAAAAATAGTGGGAGCATCTGTATTCAAAACAGTCCATAAACTCCCAAAAGCTCATAATAAGAAATATGATAGAAGGGTGATTATAAGCACACAAACCAAAATGCTTCACTGAGCCAATTTTATATAAATCATATTCTTAACCACTTGACAAAGCAAGCAGTTAAGAAAAGGGCGACGTCTGGATATTTTATACGCACCTTAAGTAATATGTCAATATGCCTCAAGATGCACAATAAGCAAGATTTTCTTAAGGATAACACAATTCCTTGACTGTTAAGTACATCTTGAGTTTGGAGTCTAGAGTTAAACACTAATTAGTTGGCCATCAAAGGACTAAAAATTAGCTACTGATCGATTATTTAATGGGCCATTGACAGAAAAAACCCAAAATATACAATTATTAGCTACCAAGAACAAATCGAGTTTGGAATCCTCCATTCTATTGATGAAATCCTGAATAGATGGCAAATAGCATCCAACTACATTTTTCACATGTAGCAATGAATGAAATTCCATATTAGTGTAGGAGATTTCATATAAATCTCAAGATTCCATATTAGTAGGATATTTCATATAAATCTCGAGACGATTTCATCATTATTCAATCTAGATCGTTCAAATTTTTTTGTCCTCATCAAATGTCGTGGGGAATATTTGCCTTGGTAGTTATTTAAAATATGTGTCAGGTAATCCAATGTAGCAATGAAATAGCAAGCTCGTGTTTTTTTTAAAAAACCAAAGAGACAAAAAAAAATGCATGGTACTCTTCAGAATACACATTCTATCTAAAACAACTCACTATTTGTATACAACTAGGGTATTCCCCGTGCCATTTGCAGAATAAAAGTTTAACATGATAAATAGAATTTATTCTACTTTTAATATCAAGATAAATAAATATCAAAATGTTGGGTATGAGAATCGAACCCATCCACTCTTATTGGGGATTGATTGAAGGTTGGACATAAAGGCTAACTTTAAGTCTCAACCATTAGATGAAACGAATCTCAAACATGAACTATGTTTATCTACAAATTTATCTCTTGGTGCTTTTAAGTTGTATGTTATCCATAAGATCCTTATATTTGGGTAAATCTCAGTGGTCTTTTATCTCCAACCTCAAACACCATTCTGATTTGTAATATAGACTAGGGTATTCCCCGTGCCATTGGCACATTAAAGTTTAACATGATGAAAAGAGTTTGATCTATTTTAAATATCAAGATAAATAAATATCAAAATGTTGGGCATGAGAATCGAACCCATGCAGTCTTATTGGGGATTAATTGAAGATAATACATAAAGGCTAACTTTAAGTCCCAACCATTAGATGAAACGAATCTCAACCATGATCTATGTTTATCTACAAACGTATCTCTTAGCGCTTTAAGTCTTATGTGATCTGTTAGATTCTCATATTTGGGTAAATCTCAGCCATCTTTTATATCCAACCTCGAACACCATTCTGTTTGTAAAATAGACATATGAGAAAATCTAACTAGGATGAGAATTGACTTTCGAGGCACTAAAACATTTTCCACTTCAATTAGATTAGATTTTAAAATCAATTGTCCCTTTCACTTGACTGAAGATAATCAATTTGTTGTGTGCTAGACACTAAGGTGTTTTGTGCATCATCTTTTAAGTGAAATGCACTTAGTTTAGGTTGTCATTTGGGAGTTGTGATTGTTGTATGGGTATTTGGTCATGGGACCATACTTAATGCTTGACTCACATTGATAGACCATTTAGTTCACTTGAAAGTGTTTCGTCATTGTTTGAAGTCGAAAATCAATAGCAAATCAAGATAAAGAACAATATAGAGTTGAAGATAGGGAAAACACAGTCAATGTTGGTGGTAGAACACTTCGAGAGTATTTTGCACCAATAAACCAGGTAAACTCTAGAGCATTCCTTTGCCTCCCACCACCATAACTCATTTCGAGTTGAAGCAACATGTGATATCATTATTACCTACATTCTATTGCTTGGGGTTTAGAGATAGAATATATACTCTCACATCAATGAATTTTTAACAATTTGTAACACCTTTAAGTTTCAAAACTTCAGTGAAGAGCATGTGTATCAGGATTAGGTTACATTCACTTGAGCACCAAGGTGCTTATTGTAATCTGTTTTCTATCCTTATTATTTCTCATCAGCTCTTAGTTAATCCACGATGTCTTACTTTAGCATATTGAGGACAATGTTTGGTTCATGTTTGGGGGTATTTCAAATTCAATGGTGTCTTTTTCCATTCGTCAAATAAGAAAAAGGTTTTCTTTGCAGTCCTAGTAATTATCTATGATGAGCTTAAGTTCCATAAATCTCAACGCATTGGAATGATATATTAGGACATTAGCCTAGAAGTCTAGTAGTTCGTTTATTTTAGACAAGAGTGAATAACACACATTGGCTAGAAATTTCGTGATAGCACAAATGTAGAGTTGTGCCCTAGCTATGTGTCATTGTTAAAGTTGAAAAGTGGAATGATTCTTTAGAGAACTTAAAAAGTACTAGTGGATACTTAATCTTGTGAGCTTTCTAGCCTTTCTTTTTTATTGATGATTAAATGCTAATACCAAATTTCTTGGGTCCATCATTTTCTCGTCGCATGAGTTCTTTTTGAAAATCACCCAAATCATAAAAGCTCATTCTAATATAGGGGAATGAAGATAAGTTTTTCTTGTCTAGTTTGAGCCTTACAACCTACCTTATGTCTTGTTTACCCTTGGAACCAATTCAAAACCTGTCATGTTGGCCTTTTGTTGTTTAGCCCGATAACCACCAATGTCAACACACTAAGTACCAAAATGTGTTTACCTTGTCCCTTGTGCTTTTGAGAAGAGTTCTGGATGAGTTGTCAAACAAAAGGTATATCACAGATGATTTGTACTCCACAATACCAAAAGCCTACAAAGAGTTTCAATATCCAACACCATCTTGTGAATTACTACGAATGATCGATCTCAAATCTTACTGCAAGTGCACGGTTATCTATTAAGTTAGATAACGACAAATACGGGTCGAATCCCACAAGAGGAGCTATAAAATTCGGAAAACTAATCTTAAAATCTCTTTTGAAACATATCCTAGTTAGAAAAGAAGTGATTGGTGAAGTGTTTGAAATAAAAATGCAAAGTAAAACCTAAATGTGAGAGTTAGGGCATTGAGTTTACCATCAAGAGTAGATGGCACCATTAGGATACTCTTACCAAATTCATCACTTGACAAAACAAGCAGTTAAGAAAAGGGCAATGTCTGGAACATATTTTACATGCCCCTCTGGTAACATGTCAATATGCCTCAAGATGCACAATAAGCAAGATCTTCTTAAGGATAACTCAATTCCTTCACTGTTAAGTACACCTTGAGTAGTCAGGAGTCTAGAGTTAACCTCTTATTAGTTGGCCATCAAATGACTAAAATTTAGCTACTGATTGACTATTTAATGGGCCATTTACAAAAAAAAACCCAAAATATACAATTATTGGCTACCCAGAACCCATCGAATTTGGAATCTTCCATGCTACTGATGAAATCCGTAATAGATGACAAATAGCATCCAACTACATTTTTCACATGTAGCAATGAGTGGAATTCCATATTAGTGTAGGAGATTTCATCTAAATCTCGAGATGATTTCATCGTTATTCAATCTAGATTGTCCAATTTTTTTTTGTCATCATGAAATGTCGTGGGCAATATTTGCTCTGGTAGTTATTTCAAATATGTGTCAGGTAATCCAATGTAGCAATGAAATAGCAAGCTCGTGTTTTGTTTTTACCAAAAAAAACCAAAGAGACAAAACAAATACATGGTACTCTTTAGAATACACATTCTATCTAAAACAATTAATTATTTGTATACAACTAGGGTATTCCCTGTGTCGTTGGCACGATAAAAGCTTAACATGATAAATAAATTTTATTCTATTTTTAATATCAAGATAAATAAATGTCAAAATTTCGGGTATGCGAATCGAATCCATGCACTCTTATTGAGGATTGATTGAAGGTAGAACAAAAAGACTAACTTTAAGTCCCAACCATTAGATGAAACGAATCTCAACCATGAACTATGTTTATATACAAACTTATCTCTTGGTGCTTTTAAGTTCTATGTGATCTGATGATACACCAAAACAGTGACATCACTAAGAAATACACGTGTCATGATGATCTCAAGGAATTACGGGCCCCAGCGTCATCCCAGCACTGATCCGGCCCAAACGGTTCCAAGCCTGCCCACTACAATTTGCCAGATGGACCCAAACTCTTACAGCATGCTAGACCCATATATCTCACATCTATCCTCAATACCTGTAATAAGGCAAGTATCTCGAGGATCAGCTTTGGACAAGCAACTACAACAGCTCTCTACTTCCAACTAGGAAGCAAATACCAGAGTACATATCACACAGGGAAACTTCCTCTTACGGAATATCCTCAGGTAAGAAACTATCTCCCGCATATCTAGGAGCACAAGGGTAACAAGGAACTTCCCTTCTATAGCACGACTCCTAATTAGAAAAGGATTTCCTTCTTAAACTACGCCATCATGGCCTGGTAGAACTTGGACTCCTGCACTATAAATAAGAAATGAGGTTGGTAAGCTAAGGTATGCTACAAATTCTCTGTTTAAAGCATTATACCTTCCTCAGATCCCTGTCTAACTTTAGCATCAGAGTGCCACCAGCCACCACAAGAGTGGTCCATGGCTCACGTGCGTTACTTGTGCAAGTCAGCAGGACTAGGTTAAATCAAGGAGCGGAAAACGACTGCATCAGTTTGGCGCCATCCGTGGGGAACGGAAAAGTTCCTAACCTTTCACTAGCATCGTTTCCCTTTGAAACACAGAGAGATGGTGACCACTAGATCATGCAGCAACGGAGAACAAGGGGACACGTCAAACGCTCAGGCTGGCGTTAGTACCACCACTTTCAGCGGTTTTCGGTTATGCACGGGCAGCAGCCTCATGCCCCAGTGCCAACAAGAGCAACGACGGGCCCTGGATAGATACATTGTCATCTCAAATACAACATATCGCCAAAGCGGTGGAGGCTCTCGCGCAACAAAATCCTCCACCTGCTAATGGAACCAGGAGCAGCACAGACATCCGTCTCCGAAGGATGGTAGAGAACAAGGACAGGAGAGTCAAGCCCCCACTAGTTTTCATGGGACTAGAGGAGGTTGCATGGCTAACGAGAAGCCCACCGCTAGGGTGGAGATGCTCGACCCTCAGAACCCCTTCAGCAGAGGGGCACACGACTCAGACGTGTTGTACTGTCTCTCTGTACCACCATTTGTGGATCGAATCATGAAATAGGCCCTTCCGAATAAGTTCAATCGACCACCTATACCATTACCAGCACGTAATGGCTATCAAAAAAGGATCTGAGTCGGTGATGTGCAAAACTTTTCCACTAGCTTGAAGAATTCAACACTAACATGGTTCCACAGCCTCTCGCCAAGGTTGATCGACTCCTTCAAGGCGCTGGCAAAGGAGTTCCTGATGCGCTTTGTTAGGAGCTAGCATTTCTGAAAAGGCCCACACTACATATTTTTTTTGAAGCAATGGTCCAATGAGACACTCAGAGAGTATGTCACGCGCTTCAACAACGAGCTGACACTCATTGACGGATGTAGCGATGACATAGCCGTGATAGTATTCACTGCGAGCCTAAAGGAGGGAAAGCTCTACGAAGACCTCACCTTGGAGCCCTCTCTGGACATACGGAGCTCCTCAAGAGCTTTCAGAAACACATTACCTTAAAGGATTTGAGGACCGTAAAGAGGGAAACTGAAGGCGAGAAGAAACCCTCCGCTTCTAAGGACAAGAAAGAGGGAAAGAGACGCGAGGATGAAGAAAGTAGCAAGAGCGCAGTGACAACATGCCAAACCCTAGTCGGTCCAGGCCTGAGAAAGCCTCCAACTATGTTGGATCCAAAGCCATGACACCCCTCAATTCTAGCCTGTCAGACGTACTAAACTCCATGAAAAACTGGGAAAATCTGAAGTGGCTCCCAAAGCAGAGCGGATACCACTCCAAACATGACAACGACAAGTACTACACGTACCAGAAAGAAGGTGGCCAAGATACCAACGACTTCAAGAGTTTGATGTATGAGATTGAGTACTGGATCCGCAGGGGCAAAGTAAAAGAATTTTTGAACTCTAAGAAGCGACCAGAACAAACAAGTCAGTTAAGGAGATAGAAAAGGAGACTCCGGGCACAATCTATGTCCTTCGTGGAGTCGGACTGAATGAAGCGGAACGGATAATCCAAGGCAAATAGGAACCTAACCCCCAACCTTTCGTCAGTGCGGAGATTAGCCCCTACAAGGTTTACTCTTCAATAACCTCTGTAACGCCAGCGAAGCCCAACAGTCCGCTGAGAATAATAATAATCCACAAGGGGCATCCGAATTCACATCAGGGTCAAGATCAATCTTTCTCCGTCAACAGTTAGTTTTTTTCAATTGTTTATTTCCTTTTCCATAATCAATGTAGAGTTTTAGTTCTTAAAGACTTATGTGATTTGCAATCATTTAAGAAATAAACAAAGAATTACGAAAATAAACTCTATTTATTACTGGAAAGATGTAACAACAAACGCCTTGAGGCGGATACAAAAGACTACATACTACAAGCATTTGAATCTAGTGTGACATGAAGTAAAGACTCGCTTAGATGATCCAACAACATAAGGTATCTGAATAAGGCCATGCAAGCTATCTGCAAGCAACAACAAAGATATTCAAATGGACTTCGCTCGACCCCTTCCAAAGATAAAGGACAAGGTGTCAGAGGGAATTGGAAAAATAGAGCGTCTGATTGCTCCGTTGTATCACCCCAGGAAAGCCCACCAGTAGCGATGCGGGCCTCACAACAGATGGTTGACTTCCTTGAAAGGAAACCTACCCCCTTGCAGACTTCCTCAAACGATTTTCGACCACCTGAAGAGGATAGAAGAAGGCAAATTAGGATGGCCGCAAGCGATGAGCAGTCAAGGTCTCACAGTGCTGCCAAGCGAGGTCACTTTTGCCATGCGTGGTACACGGGGTGACTGAGAGATACCACCCCCGAAAGCACCACGCATTCGCTAACACTTCGATCAGCCATAAATTAGCAGAGGGAACCGCATGCATGCGGACACAAGTGGCACAAAGTAACATCAAGGCATCTCCCTTGGTAGAAAACTCATACTATTCTGAAATATGAAAAGAAATTACGAGATCTCAGCAAATCAACTATGTGCCCACCTAGAACAGGTGACCACGCATAATAGCAATTATGATCGTGCCTGATCGGTGTAAATGTCAGAACATTTGAAGGTTCCAGAGATGAAGATCCCCCTTTAGCCTTTGGAAAACCTAAAGCATTTTCTTCAAGAAAGAACATTACAGGAGATATGCTCTGCGAAAGATAGTACCTACAACGATTGAATAACACCATTATAAAGACATGATGGTTCACCAAACAGGCGCCCCAGCATTAACTATCAAGCACTGAATACCATATGGGAAACGAGGAGAAGTCAGTTCCTAAGGAAACTGCACAGACCACGTTCGTCCAATTAATAGCGTTGAGCGCAACCCCATCAATTGAGGGGTAGTTACCGATCCCGCAGCCTACACCGTACACGTGTTACCGCGCGAACTACATCGAACATGTAGCGCAACCATGTAGGAAACCCTAGCTCTTCCTCTGTGGACCCAAGGGCTCAACCCACTTTTCAAACAGTATTTTGATACATGCTTGGCATGAGCACTAGAAATCCAAGTCAACTCTGACAGACGGATCGTACATATGGATCATTATTTGATTTAAGGTAATTTTGTCCACACGGTGCACGACACTAGCGGACATGGGTTCGCACGCTCTCAAACAGGCGAAACCTCTTTCCAACTGGGCAAGCTTAGTCAACCAAGGCTGATGACGACGACTTCTATTACATCCTGACACCTAGTCTGCCTAATGCAAATCTCAATGGTTTAGGAAGTGGGAGTCTAATCAGCGCTATCATGCATGGTGATGATGACTTGCCAGGGATCATTGCCCCCTTGCGATCAATGATCGTCGAACCCGATCATGTAAGCCTAGCTGGTAACGACTGGCAACGAAAGCTTCTAATCAAAGCCCATGCAGACATGTAGCTCCCATTGCACTAATGTAGATGGTTGGAAGGTGGGAGCCTAGTCAGTCCCAAACTGATTCCGACGGCTCACCACGAGACCACTACTTTTCAGCGTGGCCGCCGAATTACTAACCCTGGACTTGTAGCCCCCACTGCACGGGTGTAGATAGTTTAGAAGGTGAAAGCCTAGTCAATCCCAAAATGGTTCCGACGGCTCGCCACGGGACCACTGCTTTTTCAGCGTGGCCACCGAATTACCAACCCTGGACTTGTAGCCCCGATTGTGTGCGTGTAGATAGTTTAGAATGTGAGAGCCTAATCAAACCCGAACTGATTCTGACGGCTCACCACAGGACCACTGCTTTTCAGCGTGTCCGCCATATTACCAACCCTGAACTTGTAGCCCCCACTGCGTGGGTGTAGATAGTTTAGAAGGTGGGAGCCTAGTCAGTCACAAACTGATTTCGATCGCTCGCCACGAGACCACTGCTCTTCAGCGTGGCCGCTGAAAAACCCAAAATTTGTTGCTTGATGCACACGAGTGTATATGATTTGGAAGGTGGGAGCCTAGTCAATCTGAACTGATTTCAACGATTTTCCACGGGGCCACTGCTTTTCAGCCTGGTCGCCAAACCCCTTCATTTCAAACTTGTAGCACCCTCTGCACGGGTATAAATGGTTCAAAATGTGAGAGACTAGTCAGTCCCTAATTGATGTCGACAGCTTGCCACGAAACTATTGCATTTCAACGTAGTCGACAAATCCTTACTCTCCTAACCTGTAGTCCACACTGTTCGAACATAGATGATTCGGAAGGTGGAGGCCCCAAGCAGCT
The DNA here is from genome assembly GCA_963556465.1 of Berberis vulgaris. Classification (NCBI taxonomy): domain Eukaryota; kingdom Viridiplantae; phylum Streptophyta; class Magnoliopsida; order Ranunculales; family Berberidaceae; genus Berberis; species Berberis vulgaris. The sequence goes on from OY747131.1 coordinate 29,135,721, forward strand.
CGCCACGCGACCTCCGCTCTCATTCGAAATAACAACGACAAAGATGAATCTCAGCTGAGTTAGTGTCCTCATGCTCAAACAGACTGACATTCTATTATTAGCAAAGGCCTCTTAAGCCGAACATAGATCGTCCGGCTAGTACCCAAATAAAAGCTACATAGTGTGTCAACCCGAGCTCACGACACCCGACTTGATACAAACGCTCTAACGCGTACGTTCAGCTATCCCAACTCGCCCATAGCAGCAGTTGCAGCCGACCAATCAGACAACCAAGGTAAGCCTCCAGCATCTTACCTTGAGGATAAGACACAGTTCGGGAACCCAACCCTCAGCTAAACTGTCCGCGACATGCTCACTATCGGACATGACTACACAACAATGACCCTGAGTCATTCGCAACGCAAGCAGTCAAGTTTTCTACTGCAGACAGACCACCTATTGATTCAACCAGCCTATGCCAAAGCAAGACGACAAGGCAAAATGAAGAAACATACAATAGAGACAACGAGCACTAAACGTATAAAACTATTTTCATTAACGATCGAAACAAAAAGGGTACAAATATACAAAGTTTACTCCTTATCAGGAGAAGGTACAGAAACATAAGAGCTAAGATTTACGGAGGAAGGAGCAGGGGTCACATCCACCACGCCAGCATCATCTTGCAGACGACGTTACTTTTCAGCCGAGGAGAAGTTAGCAACTGGATTACTCACGGAGTCACACAGACGCCAACCTCCTTCACCCTAATCAGAATGAGAAGGATAATCCTATATCAATTAGGCCCCAACTAGGCCGGAGGAATCCCAGTGAGATCAAGGAATTCCCAAATCATGTCCAGAAAGGGAAAACACACTCCAATTTGAAGCATCCCACGATGCAAGCAGATGAACCCCGTCGGTGGCGACATTGGCGTCTGGTAACCCTTCAGAACAGACAATGACAGGTCCTCAGAGACTCCAAACTTCGTACAAATTTCAGCAAGGTCAGGCTCAGAAAGAAACATGTCTTCGAAAATCTCTAGGCCCCCGGCCAAGGTTGCGTCATCAAAAAGGTTTTGTTGAGCCATGAAGAAGATGAACAATCTTTCTAGTCAAAAGATTAACAGAGCAGTGTCTTCAAAAGCAAAGAAAATAGAAGAGTCAGACTCCGCACAACAAATTATTTAAATAGGGATTGGGTCCACTTTTTTGTTTAACCGATGCACGTTCAATAAATGCAGCGCGCGGCTCAAACAACGATTCAGACTCAATCATCATGAGCGGCGTATTTTTTCAAGAAATGACTTAGCGAACCGATATGATGGACCACTAACTCGGGGGGAGTAGCGGATGATACACCAAAACGGTCACATCCCTAAGCCATACACATGTCATGATGATCTCGAGGAATTACAGGCCCCAGCGTCAGCCCAGTACTGATCCGGCCCAAGCTGTTCCATGCCCGCTCAGTGCAATCTACCAAACGGATTCGAGTTCTTATAGCCTGCTAGGCCCATATGTCTCACAGCTATCCTCAATACCCGTAAGCCCTACTAAGAAAAGTATCTCAAGGATCAGCATTAGACAGACAACTACAACAGCTCTCCGTTCCAACTAGGAAGCAAATACCAAACTACATATCACACAGGAAAACTTCATCTTACGAAATACCCTCAGACAGGGAACTATCTCCCGCATATCTAGGAGCGCAGAGCTAACAGGGAATTTCCCTCCTACTTGCACGACTCTTAATTAGATAAGGATCTCCACGAAGATCTTCTTCCTAAACTATGCCATCGATGGCCTGGTAGAACTAGGATTCCTGCACTATAAATAAGACATGAGGTTTGTAAGCTAAGGTATGCTACAAATTTCTTGTTTACAACATTACACCTTCCTCATAACCCTATTTGACTTTAGCATCGGAGTGCCATCGGTCACCACAATGGTGCTCCGTGGCTCACGTGCGTTACTTGTGCAGGTTAGCAAGGCTAGGTCAAAGCAGGGAGCGAAAAACGACTGCATCAGCTGTTAGATCCTTATATTTGGGTAAATCTTAGCTGTCTTTTATCACCAACCTCGAATCCCATTCAAATTTGCAATATAAAAGACTAGAGTATTCCCCGTGCCATTAGCACGTTAAAGTTTAACATGATAAATAAATTTTATTCTACTTTAAATATCAAGATAAATAAATATCAAAATATTGGGTATAGGAATTGAACCCATGAACTCTTATTGGGGATTGGTTGAAGACAAGACATAAAGGCTAACTTTAAGTCCTAACCATTAGATGAAACGAATCTCAATCATGATCTATGTTTTTCTACAAATTTATCTATTAGTGCTTTAAATTCTATGCGATCCGTTAGATTCTTATATTTGGATAATCTCAGCCGTCTTTTATCTCGAACTTTAAACACCATTCTGATTTGTAATACAAATTAAAGAGACTTGTACATGATTAAAGAGATGAAAACAATAAAAAAAAATTTGAGGATGTACAGCGGACAACTAGTATAAACATAACACTCAAGGTTTCTGACAGTAACACCACGTTACAGGGTTGAAGCTACTATGATCCTTTGGAAAGTGGTGCTCAAAACTGTTTAAAGAAACCCAATGCAAAACGCCTTCATTTTGAATAATCATTGATGGCAGGGCTAAGTCAGAAAATTTGGGGGGTGGGGCACTTAAAAGATAATAATCTTTTCGATTTCTTTAAAACAATGACGTTTCAATGAAGTTTTTTCTTAATGTGTAATTAGCAATAATACTTTGATTAATTAATCATTTTATGTTGGTAATTAATCATATAAAAATTTAAAACCCAATTTATGTGGAAAAAATGCATAACTATGTATAACTTGTCAAGAATATACTTGATCATAAGAGACTCTTTGAATTTTATTTTATTTCTTTGACTTCTGATCAAAATAGAATTACAATATCAGTGGAGATTTATAATCAATTATTGTAACGATTGAAAAAAATAATGTATGAATTCACAATGAGATTTATACAATTACTCACATTAGAAATTGGTAAGACAATTAGCTTAGCAATATGTGAAATTTAAGTTCAAAAATTAAGATTAAGTATATCGCAATAACCTTCAAAATATATATATATATATATATATATATATATATATATAGTTTAATAGTCGGTTTAGCAAGTACGGAATATTAATAAAAATAACATTAAATTTAATAGAATGGTATGCCAGGAAGTAATTATATTTTAAAAAATAGTCCTTTTACTCTAAAAATCAAAATTGACATTCATTTTGACAATGATGTTGTATGTGTGTTTTTCTGTGTCCTATATATAATTTTCTCACATATATCGGGGTATCATGTACGGTGTTGTCACAAGTTAGAATTCTTATAGAAAATTACATTTATTTTTAATAAAATTCTTAGAAGTCATTCAATTTTGTTAGATAATACATTAAATTAGGTGTTTTGGGATTGTGCATCCGAGTTATATGAAACACTGAATTTTTCAACAATATAATCTTAAGAAAGATTATCACTAAACCAAAATAATGAGTTTAGTGTCAGACACTTCTTCTGGAGTGCCTCAACCTGTGAATACCCCAAGAATTTATGCCAAATGTGCGACAAATTCTAAATGATGAACAATTATTATTGAAAATAAGTGTAAGAATGTTTAGATTTTGGTGGAGTATCGTAGGCATGAGTATGATATTTTGCTCAAGAGACTCGAGTGTTGAATGGATACATACTAATTGCATTAAATACCTAGAAAGTTTCTCTGTCTCGGTTAGGGGTGGGCACGGGACGGGATGAACCTTATCCCTATGTTATCACGTTCGTTTGGGATCGGGATGAGATAGACCTCATCTCGACCTTGTCCCATCCCAAACGGGTTTGGAGAGAGACGGGATGGGAGATGATGAGCATATACCAAATAGTCTTCCAATGAAAAATAACAAAAGAATTTCATCTCACATTGCTCACACACCAATAATGTCAAATTTATGTACATATAACTTTCATCATAACATTATTAAATGTTATATAAAATTTGTGAAATGTTACCTTACAATGGAATTAAGTTTGTCAAGTGAATAATGAGAGATGGAAGGAGCCCCTCCATAGATCTGTCTTGCATATTTTCGCAAGAGTTGAAATGTCATTCATACAAGATAGATTTAGAGCAATCCAACTACATAACTCATAGTGTAAAACTATCCCAAACCATCATTTATCTTTATTTTCTACAAGAATAATTATCCTATGCCAATCAAAAATATGAACTATTTGACCTAAAATATCCAAATTGAATTTTCTACCCAAACAAATACTACAAAATCAAGCAAGTAAATTTTCACACAGTATATGTTTTGTTTTATTTCAACACATCCTAAACTTTCATTGAGAATAATAGTTTGATTGAAATTAATAACAAAAAAAATTAAATAAATAAATTCGGAACGGGATGGAGGGGATTGAAAATCTCCATCCCGACCTTCTCCCACTCTAGATCGGGATGGGTTTGATCAATCCTAAAAAGATCCAAAAAAATCGGACGGGATGAGATCAGGATTGCGGAATGGGATGCCCACCCCTAGTCTCAGTAGGAGGTTAAAAGAAAGCATGTAGTGTTGTAGGAACGAACAATACCTTGTGTATAAAACGAATCAGATAGGACTTAAACAAAATATAAGACACACTTAGTTACCAACTGAGATTGGTTGCACCAATGGTTGGGACTTAAAGTTTGTTCTTTATGTTTCACTTGCAAGCCATACACAATTAATAGTGCATGGGTCGTTTCATTATCATAGCCAACAATTGAAACTCAAAGTAGCCTCGAAAACGTTTAAAAATATGAGGTATCCTCACGTGAGTCACACAATTATGAGTGCCTGGCATATATTTCCCTTAGTTTTTGTTAATGATCAAAATGCTTAGCTCTTTGATTTTGTAAAATTAGAGTTACTCCCCAATACGACCCTTTGAATATGAGATAAACCCAGATCTTAAAGTTAAATCAATGGCTCATATCAAGTGCTAAAGACCTCGAGATAGTAAAATATATGTTGATGCTTAATGGACAATTAGGTTTTAATTACTTAAAAAAATTGGTCTGCTCCAAAACTTCCCAACCCCCAAATATAAACCCTAAATCCCCAAAATTTGTTTGCATGATAACGATTTGGATTTTGTTGTTAATAGCTCAGGCATCAGCTTGATGGGGGTCGCCCACCTACAAAATTCGAAACTCAAAGTACCTCCTATACATTTGGAATTTTGGGGTATCACCCATGACTCACGGTCAACATAAGCTACTATTAGTTTAAAATTATGATCGCATGTGCCTAGCATATGCTTCTATTAGTTTTGTTAATGACTAAAATGCCCTGCTTTTTGAGTTTGTAAAATTAGAGTGACTCCCCATACCTCTTGAACATTTTATAAACCCAAGCTAGAGATTTGATTCTATACCACACAAATATAACGAGGTTCACCTAAGCCGGAGTTTGAATGGCTTTGACCAATTACTTTCTCGATGGAAAGGGCTCGCAAGCCACAAATTTGAATTACTTGTTTAAAGTGAATTACACTCTCAGTCAACGTTTTACAACCTAGTTCGCACGAACCAAGTGCATGCTCTGCTATGCAAATCTTACGAATACCTTCATGATCACCGATAGGATGCAACCACAATGTCCACAACCAAGTCTTACGAAAGTGCACTTGCAATTTGGAGATACTACCTGGTCTTATAAGTGTGTTCCATGGAACTTACGAATTTTCCAACAATCACACCATCATGTGATGCAACACAATTAAATCTCACCACCCGCTTAGGATCACCGGATGGCACTTACTCATACGAATCCACTCCACAAATTCAAGGACCCACATGGGGTAAGCTGAGTTTGCAAGCTAATACTCAAAAGGCTTCTCTAGCCATGTCTCTAAAATAAAAAGATCAGAGAAATGTTTAAACTTGAAATCTCCACTTTCTTTTTACCCTTATAATATGAAGGTTTGGCGTGAGAATGCAATATTTTTTTTTCCTCTTGAACAATGGGAAGAAACTTCATCTTCTTTTTGCTGGACCTACTGGATTTACTTCTATTAAATAACTCTGACAAGTTTCTCTTGAACTCCCAAAGTTGATGAAAGCCAATAAGAAAACAACTATGTTTACAATGTTTGCTTATCAGAACGTTCAACTGTTGGAAGTGTCATATCAAGGGTGAGGTTGGCTTTGCTATGCCCATAAATCTTTTTTTTTTTAAATAAAAATCTCATTAATCGCAAAATACTTTGGCATATGCCCTTGCACCTTGATATGGACATGTATTTAATACATTAGCATGTCTCATGAGGAAATATTCGTCCTCATGGGGAATGATATCTCAAATTCAAAACTGAATTTTGTTCATATATATGTATATATATATACTATCTTTCGCAACCAATTAGTTTTTGGCTATTTATTGAATTTTGGCCATCCATAAGTTATTTTGCCAAGTCTTCATTTGCCTCATATCTAGTTCCACATTTTTGGACTTCGACCATCTTGGACTTGTCTGCTTGAAGCTTTGACAATGCTTGACCAATTTTCATATCTTTGACTCTAGTATCTTGAACTAATTTCGTCCTTGGATGACTTTGATTAGCGCATTTCTGATTTGATCTTCTTGTATCAACGCCTTTGGTAGAGCCTTCATGATCGCATTTGAATGATCTGATTTCATCAATCACTCACAACCCAAGGTCACTAGGAGATCCTCATAAACTGCCAATTCCCAAATAATAACTTTTATTGAAACAATAAGGCAAAACGTTGAAAATTTTGCACATATATAAAAGTCTATTCTAGCTTCAATAAAGATTTTATTATTTGGAAAAATCTAAAATATATAGAGCAATAGAAGAGAATGTCCAGATGATATGTGGCATGTTAAAAAGAAGTAGCAAATGTTGTTCTTGTAGTTATTTCACTGTTTGTAAGGATGTGCTCCCTAGTTTTCTTATGCGTGTGGGTGAGGGTTTGTCCTCCTCTTGCTTCTGTATATTCTTGGGTAGTTCCATCAATTGTAGTTTGCCTTGCACAAAAAAAATTGCTCATGATGATTCCTTGATGAATGATTTTTGACCCGCTTAGAATCTCAAATCTTTATTCATTTTTTTATTTTTCTCATTTATACACAAATGCGTAGGTACATTGGAAACAGAAAAACATCAAGGAAAGCAATAGGGAAAAAACGATCCAAAATAGTGATTATATGCATAAATTGGTCCAGAAAACCAAATTTTTTTATTTAACATAAAACATAGACAGAATAGAACATCATGAAACCAGAAAACATAACATCTAAACAATAATACTAGGTTACAAGCCTATAAACACCATTGTAATGACATACAATAAACAAGACAAAAATGAAAAGAAACCATGAAAAGAAAACACCGAACGACAAGATGATAAAAATCAGTGAAAAGTAGAGTAGGGAAGCACCACAATGATGTTGTTGTCATCACTGCTAGCACCGACTTTGCCTTAAGGATTCTTCATGAACTAAGGCTGCTTTTTTAGAGTTTCCATTGCAACATCCAGATAAGTCCTTTCACCAATTGCTACTCCATTTCGATCATCAGGCGTTGGTGGTGGTGGCGGTGGAGGATGAGTCGCTTCTACTATTTGCCCCTTCCTCAGCTCCTCAAATCATTTTTTGACCGCCTTTGATTTCTCATCGGTGGATGTGGCTCAGATCATAAAGATGTTCCATTCCCAAATCATGAAGTCTTCTCCTAGCCAACATTTGATTCATAAGTTGAGCAACCTCAATCCCTCTATTCTCCTTCTATTTCTTCTTCAGTTGCTCATTCGAGTTAGTAATCATCTCCCTTAGAAAATCTACTGGTTCATCATTTTCTTGTTTTGCTCAATGTCTGGCAAGCTTTTGAAACGAGTGAGTACTATATGTGCATCGGAGTGACTTGGCCAAACCTCTGGTTATGCCTCATAAGGACCATAATAATGGCACATGCAATCACTATTGGCGCACTAGGCACATGCGCGCACCTCGGTCCACTATACATAGCAACAATATTGTCACTAACTTAAATATCACGATATTGAGCCTTCCATTTGGGCCTATGTGGTGTGGGGTTTTCTCCAAAAGGAACTCCTCCTTACTTGATGTGGAACTATTCAAGCCAATACTATCCCAACAATCTCCACCTTTGGCACAAATCGTCATACATCCTACAATCCATCTACCCGATCCGCAATATCTCGAAGTACACCTCCTCCTTGAGTGTCTTCGCAACCATGATCCCAAGAGTAGTACTCCGTGTACAGGTCGGGTTTGACTATTTTCGGCGTTGGTGGACACCTAATTGCAACCACCACACTAACTCCACCACATCCAGACTTGTAGGATACACACTTGGCAAGGGTCTACTATCTTTGAATGATGTGATGCCTGCACTTCCACTGCTCCGCCTGGATCTAGCTCGCTGCCCTGTGCCTACTCTCTTTTACTCTTATTGAACGATGTGTTGCCTTCACCTCCACCTCCACCACTCCACCTGGATCTAGCTCGTTATCCTGCGCCTACTCTCCTTGAACAATGTGTCGCCTAAATCTCCACCTTGCCAAGTTTCCGCCAAACCATCGGCTCTGATACAACTTGTAGGGATGGAGGATTGTTCAGATCCCACATCAAGTAATAAGGAGTTGTTACTAAGGTTTATAAGGATACGGTCCACTCCCTAATAGCAATGAGGCCTTTTGGAGAAAATCCCACACCACTTAGGCCCAGATGGAAGGCCCAATATGGTGGTTTTAAGTTGGGGACAATATCAATGTTATGTATAATAAACCAAGGTGTGCGCACGTGCCTAACACGCCAACAAGTGGTATCAGAGCGCCAGTTGGTTGGTGTTTGTGCTTCCAAGGTGTCAAATAAATGACTAAAAGGGTTTCATCATCGCAAGATGATGGCTATGTGAAAGTTCATGGCTTCGACAAAATTCAATTTAATGGTAAGAACAATTTTAAAGCTTGGCAGATTGTAAAGATATTTTGGTTAGTTTGGATCAGAGTGCACTAAATGAGAAAAAAATCATCATTAGATAAGGTGACGGTTGAGGTTATCGAGCAGTGGAGTAAGTGGATCAGAAGGCATGTAGTACGACTCGTTTGTGTCTTTCTTGCAATGTGGGTTACAACTTCGCTGATGAAATGATGGCTCAGGGTATTTGGGATAAGCTTTCAGGCTATGTGTCTTCAAAATGATCAGATGAGTCTGATGTACCTATAGAAGAAGCTCTTCACTTAGAGGTTACAGCCAGGTAAACTCATGACTGATCACATAAATGAGTTTGAATGTTTATACTCAAATTGTGTTAGCTTAGGAGATAAATTTGAAGATAGTCAGAAGGCATTATTTTTGTTAATTTCTTTGTTACCAGAATGTGAACCGTTTGCTGATCAGATGACAACAATGAAGAAAGAAAATTTTGTATATAGTGATATTGTTCAAGCAGTACTTGCAAAGGCTTCCAGAAAGAGTGCTTAAAATGAGGAGGTTCAAGCACATGGTCTTTCAGTCACTAGGGAAAAAATTACAACAAAAGGAACAACTACATAAGGAGCCTGTCTAAATGAAAAATCAAATGTATGTCTAAGGTTGAATGTCACAAATGTAAGCACAATGGTCATTACAAGAGGGATTGTCCAAAGTGGAAAGATAATCACAACAAATAAGAGAATGAGAGTAAGGGCGTAGTAAATGTTGTTGAGACTTCGGATGTGGTAAAGGATATTGTAATCGGGGGTGACTTAGCACATGCATTGATGGAAAAATCTTATGACCATTTGTATGACGGTTGGATGTTGGATACAGGATCTTCGTATCATATGTGTCCCATAAGGGAATGGTTCAACACTTATCGTGAGGTTAAAGGAAGTTCAGTTAAAATGGGTGACTCTCGGCCTTGCAAGACAATGGGTGTTGGTACAGTCAAATTCCAGTTGACAAATGGGTCATGTAGACAGCTTACCGAGGTACATCATGTTTCAGCTCTTTCAAATGGGCTGATTTCTCTTGGGGTGCTTGAAGCTCAGGGCTACAAGTATAATGGTGAGAATGGGTACTGCAATGTTTATTTTAGTGACAAGTTGCTTATGACAACGATTTGACATGCAAATTTGTATTTCCTTCAAGGTAGTGTAGTTGAAGGTGAAGCTATGGTTTCTATAGGTGTTGATGAAAAGAGTTTGACCCACACATAGTTATGACACATGCGATTAGGGCATGTTGGTGAGAATGGACTAAAGACTTTAATCAAGTGTTGCTTGCTTGGCGGTGATAAAATGGAAAAACTAGACTTCTAAGAGCATTGCATCTATAGGAAGCAGTGCGGAGTCATTTTTGGTGATGTTACTCATAGCACTACGGGGATTGTGAATTACATCAACACTGATGTTTGGGAGCCCTCTAGAGTCGCATCCAAGGGGGTTCCAGGTATTTTGTGTCATTTATCGATGACTTCAGCAGAGAGTATGGATGTGTACCATGAAACATAAAAATGAAGTCACTGGTATCTTCAAGAAGTGGAAAGCTATGATTGAGAAATAAACTGGAAGGGTGATCAAAGTAGTGAGATCTTATAATGGCGTTGAGTATATCGAGGATCCCATGAAGTGGTTTTGTTTGGAACATGGCATTAGAAGACGCTTCACAGTAAAGTCGACACCACAACAGAACAGAGTCGCAGAGCGGATGAACCGCACCCTATTGGAGTGAACACGATGCATGTTGTCCAATGCAGGTTTGGGCAGAATATGGTGGGCTGAAGTAGTAAACACGGCGTGCTATCTCATTAACCGCTCTCCTTCATCAACTATTGAGTCTCGAATTCCTATGGAGGTATGGTCTGGTATTTATTCAGAGTATTCTAACTTGAAAGTATTTGGTTGTCAAACATATTTCATGTTAGGGAGGACAAAATTGGAGTAAGGGCCAAGAAAACTATTTTTCTCGATTATCCAGATAATATGAAAGAGTATAGATTATGGTGCTCTGACTTGCAAAAGTTTGTGATCAGCCGAGATGTGAAGTTCAATGAGGAAGCTTTGTTAATGGAAAAGTGTGAGAGATGCAAAGATGGTTTGCTTATTTGGAAGGGTGATAGCTATGATGAAGATAAGGATGCTAGAGATTTTCTGCAGATGGAACTTGAAGCTTTTAGATCTCATACAGAGCATTATGTTAATTTTACTAAGGGAAGAGGTGATAAATATATGATACATGATGAGACAATGACAGAAGATGAGGTTCCTACTGATGGGAACATGGATCCTACACAACAATAGGTTCAACAGTTACAAACACCATCTTTAGTAGGAGGCAGAGAACCTAGAGTCAGACGTGCACTACTTAGATTTGGCTATGAGGAAGGCGCAGTTTACGCATTTTCAGTTCTTGACGGGTATGATGATGTTCCTACCACATATACGCAAGCTTTGCGAAGTGCTCACAAAGAGGAATGGAAGGAGACTTTAGATGAGAAGATGTTGTCTCTTCAGAAGAATCATACATGGGAGCTTGTGAAACTCCCTAAAAGGAAAAGGGCGATTGGGTGTAAGTGAGTTTTCATAGTGAAAGATGAGATTCTAGATTCCCGAGGCACTTGTACAGGTATACGATACAAGGCAAGATTGGTGGCTAAAGGATATGCACAACAAGAAGGTGTGGACTACAATGAAGTATTCTCTCCGATGGTGAAACCCACTTCTATCTGAGTCCCTTGGCTTTAGCAGCGCCACTTGACTTAGAACTCGAGCAACTTGATGTCAAGATTGCTTTCTTACATGGAGATTTGGAGGAGGACATATACATGTCTCAACCCGACGGATATGTTGTTGTTGGTAAGGAAGAAAATGTATGCAAATTGAAGAAGTCACTGTATGGGTTGAAGCAATCTTTAAGGCAGTGGTACATGAAATTTGATACTTTTATGATTGAGTAGAGATATGCGAGGAGTCGATATGATTCTTGTGTATTCACACAGAAGCTCAAGGATGGGTTTTTCGTGTTTCTCTTACTTTATGTTGATGACATGCTCATTGCTACGAAGAGCATGGAAGAAATTGATAAATTGAAGTTTAAACTTAGCATGGAGTTCAAGATGAAAGATCTTGGTTCAGCGAAGAAGATACATGGGATGGAGGTAGTGAGAGATAGGAAAAAGGGCAGACTGGCATTGTCACATAGACAATACTTAGATAAGGTTATTCATCATTTTGACATGAATAAGTCTAAGTCGGTAAGTACTCCTTTGGTTGCTCACTTTAAGCTCTCGGGTAAGTTGTTTCCTAAGATGAGAGAAAATACATGTCACGAGTTCCCTATGCTAGTGCAGTTGGTAGTCTTATGTATGCCATGATCTGCACATGTCCGGATATCGCTCATGTAGTCAGTCTAGTTAGTAGGATTATGTCAAATCCAAGAAAACAACATTGGCAGGCAGTGAAGTGGATATTGAGATATCTTCGGGGTGCGCTGGATGTTGGTTTGGTATATGAGAGAGGAGATGTGTCAAATATGATCCGAGGTTATGTTGATTCGGATTATGCTGGTGATCTTGATAGGCGTCAATCAACTACAGGTTATTGTTTGACATTAGTGATGGGTCCGGTGAGCTGGAAGTCTCAGTTACAGTCTACAGTTGCTTTGTCTACTATTGAAGCAGAGTACATGGCTCTATCAGAGGCGGTGAAGGAAGCCATTTGGCTTTGAGGCTTGGTTAGTGATTTGGGTATTACTCAAGATGAGGTGATAGTGTTATGTGACAGTTAGAGTGCTATCCATTTGGTAAATAATCAGGTTCATCATGCCCGGACGAAGCACATTGATGTGCGGTATCATTTTCTGAGGGATGTCATCAAAGATGGCGAGGTTCTCTTGGAGAAGATGAGTACTGAAGACAATCCAGCTGATATGTTGACAAAAGTGGTTTCAGGGATCAAGTTTAAGCATTGTCTCAACTTGATTAGGCTCTCTCAGTGTTGACGCCCCAAGGGGGAAAAGCCCTTAGGGGCATGACGATGATTCTCGTGACCGAGAAATGGGTCTTGGCGGTTTTTCATGCCAATTTGGAAATGCTTATGTGGTTGTTTGTGATGCCTATGTGGTGGCCTGAAAATGTTCGCCAAGGTGGAGATTGTGAAATCAGGACTCAACTTATGAGTCAGGCAATGACACAAAGTTCTTTATCTTTGTGGCTCACAATTTATAAGGGACTCAAAGTCCTCTACACACAATGATTCCCAATTATATGGGACTCACAATTAGACAAGGAGTTGAACTCCCAATTATATGGGAAGTGTTAGGCAAGGACTCAAGTCCCTTTCTCTTTTAAATAGCAAGCATACACAACGTAGAAAAAAATGGCAGCAATCACAACGTGAAAACAGAAACATATAGAGCGTGAAAATCAGAGTGTGCGTGGTTAGCTGCTCCTACAGGTTGTAAACCCACCTCTTTGACTGATTTATATAGGGAGAAAAAGAGGGCGTAAGAATGGGTTATAGGATCGTTCTTGGGCTGTTTTCTGGTAGGGAAACAATGAGAAACGAGGTGTAGCAGGGGTTGTTCTTGTGGCTGTATTTCAGGTGAAGAAATAGTGAGTTAGTTCTCTTCTCTTATTGTAATCTCTAGTGTAAGTATTTCCCATATCAATAAGATTGTTACAAAGTCATTGCCGTGGAGTAGGCAAAGCCGAACCACGTTAAATTATTGGTGTGATCTTTATTTTCGGCTATTGTTTATTGCTTCCTTGTTTCATAGCATAGTTTTTAGTCATTTACTTCCACTAACTAGGTCTTGGTCATGTGTTTAGTTTACTTGCAGCTGTTGGCTTTGGGTTGATTGTTTCAGGTATTTACTACAATCACTCCACAAAGGGTACTTAATTCACTCACCTTCTTGATCAAACCCTTCTTCCTTTTCTTATAGGTTGTTTTCCTTGCCGATTCATTAGCAATCCATCGACGCGTAGCCTTCTTCCTAGCCATGTTGGGCCCTACAGAAAGAAGAAGAAACTAACACAATAAGAAATAATTTCCCTTCTTGTGGTTTGCCTTTTGTTGTGTCTTTCTTACTCGCACTTTAGAACTATTTGTAGAAGCCAACGATATGGAATTAAATGTCCTTTTTTTGTACTTATCTTGCATACGACATTTGCAATTATTTGTAAAGAATCTGAGCATTAAAATTTATTAAATAATATTAAGAATTTGAGAATATTTCCTTTATTTGTTGCTCTATGTCGTGAATAATAATGTGTACAACTCATGATGTTTGCCGATTTTTTTAAAAGAATGTTGTTTCATATGGAAAACATTTGCATGTATTTCTCTAGAGAGAATGAGCTTATCCAGGTGTTTGAATGAGACTAGCGTTTCTGTGCACTCGATGTGCACACTTTTATTTTGATTTTCTTGATAGTTCGCATCATGTGATGAAAATTTTATAAATATGTAATAACAAAAAAAAAAAATTTAAAAAAATTAAAAAATACTTGATATGCTTAAGAAAAAAGTTGTGATAATACACTACAGTTTAGCTTTACTTACATTTTTTTTTCTTCAGTTTCTTTAGTTTTGGTTGATGCAACTTTATTTCGGTTTAGTTAGTTTATAAATTTATTTCGGTTTAAAAATCAGCCAAATTGACAAGACGGTTTGGTTGGCAAATTCTTTCCTAAAACTTAATTGAAAAGTAAACAATCTCATCTAATACTAAATAATACAAATGATTCTAGCATCATATGAACACGAAGATTTTGATGTGACTTCCACTATCAACATATTTACAAGGAACTCTTGAAAAATCACCCAGAAGTGGTGGAAAAACATAAATCTTATAAATCATAATACTTATGGTAGACTTTAATTGGTATTCGCATTACATATAAATTTAACGTTTTATCTTATGATCAATCATATCTTATCTTTTAATGTTAAAGAGAATTTTTTGAATGAGTCTCATTTAGAATTTTTATAAAAGCTAAGAATGATGTTGATTTTTGGAGTGTCGCGGTGGTAACATTATCTTGGTTGATATATATATATTTTATTTTATTATTATTATTATTTTAATATCCCTTAATCCCTCCTACAACAAATGTCGTTGCTGGTCAGGGAAGGGGTTATAGCTTTTGAAATACGGGTACTGAAGGATTAATAAGATGTGAGAGACTCTTGTATTCTTGAACTCTTATTGCATTTCTTGAACCTAACTGGAGAAACATTTTCTTGAGAATGGAAATATTGTACTACTGTGTGAATATAAAACACCCTTTCCTTCCAATCCTGGAATTGAAACGCATAAATAGATTTCATTTGATGGACTTCCACATGGTTTAAAGTTGTTTCACATATTAGAGTTATTGTTGAACTTATCAAGGATATCATTGTCATGGAGACAAACTTTCATGAAATGCCACTATTATCATTGGGACTTGTGCCATTTTTTATAGTTATATTCTCTTACATATGCTAATTATCACTTAGTACATGTTCTATCTTTTATAGTTAGAAAAGTCATGAAGATATTGTTGAATGATATAATCTAAATTATGCTTTGATAATTTTGTTTTGTCTTCTTATGCATTTATCATTTGGTTTTCATATACTAAGATGTCATTTTACTGGGCAATATTAATTAGTTTAGGTTTGGATATCCAAATTTTATAGATAACTTTTTTTTTTTTTGAAAAGCAAGCGTGGGGGTTTATATGGGCTCCCCTGACCACTGAAAAAAGAAGGAAGACAAAATAGATCGCAGTTACATTCGTGTGTATTTTCTACCTCTAGCATCATCAAAAACAATCTTCCTAATGTCCTCCGCAAAGGAACTAGGAGTGATCTCCACAAACTCATGATTTGGTAGAAGGCTAGCCAGTTTATCTGCTACTTGGTTCGTTTTTCGTACTGCATGCATTACTCGGCATTCTGCAAATTTTCTCATTTCCTCCTTGATGCGCCTAGTTGTGTGGACTGCTTCCCAAGGTGGAGCTTTGTTGGTAGAAATGTACTTCAATGCATTACTTGAGTCCACGCACAAGACCACCCGCTGAATGCCATGTCGGTGTGCTAGTTTAAATCCTAGCTCAATTCCCTGTAATTCATGCAGGGTGACAGTCTGCACTCGTCTAGACCCTGCTGCTGCTGCCACCACCTGTCCCTCGTGATCCCTGATGACCGCACCGTAGCCTCCTTTATTACCTTGGAGTGAATCGTTGGTATTGAGCTGAACCAACCAACATCAGGTCGTTGCCATGCATGCAGAGTGCTGGTGCGTAGCTGAAACTGGGCTCCAATCCGCCATCTGTCAAAGAGCGCCCTGTTATCAGCCGTGTCTTCCACTTGCTGATCCAGGACAAGGACTCGCAATCGAACATCTTCAATGATCTTTGGTACCAGGTCAGCAGCAACTTTGAACTGATACTGGAACAACCTGCAATTCCTTTCTGTCCATAGGTGATAAATGGTTGCATTCAAGGCCAACTTTTTCAACATCGAGTTAGGTGACGCACCAGTGAAGTGTTGTTCGCACCATCTCCATTCTGCTTCCCAGTCCATTGGTTGATGTCTATAGCCTAGGTGGGTGAGAATACGTGACCAGACAAAGCTTGAGTACCTACACCTGAAAAATAGGTGCTCTTCACACTCAGCTACATCACCACAGAGAGGACACAGTGAGCAGTCTATAACTCTCCAATTCTTCAGTTTGTCCTGGGTTTTGAGCGCCTTGTGCCTTACAAGCCATGTAATGAAGTTGTGTCTGGGTATCCTGCCTGTGAACCACATAAGTTTGGACCACGAAACAGCCTGCGTTCTCTGTTGCAGTGAGTAGTAAGCACTCCGGTGAGTAAACTCACCTTCATGACCCCCCATCCAGACAACTTCATCCAGGTATTTGTTATCTATTTCCACTGCATCAAGTTCTGCATTTATATCAGCTAAATCAGGTCATCCTTGCAACCTAGTATTCCAGTTGTTGTCTGTAATAAGGGAACTTACTTTAGCATTGCGGTGGAGCGTTGTGTGGTATGTCAGATGTTGGGGTAATCTGTGAAGAAGAATGCCTAATGGGTGCCAAGGGTCCCTCCACAAAAGGGTGTCTTTTCCATCACCAATTGAATGAACAATCAGTGAGGATGCTTGCTCCCTGGATTAAAGAATTTTGCGCCAACACCATGATGAGTCACCAGGAATATCCATGGTCCAGAAATGTTTGCCTATGATTAGGTTGCTTTTTGTCCACTGTACCCATAGATTATTCTTGTTGGAGACAATGTTCCATACATGTCTCAACATAGCGGCTTTGTTTGAAGTCTCAATACACCTTACCCCTAGACCGCCTTCATTGTAAGGGCGGCATACTTGGGTCCATTTAACCATAGGAGTTTTAGTGTACTCATCAGAGCCTGACCATAGGAAGTTCTGCATGATTGTTGTGATATCCTCTCGAACACTTGAAGGTAGGACAAAGCAAGAGGTCCAGTACACGTGTAGGCTGTTCAGAACGGCCTTGATCAGAGTTAGACGACCAGCATATGAGAGAGTCCTATTTTTCCAGGATTGTACTCTTTTACGGATTCTATCTATCAGTGGTAAACATTGATTGTAGTCCAGGCGAGAAGAAATCAGTGGTAGTCCCAGATATTTCACTGGAAGAGTCTCCAGTTTGAAGGTCAGACACCTAGTTATCAACTCTAGCTCCTCATTAGGAACCCCAACAGCAAAAAGATTACTCTGAGAGCAGTTAATGGCCAGACCTGTGCTTGAATTGAAAAGGTTCAGAGCAGTTGCAGACTGTATGCTACCATGGAAGAAAGCAATGAGGTCATCTGCAAAGGAAAGGTGGGTGATCTGTGGATTATTGCATTTAGGATGTAACATGTATTCTCCTTCCTCCACCTTCTCTTTTAGAAGTAAATGCAAAATTTCCATAACCAGGACAAACAAGTAGGGTGACATGGGACACCCTTGGCGTAGGCCTCGTTTGGCCCTTATGAACCCTTTAGGCGAACCATTGATAGATATCGAAAATCTTGGAGTTGTTAAGCATACCTTCACCCATTCAATGAACTGACCAGGAAAGTTCATTTTTTTCATAACATGCTCAATTGCTTCCCATCTAACCGTTTCGTATGCTTTCCTGAGATCTATCTTGGCTGCACATCTAGGAGCTCCCGTGTTACGGTGATAATTTCTAACCAGTTCATGGGCTAGCATCACATTATCATGTATATACCTGCCTCTGATGAAAGCAGACTGGTCCAAGCTTACCAATCTATGCACCACTTTCTTCATCATGTTTGTCAAGATCTTGGTGATGCATTTTTACAAGACATTACAACAAGATATCGGTCTGAAATCACCCAGATAAGACGCATTAGTAACCTTAGGAATCAAAGTAATGTACGTCGCATTTACCTCTCCAAGGAGTTTTTTGCTTCTGAAGAAGTTTGTCACTGCCTTTGTAAAATCATTCCCTATGACCCTCTACGCAGTTTTGAAGAACAGGGAAGAGAAGCCATCCGGGCCAGGTGCCTTATCAGATCCTATTGAGGATAGAGCTTCTGTGATTTCATTCCTGGACACCTCCTGGTTCAGCTCCATAGCCTCTGAGTCAGTTATGATCCTTTAAGCATGAAGGCCATCAATGACACCTGAATCATAGGTTCCCTGGTCTTCAGCAAACACCTCTTCAAAATGTCTGATGCATTCAGCCTCAATGTCCTTCATATCCTCTAGTTTCTCATTTTTGGAGTTGTATATAGAAAGGATCTTATTCTTTGAGCGTCTTTCACGGAGGTAATTGTGGAAATAGGCGACATTTTCATCACCGGACCTCATATGCTTCGCCTTAGCTTTTTGCACCAGCTCAGACTCAGCATGCCTGGCTGCCATTGCATATTGTTTAACTGCCTCTTTTTCTGCATTTGCAAGACTTGGATTAAGGGGGTTTGATTGTAGAGAACTCTGTGTTAGTGCCATGAGTTGTTTGGCAGCATGAACCCCACTATTAGCATTGACAAAAGTGTTTTTCCGCCAAGCAACCAAGTCAGCTTTCACCTGTTTAAGTTTCTGAACTAGGCAGTATGTAGCATTGCCATTCACTGGCTGAGACCATGCATTTTGAACCACCTCCCTGTAACCTTTCTCATGAACCCAGTAATTATAAAATTTGAAAGGAATAGGCCTTGGATTTGTGTGTTCATAAATTGTGAGAATGACTGGTGAATGGTCGGATATTCCTGGATTGATGAAGTCAGCTTCAGAGTTTGGCATGTCCATGAGCCATTCTTGATTGATCATAGCTCTGTCTAACTTGCTCATGATTCTAGTCTCCCCTGATTGCTTGTTGCTCCAAGTTAGGAAGCATCCCTTGTACTGGCAGTCAAAGAGTCCAGCATGTAGGACACAGTCTGCCAGGTCGAGAAACTGACCAGGGCGTAGTTCCTCCCCTCCTACTCTTTCCTGGGAATTCAGGATTGAGTTGAAGTCTCCCAAGACTGACCATGGGAGCCTATTGGTGCTGGAGAAATTCTGAAGTTCAGTCCATAACCTCTTTATAACAGAATTGGAGTTGCTCCCGTAAACAAATGTTAAGATGCAAGTGTAACCATTAGGCCAAATGGACTTAAAAAAAATGGCCTGGTCTGATCTAGATATGACACTGATGTTAATTGCATTGGGGTCCCAAAGGACCCATATTCGACCTCCCTGCACTACGTCGTTGTTGTCAACAGCTAACCAGTCGCGGATAAGCTCCCTTTGTATCTTCGTCTTCTTTTCATTACTGACTTTAGTCTCAACCAAACCTATAATACTGATGTGCTGCTTGTGTACCAGGTTACGCACTTCACTCTGCTTTAAGGGGTCATTAAGGCCCCTGACATTAATTCCAGCATGCAGTTTTAATAATCTAAACAATCATCATATAGTTCCCCTCCCCCAGTTGGGTTAGATACTCCTTGTCCTGTCACAGTTCTTGGTGCTTTAGTTTGTAGCTTCCTGGACAGCACATTGTCGAGTCCGTGGTCTAAACTCTGTAAAACAGCAAACTAGTTGCCTTTGCTACGAAGGTTGTGGGTCCTGGTCATAGGTGGTTGTTGCTTGGTAGTGCCTCCCTGTAATGGTTTAGTAGCCGTCTCCTTCTTACGTCCTAGACCTCTGCCTGAGCTGGGTTCATTCTGTTCCTTGCCATCCTGCCTAGGTGATGTTGGAACTGCTGGTGGGGCCGGAATGAGTGCCTGGATCTGATTGCTTGGTCCATCATAGTTTGTGTTGTGAAGTATGTCATGGGTTTGTGGTGCATTCTCAGCACTTGGCCTGGTAGTCAGCACTTCATGGACTGTCCCATATTGCTCCTCAGCACTTGGCTTGGCATGCTCAGCATTTGGCTTGGTAGTCAGCACGTCATTGACAGTCCCATGTTGCACCTCATCCTGGTTAGCAATGACTTGGGGACTGGCAGTGTCTGTCAAGTTACTGTCATTGATCTTCTCAATTGGTTCCTGGTTCTGGGTGGGTATGGGTGGTGCAGTGTGGTGCTCAGGCTGCTTATCTGTAGCCTTACATCGACTTGGAATTGTTGTCCATCCTTCCTCTGCTTCCTCGGATCCCCTCTTTCCTGAAACTTCTTTCCAATTTTTTGCAGTTGGAGTGGTTGTCTTCTTCTGTTTTGGACACTTTGCAGAGTTGTGTCCAAAGCCTACACAATGTTTGCATCTCTCTGGCCGCCATGAGTAGTCCACTTCAACTCTAGTAGTCCTACCATCATCAGAAACTACCTGGATATCAGTAGGAAATAAGCTGTTTGAGTTCATCTCCACACAGAAACTACCTGGACATCAAAAACTCTATAGATAACTTGATCATTGTTATGTCATTAGTATCATTCTTTATGCCAATGGAGTACCATCTCAGTGATATGTATGTGGCAGGTGGAATCACAGGTCCAATGTTCAAACCCTGCCAGTGGTATTTGGGGTGAGAGGGGTTAAGGGATTAAATAAAAAAATATATGTATTTTGGACTTAGTTGCCAAGCATTGCAACATTTTTGTTGGCTAAAAACTGTCATGTAACCGTGATATTTGCTAATCATTATTATTGCTCTATGGGTACGACTAGTTGAGTATCCAATGAATTCCCTATCAAAACTGTGAGTCAATTTTGGAGCCAAAGCACGTGTATGCTCACAAGGAAAAATTTGTTCAAATTTACATGGATCTCGAGGATTATTGTGGCACGTGGCATCATTCACAACATTCATGTCTTAGTCTTGAATAAAATTTTATAGATAACTCTCATTTGGATATCTTAAGAATCTTCTAGATATGTTGGATACAGTTTTTTAAATGGTTAAACCTGCATTGAGGAGGGGCAATTGTGCGGATGTCGTACCTTTATCAGCGTGTAAAAATGACTAAGCCATATATAATTGGGGAGCATGCACCTTACCTAGAGTATTAAAAAAAAATTGTCTAGCACTAAATGGAAATCCTCAAGTAAGGTACCTCGTTCTTATCAATATTTGCTAACACTTTGGGCCTCCTTGGCAACAACACTCCATCATCAGAAATTCTAAATGGCGAGGAAACCAGCGAGTGGGGGGGTGTGTGACCGCTCATCCCCCTTGAGATGCCCACCTGCACCCTCGAGAAACATAGCAGTGCGAATCTCGAGGGAGATTAGTGGTAAAGCCCCTCCCCTCGCTGGTTTCCTCGCCCCTTTCCTCGGCAATAAGAAAGGTTCATCCATCATACATCACGCTTGACTTCTCAGTCTGCGCCAAGCTAGCCAAGGTGTTTGCAACTGCATTATCTTCTCTAAAAATTCTCACGCAATAGTAATCCAATATTGCTTTGTGTTTGAAGATCTCCTCCCAAATGTTTTTGAGCGACCATGGTATTTTAAACACTTTATAAAACCAGTTTTACACGAGCATTGAGTTAGTTTGAGTTATGCGTCTAACACTTGTATTCAAACGCAGTCTAAGCCCCTCCAACAGTGCAAAAGACTCCGCTAGGTTATTATTACCTTCACCTGAGAAATCTTGCTTAGCTCATTGACATGCCCTCTTCTCTTCTCTAATAACTATTGCCCCCGTTCCACAATTATTTTTCGATTCACAAAGAAAAGAGTGAAGGTACTAAGCAGATGATGTAGATCTAAGAAACAAGAAGAGAAAGAAGGGAGAGAGAAATCATAAATAACTACCATAAGAATTGGTCATCAGATAGAAAAAACCCTAAATAATTATCCAAAATAGAACATGCACACTTTAGCAAAAAAAAGCAAAAACCCACCCCCCCCCCCCCCCCCAATACTTGCTAACGTGCCGATCAGAGTGAAAAAAAGAAAAGAAAAAAAAACTGCCCAAAAAACAAGTCTTATCCCTGAAATGATTATACTAATACATTCTCATACCTTGAAATGATTGGAGTTGCTCTAAATAGTCTATTTTGTTGAACAGTTGGCTTTGATAATTTTCCGATTATCTTTTGCCTGGAATCTCTCCTACGACTGTGGGAGTGGTAGATATACTATATTGTTTTTCCTTTTCAAGTTATTTTTTAATTTATTGTTGCAAATGCTCTTAGGACCTACGTAGCAAAGTCAAATTAGAAGACATAAAAACAACATTATCCCAATTCCATTGACAAATTCAGTCAAAGCAAGTGCTAATTTACACTGGAGCAAATTCAATCTTCTGATGATGAAACCATTCAAAGCAGAAAATATACCTTATTATTGACTGACATTGACAACACTAATCAAATACCAAACACATTCAAACGCTGCTCCTGATTGAAGAACTATAACCAGTTTGATCATCAAAAAACTTGCTCCACAACATAACACCTCCGTACTTGTGAGACCTCTTAATCTGTGGAATCACTATTGATGTCAACACATCCACTGGAATAAACCCACTTCCTGCTGCCCCTGGAGCTGCTGGCAGCCCCAAGAATATCTTCTTAGCCGTAACCTGTCTAGTCCATGTCCTCCAAGACCTCACAAGATTGTCAATGTTATTGTTACTTCCATACTGACATGGTGGGTTGTTGTAAAATTGAACCCAAAGATAATCGAACAACCCAGTATTAAGTGCCTCACCAAGATTGGCATCTGGAAATGGACACTGTGGTGCAGCAGTTAGTAAAACTTTCTTCCTTGCAAGGTACCTAGCAAGTGTGTTCCAATGTTGTGCAGACCCTCCATGTTCAATATCAAAATCCACCCCATCTAGTACTGCATCACCAAGCGACCGATTCGACGAAACCCCGCCAAAGAAGTTGTTCCATAAGTAGTCCCCAAACTCTATGGCTTCTTCATAGGATGTGAGTAACTTCCAATACCCCCTCCAAGTGAGATCATCACTTTGATGCCTTTGCTTTGGCATGCTTTTATGCCTGGGCTGACTATAGTGCATGTATTGGCTGATGGGTTGCAGTGGCCTGCAAGGTTGATTCCTGGGGCTTGCCCATTTCCGAAGTTGTTGAGGAAAGCAATGTTCACATAGGCATAATTGCCTGTTTCACATGTTTCCGCCAAGGTCCCTTCATTGCCATTTTGACTCCAATATATGGCTATCTTGCCTGCAGATGACCTTTGAAAAAATAGTGTGAAGAGGATTGAAAGGGAGACTAAAAGTATGGATGGTTGGGTAGCCATTTTTGTGGAATTGAAGAGTTGAGAGAGACAGAGAATAGAGCAATGAATCAGAAATTTGGACAATTACTCTATTTATGGGGACTTTAGCTAGGGTGATCTGGTCAAAATTGAATTGCTTTTGCTGTCTTAAATAATAACACACTGAACCATTCTCTAGTTGACTTTACCCATCAATTATATGGTAAGCATTGACCTTGTCTCTTTCTTTACTATTGGATTATTGATCACAAAATCAAGATGAGATTCTTTGTTGATATGGAAAGTCTTTTTAACAATGTGAAATGGCTATTAACATTTATTTGAGAATAGTACCTATGCAGGGTTAGAAAGTTCAGCCATTGTATTGAGTATTGCCACCCCTATATATTACACCACTCCACTGAACCCCTCTTCGACTCAAGACAAGTTGCAAAGACTTGCCTGAGTCTTCGATGGGTGGCAACAAAGTGATGACTAAGTCAGAGTAATTAATCTTGCTTATGCTTATTAACGAATCATCCAACAGAATAGGTCTTTGAACAAAGAAATTGAAAGGTTGTGAGACCAACCGAGGTCATGCTTTCTGATGCAGTCGTTTTATGCTCCCTGCTTTGATATCGACCTGCAAATCTACTGACCTGCACAAGGAACGCAACGCACGTGAGCCACGGACCACCGTTGTGGTGGTCGATGGCACTGCGATGCTAAAGTCAGACATGGATCTGAGAAAGGTGTAATGTTGTAAACAGGAAATTTGTAACGTACCTTAGCTTTCCAACCTCATGTCTTATTTATAGTGCATGAGTCCTAGTTCGACCAGCCATCGATGGCGTAGTTTAGGGAAGAAGATATTCGTGGAGATCATTCTCTAATTAGGAGTCGTGTTGTGGAGGGGAGTTTCCCTGTTAGCCTTGTGCTTCTAGATACGCGAGAGATAGTTCCCATTCTGAGACAGGTTTGTAGGTAGAAGTCTCCATATGTGACATATACTATGGAATATGCTTCCTAGTTGGAAGTAAATAACTGATGTAATTGCCCGTTCGAAGCTGATCCTCTAGATACTTGCCTTTGGCAGGGCTTACGGGTATAGAGGATAGTTGTGAGACGCGTGGGCTTAGCAGGCTGTAAGAATTCGAGTCTTTCTGACAGTCTACATTGGGCGGGCTTAGAATCGCTTGGGCTGAATCAGTGTTGGGCTGACGCTAGGGCCTGTCATTCCTCGAGATCATCATGACACGTGTACAGTGTAGAATTGGGATCATTTTGGTATATCATCAGCTACTCCCTCCGAGTTAGTGGGCCATCGCATTGGTTCGCTAAGTCACCTCTTGAAAAGATATGCCGCTCATGATGATTGAGTCTGAATCGTTGCTTGAGTCGCACGCTTCATCAATTGAATGTGCGTCGTTTCGGTGGAGAAGAG
Source organism: Berberis vulgaris (assembly GCA_963556465.1). Taxonomy (NCBI): domain Eukaryota; kingdom Viridiplantae; phylum Streptophyta; class Magnoliopsida; order Ranunculales; family Berberidaceae; genus Berberis; species Berberis vulgaris. The sequence continues at coordinate 29,160,863 of OY747131.1, forward strand.
GCGGGGATCCCATCCCTATTTAGGTCATCTTTTGTGCGGAGACTAACTCTTATATTTTCTTTTGCTTTTAGAGATCTTTCTCTGTTATCTTCAGATTGAAAAGATTGTTCATCTTCTTCATGGCTCTTCAAAACCATCTTGATGACGCAACTGTGGCCAGAGGCCTTGAGTTTTTCGAAGACATACTGCTTTCTGAATTGGGCCTTGTTGAAATTCGGACGAAGTTCGGGGTCCCTAAGGACCTGCCCCTATACGCTCTAAAGGATGATCAGACACCAATGTTGTCGCCGGCGAGTTTCATCTGCTTGCATCGCGGGATGCTTCAAACTGAAGTCCTTTTCCTATTTTGAATGTGATTTGGGACTTTTTGGACTTCTTTGGAGTTCCTCTCGCCCAGTTGGCGCCTAATGGGTATAGGATTTTTCTTCTCATTTTGATTGGGAAAAATGAAGCTGGTGTCCGCGTGACTCCGCGAGTAATCCAGTTGTTGACTTCTTCTCGATTGAACGATCACACCGTCTATAAAATGACGACACCAACTTTCTTTGAGAATTTACTTGATGATTTTAAGTCCTGGCAGAAGTATTGCTTTTTGGCTCTCGCGGATTCAAAGTATTTCCAGTTCATGGGTCGTCCGCTCAAACGAGAGTTCCAACCACTTCACAAGTATACCTTTTTTCTTTCGCTTCCATTGCGCTTGATTTTATGTTAATCGTTGCTCGTGTTCCCTCGCAGGACGGTTTTCCACTACTCCTCTTACCCCATATGAACGAAACACCATGGAGAAGTCCCACGACTTGCCAACGAAGAATGTGGCTGACGTCATATGTGTCACCAACTTTATTCACAGTAGGCTGTGGGACAACTGGCATGAGGCCCCCACTCTTTACCGATTGTCGCGAGTTAAGTCTGAAGGTGGGGCTCCTTCTAGGAAGAGGAAAGTCGCTAGATCTAAGGCTCTTGTTTTGTCTGACATAGAGAGGCCGCCTGAGACGCTTGCCTCCTTTGTGAGTTCGAAGAAGTCCCGCGTTAGAACTAGGTCATCTTCAAAATGATCTGCTCCAGTAAGTGAAGTGTATGAGTCTGACCGGCCCATTGGGCGGAGGCTGATATATTCGGCTGGGAGAATGACCACCTGCAATTAGCAGGGGTTGAAGATATATCGAATCTTAGTGTCATGCAGGCAAAAGCTCTGAGCGAGCAGTTGATGCTAGCTGCAATTGCGACTTCTACTAGTGTTGATATGCATGGGACTGTTCCGATAGAAAGTTATGTTCCTTGTCTCGCTCAATTGGTAGGCTGTCCAATAGTGGTCATGGTGACACGGGTTAAGTTTCTCATAGTCCGCATTGTTCCTTGTCTCGCTCCAGGCCGTATCTCAAGGTGTTGGAGGGTCTGTTGGACAACTCGCTTCCTTCTCTTCCCCCGGATCCTCTTAAGTCGTGTCGCACTAAGGGGTCGGCTACTAGTGACTACAAATAGTGGTGCTGGTGTAATCTCATATCAGGGAGAGCTTTATCCAGATGCGCGGATAAGTTAGTTTGCCCCGGACTTAGCAAAGATTAGCACTCAGGTCTGGCACCAGGAGGTTGATGTGGACTGAATAAGCATATAAGCAGGCATCATTGTTGGCTAATGGATCACGCTCCAAAACCCGATGAGGATATGCTAGAGGGGCGTATGGATAAGGGTTTAAAGTACCTTATGCTGGGAATGTCTCACTTGAGCCAGGTGGTCGTTGTCGGGATGAAATTCGAGGTGGCTCGTGAGAGGGTGTATACCATGGAGCGTGTCTTCTCGAACATTCAGAGGTTGTATTCTAACGCATTTTTTGAAATTGAGCTGTTGAGGAGAGGAGGCTGGAACATTTGGTCGTTGCTGCTGAGGCTCGGAGGGTTCGTCTGGGCACCCTTGAGTCTGACTTAGCAGAGACGGTATCCACAAGAGATAGATTCCAGCAAGAGTTGGATCTGGCTCGCCATGATCTAGAGGTTGTGCAGGAAGCTGCGGCTAAGGCGCATTCTGAACTGTGGTCCCTTGTTGAGGAGAATGCCTTAAAGAAGACAGACTGGGCTATTCAGAAATAGCGGCTGGAGTCCGATGTGGAATTTAACGCTTGAGTGGTGAAAAATGTCGAGGACTAGCTTGAACTGGAACAACAAGAGCACAATGCTATAAAAAGCAGTCTGACTGTAAAGTTGTCTAATGTTAATGCTCTGACTAGCAAGCTGGAGCTTTTTGAGTGTGAACTCGCCGAAGCCAAAGCACGTGAGGAAGAGCTTCTCCAGGAGCAAGGCAAGTGTGAATTCCACTGGGTCGTTCATGGTAGGTTGGAGCTACTAGCGCTGATGAGGGACGAGCATCCGGAGTGGGACCTCAATCGTTATAAGAAGATGTCATATGTAGACTTGTCAGTGGTTTTTGCGTCATCAGACGAAGAGAATGGTTTGAATCCTAATGCTCAGTTTATGGTGCGTATGGATGCAACTATTGTTCCCTCATTAGTTAACCTTAGCTCGTATGTTTCTGTACCTTCTCATGATAAGGAGTGAACTTTGTACACTTGTACCTTTCTGTTTCAATTGTTTAATGAACACAAGTTTATCTTGAGTACGTTATGTATTCATTTTGTGCTCGTTATCCCTATTGTGTGTTTTTCGTTTTGCCTTGTCGTTTTACTTTGGCATAGGCTGGTTGGATCAATAGGAAGTCGAGTGGTCTGTCTGCTGTTGAGAGTTTGACCGTTTGCGTTGCGAGTGACCCATAGTCACTGTTGCATAGTTACTTCTGATAGTGGGCGTTCCGTAAATGGTTTAGAAGCAGGCTATGCTGCCTAGCTTTGGCCCATTCTTAAGGCAAGCCGCGAGGGGTTTGTTTTGGCAATCTGACTATCAGTCGCGGTTGCTGGCATGAGTGAACTATAATAGTTGAGCACATGCATTATCTCTGACTAAAAGCGCTTATCCTGAGTCTGGTTTCGTAAGCTTAGGTTGGCATTCTATGTAATACTCGTTCGCGTAGTGGCAGGAAGATTTATGGGTCGGCGTGAGCGACCTTTGCTGGTAAATGGAATGTCAGCTCGTGTGAGCGTTGAGACGCTACTTGAGCTGTGATTTATCTTTGAGGACGCTTTTTTTAAGGAAAGTGTCGGCCGCGTGGCGAGCCGTCTAGAGCTCCCACCTACCGAACCATCTATGTTCGAGCAAAGTTGACTATAGGTTTGGGGTGCAAGGATTTGGCGATCATGGTCTATTGAAGAGCGATGATCCCATGGCGAGGAGTCGACATCAGTTCAGGACTGACTAGTCTCCCACCTTTCAAACCATCTACACCTGCATGTAGCGGGCTACATGTCTGAGACAAGGGGTTCGACAACCATGCTAAAGAGCAGTGGTCTCATGGCAAGCCGTCAGAATCATTTTGGGACTTACTAGGCTCCCACCTTCCAAATCATCTACACTCGTGCCCATCGAGCTACAAATTTGGGAGTTTTCAGTGACCATGGTCTGTAGAAGAGGAGTGGTCTCATGGCAAGCCGTCGGAATCAGTTCGGGACTGACTAGCCTCTTATCTTCTAAACCATCTACCCCCGCGTAGTGGAGGTTACAAGTTTAAGGTTGGTAATTCGGCGACCATGGTCTGTAGAAGAGTAGTGGTCCCATGGCGAGCTGTCGGAATCAGTTCAGGCTGACTAGGCTTCCACTTTCTAAACCATCTACGCCCGCGCAGTGGGGGCTACAAGTTCAGGGTTGGTAATTCGGCGTCCATGATCTGTAGAAGAGCAGTGGTCCCATGGTAAGCCATCGGAATCAGTTTGAGGCTGACTAGGCTCCCACCTTCCAGGCCATCTACACCCGCGCAGTGGGGGCTACAGGTCTGGGCTTTTATCATAAGTTGTCGTTGCAAGTCGTCAGTCGCGGACCACCGTTGCGGTGGCCGATAACACCCCGATGCTAAAGTCAGACAGGGGTCTGAGGAAGGTGTAATGTTGTAAACAGGAAATTTGTAGCATACCTTAGCTAACCAACCTCGTGTCTTATTATAGTGCAGGAGTCCTGGTTCGACCAGGCCATCGATGACGTAGTTTAGGGAATAAGATATTCGTGGAGATCTTTCTCTAATTAGGAGTCGTGTTGTGGATGGGAGTTTCCCTATTAGCCTTGTGCTTCTAGATACGCGAGAGATAGTTCATGTTCCAAGAGGGGTTTATAGGTAGAAGTCTCCATATGTGACATATACTTTGGAATCTGTTTTCTAGTTAGAAGCAAAGAGCTACTGTAATTGCCCATCCAAAACTGATTCTCGAGATACTTGCCTTTAGTAGAGCTTATGAGTATTGAAGATAGTTGTGAGACACATGGGCTTAGCAGGCTCTAAGAATTCGAGTCTGTCTGACAGACTGCATTGGGTGGGCTTAGAACTATTTGGGTCGGATCAGTGTTGGACTGACGCTAGGGCCTGTCATTCCTCGATATCATCATGACACGTGTAAAACGCAGAATTATTGAGACCATTTTGATGTATCATCACTTCCTTTTGAAAACTTACACCATATAAACAACTCCAAAACGACCATCAGTGAAAGAACCTTCCTATATTTTCTCTCTGTCTCACCTGCTGCTACAATAAATGATGGAATGATATGAAGTATAAGGCACATTCATGATGATTTAACGATTTTAGGGATAGGAATTGATTACTAGTCTTCACAAATTAAAAAGATGATGATTCAAGGATTTTGGGGATACAACTATAGGTTTACTGTACACTTATCACAATTTTCTTTTATTTCTTTATTTTCCATTATAGGTGATGTAACAGGAAGAAGTTAGAGGTATTTGTTTTTCCCTATTATTTTGCAGAATATGTAAAGCTTTGAGAGATTCATACGTCTACAGACCAGCCACATTCCATAAATGGAGCTCTGGGAGTCGAAGAAACACGTCTGATGGTCATAGCAAGCGTCTATTGAACACTTAAACCTAATCTTTTGGGAAACTTATTGTTTGGCTATGTTTCAAATACAGCTTATAAATGTTTTGATGTAAGCCCTTACTTGGTTCAATGAAATTTTTTTGTAAATGCAAACCGTTATTTTTCTTTGTGCATGGCAGAATGGTGGAAAAAAAAAGGATAGTAACCAGAATGGAGAACTTTGAAAGGAAGAATTAGCTAAATAATAGAAAAAAACAATGAAAACGAAATAAAGAACACGCTACAAAATGAATTGAGGTAACAAGGAAATTGAGGCACAACAAAGAAAATAAAGAGGATGTGAACCTTAGGTTGGATGACAATTCTTTCAATGTTATGCATGGTGTTGATGAGAACACAGATATGCAAAGGACAAACAGTATAGAGCCATCAATAAAGCAAGTTAGCTTTGAACATATGATGTCGATAACCAAGTTGAGGTTTAACTGGTAAGTACAAATATAAACAATGAGAAAGCAGTGGAGCCAAGTATGCAAGTTGAGGTAAACAAAACTGAGAGCGGAGTTGTTTTTTAACTAGTTGAGTGTGATGATGGGAGAAATGGCCACTACAACATGCCAGATATTTTGAACATTTCTTGAAGATGATAGATGAATATGACAATGCTAATGAAGTGAGTATTGAAGTGAAGGTAGCAATAGAGAAACATGGGAGAGATGTAGTAAAGGGAGATTACATATGGCTAAAAAATTATGGGATAAGGAGAATAGTCAAACATGATTTGTGTCGGATCCAGAAGATTATGAGGTGAATGTAAAAGAACATGAACCAAGTCCTCCGAGTGGGATGCAAAAGAATTGGCTACAAAGAAGAAAGTAAACAAAAACTCATAGAGCATGGGTCGATTGCCTCAAAAACCAAGAAAAAAAATATAAATTTAACTTACCCAATGCTAATGAAATAGTGATTTTTTTCTTATTGGAATTTTGTATCCCAAAATTATTTTTAAGGCCTACTTCTTCACAAAATAGACCATTTAGATGCATAGTTGATGTAATGGCTAATTTATGCCTACTTTTATACTTTTATGACCAACAATGACTCTTTTATTAACCCAGGTTAACTTATAAAGTTATATGACATCTTAATCCTTCTTAAACAAATAGAAAACATAATTTTATACTTTTATAACCACCAATGACTATTTTATTAATGATTTTTATTTTTGATTTGTTTTTTTTTTCATAAAATTATAAAAAGTAGCTACTAAATTTTTTATTTTTTGAAGTTATTTTGGAAAAAATTTGGGATTTTTTTCTTAAATTTCAAGTTTTTTTTTCTAATTATCATTTATTCTATTTATTTATTGATTTTTGAAACCACCCTCTAATTTCCTAATATCACTTCTTCTACTTATATATTATTGATTTTTTTAAACTGCCCCTTGATTTTATAATTATAGGTATTTTGGTTTCATTTAATATGTTCAATACATTTATTTACTTGCATATTATTTTTTTTCACATATTTAATATACCCTCGAAATTCATTATATATTTCATGTATCCTCGAAATTTTTACGTTTCATTTTTATACACCAAAATATTTCTTAAAATTAGGAAATCAAAATTGACTCGAAAAACGAAATCACAATCCTTGCAAATAATGGGAGGTGTTAAGGGTAAAAAAAGTATAAAATTATGTTTTCTATTTGTTTAGGAAGGGTAAATATGTCCTATAATTTTATGAGTTAACCTAGGTTAATGAAACAGTCTTTGTTAGTCATAAAAGTATAAAATTAGGCACAAATTAGCCATTACATCAACTACGGTATCTAAATTATCTATTTTGTGAAAAAAAAAAAATAGGCTTAAAAGTCATTTTTCGAATTTGTATTTGAGTCTTCTTCTTTTTCCTTAATATAAAAGTTAAGGGGATACCCTATTTGCTTTTCATAAAAAAATAAAAATAAAAATTTAAAAAATCTATGATTTTAGGAAAGCATCAGTCCAAATACTAAAAATTGTTTTCCAAAAGATAACAATTGCGGTTTTCTGATAGTGATGGTAGTGGTTATAGGGAATAGTTTCATCACTTGGATTATCAACATGTATACCGTTAAATTAATTTTAAATTTCTTATAAATTTTAGATCTGATTTTTCATAACGAAATAAGGTTTAAGCTCTAGTTATTGTCAACTTTCATCACGCATATGTTTGCAAAAAGTTTGTTTTATTACATTCTAAGAGCATCTCCAAAAAACACTTATTAGAGAAATCTTTAACGCCGGATGGCATGAAACTAACAAGATAATTCACTTAACCTGGTCCAGTAGCCTTGCTACGTGTCGACGTGGCTTCAACGAGTTTCAGGCCGTTTGCCAATTTAAGGAGCTCTGAAGGGCTCGTTGATAGTTTTTAAAGCATTTTATTAGCATTGGCTCACTTTCATTCACTTTGGATTCTTTTCTTCAATTTTTAATTATTGTGGGCTCGCTTAAGGAGAAAACATAGGGAGGCTTTTTGGAGTGCAGATTAAATCTTTTATGTTTTTCTTGAAGGGGCTTGTTAATGTAATTTTTGTTTAATGAAATTACGGATTTTCTCAATGAATTTGTTGGAGATGTTCCAACTTCCCAACTCAAGTACATTTAATTTGGATATACATAAGTTAGTTAGGTTTATGGTCCTTAATAAGACGAAAAATTCTAAATGGCAAGGAAACGGGGGAGGGGGTGGGTGTGACCGCTCATCAACCTCGAGACGCGTGCCTGCACCCTCGAGATGCGCAGCTTTGCAAATCTCAAGGGGGATGAGTGGTAAAACCCTACCCCTCGCCCCTTTCCTCAACGCCTAGAAGTTCTCTAATAAGACCCCCTGTTTTTTCAAATAGAAAAAGTTGGATAGTACTGTATCATTATGGACCTTATGGCTAGGGGAGCTCATTTCACGTATCCACACATATGCTTTGCAAGTGAGTTATTGAATTTAAGAAATTACGCTTTTTGCCTTTTATTGCTCTAAAGGGGGATCTATTGTTTCAAATTTTGGTCAAGTATATGTAGAAATTGTGAACTGATGAGCTCTATTAGTCTTGGAATGTTTGATACGTTTCAAAGACTTAAGGCGGAAATCCAAAAGGTCGGGCAAGTTCGATGCTCTCAACATGCATATAATGGATGAGTTAAATCAAAGAGACTTTTCATAATGTTTATATAAACTAGGGTGTCAACGATCTACATGCGCACATAGTCAATACTTTTTATTTTAACAACAATTCAATGGTAAGAAAAAAATTATTATTGAATTTCCAAACAAAATAATTATATATAATTTTCAGGGCATATGTATAGTTTGTAAATAAAAAAGGGCATTCAAATAATTTAAGGGCTTTGATAATTTAGGGGCATAAGTATAAATAATCAATGTTTGAGAGATGTTGATTTTGATTGTAAAAGTATGAAATGTGGAGGAAAAATCAGAAATTCAAAAGTTAGATGTAATGGTTTTTTTTATTAATTTGTAGATAATTGGAGGGCTTAAAATAAATTATATTAGGGGCTTAGGTATAATTATTGAATGTTTACAAGGGCTGATTTTGATTGCAAATAGTTTAACTTTGGGAGGTAAAATGGTAAAATTGTGAACATTTGTAAGGGTCTATTTATAATTTATAGATAATTGAAAGACTTCAAATAAATTATGTTAGGGGCTTAGGTGTAATTAATGAATATTGAGAGGGGCTGAGTTTGATTTAAATAATCTGAATGTGGGCGAGCAAAAGTGTAAAAAAATGTAATAGCATTTTTCAATTAAAAGACACATATATCCCTGTAACTATTCAATGGTCTTTTGTTTTACATGTAATTAATAAAAATAGGGAAGGGCAAAATGAAAAAGTAAAGTTGAAGACATACTTTTTACTATTCATTTGGATATTAGTATTGAAGATGCTCTAAAACCTAGCTGGCTAGCATCCTTTGGTTTTAGTTGAACATGGCAACCCAATCCTTTATACTTGTACTATCATTCCTCACACTTGTAGTCAATAGATTGATTGCAGATGAAATCCCCATATATTGGGGACAAAACGGTAATGAAAGGAACCTTAACACAAACATGTGAACAGCTAAATATGCTTCCTTAACAAATTCGGAAATGGCCAAATCCCAGAGCTCAACCTTGCTGGTCACTGTGATCCATCTGCAAATGATTGCACTGGTATCAGCCGTTGTATAAGAAATGGCCAACTGCGAGGCATTACAGTGATGTTGTCTCTTGCCTCTGCTAAAGATGCTAGACAAGTTGGGGATTATTTATGGAACAATTTCTTAGGTGGTTGTTCGTCACACGGTCCACTAGGAGATGCGGTCCTATATAGTATAGATTTTGACATTGAACAAGCAGGCGCTATACTATAAAAGCAAAAATGTCTTATTAAGTGCAATGCCATAATTTCCATTTGCAGACAATAACCTTGCCAGGGCACTTAATATTGGTCTATTTTATTATGTTTGGGTGCAGTTTTACAACAACCCTCAATGCCAATATGGAGGTAACATTCAGAGTCTGAGTGAACTTTGGGAACAAATGGACTAGTAGGATTAATGCTAAAAGGATCATATTGGGACTGCCCTCAGCTCGTGCAGCGGCAGGAAGTGGGTATCTTCCTACGAATATGTCGATCTCTCAACTGCTTCTGGTGATTAAGAAATCTCCCAAGTGTGGAGGTATTATACTATGGAACAAGTATTTTGATGATCAAACCAGTTATAGTTCCAAAGTAAAAGCCAATGTATGATGGGCTGGAATAAGTGAGTTATGTATGTTTCACAACGATAATTAGTACTCTGATCAATCTATATGTAAATAAAGTGTACTCCTTAGGATTTAAAGAAACTCTTCCTCTTTATTGGTGTAAGTAAATCATCTCTACTTTTCTGTTGTATTCTAATGTGTCGACTACTAATTAACAGACATGATCATTAAGCTTTTGGGTATGGATTGTTGAATCTCCCCTTAGTTGAACTTGGAAGCTTGAAAGGAATAGAGTCATCTGTTTTTGCTTCTTGAAATGGTTACAGCACCAAAGCACTTTTGTTCACATAGTTAATTCGACTTTTACAACTATCTTGATCGTTAACTTGTAAAAAAAATACGCTTTCCTATGGTCTTCCATTGAATATTTTTCTACATTACATGGTATTCATCTCAAGTTGTCACAAACATCCTACTTGCTTGAATGACAACAAATTGTAAGCTAGATGATAACTTTTATTTTAGTTGAGATTAACTGACCACCAAACTAAGTATCATATAAGAAGTTGATTTTAGGATAAGAAGTTGATCCTATATATGGGGTTGGAGGATGCATTTGATCTGTAATATGCACGTAATAATTGGACGAAACTTATAAAATCCTAACGTTTGAGTCTCGAACGTGTCTTACCAACTGAGCTACAATTGGTGACAAAACTTGTCCTTGTAATAGTTGGTTAAACTCTCATGTTAACAATTTTTTCTTAAACTCATTTAAAAAAAAAAATTTATAGTCAGACTAGTATTGACTCATTCAAAGATCTTTGTAGAGCAAAAGCACAAGGATCTACATTCATTACAAGTGAAATGCTTGTTTGAGGATATTGTATCTTTTTTTTTTATTTGCGAGATTAATAGAGGTGGATCATCCAGATAAAAAATAAAATTAAATATATGTAATACATTAAATGTTGAATTGGTTCGGGAAGGGTTCTATGGTGTAGTGGTTAGCACTCTGGACTTTGAATCCAGCGACCTGGGTTCGACTCCCGGTAGGACCTTGCATTTTAAATTGATCTTGCATGTTGCCTTTTTTTTTCCCATGTTTAGGCTGCGTTTGTTTCATGAAACCATTTCAAATTTTCTACATCCACCACCATTTTCATCGACAACCACACCATGGCACAAGCATCCATAACACTGCATCACACCACCGCGCTAGCACAACCGTAACCCACCGCTTCAACCATTGTTGTTACTTGTTACCACCACCACATTAGTATGACCATTACTACCATGCAACAAGTAACGTCACCACCCGACCACAACGTCCTTACCATCTTCATAGAAAGGTTCTAAAAACCGCTAGGTGGGGTAGGCGGCGAGCATGGGATTAGCGCCCAGAGGCCTAGTCGAGGCTTGTACGATAATTTTTAATATTACAATTTATAATTTTTAAAAGTTAAGCATAATAGCATATAAATTATTTCCAATTCTATGTCAAGATAAATATATAAAATGTATATAAGAAATAGTCTTAATTTATATATTTTTTTGAACTGAAAATAAAAATATTAAAAAAAAAATTTCAAAATCCTTAGCCGACCTAATGCTTAGGCCGATTTTTAGAACAGAGCTTCATAGCCACCATCACCACACCGTCACGACCATCAGCGCCACCATCATTGTACCACGTATATTGCAACCACCTTCACCGCCACCATACCACAATCACGGCAACCATCATTCTTACCACCACTTTAACTAATACGAAGTCAACCACACCGCCTCCATTGTTTTTGCCACAATCAACTCAAATATTTGATCAATGAATGTTATTTTCCATGAATCAACCAATCAACGTGTAAATATTTTAGTTAAATGAAAATTTTTAAAAATATTTTTCTATTATTTATCTTCCTTCGATATTTAATTTCAGTGAAACAAACAAAACCTAAATGAATTTGAACAAATCTAGTTGCTTTTGCCTTCTAGAAAGATATTTATTTGTAGGAGTGTGGATCAGCTGCTCTGCTGACCAAGGTAAAGCAAATTTGTTCCATAAGGTAGATTTTCCCTGAATTTTTTTTTTTTTCCAATTGAATGAATCTAGCTGCTTTCGCCTCCTAGAAGTATATTTGTATAGGAGTGAGGATCAGCTACTCCACGGACCCTTGGAAGAGCAAATATGCTTTATAAGATAGATTTTCGCTTACATCAATTATTTCACCCAAGTTAATCCCGACTCTAATAGCGAGTTGTGTATAATTAATAAGGCTATTTTGATTAATGTTTTAAAAATACTTAAAATTTGTTGTAAAACTGGAAGCTTAACAATTAAAATTGGGTTTTAGTGGTAATTCTAACCAAACCAAAAATTAAACTCGCAGAAGCACTGTTAGTGTTTTCAATGGTATGTATGGTTATGATGTTAAAGTTTTGTGACAATATTATTTCTTAGAACGATTATATTTTGTTGATGTTGTGCTTGGATTTAAATTTGATTAGCAAAATGTGTTCATAGCTTTTCATTTATTCTTTTAAGCAAAGTGGGTAGGGCATTTTAAACTTATCCATTGCATGTTGTCATTATTGTTTTTAAATTTTGATATATTTTTAAACTGCACATAGAATACCAAAAGAAATTAGAGAGGAGATGCCAAACCATGAGATTAAGTTATCATTACATCAAACAACAACTTTGTAGTGTGTACAACATGTGAAATTGAGAGCACGTGTAGTCCGAATTCCAGTATAAACATAAAAAGAGTCATAGTGAGTTTGGCATAGTCGGTTTTTTGGTTTGTTTTAGATTAATTAAAGCCCGATTTTAATTGTTAAGTTTCCAGTTAGTCTTATTTACTTTAAAAAAACCATAAAGGCATTATTAATTATATATAAAAGCCCCGATAAGAGTAGATGCTAACTTAGGTTAAATAAATGTGTCGCGAAAATCTACATTATGGAGTATATTTGCTCTTCCATAATCGACAGACCAGTTGATCCGCACTCTTTTTTATAGAAAGAGGACCTCAAGTCCTTTATTTACACTAATATTCACTAAGCAATTTAAAACCTAATAGTTTAGGTTATTTACATTTTGGCTATGACTTAGGCGTACTTCATAGTGAGTATTACATATTTAGTACGAAATTGATTCTTGATTGTTTGTTCAACAACGTTGACCAAGGTCAGATTATCTCACATTTTATAAAGACTAAAATACACTTCAGTAAAGGAGCAGGTAACTTGCACAAGGTTATAGTAAAAACAAAGATATCTATAATGCAAAAGACTAACAATTTTTCCTTTGATAAGCATGGTTTAGTTTAGGGGTGGGCATTTCAGACCGAAAGCCCGGACCGAACAGAAAATCGGACCGATCGGACCGGTTCGGATCAGTTTTTATCTGTTATTCAATAGTCGGTCTTACAACCCGGCCCGACCCAATATTTCAAGTCCGGTCCTCGGTTACCATTTCTAAAACCCGTCGGGTAATATAAAACCTAAAAAAATTAGGGTTTTATACTCCCAAATCCACTCCGCCTAATTCCCACTCTTTTTCTGCCTCCCATCCGACTCATCCTCCTCCTCTGCTACTCCTCCTCCTCTACTACTCCCCCCTCTGCTGTTGTTATCAATCAGGAGTCAGTGTTCCAAACAGATTCAATGTTGTTTGGGGATGAGAGAACACAGAAGAAAGTAGAGGAATTTGCAAACAGCCAAGAGAGTTTCTTTCAGGGTTGGGGAAGCTCATTTGTTAAGCTCACTACCACTGGAGTAAAGACGGACAATGAAGGGGAGATAAGGAGAGCCTGTGCAATAAGTAATGGGTGAGAGACAGACTAAAGAGGAGGAATGATGTATTTACGAGATTTTTTATATTAGTGTTGAAAATATAGGGTTTGTACCATTGTTGAGCAGTTGTTAGATGACAATTGTGCAATATATATAAAGTGAAAGGCAGACGTACCAGAAAACAAATAGCTGTTACTTATTCTGATACTCATCTTGCAGAAATTGAACAATAAAAGATCATCTTTCACTGCTCTACTTTGTTACTAGAAGAAGCATTTGCTTACCCTTTGCATACATGGGTTGATCCAGCCATGAAAGACATTATTCACGCAACGTTTATTGATTTATTCCAAAGCAAATACACATCTTTTCTAAAAGTTTCAGTCCATAATGTTTTCATATAATTACTGTTCCAAAAAGGCGAAAAATTCAGATTCAGTGTTCTATTCTAACTAGGGCTTTATCAAATTCAGTTTAGGCTTTGCACTAAGGACCGAGACCGGCCCGAAATTCGGTTAACCGGTCAATTCGGTCCGATTTCGGGCCTCATAAACACGAGCTTAAATTTTTTGGGCCAGTTTTCAGTTTTTACATTTTGGGCCGGTTACCCGAACCTGCCCAGCCCTAGTTTAATTCCATCAGGTAAGAACGTTCAGCTAGTCAAATCCAAGAACCTTTACTTATCTATAAATATATTTTGGAGTAGTCATTAATTAAGTTTGATAACATCTAATACCAATCTTGAAATCTTTTGTTTTTTGTGATAAGCTACGGTTAAGGCCCTACCTAGTATTTAAACTAAAAAATAATTACAATCATGCGCAAAAGCATCATCATGTCGCAAACAAAAGCACCTTCCACCACAAAAGCACCCTCCACCAAAAAGGCAACTAGGAAAACACTACCAAAACTATGAAAGAGTTGCATAGTCATCTCATCATACAAAACTAGCTCAATAAAGATAAGTTAGGCTTGCTAACCTACAATTAATGGTTAGAGAAACGTTCAGATTAATGGTTGGGCGGGTTTTGGGCAGTTTAGGCGGGTCTGGGCGGGGTGTGGGGGGTCTAGGCGGGTTTGGGCAGTCTAGGCGGGGTCTAGGTGATCTGGGCGAGTTTTTTATATATTTTTTTTATTTAATAAGGCTGATTGTGTTCTTATTTTATTTTTCTTTCCTCTTTTTTGGAAATAAGCAATTTAATTATTTTTTATTCAGTATATGTCTGAATGTAGCAAATGATGATTACTTAATGAAATTCTCAAAAGATCTGCCGGTATCAATTTTAGTAATGTAGATTTTATCAAAAATGACTGAGGTCATTCATGTAATTTGAAGAAAAATAAAAGAGTAGGTTTGGATATTTGTCCACAAATTCAATTTTGTATAAAGTACCCATCATGACCAACTTCAGTCATTTGAGTTTTAATAAATTTTGTTCATGATTGTTAATTTTTCATGTTTTTAAATTTTGCATATGTATCTTGGCGTTAAATTGGATGTAATTGATAAGGTGTTATGCTTAACTTTTGTAAATTATTAAAGTTATAATACAAAACCTAAGATCGCCTTGGCCCCTGGGCGCTAGGCACTTGCTTGCCGCCCACCCACCGCCTAGCGCTTTTTGGAACACTGCTACGAATGTATCTTCAGAACTTGTTTCAAACAAACATGAACCTCAATATGGAGAAACCTTCAAGCATATGTCCATACAATTTAAACAAAGCTATGTTTTGACTATCTCTACTATTATAAGAGGCTAGGCATTAGCCATTTAAATGTCTATTTGTCAAGGAAAAGACGTAAATTCCCCTCATCATTAAGTTGGAGTTCAGGGCATAATCGTCATTTTGTTTGAGAAAACAATTTTTTAAACAACCCAAGCCACTAAATCGAGCCATGAGCCAAGCTATTTGATAGGAGGCTAGCCACCACTAAATACAACAACTAAGTGAAACCCGTGCGTTGTCTTTTCGAAAATTCTAAAATGCACTGGAGTTTCGCCTGGAGATTTGCCTGGATGGTGCCAAGCACGTGCACCCCCGTGCATGCCATTCACGTGGGCATCAAATGGGCAAAAAAAAATAGCAAATTGGTTGAATGGATTGAATGTGATTGAATGGATGCTTAGCCCCCTTTTTCTTCTTCTTTGGATGCTGCAGTGGTGGGGGTGCCCATGGGGATGGTGGTGGAGGTGGTGACAACGGATGCGGAGGCGGAGGCGAAGAGGTGGAGGCGGAGACGGCGGTGGTGGAGACGGTGGTGGTGGAGGTGGTGAAGAATGAGAGACTACCAAATGTTAACTGGGTGTCAAAAGCTGTCAAAAGCTCGCTTTTTTCCTGCAATCTTCCTAGAACAGCATCTGGGTATCTCGATTTCAAGCTTTTTAGGCAGAAAGACGAAATGGGTATTCGAGATTTTGTGAAAAAACTTAGTTTGATCTAATGATCATGACATGAAAAGGGGATTGAATCACTCAAAGGGTGATCATGACATGAAAAGGGGATTGAATCACTCAAAGGGGTTTTTTCTGGGTGGGATCCTCTCCTCCTTCTGTGAAGCAGAGAAGAAACCCTGCTTGTTTGGGTTGATTATGATGAAGATGGAGAGTGTGGAAAGCGAAGTGTTGGCGAGATTTTTTTTTTTTTTTTTTTTGCCCACGTGACTGGCACCTTGCGGGGTGCACGTGCTTGGCACCATCCAGGCTAATCTCCAGTGCTCCCTAGCATTGCTCTTGTCTTTTTGGATCCGTTGTCTTTTTTCAACAATATTTCTAGATAAGTCCTATCGAAATTAAACTATTTCATAAAAGTCCTTTATAATTTGTTATTTTATTTTATGTATTTTTTCATTGATCGTTTTTATATGTATAGTATACTTTTGTACTACATACTTTTATTTAAATTTATATTTTTTATTATTTAAAATTTCTAGTTTTGATTTTTAGTGTTACATTTATTCATATTGCATTTAAAATTACAACCAAATAATAATAATAAAATGTTTATGACTAAATCTCATTCGAATACACAGTGATTTTTTTCTAGTTAATTTAATTTTCTTTCTGGTATTTAAGCACGAGCTGTGGTATTTAAGCACCAAGCATTTTTTTACTATTTAAAATTTTATGCTTTAATTTTAAGTGTTACCATTTATTAATATTGCATTAAAATTACCACTAAATCAATGTAAGAAAAAAAATTTACAACAACTACAAGAATAAAAAGGTTTGTTGCATCAAAATTTAAGCCGTGGCCAGAAAGTGTAGTCGCTAAAAACATTCTCTTGCGGCAACCATTTGATGATAAAATAAAAACTACAACCTTTTTACAACAACCGACGTAGATGTTGTCACAATAGATCATCAAATTTAAGGCGCCATTTGGCGGGACACTTTTAGGGACGAGCGAATCTAGTTGTTAAAAGAAATGTGACATAAAAATTACTTATTGATTTACTTTATTAAGTAAAATTTAAATTTAGTTAATTAAAAAAAAAACCCAAAGGACATGTTCTTCTTTAGCTTTTCGTTTCTTGCAGACAATTACCCTAAGTTTCTTGATGCATTCATATTTGTCATCGCCAATCCCAATGATATATAACCTGCAAAAATGAGCAGCGGTTATGCCTAGGACAACCATTGTGGTGGCCGAAGGCACTCCGACGCTTAAGTCAGATACCAGTCCAAGAAATAGTGAAGACTGAATGTAAAATTGCAGTGTGTATACTTGCGTATATGTGCGTGTACCTTCTTGCTAGTTTCACCTACTCTTATAATGAGCCTTCCCTTTCCAAATGTCCTTGCGATCAAGGGCGTGATGGAGGGAGGAGATCTCGCATAAGATCTTACATGTGCATGGCTGAGTTCTTCAGCACTTAGCTCTGTTTAGGATCCAATGCTTGATTGGGCTAGAGCTAATTTCGTGTGAGTGGATCTTGGGTCTGTGACAGCTCTAAGATCCACTATTGGAGCCTTATTGTCTTGGGCCAAACCCTAAGACCCGTGCCTCTGGGGCTGGCATGTCTTAGGCCTGGCCGCCTAACTTACAGGCTGCATAATAGTCTTGTGCATGGGTCCGATTAAGACCGCATTGATGCCTTTTACGTGCTAGGGTTAGTCCATGCCACGTGTACGGCTGTGATTAAGTGATTGTTTGTTGTCTCATAAGCTATTCCCCCAATTAATGGGGTTGTCTGCAGTTCCATTAATTCGATGAACGTGGAATGGTGCAGTTGTACTTGGAACTGTTGCCCCCTTATTCTCGACATAGCATTTAATGCCGACGCGACTGCTGGGTGAATTCCTTCTGTGAACCGTCATGCCTATTGCCATGAGCATTGTAGAGCATGTTCTTCATATGTGCATTTCCAGAGGATGTGCTTTGACTTATCCAAAGGATGAAGAAGGATCTCCATTCCATTGGTGGAGTCTCTGAATGTTCTGACATTTGCAGCGACGAGTCTTAACAAGACCTTCTATTGGGTGAAACCACCTGATTTGAGTGAGATTTCAGTGGTTCCATGGGACCTCCAAATTCTTTCTTACATCACGAATGAGAAGTATGGACTCCCCCTTAGGGACCAATCTTGTCTTCCATCTTCTGGTGCTCCCATGACATCTTCTGCCATCCATTTTGGGGATAATACATCCAGTCGACTTTAGATGGTTGTTCCCACTGCTTTTTCCTGTGCTTTACTCATGATGCCCCAGTCTTGGAGTCTAACTCTACATCACCTAGGCATCCCTCTTTTGAGGGATGACCTCAGCAGCCAACTTTGGGCGTCTTTGCTTTCACTTCCAACTCCTTTTTCTAAAGGCAGATTGACGGAGCAAACCTCGACGTGTGTTCTAGCGAATCCTTACTCGCGTCTTGGTTTACACCAAGCTTAGATACTTGTAGTGTGTAAACATTTGTATTGGCTAGTTGGTCAAACTTTGTAACAACTTTTTTATGATCAATAAGTCTTTTTTCTGAATTTATTGTTCTTGTATGCTCAAAATGATTATGGATCATGTTGGCTTGTGCAAATAAATCTTTTGGACTATCAAAAAAAGATGGACAGTTTTAACTTTGAGCAGGGATTAGGCTAACGTGTTTCTGAAGGAGACACGTATGGTCTCGATTCAGATCGTCATTCTGAAAAGGACTAGGTTTGGTCACCTGTGCGCCATTGTTGTCCCCGCATTCAGATCAGGTTCCATAAGGAGCGGTGAGTTGTCTGGAGATTGGACTCGCCTACTTGCGTGGATTGTCCATGGACTGGGTCCGATCCGCATTGGAGTTTCTTGGCTCTGAGGTGGACTAGGTCACTTATGCTTCAAGTCGTTGTCGTCCTGAAAAGGAATAGGCTTGGCCACCAGTGCACCATTGTGGTCCCCATATTCAGATCAAGTTCCATAGAGAGTTGTGAGTTGTTCGAAGACTTGACTCGCCTACCTGCGTTGGATTCTCAATGAATTAGGTCTGATCCGCACTGGAGTTCCTTGGCTCTAAGGCGGACTAGGTGACTTATGCGTCCAGTTGTTGTCGCCTTAAAAAAGACTAGGGTTTGTCGCAAGTGCACCATTGTGGTCCCTGTAATCAGATCAGATTTCATAGGGAGCGGTGAGTTGTCCGGAGACTGGACTCGACCACTTGTCGTGGACTATCCATGGACTGGTCCGATCTGCATTAGAGTTTTTGACTCTGAGGCAAACTAGGTCACTTATGCATCTAGCCGACGACAACCTACAAAAGAATATGCTTGGCCACCTGTGCGGCATTGTGGTCCCCATATTCAAATCATATTCCTTAGGGAGCGGTGAGCCGTTCGGAGACTTGGCTCACCCATTTGCGATGAACCGTCCATAGACTATGTTCGCTCTACAGTTGTGCAGTTGTGGTCCTGAGGAAGACTAGGCTATCTCTGAAGCAGTGAGTCGTCCATAGATGGGACTCGATTGCTTGTGGTGAACGTCTATCCATGGATTAGGTGCGGCCCACGTAGGTGCTTATCGTGGTCCGAAAGTCAGACTAGGCATGTTCCTGGGTATGGAGTTATATGAAATGTAAATCTTTAAAGAGAGTAAATCTATTAATAATACTTCTTCAAATGCTCTACATTCCATGTCATTTTCATACGTTCTCCATCCAGGTTATCTTCCCCTTGTAGGGACCTTCACAGTTTAGGCTTAGTTTGCCCTCTTTTGGGTCTCTTGTATTCGACTGGGTCTTCCTTAGTATCCAATCACCGACTTTGAATTCCTGAGGTCTAACCCTTTTATTGTAATGTTGAGCCATCTTTTGTTGATAGGCTGCAATTCTAACGGAAACTTTGTCTCTTGGCTCATCGAGTAAGTCTAAGCCGACTCTCAGAGCTTTATCGTTGTCCTTTATCTTGAACTCCTCTGTTATGAACGTAGGTATTGCTAGTTCTACTGGAACCATTGCCTTAGACACATAGGCCAGTGTGAATGGTGTGCCTAGAGGATGCCTGGATGGTTGATGCCCAATTGGATCAAAGTTGCTTGACTTTCCCACCCTCGAATTGGGTCCCGTTGTCGTTGACCAGGACTTCAGTTTTCGAATCTGCATGATAGACTTTCAAATAAAGTTCCTGATTTTATTCTCTCCTATCTTAGAGAGGGGCTCCACTTCCACCCATTTGGTGAAGTAGTCAACTGCTACAATGAGAAAAAAAATTTCTTGGAAATGGGGAATGGGCTGGTCATTGGAACCAGTGTGTACAAGGCGTCACTCTGACACTTATCGCACTTGTGGACCAAATCTTTGGCCTCTTGATGCAAGAGTACTCCAGTGTGAGGACTTTATGAGCCAGTGTCCTTCCTCCAAGGATGTTCCCACAAACTCTTTCATTAATTTTGAGGACTTGGTTTGCATTATTGGGGGTCAGGCATCTGAGTAGAGGGTCAGGCGTTGATTTCCTGTACAACCTGTCGTTGAGGAGAGTGTATTGTACCACTATGTTTTCCAGTTTGCGGGCCTCTAGCTTATCCACTGGGAGGGCTCCG
This sequence comes from Berberis vulgaris, assembly GCA_963556465.1. Taxonomy (NCBI): domain Eukaryota; kingdom Viridiplantae; phylum Streptophyta; class Magnoliopsida; order Ranunculales; family Berberidaceae; genus Berberis; species Berberis vulgaris. The sequence continues at coordinate 29,181,364 of OY747131.1, forward strand.
TCTTTATGTAGCTGATCAAGGGGCTCATCCAGCTGATTTCCACATTAGTGGATAGAGTTTCATGGAGGCCTTTTTTCTTCTATGGCCAACTTCTCCTGGAACTACTTGGGAGTCGTTGAACACCATGAGTACTTTTACTCTAATTCTTCTGGCTAGCTTTAGCCCGAATATGAGGGATTCGTACTTCGCTTCATTATTTGAAGCACAAAAGCAGAATTTGATAGCCTTTTTTAGGATGACCCCTTCGGAGGTGTACAAGACGATTATTGCTCTATCGCCTTTTACGTTGGATGACCAATCGCATTGCAAGATCTATCCCTGTGGGGGCGGCTCAAGGTTCTTATCCCTTTGCTAGTCTTTTAGGCCCGGTTCTCCTGTCCCGGTAAACTCAGTGATGAATTCTGCCATTGCTTGTGCTTTAATGGTTGTTCTCGGAGTGTAATGGATATCAAATGGTTCCAGCTCCATTGACCATTCTTCCAGACAGCTCGAGCTGTGCAATACTTTCACGCCCCCATTTTTGAGACACCGGATATCTCAAAAATCGAGACGTGACGCAACCCAATTTTTTTTCATTTACTATGTTTGCCACTGGTTACCCTTGCTAGCACACAAAAAAAAATATACCAAACAAACCTAAATCGGAGAGTTCAACCTACCTCTCAATTGTCTGACCAAATGGCAAACCATTTGATTACCCAGCGCCTCCTGCAACACTGCCACGAACAACACAACCACGTGCACCAAGGTAGGGGAACACCCATTTGCCACAAAATAAGCAAACGGGTCAACACTAGCTGGTATGAGGAGAACCGAAACATCCATCCCCAAATAATGCATAATATCAAATAAGATGGATAATAACGAATTACGATGCACCACCATTTTTCATTCTAAATGCTTAATCATGATATAAATATGCATGTGAAATGCAACGCTCAAACGTGCATAGCTAATATTCATTTTCCATACACAGAAATGTCTCATTTCTCAAGGCTAAGTGTTACTCCCTTCACGGTTTGGCGTAGTTCCTTTTTTCGAAACAAGCATATATGCAATTGCTCAACAACATCAATATCATCATATCAATGTCACAAAAATATTGTTTATTTGGTAGCTTGTCGACCATATCCCCCCGTTGTCTGCCCACCCAAGGTGTTACAATATCATACCAGTGATCAACAACACAAACAATACTCTTTCCTTGGTAGCTTGCCGACCATATCTCCCTCGTTGCCCGTCCACCCAAGGTGTTACAATACTCTACCCTTGGTAGCTTGCCGGCCATATCTTGCCACTGCCCGCTCACCCAAGAGTGTTACATCAATATACAAAATGGGAAAAACATTGTCAAGCAAAATTCCACAGGAATTCTCAATTACATGCCATGAATGTTCAATTATTTCATCACTCTCACATGCTTAACAGCTAAAAGCAGAAAATCATGGTCTATTATGCGATTTCAACAATCATGCAATTATGCGGACGATCATCCGCTAACATTATAGACTTTCATACCACATGGCATTACAAAAAAACATTTCCAAATCTCACATTATAACCAAACCTTAGAATGTATCCATATCTTAAATAATATTAACATACTCTGCAATGCCAATTAATCAAAATTTAAAAGGGGATGTTCTACTCACTCGAGCGGAATGGGTTTTCGAAACCCAATTCCAACCCAACGGAGCGCTTAATCCACGGAACAACAACTAGCGACTCCAAAAATTCCCCAAATCGAGCTCAGACTCCGACAAGCCCAACGAAGAGAAAGCTCAAGCTTCGGCAAATTTGACTGCTCGATTCTTCTATAGAAATTCAAACAAAACTACGCCAAGTACCCCAAAACTGCAACAATATCCAAAACGTTGAGCAACTTGTTTAAAAATCATAAAAACAAAAAATACAATCTAGCACCTGAGCGGAAAATCACTGACCGGTGAAACAGATTTGGTGACCACTCTGACAAAGCCCAAAATTCGGTGAAAAACTCTCTAAACACTGTTGTACACAAGCCAGATCATATTCGACAAAGACTAATGGCCGAAGGCTGGCTGGATTAATGCCAAAGGCTACTAAATAACAGATCGCAGCACACCTACACAATCACCGCTCGAATCTACGTCGGGGAACCTCCCTATCAAGCTCACACTCACCAATTTTCTGAGTTTTATGGCCAACTACCCATCCATCTTTGCATGTGGGCTTTTCAGCCTTTGAACCGCCACATAGACACCATTAGAGGGATTGATCGAACCGGAATTGTTCTCTCGACTTCCAACAGCTACGTTCAAGCCTCTCTATCTGGCACTCTCTAATTTTGTGCGGAAAAGTGAAAGAAAAGGAAGAGAGAAGGTAGAGGAGGAGAAAGGAAGAAGAAAATGGAGGTTTCAAGTGGAGAAATCCATCGATTTGCCCGAACGCAAGTCACACTCGCCAGATAAGAAGAAAATGAACATACTATGTTCTCACGCAGGAAAAAGAAGGGAAAATGAGATAAGCCCCTTTTTATAAGTGAGTTGATTTTTGCACCCACATAATTTTTTAGAACACCCCACCGAAAAATTCAGCAATGAATTCTTTAAAAAATGAAATTTAAATTCAAACAAATTTAACGCTATCAGAATAATCCAAAAATCTAAGATTAAACAAGTTAGCCATAGGAAATTTAAGGATGTTACATAATACATACCTCAAAAGAAATCTCGTCCTCGAGATTAAACTCGATATAGATGACCATCAAGACAACAAATCTATCTACCAAGCCATACACACTTCAAAAGGATTGATATTATATCTGTATCTAGGCTTGAACCTTTCTACTTTCACGTGTTCGTCTTGATGAAATAAGCATTCTCTAACTTTTAGAGGAACTCAAGAGCACTCCTTGATCTTTGCTTGAATGGGTATACATCACGTACATGTAATAGAGTTGCATGCCACAAAATTCTTGGAAGGTTGGACATTCTTCTGAAGAAAACATTAAATTAGAGGGACACACAAAGGCTTCTGAAACCTAAGGCCAAACTTTGTAAAGATCACATCCTTATGAACTATAATCACCACTAGGTTCATGTTAAAACTACTTAGAGACCAAACCTTTTCAATCTTTTTCATGTACTAATAACCAGTGTGAGCTTCGCTCATGTGTTTCCATCCACTTCTTGTGTTTTACGACTTTACAGGTCTTTGATGCTCAAACTATATCCCTCAAATGATAACCCTTCCAAGACTTCTTGTCTCCACTTCTAGTTTTCATCTTCCTCTTCAGTGAAGATGAAACCCTAGTTGTCGCCTTTACCTATTACGCCCTTATTTCCTTGGAAGCCCTACCAAGGCATCAACGGCGGGCATCCACTATGCGCCATCACATTCAAAGTAGAAAACTCAAGTCGGCGCAGAGATGAAACAAAATACTAACACTTTTAACTTTTCTACCCAATCCCACGTCCAAAGGCAAGCTAAGCATTGATGCTTAGTGTAACCATGGCTCTGATACCAAACTATCATGCCCCAATTTTCGAGACACTGAATATCTTGAAAGTCGAGACGCGACACAATCCAATTTTTTTCCATTTACTATACTTGCCACTGGTTACCCTTGCTAACACACGACAAAAATAAATTAAACCAAACAAACCTAGACCGGAGAGTTCAACCTACCTCTTAGCTGTCCGACCACATAGTAAACCATTTGATCACCTGGCGCCTCCTGCAGCATTGCCACCAATAACACAACCACCTGCACCCAAGGAGGGGTACACCCATTAGTCACAAAATAAGCAAACTGGTCAGCGCTAGTTCATATGAGGAGAACCAAAACATCTATCCCCAAATAATGCATAATATCAAATAAGACGGATAGAATGAATAATAACGGATTACGATGCACCACCAATTTTCATTCTAAATACTCAATCATGATGTAAACATGCATGTGAAATTGTTAACCATAGGAAAAAAGAGGGAAGAATTTTTTATAAGTTGGTCGCTATTTGCACCAACATGATTTCTGAGGGCATCCCACCACAAAAACTCTGCAATAAATTATTTAAAATAATATTTAAATTCAAATAAATTTAACAATACTATAATTAATCCAAAAATCTAAAATTAAACAAGTTAGCCATAGGAAAATTCAAGGGTGTTACAAATACCGACCAGAGTGGCTACTCGGTCAGGATTGTTATCGAGTGAGCTTGGAAGTAGGGTCTTAGCTTTCTTGAAAAAGTCACCAGCACCAAGGCCAAAATTTCCAAATTAGGGTAGTTAGCCTCCGCCCCATTGAACATCTTACTGATGTACTAGACGAGATTCTTTTTCCCTTTATTTTCCCGTACCAGAGCTGAGCTGACAACATGCTCTAAGAGTGGGAGGTATAGGTAGTGTGTTTCACGTGGAGTAGCTTTTGAGAGTAGCTCTATGTTTTTCATGTACACCTTCAAGTCTTGGAAGACTTGCTCACACTGCCTTCCCCATTGGAATTCTTTGTTCCTCTTTAGGATTTTAAAGAAGGGGAGGCATTTGTTTGAAGATTTAGAGATGGACTTGTTTAGGGCTGCTACCCTCCCAGTCAGGCTCTGAACTTCTCTGATATTTGTTGGTGGTCTCATGTCGAGAAGAGCCTTAATCTGCTTTGGACCAGCCTTTATCCCCTTTTGTTGACTATGTAACCCAGGAATTTCCTTGATTGCACCCCAAAAGTGTTTTTCTACAGGTTGAGCTTCATTCAATATTTCCCGAGTTAAGAGAATGCTCATTGGAAGACCGCCAGATGGTCTGGACTACAGAGGATGTTTACCAGCATGTTGTCAATGTAAACTTCCATTGTCTTTCCGATTTGTGTTTTGAACATTTGGTTCACCAGATGTTGGTATGTTGTTCATGCATTCTTCAGTCAAAGGGCATTACCCGATATCAATATATGCCATTGTCCGTTATGAAGGGTTTTTTCTGATTCGAGGGGTGCAACTGATCTGATTGTAGCCAGAGTATGCGTCCATGAAGCTAAGTAGGTTGTGCCCAGATGTCGCATCTACGATCTGGTCTATCCGGAGTAGTGAAAGATGTATTTCGCCAGACTTTGTTAAGGTCAGATTAGTCCATGCAGACACTCCACTTCTCGTTCTTTTTTTACCTGGACCGTGTTCGCAGCCATTTCGTGTAGCGAGACTCCCTTATCATGTCGGCTGTTTAGAAGTCCTTCACTTCTTCATTGATGGTCTAGTTGTACTCGGGCGCCACTAGCCTTTTTTTGTTGGACTAGCTTCATGTCAGGATTGACTGCTAGTCTTTGTGTGATTATTGTGGGATCGATCCCCACCATGTCTTTCATTGTCCAGGCGAAATGTCCTGATTCTCTTTAAAGAGAGCAACTAGCTGATCTGTCAATGCTCTGTCAAGGTTAGAGCCTATCTAGACAGCCTTTGTGTTAGCTGGGTTGTCCAGGTACATTGTCACGACTTTTTTATCCAACTGCCCAACATTTAGCATTTCTCTCAGGCTGGATGGAAGTTTGAGGTTCGAATGTGGAGTTCGGTCCTTTCTACCTAGATTCGGGGTTTCCTCGACCAGATCATGTAGTTCAGGCTTCTGTGTTTCGCTATCCAACCGCCTGGCTGAGGTGTAGTGACATTGCAGAGTGATAGTTTGGTATCCTCTGATTGTCCCTACCTCGCCGTCGGAGGGGTACTTGAGGCATTGATGCTGGGTGGAGACGAATGCCTCCATGTGGTGTAACCAGAGTTGGACTAAGATTACGTTGTGCTCAAAGTGGGTGTCTACAATCGAGATTTCTATCATCACGATTCTTTGTAGGTCTAGTTGCCCTGTAACTACCAGCAGTGTGATTTTACCGACCGGATAGCAGTTTTCTCCACTGAAGCCAAACATGGCCTAATTTGAAGGCGCCAGCTCTCCTCCTGTGAGTTGCATTTTCAAGAATGCGTCTAGGAACAGAACATTGACGAAGCTGCCTATGTCCATCGGTGATCCTCTCACTTCCCAGTTCATTATCCCTATGAGATGATTAGGGTGTCGTTTGTGACAAACTGACACCCTTCATGTCCCATTATGTGAACGTTAACCTAGGGGACTTTCTCTCATTCGTACGTGGTGTACAAGCTGGTATCAGTAGTGCGATCTGACCAGCAGCTCCCGACTTGATTTCTTCATAAAGTGATTCGAGTACTGACCTTTTTCGTTTGTCCCGAGGAGGACACATACCATGTCAAGAGTTATGTCTCCCACTTTTTGTGTTGTTCCTTTTCATTCAGGATGCGTATCCACAATGTTGATGAACTCCTTCAGGCGTTCTCTCTGGATCCAGTACTGAATCTCATCTCTGAGGCTTCTTCAATCTCTGGTGTTGTGGCCCTTGTCTTTATGATAAGAGCTGTGCTTACTCTTGTCACGCCTCGAAGGATCTCTTTGAGTTTTGACGGCCACTTGATATCTGCCCATTTTCCATGGTGGACAAAATCTAGGGTAGATCGGAATTGAGCTGGGTGTAGTGGGGGTACCTGGAGCCAATGGGCTTGGTTCTTGAACAATTTTGTTTGGTCGAGCTCGCCTTGGTACTTGCCCTGTTTTTGCTAAGAAATGTCCCCCTTTTCATCCTTGTCCTTGGCTCTGGAGGGATGCTTTGCCTCGCTTCCACCCTTCTTGACAGCCAACATTTCTTCCAGAGTGATGTACTTTTCAGTGCTCCTTAGCAATCCCGCCATATTTGTTGAAGCTCCAAGGTGAGGTAGTTGTAAAACTGACCTCCTCGGAGGCCTGAGGTGAAAGTAGTGACTGATGTTTCGTCACTGCACCCATTGATCAAGCTCAGTTCGTTGTTGAAACGAGTGACGTATTCCCTGAGGGTCTCGCTCTACTTCCGCCTAAGGCTCAATAAATAGTGAGGACACTGCCTCATCCGTTGGCACCCAAAACTCTGGTGATGACAGCTTTTCCAGGTCCTGGAATGATCCGACGAACCTGGGCTGGAGATTGTGGAATCAGGTCAGCGCAGCCTTCTTCAGGCTGGTGGGAAAGGTTCGACACAGGATGGCCTTTGAACTTTCCATGATTGCCATCACGTAGTGGTAATGGCGCAAGTGATCTGACGGATCCGACGTTCCATCATAGAATTTGAGCTTTGGTGGGATGAACTTCCTAGAAGAAGGGACTAATGATTTCCTCCAAAAATGGAGGGACCGTGTCATGACCCGATCCACAGAGTACTATATTTTTCGCTTTGGGCTCAAGGCCCTCACGACTTTAAAACGCGTAGTATTTTGTAGATTCAACCTCGTACATGTATAGCACATCACCATCCCTCACCCAGGCGATGTGGGACAATGATTTTCCCTTTGTAGCTTTCCAACCCTCTTGGGATCCATGGGCTATTGGGCTTCTCCCTCACCCTTTCCCTCAAATCTGCCCACATAAGGGTATCACAGTCCATGAGATCATATAGAACACCAAGGTCGAATGCCCCTAGTCGGAGCGGATTCTCGACCATGATCCTGTTAACTTCGAGGTGTAGTCTTCGTAACCTTTTCCTGGGCCTCCTTTATGGCGGGCTCTAGGGGTGGGCAAAAACCAAGTAGAAAGAAAATAATTTAAACCGAACCGATTATAAACGGTTCGAAAATCGGTTTACGATTTTGAACCGACCGATTTATAACCGAACCGACCGATTAATTAGATATATATAAATAACTAAATTACAAGTAGGTGTCAATACTTGATTAGTGCAACAAATGCACTGCAGTACACCCTGTTGCACTGAACCACCCCCTTCTCTCAAAGTTTTCAATTTTGGGCTAAAAATTGGGTCTGTAAAAAAATTGGGCTTGTAAAAAAATTGGACATGTTTTAATGAAAGTCTTTTAAATGCTTGAGCCTGAAGTTTCGGCCCAACCGAACAGAACTGATCCGAAATTCGGTTCAACCGAATTCATCGGTTTACAAATACAAAATTCGGTTTCGGTTTGGGTTTTGGGCAAACCGAATGAAATCGGTTTGGGGCTCAAAACCGAACCGAACCGACATTGCCCACCCCTAGCGGGCTCTTTGTTCTTTTGCAGGGGACAAGGGTTCACCTTCCCGAGCATGCCATGGGACCTGAGGTCCTCCCGAATCTCCGTTGGCCTCGGATTTTGTTGTTGTCTTTCTCAATTCATCCTTTCCACCACCCCCATTAAGTGGTATAGGTGCAGCAGGATCAAACTCATGTCAGGGCCAACCGCAGTTGCTACTGCGGTTGGGCCATGCGGTCATTCGGCTTTCTCGGTCGAATCGATTCGGCTTGGTAACTGGACTTCACCGGCCAAAGCTTTGTCTGGCTTGGCTTGAGATATGGTGCTTGCGATGATTTTTCGATGCTCTGCTTAGTTTACAGAGAACTTTGTATGTTCGTCTCATAGAAAACTTATTGTCGTCTTCCCCACGGACAACACCAAACTAATGCGTTCAAATCTGTCCTTGCCAATCTCGATGATATCTAACCTGCAAAAATGAGCAGCGGTTAAGACGATGACCACCATTGTGGTGGTCGATGACACTCACATGCTTAAGTCAGATATCGAATAAAAAAAGAGTGAATACTGAATGTAAAATTGCAATGTGTATACTTACATATATGTGCATGTATTTTTCTTCATCATTTCGCTGACTCTTATAGCGAGCCTTCCCTCCCCAGCTGTCTTTGCGATCGAGGGCATGATGGAGGGAAGAGATCTCACATAAGACCTTATCTATGTATGGCTGAGTTCTTCGACACTATGTTTAGGACGCAATGCTTGATTAAGCTAGATTTGATTTCATGCGAGTCGAGTTCAGGCCTTTGACAACTCTGAAATCCATTGTTCAGACTAGGGCTGGGCAAGTACGGGTAACCGGCCCAAAGTGTAAAAATCGAAAACCGGACCGAAAAATTCGGGCCCGTGTTTATGAGGCCCGAAACCGGACCGAGTTGACCGGTTAACCGAATTTCGAGCCGGTCTCGGGCCTAAGAGCAACATCCAAATTGGATACAATTCATGGTGAGACACTGAGACAAGCAGCATCCAAAAAAATCTCTGAAGAATCTCAGATCTGAGATCAGATCTGATTAAGACCCGAGATCAGATCTGATCAAATATCTGAGATCAGATCTGATCAAGATCTGAGAGTGTGGAAGATCTGATCATTGCAAAAATGGGGAAGGGAGGGGATCTGATCAAGATCCGAGATCAAATCTGATCAAAGATCCGAGATCAGATCTGATCAAGATTCGAGATCAGATCTGATCAAATATCGAGATCAGATCTGATCAAAGATCTGAGATCAGATCTGATCAAGATCTGAGAGTGTGGATGATCTGATCATTGCAAAAATGGGGAAGGGAAGGGATCTGATCATTGTTTTCCTTCTTCTGTGTTCCAGAGTGATGATCTGATCATTGCTTTCCAGAGTGGGGAAGGGAGGAGAGAGGGAGATGGCCTCCGCCTCCGCCTCCGCTGTGAGAAGAGAAGAGGCGTCAACGGCTTCACCTCCGCTGTGAGAAGGGAGGCGGCCTCAGATCGGTGTCCACCTCCGCTGTGAGAAGAGAAGGGAAAGGGAGAATGAGACTCTCTGTGAATTTCTCGCTGGTTTCCTCGCCATTTAGAATTTCTGGAGAATGAGACTCTCTGTGAAGTTGAGGGGAGAGAGAATTAGTTAAGTGAAGGATTCGGGCCGGGCCGGTTACCCGGCGGGCTTCAGAAATGGAAACCAAGGCCCGGACCAGAAACTTCGGGCCGGGCCGGGCTTTTACAACCAATTTTTTTTTAATTAATTAAAACCGACCCGATCGGTCCGGTTGTCGGTTCGGTCCGGGTTTTCGATCCTAAATGCCCACCCCTAGTTCAGACCTTAATGTCCTGGGCCAAACCTTAAGATCCGTGCATCTGGGGTTGGCATGTCTTGGGCCTGGAGCCTCACTTACAGACTGAACAATAGTCTTACACATGTGTCCATTTGGGATTATGTTGAAGCCTGTTACATGCTAGGGTTAGTCCATTCCACATGTACAATTGTGATTGAGTGACTGTTTGATGTCTCATCAAAGCTCATATAGAGTTTTACTTTACTAATTAATTTTCTATGTTGCTTCTATGTATGCCATGATCGTTTAGTAGCCTCAGTTCCATTTTAATAAATTTCTTTCTCAATTATAGTAGATACCATTTATCACATGTTATACTTGAAGTGCTTGACTAATAATTGTTGCTTTTATCGGTAGAGGTTGGATATCAATGCAGGTTATAACATAGGTGTTTTAATTTATTTATGTGATACTGATCAAGTTTAACATAGCTAGTTATTACTTGATTGTGTAGTTTGTTATAATCCTTGTAACAACTCTGAGAGAATAGTACTAGGATGGGTGACCTCCTGAGAGAATTGTGGTGGTCGATGACACTCTCATGTTTCATTCCCCTTGCAGATTCCACTCTCATAGGATGGGTCGATGATACTCTCATGCTTAAAAAAAATTCTGAGAGAAGAGGGAGATGGAAACTATGAGAGTGAAATCTGTAAGGGGAATGAAACAAAGCAGAAGGGAGAATGTAAGGTCATGCTTGGTTACTCAATGGAATGGGAATGGGAATGGTGATAGGTATGGAAATGGGAATATTGTTTGGTTACTGGATGAAAAGGGAATGGGAATGAGAATGAGAATGATATGTGTCTTTAACATTATGCCCTCAATTATTAACTATGGATTTTAAATCGTTGGTGGATAAGGAGACATCTATGTTAGGTAAGGAGAACAAATAAGACAAATAGAGTGTTGACCTTTACAATGGGCATACATAGGGTCTTGAGAAAGAATGCCCTTTACAATAAAATTTGTAATGGTCATTTTCATTACGTCATTTTTATATCCAACCAGACAAAGGAATGACTTAAACCATTGAAAAGGTCATTACCATTACAATGATCAAACTCATTCCATTAAGTAACCAAACACGTCCTAAGTGGTGAATCCACGGGAGGTTTCGAAAAAATATGGAGGACACTTGCGATAAGTCAACTTCTTAGGTATTTCACTTGTCTGCAATGCTTATTTTGCTTAAACAATCTCGACAATGATAGGTTGGTGGCCTCTTTTAGTGTGATGATGGACGGTAGTTGTGGTTCTTGTTCGGTCTTTAAACAGGTGGATTATTTATTTATTGATTGATTTATATTTATATGTATTTATATATTTATTTTTATTATTGTCTCTTAGAGGAAACATTGTTGGATATGGTTATTTTTTAGAAAGCTTGAAGTTATGAATGATTGTCTTTAAACAGTAGCAGTGAATGTGTTTGATGCTAATGTTTTTGGAATGGTTCTTGACTGAAATCAAAATCTAGAATACAATTTCTAATTTGTTTTGTCTATTTGTTCTAGTGTCAAGGAATACTGATCTGTTTTGCAAAGGTAGGAATGTAGGCTTAATGAGCTTAATTACCAATCTCTTCCTGACTTTGGTTGTCATCTACTTAAAATAGATGAACGACAATGGCTTTATTTGTTTCTTTTATTTTATGTTGTTTCTTCTGTCATCATGTTAAGGCTCTTCCCAAATGCTCATGGCCGTGAGAGGTATTTTTTGCTCGCAAAGACTTCATATTATTGTCGCAGATGCTAGAAATTTTATATAGCGATTAGCACTAACTGGAGGCTTTTTTTAATCATATTCAAGGATGAGTAGGCACAAAGCCTGAGGAATCTTATTATTTAATAAGATTGAAGATTTTTTTTTTTTTTTACTGGTAGCCAAATCCTTGTATTTTATTAGTGTTTATATATTACTATTTTATGTTTTTAAAAAATTGTACTTTTATTTTATGTTTTAAAAAAGAGTTATCTACATGGCGAGGAAACGAGCGAGGAAATGAGCGAGGGAAGGGAGGTGGCGGGGTGGGGACCGTTCACCTCCCTCGGGATGTGCGCGCCAAAAGGACGGCACAAATCCCGAGGGAGGTGAACGGTCCTCACCCCGCCACCTCCCTCCCCTCGCTCGTTTCCTCGCCCACTTCCTCAACATTTAGAATTTATGTTTAAAAAAATTATAGGGGCCAAGCAAGTTGCTGCTAAAAGGTTTTAATACATTTTTTTTTTAATAATTCATAAGGATTTCACGGTGGCCACGGGCATCGCTATAGATTATTCATTAGTTAAATTGGATTGTTTCAAAAAATAAAAAAAAATTATGACAGCGGCCATTTTCGACGCTAAAAACCATATTTAATAGCCAATGGCATGACAGCTCAATGGTTAGAGCTTGGTGGATGGTACCACTAGGTCATGGGTTCATACCCAGCTTACGGCATCTTTAGAGGGTTCTGGGATCCTATAAAAACCCTGCTCGCCTTTAAAAAAAACCATATTTAATAGGGGTTGGCAAGAATCCCGAACCGGTATGGTCCTGATCCATTTCAGCCACTTTTCATCCTGGTCCGCGACCGATTGGAACCGGTTCCATAAATTCACTCCTGGACCGTCCCAGTTATTGTAGGCCTCTGTCCATTTGACACCTTCACACTTGGTCCAATCCCAAGACAAATTTCATAACTTGGCCCAAGCCCTCATCTTCCCTTCTTGATTTCTCTTCACAATTCCTTCTCTCCTTGATTTCTCTTCTTACCCTCCACCTCCTTCTCCCTCCCCTCACCTCTATCCCTCGCTGTCACCGATGACCCTCCCTCCATCTCACCTCTTCATCCACCAGACACCACAATCACAGTTCCTAACTCCTATAGTCTATCCCCCCCCTCGAATGACACCCACAAGTCTAGTGTTTTGGAAGAGGAAACTGAGCCAAACTAAGAGTGATTTGACTAGGGATCTGAGTGACTTCTCTTTCCGAATATGGGTCTTTTAGGATGAATGTGACTGTTTGAGCTCGAAGACTTTGAGTGTTTTAGTAGCTTTGGCTTCGGATCTGGTCGACGAAGTGCATGAAGTAGTCACGTTTAGCGGAGTTGTGGGGGTAAGGGAAGTGGGATTGGTTGAAGTTGAGAGTTGGTATTGAGGTCCAGAGTGATTGCCATCGTTGGGAGGGAATGGAGATTTGGGCTATTGGTTTTGGAAGGGACCTAGGAGAATATGTAGTGGAGGAGGTTTGTGGGGAGGTTGGTAAGTATGTCTTCGAGAGGAGGGGTTGATGGTTTGAGTTTCTTTAAAGGTGGTGGTTCCATTGGTGGAGATTGGAGTAGGTGGAAGAGAAAGTTGTTAATGTTTTTGAGTTGCTTTAGGTAGTTTGTTACTGATTTGCTTGGTTTGTTACTGATTTGCTTTTATCCCCTATTGATAAGGGATGTTCTACTTAGTTTGATCTATTTTTTAGTCATTGACCACGTCTTTAGGATTGATATGTGTGGGCAGCTTTCTGTTACCTTTGTAAGGCTATTTATAAGCCAGTAAGTGTTTGTTCAATAAATAAGAGATTTCTTCCTTTCAATATATAAGTCTCTTAACATTGTGGTATCAGAGCACCATCACTGGGCCTGATCGAAACTTGAGAAGCAGCAGTCTTCCAAGCATGTAGACGTAAAGATGGCAACTGAAAATAACTTTGTGCAACCATCAATTCTGAAGCTTGATGGACACTATGATCACTGGTGTATGCTCATGGAGAATTTTCTACGCTCGAAGGAATATTGGAGTTTGATAGAGGAAGGGATCCCTACTGCAGAAGGAAGGGCAAAACTCACTGAAGAGCAAAAGAAGGTGATTGATGATGCAAAACTAAAGGATTTGAAGACTAAGAATTATCTCTTCCAAGCAATCGATCGATCAGTTCTAGAGACCATTCTGAACAAGGATACAGCCAATAGCATTTGGGACTCCTTGAAGCAGAAGTACCAAGGGACGGCACGGGTGTAGCGTGCACAACGACAAGCTCTTTGAAAGGAATTTGAGGTCCTTAACATGAAGGTAGGGGAATCTGTGAATGAGTACTTTGCTCGAACCCTTACTATAGCCAACAAGATGAGGGTTCATGGTGAGAAGATGGAGGATATTGTGATCATTGAGAAGATTCTGAGATCTATGACTCAGAAATTCGACTATGTTGTGTGTTCTATTGAGGAGTCTAATGATCTAGACACCTTATCCATTGATGTCCTACAAAGCAATCTTCTAGTTCATGAACAACGTATGAATGGACATGTTGTGGAAGAACAAGCATTAAAGGTTACTTATGAAGATCAATCAAGAGAAAGAGGACGAGGTAGAGGTCGTCAAACCTTTGACAAGTCTACCATTGAGTGCTACAATTGCCATAAGCTTGGACATTTTCAGTTTGAATGCCCAAACAAGGAGAAAGAGACGGAAGCACACTATGCAGAAGCAAGTGAAGAATTGTTGTTAATGGCATATGTAGATGTCAAGCAAGCTGGTAAAGAGGAGTTATGGTTTCTTGACTCAGGCTGCAGCAACCATATGTGTGGCAAGAAGGAACTTTTCTCCAGACTTGATGAAAGTTTCAACACTTTTGTAAAGTTGGGAGACAACTCAAGCATGGTTGTTATAGGAAAAGGAAATGTAAGAATGCTGGTGAATGGAATTGTGCAGGTCATCACTGAGGTGTTTTATATTCCAGGGTTGAAGAAAAATTTGCTAAGTGTGGGACAGTTACAAGAAAAGGGGCTTACAATTCTCATACAACATGGGAAATGTAAAATTTATCATCCTGAAAGAGGATTAATCATGGTGACTGCAATGTCCTCAAACAGAATGTTCATCTTGCCAACTCAGAAACATCTAAAAGAAGAAACATGATTTTCTTCTCTTACAGGGGATCAAGCTCGGCTTTGGCACTTTAGATATGGACATTTAAGCTTCAATGGCTTGAAAACTCTTCAGCAAAAAGGAATGGTGAATGGACTGCCACAATTTCAAGCTCTTTCAAAGTTGTGTGAAGATTGTTTGATAGGAAAACAGCGTAGAAACCCATTTCCAAAAGCGCGCACATGGAGGGCTTCTAAAATTCTTGAACTAGTGCTTTCATCACTTTCAAGAACTATAAGAGTCACGTTGAGAAAGAAACCGACTCATAAATAAAATGTCTTCGCACTGACCATGGAAGTGAATTCACATCACATGAGTTCAGAGACTTTTGTAGGGAAAATGGCATACGTAGACAACTGACAATGGGAAAATGGGGACGGTCAAAGAAACAAGTCTAGTGTTTTGGAAGAGGAAACTGAGCCAAACTAAGAGTGATTTGACTAGGGATCTGAGTGACTTCTCTTTCCGAATCTGGGTTTTTCAGGATGAATGAGACTGTTTGAGCTCGAAGACTTTGAGTGTTTTAGTAGCTTTGGCTTCGGATCTGGTCGACGAAGTGCATGAAGTAGTCGCGTTTGGCGGAGTTGTGGGGGTAAAGGAAGTGGGGTTGGTTGAAGTTGAGAGTTGGTATTGAGGTCCAGAGTGATTGCCATCGTTGGGAGGGAATGGAGATTTGGGTTGTTGGTTTTGGAAGGGACCTAGGAGAATATGTAGTGGAGGAGGTTTGTGGGGAGGTTGGTAAGTCTGTCTTCGAGAGGAGGGGTTGATGGTTTGAGTTTCTTTAAAGGTGGTGGTTCCATTGGTGGAGATTGGAGGAGGTGGAAGAGAAAGGTGTTAAAGTTGTTAATGTTTTTGAGTTGCTTTAGGTAGTTTGTTAGTGATTTGCTTGGTTTGTTACTGATTTTCTTTTATCCCCTATTGATAAGGGATGTTCTACTTAGTTTGATCTATTATTTAGTCATAGACCACGTCTTTAGGATTGATATGCGTGGGCAGCTTTCTGTTACCTTTGTAAGGCTATTTATAAGCCAGTAAGTGTTTGTTCAATAAATAAGAGATTTCTTCCTTTCAATATATAGGTCTCGTAACAAAAGGGGAGTTGAGATTATGTGGACAAGCCCTAACTATTTGATTGGAATTACAAACAACTTAAGCGCTAGGCTAAGTGCTTGGGATTTTTGTTTTTTTTGGGAACCGGGATGGCTTGGTTCCATTCGGGTTCAAACCGGTCCGGGACCCACCGGGTTAGCAAAAAAAAAATCTATATCTCGAACTGTTCTAGTCCTATTTCACTAGACTCGGACCGGGACAAGCCCACCCCAAATATTTAAGCGTGGCCACCGCAACAGACTTCTAATGTCGTCATCTATCTCGGGGCTCATTGCTACAACTTTAGCATCCTCTATAGCGACATTTTCATTTGATCCTACAAACACTTTTTCTTCATAGTGCCTAATTCTCATTCGAATACACCATGATTTGATTTTTTTTTTTTTTTTTGTCTTTCTTTCAGGTAACTTAATGTTTTTCTCCTTTAGTTATGGTACGCATGTATTCAACAACTTGTTGCAATTAATGTAAACACTTTGGACGGATAACTTTTCCAATCTTTGAACTATACAATCCTTTTAAAGACTTTGTTAATTAACTCCAAGTTATTGAGTTTTTATTCAAATTAACATTCAGGATCTATCAGTACGCTAACACCACATGCATGTTGATGATACACCAGAACAGTCTCTCTTATACACTGTATATGTATCATGATGATCTCGAGAAATAATTGGTTCAATTGTCAGCCCAACACTGATCCGGCCCAAGCGGTTTCAAGCCCGCACAATGAAGTCCGCCAGACAGACCCAAATCATTCAGCCTGCTAAGCCCACGCGTTTTACAACTATCCTTAATACTTGTAAGCCCTGCTAAAGCAAGTATCCTGAGGATCAGCTTTGGACAGGCAAGACAACAACACTTTGCTTCCAACTAGGAAACAAGTACCAGAGTATACGACGCACATGAAAACTTCTATCTATGGACTACTCTCTGATTAGGAACTATATCCTGTGTATCCCGCGTATCTAGGAGCACACGGCTAACAATGAAACTTTCCTTCACAACACAACTCCTAATTAGATAATGATCTCCACGAAGATCTTCTTCCCTAAACTACAACACCAATGGCGTGGTCGAACTAGGAGTCTAGCATTATAAATAAGACATTAGGTTGGTAAGCTAAGGTACGCTACAAAATTTCATGTATACAGCATTACGCCTTCCTCAGATTCCTGTTTGACTGTAGCATCGGAGCGCCATCGGCCATCACAACGTTGGTCCATGGCTCATGTGCGTTCCATGTGCATGTCAGCATGTTTGCAGGTCAAGGTCAAAGTAGAGAACGAAAATTGACTGCATCAGTTTGGCGCCGTTTGTGGGGACAATAAAGTTCCTAACCAATCACTAGCATCATCTATCTTTAGGAAATGAGAAGATGGTGACCACCAGATCACGCAACAACGAAGAACAAGGGGACACGTCAAACGCTCAGTCTGGTGTTATACCACCGCTCCCAACAGTGTCGGTGACACACAGGCAACATGTTCACACATCCGTGCCAACAACAGCAATGACAGAACCTAGGATAGACTTATTGTCATCACAAATACAGCAAATCGCCAAAGCATTAGAGGCTCTCATACAGCAGAACCCTCCACCTGCTAATGGAAATCAAGAGCAGCACATGCCCCCATCTCTGGAAGACAATAGAGAGCAAGCACGGGAGAGTCAAGCCCCTGTTAGTTCTCATTGGACTAGAAGAAGCGGCGCAGCTAACGCGGACCTGGCCTTCAAGGTAGACAGGCTCGCCCTGTAGAACCCCCTCCGCCGAGGGGCTCACGACCTAGACGTGCTATATCGCCTCTCTGTTCCACC
This sequence comes from Berberis vulgaris, assembly GCA_963556465.1. NCBI lineage: Eukaryota > Viridiplantae > Streptophyta > Magnoliopsida > Ranunculales > Berberidaceae > Berberis > Berberis vulgaris. The sequence goes on from OY747131.1 coordinate 29,199,097, forward strand.
ATTCGTGGACCATATCATTAACGAGGCTCTTCCAAAGAAGTTCACGCCTTCAAAACTCAATTTCTATGACGGGACCACCGACCCATTCTATCACTTGCACCATTACTAGCATGTAGTGGCACTCAAAGAAAGTTTTGAGTCGGTGATGTACAAAACTTTCCCTACCAGCCTAAAAAAGTCAGCATTGACATGGTTCCACAGCTTCCTGCGAAAGTCGGTGGACTCATTCAAGATGCTAGCCAAGGAATTCTTGACGCGTTTTTTCGAAGTCAGCACCTCCGAAAAGGCCCACACTACATACTCTCTCTGAAGTAGAAATCTAATGAGACGCTAAGAGAGTATGTCACGCGCTTCAACGACGAGCTGACACTCATTGACGGTTGTAGCGACGACATAGCTGTGACGGCTTTTACCACGGGCCTAACTGAGGGAAAGCTTTACGACTTCCTCACCTTGAAACCCCCTTTGGATATGGCAGAACTCCTGATGGGTGCCCAAAGGTACATCACCCTGGAAGATAAGAAAACAGCGAATAAGGAAACAGAAGTTGAGAAAATGCCCTCCGTTCATAGGGACGGGAAGGAGGGAAAAAGGAGAAAGGACGAAGAAATGAGCAAGCGAAAGCGTAACGACAACAAGTTAGACCCTGGCCGAGCCAGGTCAGAGAAAGCTTCCAACTATGTTGGATCCAGATCAATGACCCCCTCAATTCTAGGCTATCGAACGTCTTAAATTCCATGAAAAACTGGGAAGATCTAAAGTGGCCTCCAAAGTAGTGCGGAGATCCCTCCAAACGTGAAAACAACAAATATTACTCATATCATAAGGAGGGTAGCCACGACACCAACGACTGCAAGAGTCTGTTAAGGTATGAGATCAAATACTGGATCTGCAAGGGCAAGCTAAAGGAATTCCTTGGTTCAGAGAAGCGACAAGACCGACCCAAAGACATAGGAGAGGTAGTCAAGGAAATTGAGAAGGAGACTTCAAGCATAATCTATGTCCTTCACAGAGTCGGATCGGATGAAGACCAGTCGAACAGATCCTGTAAGCGAAGTCTACTAGAAATGCGGACACAACCAACCCGCGGACGAGGACAGGCACATATACTACTCAAGGGTGCAAAGCCCCATCCCCACCTTAACCTTCATAGACAAGTACCTCAAAGGCGCCCGTGCACCGCATAATGACGCTCTTCTCATTTCGATCTTTATCTTATGGTAAAAAGTGAAGAGGGCCCTGGTGGATATAGGAAGCTCCCTCAACGTTTTGTTCTACAACGCGTTCCACAGTATGGACCTCAATGAGGAGACCTTGACTTCCTCAAATTACTTGCTGATTGGATACAGCGGAGAGAAACGCTTTCCAATCGGGAATATAAGGTTAGCAGTGGTGGCAGGAGAGCCACAACTAAGAAAAGCCATGTTCTTGGACTTCATAGTGGTAGATGCACCGTCTATCTACAACTTTATCCTGGGAAGACCGTGGCTTCACCAGATGGAAGCAGTAGTTTTCACCATTCACCAATGCATCAAGTATACCGCTAACCACTCGGAAGGAACAATACGTGGGGACCAACCAACGACACGAGGCTGCCATTATGCTGCACTGAAGAAGATAGAATGTTCCCAGATCCAACTGGAGCCGAGAGTCACTCCACTCAAAAGGAGACGAGATCCCAACAGCGGTGGCTCAACTTAGAAACGGAGAACATCCAAACATCACGGGAGCAATCCGCTATTCAACTAGCAAAATGGAGAGGTCATTGCATACAGGAGCGCAACCCCCTGACAATCAGTCAGCGCAGAAGAAAACTCTGACGCAAGGTTTACTTTTTAGTAACCTCAATGACATCAGCGAAGCTTGGCAGTTCGCTGAAGGTACTAACTATCCTGGAAGGGCCATTCGACTTCAGGGCTAGATCGACTTCTCTTCGCCAACAATTAGCCTATTCAATTGTTTATTTTCCTTTCCATAGTCAATGTAGAGTTTTAATTCTTACGAGCTTATGTGATTGGCAATCATTTAAAAAATAAAAGAGAATTATGAAAACACATTCTATTGATTATTTGAAAGATGTAACAACAATCACCCCGAGGCTGATACAAAATACTACAAACTACAAGCATATGAATCCGATGTGACATACAGTAAAGACTCGCTTAAACAGTCCAACTTCAGAAGAAGACTCAGAATTGACAGCTAAGGTACCCAAAGTAGACTATGCGGCTCCTCCTCCGAAGATGTCCCAAGATCAAGGACAAATGTACAAAAAGAGGATGAAAGGAAAAGCACGACTAATTGCTCCGCCAAATCACCCCGAAACAATGGTCCGCCAACGACAATGTAAACCTTGCTACAAGCTGTAGACATCTTTAATCCGGCCTCCCGAATGAGGTATAAAAGGACAAATAAAGATGGCTACAAGCAACAAGACTGTTAAGGTCTCACAGTGCTGCGAAGCGAGGACACTTTTCACATGCGCGATACTCGGGGTGACTCAGAGATACCACCCCGGAAGCAACGACACATTTGCCAACACTTCGATCAACCCTAAGCTAGCCACATGGAGTGTTTCCCAACAGACAAAGTGGCACAAGGTAACACCGAAGTGTTGGCGAATAAATGACAGACTCATCCCTTGGGAGGGAGTCCATAACTCTTCTTCGCAATACGAGAAAAAATTACAAGGTTTTAGAGAACCAATTGGATGCTCACCCAGAGCAGGTGACACACATAACAGCAAGTCTTATCATGACTCATCGGCACAAATGTTAGAACATTCAAAGACTTCAGCGTTGGAGATCTCCGTTCAGCCTTTGGAAAACCCAAAGCATGTGCTTTGAGTACGAGCATATGAGAAGGCTCTGTGAAAGATAATGCCTACAATGACGAAGAAACACCATTATATAAACATAGTGGCTCACCAAACAAGCGCTTCAACATTGACTGCCAACATTGAATACTGTATGGGAAATAAAAAAACGTCGGTTCTCAAGGAAACTGTGCAGGACCGCGCTCATCCAATTAATGATGTTGCACACAACCCCATTAATTGGAGGGAGTAATACTCAAGTGTCATGCAATCTACGTTGTACATGTAGCGTATTGATCCAACGACAAACCCTAGCTCTTCCTCTATGGGCCCGGCCCATTATTCAAGCGATATTTTACCACGTGCCTAACATGAGCATTAGAAACCCTAGTCACTTTTGACACACAGATCACACCTGCATATCACCAGCTGATTTAAGGTACTCCTGTCTCTTCAAAGGAAAACTCGTCCGCACGTCGCACTTCACATGCGGATGTAGGCTTGCATGCCTGCAACAGGCGGAGCCCCTACCTAAGCAGACTGACAACGACAACTTCTGATCAAAGCACATACCTTTAGCCCCCTCTGTGCGGGTGTAGATGGTTTGGAAGGTGGGAGCCTAGTCAGTTCTGACTGATGTCGATGGTTCGCCACGAGACCTTATCTCTTTTACAGACCATGGTCTCTGAATTACCAACCTCGGACTTGTAGCTCGCTCCACACGAGTGTAGATGGTTTGGAAGGTGGGAGCCTAGTCAGTCTCGAACTGATTCCGACGGCTTGCCATGGGACCACTACTCTTCTATAGACCATGGTCGCTGAAAACTCTCAAATTTGTAGATCGATGCGCATGGGTGTAGATGATTTGGAAGGTGGGAGCCTAGTCAGTCCCGAACTGATTCTGACGGCTTGCCACAGGACCACTGCTCTTCCATAGACCATGGTCGCCGAATCCCCTCGTCCCAAACTTGTAGTTTGCTTCTGGCAGGTATAGATGGTTTGGAAAGTGGGACCCTAGTCAGTCCCAAACTGATGTCGACGGCTCGCCACGGGATCATTGCTCTTCAATAGACCATAATCGTCGAATTCTGACATCCCTAACCTGTAATTCGCTTTGTGCGGGTGTAAATGGTTTGGAAGATAGGAACCCAATTAGTCACGAACTAATTCCGACGGCTTGTCATGCGACCACCGCTCCCTTTCAAAACAGCGGTTATCGAAATAAATCACAGCTCAGGCAGCATCTTCACGATTACACAGGCTGACATTCTATTATCGGCAATGGCCACTCACGCCAACCTAAAAATCAACCCGCTGACGAACGCTACATGGAATGTCAGCCCGAGCTTACGAAACCTGACTCGGGACAAAGGCTCTAGCTTAGAGACAACACATGTGCTCGGCTACCACAGGTCACTCATGTCGGCAACTGTAACCGATAGTCAGATACGCAAATTAAGTCCCCAAAGGCTTACCTTAAGATGAGCTACAGCCTGGGTAGCGTAGCTAACTGCTAAACCATCTGCAAAACACCCACGATAGGATGTAACTAAGCGATAGTGACTCTGAGACCAACAGAAGAACATGTCATAATCATTTGCGACATAAATGGTCAAACTTTCAACAGCAGAAAGACAACTCGGCTTTCTTCTAATCCAACACTTGTGTCAAAGTAAAACGAAAAGGCAAAATGGAGAGCACGAGACAGAGAGACCGAACACAATACGGGCACAAAGTGTACTCAAAATAAACTTGTTTTCATTAATAGTTGAAACAAAAAAGTACAAGTGCACAGAGTCTACTCCTCATCAGGAAGGGGTATAGAAATAGAAGAACTAAGTTTAACTGAGGAAGGGGCAGGAAATGCATCCGCACGCGCCTCAATCTGAGCATCATGATCCAGATACCCCTTATCTTCTGATGACGCAGAGACCACTACTAAGTATGCGTATGACATCTTATAATACGCAAGGTCCCATTTTGGATGTTCTTCTTTCATCAGCGCCAACACCTCTAATCTTCTCACGCGCCTTCGCTTTAGCAAGTTCATGCTCTAACAGCTCCAGCTTTTCAGTCAATGCATCCACTTGAGACTGCTCTGAAGCCAGACTACTCTTAACAACGTTGAGCTCATGTTTCTCCAGTTGGAGCTGGTCTTTAGCCTTCCTCGCTACCCGAGCATTAAATTCCACGTCAGCCTCTAACTGTTGTCTTTGGGTAACCCATTCAGCCTCCTTCATGGCATTCTCCTCGGCAAAAGATCGCAACTCATAGTGCATCTTAGTCACAGCTTCCTGCGCAACTTCTAAATAATGACTGAGCCGATCCAACTCTTGCTTGAATCAGTCCCTTGCGGACACCGCCTTTGCCAAATCAGATTCAAGGGCTTCCAGAAGAACCCTCTGAGTCTCAACAACAATGGCTAACTATTCCAGCCTCCTCTCTTCAATCTGCTTCCTCAGCAACTCAATTTAAAAAAATGCATCAGAATACAGCTTCTGCATATTCGAAAAAACACGCTCCATGGTGTACACGCTATCACGAGCTAGCCACCTACCTCAAATGAGACATCCCGAGCATAAAGTGTTCTAAACCTTTGTCCATACACCCTTCTAGCGTATCCTTCTCGGGTTTCGGAGTGTGGTCTATTAGCCAACTGTAGTGCCTGCTAATGTGCTTCCTTGAAGCATAGTCCTTGTCAACTTCCTGGTTCCAAGCCCGGTTGCTCATCTTCACTAAGTCCAGACCAAACAAACTTATCTGCCCATCTGGATGGAACTCTCTCGGACGCAAAATTACGCCAGCACCGCCCTTTGTAGTCGCCACTGCACCCAAGCTCTCATCCACGACCTTCTCTTTGTCACCAGCAACTGACCCTTTATTGCGAAATGGCTCAACAGAACCCAATGGAAGAAAAGGAAGTCAATTGTCCAATGGACCCTCCATTACCCTGATATACAGCCTGGAGCGAGATAGGGAGCAATGCAGACTACAAGAAGGATGGCCTGCATTACCGCGACCACTGTCGGATGATCTATTAGTGGAGCGATTGGACTCTGGGACTTCAGGCGAATCCTCATCAGGAACCTCCAATAGAATGATTCTAGAATGGTAAGCACTAGTAAAAGCCACCACAGCAGCCAACATCAACTTCTCGCTTAAAGCTTCAGCCTGCTCAGCACTCAAATTTGACACATCTTCAACCCCTGCTAATCGCAGGTGGTCCCTCTCCCAGCTAGATATTTCAGCCTCCGCCCTGGTAGGCTGACCAGGTTCATGCTCCTCTCTCACTGGAGCAGACCGTTTGGGAGCCAGCTCAGTTCTAGTACGGGACCTCTTCGAACTTACGAAGGAGGCGAGTCTCTCAGAAAGCCCTTTCGTGTCAGACAAAGTAGGATCCTTAACTTTGGAAGCCTTCCTCTTTTTGGAAGGGGTTCCACCTTAAGGCTTAACCTTCAGCGTTCAGTAAAGAGTGGGGGCCATGTGCCAGTTGGCCTACAAACCACTATGGCTGAAGTTAGTAGGACATATGACTTCCTCCTCACTCATCTTCAGCATGTCACATAATGTCTTCATAGAGTCCTACTCTTCTAGGGAAAGAGGAGTAGTAGGGAACCTTCCTACAAAGAAACACATACGATGATCAGCACACGATCAATGCAACAAGATCAAAAGATGAACTTATACTTACAAAGTGGCCTGAACTCCCACTCAAACAGACGACCCTTGAACTTGAAGTATTTCAAATCTGAAAGAGTATTTCTGCCAGAACTTGAAGTCATCTGGCAACTTCTCGAAACAAGTCGGCAACGTCATCTTACAAACGACGTGATCATTCAACCGAGGAGTAGTCAGCAACTGGATCACTTGCGAAGTCACGCGGAAGCCAACATCCTTCGCTCCGATCAAAATAAAACGGATGATCTTGTACCCATTGGGTACCAACTAGGCAAACAGACTCTAGTTTAAAGTATTCCACGGTTCAAATAAATGAACTCTTCTGGAGGCCTCGGCGTCTGATCATCCCTCAGAGCATAGAATGGCAGGTCCTCAGGGGCCCCAAACGTCTTTCAGATTTTGTCAAGGCCCGACTCAGAAATCGACTTATTTTCGAAAAAATCAATGCCTTTGGCTAAAGTCTCATCATCAAGATGGTTTTGGTGGGCCATGAAAAAGGTAAACAAACTTTCAAGCAAAAGACGAACACAACATAATCTTTAAAAACAAAGAAATGGAAGAGTCAATCTCCGCATAAAGGAAGATCTAAATAGGGATTGGTTTTTCTCCTCTTCTCTACTGAACCGACGCACACTTAATTAATGAAGCGCATGGCTCAAGCAACGATTCAGACTCGATCATCATGAGCGACATATCTTTTCAAGAAGTGACTTAGTGAACTGATGCGATGGCCCACTAACTCGGGGGGAGTAGTTGATGATACACCAAAATGGTCTCTCATTTACACTATACGTGTATCATGATGATCTCGAGAAATAATTGGTCCAGTGTCAGCCCAACACTGATCTGCCCGAAGTGGTTCCAAGCCCGCACAATGTAGTCTGCCAGACGAACCTAAATCATTATAGCATGCTAAGCCCACGCGTCTCAAATTTATCCTGAATATTCGTAAGCCCTGCTAAGGCAAGTATCTCAAGGATCAGCTTCGAACAGGCAAGATAATAGCACTTTGCTTCCAACTAAGAAGCAAGTACCAGAGTATACGTCACATATGGAAACTTCTATCTATGGACTACTCTCTGATTGGGAGCTATCTTTCGCGTATCTAAGAGCACAAGTCTCACAGGGAAACTTCCCTTCACAGCACAACTCCTAATTAGATAAGGATCTCCACGAAGATCTTTTTCCCTAAACTACACCACCGATGGCCTGGTCGAACTAGGACTCCAGCATTATCAATAAGACATGAGGTTGGTAAGCTAAGGTACGTTACAAAATTCCATGTTTACAACATTACGCCCTCCTCAGATCCTTGTCTAACTTTAGCATCGGAGTGTCATCGGCCACCACAACGGTGGTCCGTGGCTCACGTGCGTTCCTTGTGCAGGGAGCAAAAATTGACTGCATCACATGTATTTCCTGAACTAGATACACTTGTGTGAAACTTTGATGCAATTTGCTATAAGGATTTTGATTCCATTTGCTAATTAGAGGTTTTACTTAACCTAATACACTATTTTGGAAAGGTTGCAAACAATGTACCTTTTCCACCAAATCAACTCATTCTCTTGTAACCATTTCAAATTCAAATGCAAAAAAATAAAAATAAAAACTTTAATCCCTTACCCAAGGAAAATACCATTGAAAAATCCCAAATACCACAGAGTTTCAATGTTTATTTGGAAACTTTACAATGGTATTGTCTTAGTGAAAACAACCCACATGTAACAACGTAGCAATTGAGCTACTTTTCGAAGTGTCCATTCACTGCTCAAATTTTGAGTATTTGTTCCACCTTCATTAGAGGATACATAATCACATTGCAAAATGAAAAATGAACCATTGTACCATAGTACTAGATCCATGAAACATGAACGATCACCATGTTTCCCAGTTGATGGAAGAAGGAGAACGTCATTAAAGGTGAGATATTGGTTGAAATTTGTAATGAATGCATTCATTTCAAAGACCAACATGAGTTTGAGTCAAACATTGGGGTTAAAGGTCAAGGGTGTTAGTCACAAACCGGTGCTTAAGCTACATTGGTTTCTCTCGCCCACCGTTGGTTCACTTTGAGTATTGATCATTCAGAAAACATTAACTTCTCTAGCTATTACTTGTTTCTTTCACTTTTGATTTACAAAATCGTGCATATCTTCTCTAAAATTAATGTTCATACATTCTCTCTTCTTCTTTGCCATTTTTAGCAACAAAAAAAATACACAAAAACAAAGTTCAACTTGACAAAAAGTTCTTCTCCCTTCACATCTCATCTTCCTCTCCTTCTAGTCTTCACTACTTTTTTTCTCTGTTCGCTGCTTCACTTTCCTCTTCCTTTGTCCCATCTACTCTATATGAGGTCAATCGACACAGTTTCAAGGTGTCTGAAACATACCACATCCCACATCCCACCTGGCCTTTGTCCACTAATAGTAGCTCCACATTCTAGCTCCTTCAAGTACTCTCGGTGACGACAAGCGGTGGTTCATGTCCATAAGTGTTTGTGTCGCCACGCCATAAACACAACTATGAACTGGCACAAGTCTGGCATCTCTAGTCGGCTAGTCATCTCTTGAAATACTAGGTTGGAAAGCATGGACCAAGCTGTAGTTGGCTTTATTACTTGGTCAATAACATCTCCTCGAGTTCGCTGTCTCATTAGAGCTTTGAGCAGAAATTCTAGCCAGCCTGTGTTTTGGAGCTGTGTGTTTAAAGAGAAGTGACAAAAATGTATTTTCGCCTTTCAGACGGGAACCGGGCCGATTTCTCAGGCCGGCTAGAAAAAGTCGTCGCCTAAAGTTCAAAGTGTTCATTGAGCAAAGCCAAAAAGAGTGGTTAGACTCTTCTCTCCGCTTAACTATTAGTCATCATTTACTTTTTGCCACCTTGAAATGGCGCAATGGTAAAACTTTATCCCTTCTTCAAATCGTCTCTAGAAAAGCGGGGAGAGTTACTAGAGCATGATTTTGGGGAGTTTTTCACTGTATGTTGCTCTTCTCAGCTGGGAAGAATGGTGAAGGATGAGTGAAACTCCAATCTTTGTTGCATAAGAATCTTTTAAAAGGTAATGATTTCTTTTAGAAGTCTTGCCATAAGCAGCAAGCACCTCCTCATCTATCACAAGCACATAGTGACGCTTCACCCTCACCAACATAGTGCTTCCATCCAATTCCTCATTGTTCTCACGGTCCACCAGCTTTCGTTTCCCCTTCCCCTTCCGGTCACTCCCTTCAGTAGGCTCAAGCGTTAGTAAAGCAAGTCTTTCCATCCCATCAATCACAGTGATTATCTCCTGCGTTGTCTCTTCTGGTGGGACTCGTCGTCAACTTGTCTAGGCTTTCTGCCTTCAAGTGTGTTCTACTAGTCCTCCTTCAATTGTGGATGCGGAGTGCAATGGGTATTGATGCAAGTCCCGTTGACGCCGGTGAGTTGGTCATTGTTATCTAGGTCGGAGAGAGAAAAAGGCAATGGTTGTCTTTACAACTGTTGTTAAATATAATGGGGGCGCTAGTTATGTATGGTTTGGCCTCTCGACAGCCCTTTTAAAATAACGCAAGGCAAATGAAAGGTCTCCAATCTCATGGTGGTAATTTGCAGTTGAGGTTGCGTGGAAAGGAAAATAGTAATCATTTTTCCTAAATTCAACAGGTTGATGGGGTCAACCTTGGATACGTGTCATTACCCACCTCACCTATATATATAAGCAATGATTTCAATTCCAGAGGTTAATCCTACTCTGGCAACTTTACGAAAAGGTAGAGTTTGGATTTTTTGGGTGACAGTGTAAAAGTTGACAAATAACACTCCGAACGCGTAATTTTCATGAGTTTGACCCCATTTGATCCTTCATCTATTCTCGGGCCTAGACCGCCTGCTAGTACTCAACTTCCTTAAGCTCCAAGGCCCAAGTTAGCAGATCATAAGGTTGCTCACCTGCTTGTGGTCTCCTCAATATCTAAGAGGAAGAAAAGAGGGAGACATAAATCTAGGAGGCATCGTAGCCTTCGTTATCGTTTTGTTACTAGTCATGGGTCATCCTCAGACTCTGAGCCTCTCCCATCTAACTCCGCTTCACATGGGCAACTGAAATTGAAAAGTATTGCTGTCATCCCAGATGAACAACGCTCTTCATCCACTCCTTTAGAGTGTGACAAAGAATCATTTGAAGAGGTCGCATCTTTGGAAGGTCTCCACCAAATTAGTGTTCAATCCTCTCCTTCTTGGTCTGGTCAGGATGGTAACAATGTCGATTTGGCTCTGGTGGTGGCTAAACCAGAACCAATTGGAATTCTACATGATGAGCTTCAGTTTTTCCCAACTGGTAGGTGTGAACAGTTATTGTCACTGGGTGAACAAATTGGTATGAAATGGGGTGACAACAAAGAGCTAGCAGGTCAATTAATTGCTGACGTTGATGGTATGGATCCGAGGTTAACAATTATCAATGGATGACGTCAATATCTTCTCTTAGAATTATAGGGGCCTTGGTTCCTTTGATCGTAGAGCCAATCCCAAGCATCTTATTTCTAACCCATCTATCTCATTTAGGAAACAAAGATGCAATTGATTGATCTTGAGTTGATTAATGATATATGGGACATGATATGCTATTTGGAATTTATTCAATCAGTAGGTAGCTATGGTGGAATTCTAACTATAGGGAAGTTGACTCGAAACGGGAGCAGGTTTGAAAAAGGATCCTAGAGTGTCTAGGGTTAGGCCAGGAGGGTAAACATGTATGAACCATAATTGATACTCTAACATGTGCGTTCACTCTTTCTATTCAATTGAAATCCAATGTTTATGGTCATATGATCATTCAATTTTTTGTTTAATTCTAGGAAGAGTTACAAAGCATAGTCGGGTATTTTAGTAATCCTTGGCTACTTGGGAGCGATTTCAATGTTATCAAATCTATTGAAGAAAAAAGGGGGTGTAGGTTCCAGACAATATAGGGAGGCGACAGTTTGTGGAGTTCATCAATGATTATAGTTTGAATGATTCGTTTTAAAAGAAGACGCCCTTGTATCTTTAGGATTTATAGATATCTGGCTAGCAATGACTGGGTGGATCACTTTCCTAATCTTAATGAGCTTCTTCTTGAAAATAGAGGGTTTGAACATCATGTTATTTGTCTCAAGCTCAATATCCCCCTTTCTGGTCTTAAGCCTTTTTAGGTTTGAAAGAATGTGGTTTGAACATGCTAAACTCTTACCTGGCATTCATGATTATTGGGTCTATCATGAATTTCAAGGCAGAAAGGGTTTTTTTTTGTGGAAGAAACTCAAATGTTGAAATCTTCCTTGAAGGAGTGGAGCAAAAAAGTGTTTGGTAAGCTTCATTCACTCATTGAGAATACTCAAAACCGTCTTCGCACTCATGATTTCCCAGGCCGGCTAGAAGGGTTCTAGAAGTAGATGTTCTTTTTGCCTTACAAAACCTGGAAGCTGATGTGGCTCCTAGACTTGATGGTTTCCCAGCTGACTTATACCTTAAATGCTAGGAGCTCATGAAAAATTATATTATGGGAGTGGTAGATGATTTTAACAACTCATTCGTTGAATTAAAATTGAACACTACCCTCATTTCTCTGATCCCCAAAGTGAAATAGGCATCATCCAATGTGGATTTTAGGCCTATTAGCTTACTATTGCACTATTTTATTAGCACACAACTTAAAACCCTGTTTTTTAGTCGTAATAAAGAATAAGTAGGGATCGATCTAAACCGGGATTAGAGGGTTTGTTAACTGACACTAAGGGTAAATAAAAGACATCTAACAAACCAAAATAATGAAATGTTGGGGGGTTTTCTAATTTTAAACTAAAAAGATTACTGTAAGAATAATAAAAACTACAAGAAAGTTGGCGATGAGAGATTAACTAAGGGCTTTTGTTTTTGGAAAGCTAGCTGAGTTTTTATAAGATCCCATAACCTATCAACAAGATGCGACTTACATGTCAACACCATAAGAAAATAACCATGCCGCCGGCGGGTCTCGAACCTAGCGTGGGGGATAAACCCACACAGTTCTAACCACTCGACCATAACATCATTGGCTTAACTAAGGGCTTTATCTCCACACATCAAACATATGCTCATGAATGAAACTCCAATAATACATTTACTAACTCGTGAATGACAATGTTCAAGATTAACTGTGACCATACTGCATTAACTTTATTATGTTCGTTGAATTAAACTCAATGTCACTTTCAAACTATTCTCTTCATACTATCCAATTAAAAATCACAAGTTAGATAAACAATCCAAGATCATTAAGTTCTATGGAAAATGTGAACACTGACTAAGCAATCACAAGTATGATCAACATCTTGTTCTTAACTTAGGTGTTACTTAACATTACCAACGTTCATTGATATTTACTACTTATGGATATAAGATTTTAACTATTAGGTGAAACTTTCATATACTCTAACATCAAATCCTAGCATGCTTACGAAGTTGGCCACCTTAACATAAATATGAAGATAAGTTTTCTATAAAACAGTTAAGCAAAACACATTCACTTATTAGCAAGGAAAGATTGAATCTAATTAATCCGTAAAACACATGTTTGGGATTTTGAATCTACCCCTAGCTAAAAAGGGGTTTAGCTAGACATATCAATCATAATCAAATAACAATCCATAATTCAATGTCAAACTAAAAATAGAAAATAGTAAGAAATGAAACATTGCATGGTAGTGGATAGAAAGAATTGTGTGGTACACATAGCGTGAGGGATCAAGCTATAAAGAGTTAGAAAGGATGACAACAACTTATGATCTGCAGTATATTACTGTGATGCTGGTCATGTGTTCCAGAGAAGGCTATCGACTATTGACTCTGTGTGGTTGATCATGACATTGAAAGAGATCAGACAAGAGTTGTCTGGCGGCGAGAAGGGACTGTAAGAAGATACTGGATGGAGAAAGATGGACGATCAAGGATGGCAACGAGATTTTGTGGTTGTTCGATTGGGAGAGATAACTTGATGTGAATGGAATATGGCTAGGTGAAATAGAGGTCTAATGGTGGCGGCTATTATGGTTTTCTATGGCAAGAGATAGGTTGTATGTTGTGAAGGGTTTGATGGAGAGAATGGAAGAGGGCGATGGGTAATGGATCTGTGAGAAAAAAGGGAACGGGAATGGTGTTGTGAGATTGTGAGCGAGGTCCCAAAAGGTTCGTCTCCCTCTCTTTTAATATATTCTCTATAGGTTTCCAAACTCGTGCAAATTTTTTTTTGCTACAACTCTTTCTCAATTCATCCAATTTGTATCTATTTCAGCTTCTTATTGGAATCATACTATTAGCAATCAACAAACCACAAAACATAAATTTCTATAAAAATAACGCAAACTAGTTAAAAGAGTATAGATAAACACAAAAATAAAATCGTATCTTTTTTTTGGAATGCGAGCTGGGTTTTTAAGGATCCCATAACCTATCAACTGGGCGACCTATAGGTCAACACCCATTAGAAAGTAACCATGCCGCAGGTGGGATTCAAAGCTAGGACGTGGGGGACAAACCCACACAGCCCTAACCACTAGGCCATAACACCATTGGCATAAAATCGTATCTTATCATTTACTAAACTCCATTTATAAAATCATTTCTGAAATCCTCTCTTGTAGGCTGAACTTTTTCCTTCCTCGGGTTATCTCTCAAGCTTGCTGGATTAGAGAATAGACAACTGATTGATGGTGTTTTTATTGCCAATGAGATTATTGACTATAGATAAAAATATCAAAGGTTTGGTCTTATGTTTAAAGTGGACTTTTACAAGGCCTTTGACTCAGTATCTTGGAATTATCTTCATATATGTTATCTGTTTTTGGCTTTGGAGAGAAATGGAAGGCCTAGATTCACACTCGTGTATCAACAACCTCTTTTTCAATTGTTGTTAATGGCTCTCCTATTGGACATTTCAAATCTATAAGAGGAACTAGGCAAGGGGATCATCTGTCTCTTTTACTCTCTTTTCTTGTTGCAGAAGACCTATCTGATTTGATCTCTCGTGCTTAATCTGTCCATGCATGGTTCCAAGGTCTTAAAAACTCTCCTTCCATTGCCCTGCTGCAATATGTTGATGATACTGCTATGTTTTTTATGCTTCATTGAAGAGGTAATGATCATTAGAAACTAGTTGTTATGGTTTAAGATTATCTCTAGGTTTAAGATGAACTTATCTAAATCTCTTATTTATCCTATTGGCACAGTTCCAGACATCAATACATGGGCTTCTTTCCTAGGTTGTAGAACTGAGACTCTCCCATGTTATTATTTGGGTCTTCTCCTTGGTACCGAGTTTAGATGTATTAAGGTTAGGGATGAGGTGGTGGAGAAAATTGAAAACATTTTGAGTAATTGGAAGAAGAAATATATATCCAAGGCCGGTAGGGCTACTCTCATTCAAAACACGTATGCTTCTATTCATGTTCATATGATGTCATTGTGTGTTCTCTCTGCCTCTATTGTGAATCACATAGAAAAATGCCTCTATTGTGAATCACATAGAAAAATGCATGAGAAGTTTCCTATGGGGGGGTGTTCTCCTACTGCTAAGAAGATTTATCTGTTCAAGCATAAGAAGGTTTACCAACCTAAATCAAAAGGAGGATTGGGCTTCAAGAGTATCAGAGAATTAAACAATGTTTTCTTTTTGAAATGGATTTGAAGGTTTGGCACTGAGAATGAGGCTTTGTGGAGACAAATAATAGCATATAAGTATGGCGGCTCTCAACTTGATTGGTTCACTAAAGAACAAACTTCTTCCTTTGGATGCTCCATTTGGAAAGGGATGATGAGCTAAAGAATTTGGTCTATGATCATATTTCTTTTGAAGCTCATAGGGTACTAGGATTAGCTTATGGGATCACAAGTTGATTGGAGACAGAGTCCTGAAATCTACTTGCCTTGCTATTTATAATGAAATTTCAAACAAAATAGAAAATTTTATTTTATTACAGGGATAATACCTGCAATAGTTGGAATTTTGAGCTAAGAAGGAACCTCAATTATAGGGAATACTACAAATATCTACTTTACAATCTCTCACTGATGCCATTTATCTTGATGTGGAAGAAGACAAATGATTGGAAAGGAAAAACAAATGATTACTGTGTGAAAGAGTGGTACAAGGACTTGGTTCATTCTCTGCCTAATTCTACCCTTCAAGTAAGAATCAAGAAGCTCATTTTTTTCCTTTGGGTGAAGGAAGTTCCTCCTAGAGCTACCTTTCTTTGTGGACTATTTTTCATGGGAGAATTCTCACTACTGAGAATATTAACATAATAAGAGTTCACCTTCCTAATCGCTATGTGATTTGTGGAGTCCATGAAGAATCTATTGATCATTTGTTCATCTCTTGTTTAGTTATCAAACATCTGTGGGGAGTTGCCTTATCTGACTTTCATGTTGTTGCTTCGAGCCTAGTTTTTTTTCCTTGAATTGGTAGAATTGTGGAACTCTAATTCTCAACCTCCTTCCAATTTGTCTCCCTTTGGTAAATGGGTTTGGGATAGGTGTCATGCCCGGATTTTTCAAGAAAACGAAATCCTTATATCCACGTAGGATTATCCATTTTCCCCAAATTCAGGATATGAAAAATTTAACAACAGAAACATTTATAAAAATAAAATAAAATTGAAGTATACAAAAATTATAACCAAAAAACTCTTTGGCGATGTTCGTCCCACAAGTAAACTTCCAACAACGTCGCCCCCAAAACCCTTTAACCTGAAAAAGACTAATTGACAATGTCCTCACAAGAACGTATCCAAAAAGTATAAACTTACTTGGGTCAGCAAGGTAGCTGGTATGAGTAATCTCCATCTCTATTAAATAAAATAAGTTACATAAAATACATACACAAGTAAACAACGAATAAAAAACATTTAGTTTATCAACGAGGCAAACATATCATTCTAATAAGTATTATCATACTTAAAGTAAATTTATATTTTGTCGATACTTAAGTTATGAGGGTTAACCATGCCAAGTCTAACCTAGGGGTGGGCACGGGACGGGATGGATCCATCTCTATCCCATCCCGTTCATTCGGGATAGACCTCATCCCGACCTCGTCTCGTCCCAAACGGGTTTAGGACGGGACGAAATCAACATGCTCGATCTGTTGATAAATTATTTTGACAATTTATAACATAATAAACACAATCTGTAACTTATTACAGCATGTAACACAATAACATATTTCAACAAAACATAATTAACACAATCTCTAGCATAATAAACATAGTAATGTGTAACATATTACTATTTTGTAACATAAAAAAACATAGACTTCATTCACAATCTGTAACATAAACATAGACTTCACTCACAATATGTAACATAAATTTCATTCACACTTCATTGATTCCTTATGACTTCATTCACAAACATAATACACAACTTGTAACATAATAAACTTCATTTTGTAACACAATAATATACAACCTATAACATTATGCCCAAACTATATATGGGCATTCAAACAATTGCAATTCTAAAACAAATATTAAAATTATTAATAATAAATATTACAAAATCAGTACAGGACGGGATATGATTGGCGGGATTGAAAATCTTCATCCCATCTCATCCCATTCTAGATCGGGACAAGACGGGATCGGGATGAGATTAATCAATCCCAATAAGACCCAAAAAAATCGAGACGGGACGGGTCGAGATCGGGATCACGGGATGGGATACCCACCCCTAGTCTAACCTGCATAAACGTTAATAGACTTGCCAACTTGCACAAAATAGTTAAAAACAAATGGGTGTAATTTCAAAATGTAAATTGCTTTCAAAATAACACAAATCATAGTCATAATACATCTTTATTGAAATATCAACAAATACACATTTTACCTTAAGGAAGACATGTAGTTCTCATTCAATGATCGAATGAGCATTTAGTTTATTTCCTTAAGGCAATCATGCATATACATAAAAAAATTTGCTTTTGTTCCACAATTGCACTACCATTTTTTGCCAACACACAAATCACCCAAATATGTCTCCCTTTGCCTTCGAAATCACTCGGAGTGTACATGTCCCAAGTTGAGTGCCACATCGAGGGACATGTCGTTTCACCCAAAGTTTGATCCATGATGAGTATATTATAATCATTAGGCATACTTCCGAACTCAAATGGAACGGTGTACCCAGTATGCAAGCAAATCTACATACTAAAATCATATACCAAGTATACAAGCAAGTCTGCATACTAAAATATGTTTTTTTTTTCATTTTTTTCACATTTGTTTTCACTTTTTTTTTTAAGTTGTGAAAAAGAGGCAAAAATCAACTAAATCTCAAATGCAACTTAGCAAGTCTAGCTGCATCATCATCAAATCCTCATATATACCATAATGCATTAACGTATCTTCTCTGACCTTAATATCTCAATGATCGCTATAAATCCACCGGTCAACTTACATAACAATCAAATTCAATTCATGATATGAAAATACCAAATTTCATAACAATATAAATACTCAAATTCATCTTATTAAGAGATGAATTCTCATAAATTAAATTCAATGTACTAATAACAACTTTACCTTCTAAGGTGAACACGTAGCAAAATTTACCATGTGCAAAGATTATCACAATTTATCATGTAGACATTTAATTTCAGAATAATTTACATTTGATATTATATTCATATAATGTTCAAATAATGTACCTACCTAATTTCCAAATAATAAATATTTCAATTGTTTAGTTCCAAACATATTGTTCACTCAACATGTATAAAATCCTAAATTTCAATAAATAATATTTTTGTACTCTACAATTTATAGAATTCAATATTATAGAATAACATGTATTCTTAATTAAATAAATGTTAAGTGAACTGCTTAGCATATACTAAACATAATTCTACAAGTCCTCAAACCGAATTAAATTAAATTTTTATAAATAAATATTTGGAATAAAAGTAGTTTATAAAGTGAGAAGTACTCGCATCAAGCCATCGTGGTTTGGCTCATGAAAGTCACAAAAACTTCAAATTACTTTATTTCTTAACCAAAACACACTAGTTTTATTTTAATAGTTATAATATGTAAGGTATTGTTGGAAAGATATAGATATTAGTTTTTCTGACCAAACAGTTTAGAATCAGAATAAAAAACTTAAAGCATGAAAGTTGTGTTGAATGAGGTTTTACATAAAACATAATTGACGTTTTCCTATTTCGAGCTACAAAATAATTTCTACAATTTTTCTAACATTACGAAATTGTTAAATCTTCGATTTAAGCAATAAAAAAAATCGAAAGAATAAGAATACAACTTCTCTTATTTTAACTAAAACTATGATTTCCATCTTCAAACAACACATATCATATCAAACCACACATTAAATTGAATCATACAATAAGATTGTTAAAAAAAAGTAGAGTTTTACTCACGTTTTTCACAAAACCTAAGATTGAATGGAGCCTTCCTCTTCTTTTGCCTGCTCACCTTCTTCCTTGCGTGGGGTTTTCCTCAATTTTTTTTTGTGTGTATTAAAGTTGTGCTATTTATTCTGAACTCTTTTATAAGATTCTTATTAGAGCCTATTTTTTTGCTAAAAACACTCACTTTCTATTTTTTTAACCTCTACAAACAAAATAATAATGTACACAATACATATAGTTATTATGTATTATCAAATAATTAATAACTGATATTTATATTTGGCATGTATTACAATAGGCTTCTTCATGCCTTCATTTGGGTGGTTTGGAGGGAGATAATAATATAATCTTTAAATTCTTGGAAGTCAAAATATAAATTCGTTCATTTTTATTAATTTTATTAGAATTTGGGCTTAAATGAACAAATTTATATTTTGACTTCCCATTTAGGAATCACTTAGTTTTCATTTATAGTTCAGGACACTACATACACATGAGTAAATGAAAATTGTTGTTTGTTGTAAACTAACTTCAAAATTATTCTAAAATAGGGTGTGTCAGTAATTTGTGTAATTGGAATTTCAATAGAAAACTGACTTTTAAAACCAAACTATGAATTCTAATGCCTCAATTAAGGTGACTTTTTCATGTGCATTCACTAAATAAAAAACTTGTGAAGGAGATAACCATCAATGAGAAATAAATTTCAAATAATTAAAGTGCAAAAATTGTAAAGGAAGGAAATACAAACCTTGAAAGAGAATCTTACAGGAATTTTAAGAATAGAAAAATGCATAAAAAAATAAATTTGTTTGATTTGTTTGAATTCATTTATTTTGTTGAGAGGTGTTTTCTGAATTCTACAAATGAAATTTGAGTCATATTTATAGACTCATAAGTAGTTACAAGCTAATAATTTCCTTATCATCTCAAGCCTAGCTATGTTCCTAAATTTGTAAGATTAGAAGCCCAACTCAAAACGAACATAGGGCATTAAATGAATAAAGCTTGTGTTCATCTATTCAAGTAACGGGTTCTCGACCCGAATATGAATTTTCAGATTTAGCCTAGACAACTGTGATTGAGAAAAAAAGTATGAACTCACCTAAGGAACAAGGTGTCAAAGTTTAGCCCGTTTTGACACGTGTTCCTTGAGATCAATGTTAAAAAGTGATATGATGGATTTTTCTACCAAATGAGTGAAGTAAGCAAGGGCTCACCTTCGGTGCTCGACACAAGTAAGCCGAAGACCGGCCAATGCCTATTGTCCAAGACCGCTCGAACACCCACAAAGACCGTTTATCAAGATATTTAGTGGTCTGGACCTAAACATGTATTTTGAGAATTATGTCAAAATGAGGTAGGACTTTGACACGTTGTTTCTACCGTTGATCCATATTTTTCTCAAAATTTCAGCTCAAATGAAGCTTAGATGAATAAAAAGTTAAAAAAATTAGTGTCCTTACGTATAAATAATAAAGACTGAACCGTCTCAACCTTTAATTTTCTTTTCTCCATCTATTTTATTATCTTCTTTTCCAAGTAGCTCAACAACGGTGCGCAACAAACAAACTACTGCACCGAAGATGGCCCTAAGTATGAGGAAAATAATTCACAAAGAAATCATTATCTGAGAAAAGTTGGGGAAGAGCCTGATTTCAAGAAGTTATGTGAAAGGGTGATTAGAAAATAACCACTTGCATACTTTGAGCTGATGGTGAGAATGACAAAAATCAAGAGAGACAGAAACAAAGATTTCTTTCCTCCTCCAAATAAGAAAACGAAAAAGTAGATAAGCTCAAACGAGGGCTGAGAGTTTGTGAGAATCCTCAGAATCTAGTCTTAGTGGCTAGTAGTGATGAAGAAGACAACTACCACTCGCTGATGATGAGAGAATGAGAACATGATGATGGTGGTACCCGATGGAGAAAGAAGTTGTTCATATGGACTGAACAACATGTCATACAATGTGTCACTTAATAGGCGCAAAACAAATATGGAGGGCTTGGTGAAAAAATGCCATATCATTTACTGATAATGACATGGGGGATGATGAGTAATTCATGGACTCTGATGATGAACTAGTTATGAATGAACCGGTTCTGGAGGACTCTCCCTCCTCTCGAGGGAACGAGTAACCATTTCCTTGAGAGATACCATTGGATAGATTGCTATAAAAAAATATGGATCCAAAATCTTTGAAGCTGGTGGAAATTTGAGTATGAGTGTTTACAATAGTTTTGAACAAGAGTTTCAAGCTTCGCTGAAAGCTATTGAATGAGCTAAAATTTTGGCTTGAGCGGAGACACACTTTCACCTAGACTGCCTAGATGTTGTATGACTCTTTCAGGGTAGCATACATCATCTCAGCTGACAATAATCCATTTTTGTGTATTAATTCGAAAACATTTTAGATTTATCTCTTCGTTTCTATTTTGTTTCTAGATAATTTAACTTTGAAGCCCATAATCCAGCAAAGGCTGTTGCAATCTAGTTGACAGGAAAAAAAAAAAAAAAAAAAAAAAAAAAAGGAAAAGAAAAAAGTGTGCGGTTGAGCCAACGACATGGTACAGACCTTTCTGGAAATAGGGGGAGATGAGAAGTTGTGGGGTGCGATTAAAATCGTTCCTGATTTTGTAGAGTAGTAAGACAGAGCGTCGGAAGCGAGCGAGTAAAAGCAAAGACCGTACGTGACCTTGGTTCCATCGGTGAAAGAAAGAAAGAAAGAGAGCGTTGGAGATGGCAGTAATGGAGAAGTTGAAGATGTTCGTTGTACAAGAACCTGTTGTTGCAGCTTCTTGCCTTATCGCCGGATTCGGTAAGTTTCCTTCTCAAACTCCTCTGCTCTCTCCTGCTTTACAAACCCTAACCTAATCCCTTTACTACATTTGCAAATCACAATTTCATATCTCTACAAAACCTTTTTAATTCCTTCGTGTTTCTCGATGCACTGAAATGTTAAACAATTAGATAATATCTCTCTTCATCATACCAAATCAAGGGAGGGATCTTATCATCTTGAATCGGTGAAATTTTTTAGTTTCTGATTTGATTCTTCTTCTTCTCTGTTTTTAGATCCCTAATCGTATCGTTTGTGATTATTGATTGAACAGGTGAGAAATTAGGATGAGAGCAACCATGTTTGAACACAGTTGAAATTGGAATTTGTGGGAGAGAGCGAGAAAACTTGGACAGATAATAGTCTTGGCAAAAAATTTCTTATCTCCTAAGAAAAATATTTTCCATATTTTTGTAACAAATCAAGAAGATAGTGATCATCATAAAATTCATGCTCTCTTCTTCTTTCCTTCTTCTCCATCTTCACTTCTTGGCAAATTTTCTTGTGAATTGAGAATCAAATACACTCTTAGATATCTCTAATGAGAGCAACATAAGATTTCAAGCACCAACTGTCGCCACTAGTCCTTAGGACCATATACCAACTACCTCCTGATTCTCTACTTGATTTTGACGATTTATTTTCCCTTTCTGTATTTAATCTTGTTGCTTGCTTCTCTCTCCTCCCTCACTCTTTGTTTACAAATCTTCTGATTGCATCTCTTAGTTTTGGGAAAGTACAACAATAGCTAGTTAGCTGCCATTTAGTCCTTGTGGAGAGAAAGAAATAGAAGAATCTTCTGTGTAACTCAGCCCCTCGTCCAATTCATCTTCTGAAAAAAACTAAAGATGAAAATGACTAAGGTCAGATTATGGTATCGGGTCTCTTCATGGGGAGTACTAAAGGATTGCAGTTTTGTTTCTTGTATTTTCAATAGCATTGCCTCTTGGTTAAACCCCTTTTCAGTTCCAATCTCTCTGTTTCCTTCCTTTGAGTTGCTTTGTCAAAGAATTGTGCATGGTATAGATGGGTGACGTTTTCAAAGAAATGTGCATGGAATAGATAGGGTTACTGTAGTAAGTTACACTTTTTGTTGGTTTCATGGAAGTTAGGCATTTGCACTTTGATTTCATGCTCGGTTGGAAGATTGCTTTTTGGACTTGTTATTTTGCTTTTCTAGGTGATTTTTCTGTTTTATACATGTTTTCTAAGGTACTTCGGCCTCCCTCTTGTACCTTTTTTTTGTTTTTAGTAATGATGTTTTAAGAATGAAAAAATATCTAATGATTAAAAAACAAACAACTATTTCTCAAAGATCAAAGAAACAGACAAGGCAAAACTCCAAGAATATGAAAACACAACATAGATGTAATCAAAGCTCATATTTTTAAATCAATCTAATATTTTTAGGGGTTTGTTGTCGATTTCATCACAACTTCCCTTTGATGTGAATACTCAAAAACTTCAAGCTCAACAATAGATGTTAATACATAGCAAGTCTCATCTCGTGCATTGTCTTCTGCTGCACAACATTGTCAATAAGAAATCACCATCATTTGTCAATAACAAATCACCAGGCATACACAATTGAAGAAGAGAGCTTGATTTATAATTGGAAAAAGTTTACCATATTGATATCATGTGTGCCGCTGAGTTGCTAAATGTGCCAATTTTCCATTAAAAAGTGTCACCTCTTCTATATGTAGCATTATTTCATTTTATCTTTGCCTTAGTCAAGGTGTCATTGTTCGCAAAGTGAGGTTATTTTTTTCAATTATATTTTTAATCATTCTGCAACTTCTAAAAACTACCCCTTATTGAATTGAAAGGTTTGCTAACCGAAAAGGGTTTGGGAATTCGAAGCATCATGGAATTCAACGAAGATCTTTTGCTCAAATGGATTTGGAGATTGGATATTTGAAATTGAGGCCCTTTGGAGGCAGATTGTGGCATTTGAGTATGGTGCTAATTTGAACGATATGTTTGCCAAAGATCCTCATTCCATCTATTGGTGGTCTCTCTGAAAAGTCATTATGTGTCATTATGAAGCACAAGAACCTAGGGGTAGGCAAGGTTCGGTTTTGGGAGATATTTGAAGTAGTACCAAATTGTACTAACCCGATCGGGTTTGGTACAATTCAGGACCAATTTCGCTCTGTCCTGGAGTTAAGAGTAGAAAATACGACAACGTATTCCCTTAAAAAAACTTAATTCAGTATCATCGAGAAAAACAAAACCCTCCTCAACTAGAAATAAAACAAAGGTGACAACAATCAGATCACATCAAAAAGCAAAAGTAGCCACACACAGTAACCATGGTGTGTATCAAGAGTGCCAACAGATCAATTTCGGTGGCGTTCTTGGCTGATGCACCATACCTAGTGGCTGGAACCATGGCAGGAGCGGTGGATTTTTCCTTCAGTTATGAAGAAGAATTCTCTCTCAGACTCATCACTAGAAGGGTCTTGTTGATGGCACCATCAACATCTGTTGTTTAGTGCTGCTCGCTTCTCTTCTTTTACTGCTCTAGTGCTCTGTAAGTCATTCTCCCTTTCAGGGGGGGGGGGGGGGTGTGAAGGGAAGGGAAAAGAAGGGTGAGTGGGTCCTAATTTGAAAGAGAAAGGCCGAGGAGACAAGTCCTCTGTTTTTGTTGTTAAAAAGAGGAGACAACACTTATGTTAGCTTGTCAATTATTTTTTGCAATGTAATAAGAAAATGGTTTCTGCTATTGCTTTCGCTTCCAAATAAAATCTATGTAGTTAAAATGGCGTTATAACGCCGATATAACTCTTAACAGGGGTGAGCCGTTACGTTTTGACATTACCATGTTTTGGTATCATGGCTCTGATATAACGCCGTTATATGGCCATTATTGAAATAACGTTTTTTCAATAACGTCGTTTTAATGTTTTGTTCTAATACATAAAAAAATAAAAAGATTCACCCACTTCATTCTCGAGTGAACCAAAACCTTAGACTCAAGAGAAAAGACGAAGAAGGACCAGAGCATGTCGTCGCTGATCAACAAAGAATAAGATCTCGCCGGTCAACATAGAACGAGAAAAGAAGAAAAAGAAGGGATGAAGATGAAGAGTCGATCACACTCTCTATTGCGATCTCACTCTCATACGAAAAGAAGTAATGTTTTGATGTTTTTGAGTTTATTGTTTAAACATGATTTACTTTTTTGAGTCTATAATATATTAATACTTAGTGGGGGTATAAAAATATAATTAAAAGAATATTTTATTAGATATCTTTATAACCCGTTATATCCTGTTATAACTTATAACGCTCGTGGACCGTTATAAGTTCGTTATCCGTTTTAACTGCATAGAAAATACTATGCAACATTGAAAAGGAAAAACAATCATGACATCATATATATATGTAATATATTCACTGTGTGGTTCGGTTGAGGAAAATCATTTTTCTAAAATTCAGAAGCTGTGCAATATTGAATTAAATCGGTACGGTTCGGTGCTATACCAAAACTCTGAAAATAACTTTGGTTCTGGTTCGGTATGGCACGGTTCTAGTTTGATTTCGTTTTTTTTTTGCCAAAAAAATGTCCACCCCTACAAAAAACCTATTTCGTGATCAAGGATGCACGGACTCGGACACGACAACTCGGCAATTTTCAAAAAAATAGGACTCGGCGACACGGTCAAACTTAATTTTTTAATATATTTTTTTTAACTCATAAGAATATAAAATCATAAATAATAATATTGAACAATCAACTCGCAGGTATACATATATCAAACAAAGTGAATCTTCACTATTAAAGTCAGCTTCTTTATTTTTACGTTGGGGGCCGTTTAGTATTCTCCATGTAGGCTTTTCATCACTGGGGTTCGTTTAGCAAATCTTGGGGGCCGTTTAGTATCCTCCAACAACTAATGCTTTTCATCACAGTTTCTTTTCATCACTCACAAGATTTCTTTCTCACATAGCCTCACACAGAGCCTCCAAAGAAGGAAGCAGAGTGAAGACCAGCAAAACAGAGCCTCTGCTCTCCTTCCTTAGAAACCAGGAAAACAGAGCCTCCGCGAGCCTTCTTCCTTTGTGACCAGGAAAACAGAGCCTCCGCGAGCCTTCTTCCTCCTCTCCCTCACTTGGATCTTGAAGGAGACCAGGAAAACAGAGCCTGCGCGAGCCTTCTTCCTTTGAGACCAGGAAAACAGAGCCTCCCGCGAGCCTCTGCGAGCCTTCTCCTCCTATCCCTCACTTGGATCTTGAAGACTGTCAATCGATTATTTCAGATCGAGTTCAGATCTTGAAGACTGTTCTCTGTCGATCGATCAGTTCAGATCGAGTTCGATCTGTTCAGATCGAGTTCGATCTGTTCTCTGTCGATCGATCAGTTCTCTGTCGATCGATCTGTTCGATGTCGATCGATCTCTCCCTTTGTCTCTCCCTATCTCTCGATCGATATGTCGATCGATGTCCTTGTCTCTCCCTTTCTCGATCTCTCCCTCTCTGGACCGAGTCTGGACAATGTCCGGACTGAGTTTGGACCGTGTTCGGACCGAGTCCGAGACGTGTCGATGTCTGTCAACGGATTTTGACCGTTGACCACGTGTCAAATACGTGTCGAGCATGTGTCGAACGCGTGTCCGTGTTCGACATGTATTTGACACGTGATACGGGGGTTACCTGGCGAGTCAGTGCATCCTTGTTCGTGATGCAATCTCCTTCTAAGTGTACAATGGTAAAGAGTGCAGTTTGGGACCATAATTGGAGTTGAGATTTTTCTATGAGGATTGCTTGTCCTGCCATCTATTAATGCTTCTAGCAATAAAATGGGAAAGGTGATAGATTATTGAGACTCTACCAAAGTTGGAACCTTCTATTAATGGGAAATTCTTCAAATGACATACCTACTAGCCTTGACATAATGTAATTCCGGAGAAAAAGCCCACCCCTACAAAACCCCCTTTCGGGACGCAATCTCCTTCTAAGTACACAATGGTAAAAGAGTGTAGTTTGGGACCATAAGAGGTGTGGGGATTCCTCTTATGAGGATTGCTTTTCCTGCCATCTATAATGCTTCTATCAACATAATGGGAAAGGTGATAGATTATTGAGACTACCAAAGTGGTGGTATCATGCCTTATCTCTAGTTAGTTTTCCTCTTTTGGACCCCATAATCTACAATCTTCACTCTTCTATTTGGTCTAAGGAAATCCCTCGTAGAGCAACGTTCTTGCTTTGGACTATTCTGCATGGAAGAATACTAAATGTTGGCAACATCATCAAGAGGGGGCTCATCATCCCCAACCATTTGTGTGTTGTGTGGCCATGTGCAAGCTCCTAGTGTCCCCTCATTTTTGTATTGGGTTGAAAGTCTGCATGCCTTTGCTTTTAGTAGATCTCTCCTGTTTTACTCAATTTGGAAGATGAGCTTGAGAGACACACGCAATGGTTTGGGTAATTTGGAGATAAAGTAACAAAATGGTTTCGGAAATGTACATAAAACAATTCACACTTTGTGGGTAGAGATCAAAGCTACTATGTGGTTGTGGGTGTAGTACTGGGATATGTTTAGGAATATTTTGTTTTCTATTTGTGTGTTTAGTTAGGAGGGCAAATGTCATGATGGTAATTTTGATTTATACTTTTGCGGGGTTGTTCCTATGGATCAACCCCATCCACTGCTCCTTTCTATACTTAATATAATACAACTTGTTTTTTTGATAAAAATTCTATTGTGGATTGAAGGGAGCATTAGAATTACTCACAAATAAAAAACAATTATGAAAATAATCACAAGTATCCATTTTTTATGTAGGGGTGACGTTGTTGTCTAGTCACACTACATGGCATTGATATACCTCATTGGCACCTCACTTCTCCTCATGCCCCCTATAACATAATAATCAATTAGTAAGGGAATCTAACATAGCAATCAATTAATAAGGGGAATCTAATCAATTCAGAGATGACTTCTAAGCAACAACAAGAGATGAAAGAAGCATATATGACTTGTTTTTTCATCAAGGGAAAATATGTTAAAAAAACCACAATGAAGAGAAAAGGAGAGCGAGAGGGTAGAAGATGAGAAAACAAGAGTGAATTGCCAAAGTCGTGGGAAGCATTTGTGAGGTAGTTGGGGCCATTATTACTTGGAACGTGAGTCGCTTAGGTACATGGTAAAGGGGTATAGTCCCATTCGGGATGGAGTTTCAGATCGCGGGTTGATTTGGAAATCTTATTTGGGTCGTGTAGTAGTGTAATTATACGAGTATTTTATTATTAATTAAGACATTCATACCAAGGGCTGAGGTTTCGTGAAATCTCACAATTTTTTTTAGGGTACTGAAATTGAAATAACCAATAAAACAAAATCCCATTATTTCAAGAGTTATTTTGAAATAATTTGTAATTTTTCGAAAATTTCGGTAATTTTGACTAAAACCCCAATAGTCATGAAGAAAATCCTATTTTTTCGACCTAATAATTTCGCTTGGGCGAAACCAAGTTATCTTCGACCTCAGATCTTCACGAAGCTCAAGTCTGGATGTTCTCAATACTCTCCAACCATATCAGACTCTCGTCTTTAGGTAAGATTCACTTCAAAATTTCTTATTGAATCCATAAAAATCAAGAAAACCACGTATCTTCCTCTTCGATTCGACTTTGATGTTAACTATAAAATCCTTCATGTTTCTTCAACTTAACTCTTCAAGTTAAGGGAACGTCTCAAATTGCTTGATGGTACCTTTAAAATCCTTATATTCCTTTCCCACTTTTAGTACCCAACAAATTATATATATATATATTCAAGGTTTATGGTTTATGTCTTTTGAGATGTGTGTGACATGTTCTTTTGCATGTTTGTATGTCAGAGATAGCCTCATGGATTGTGATTGTTGTTCATTTGTTGTTGTTTGATTTAGATTGTGACCATGCAATGCTTTGAATTTCATGTTTTTAGTTCAGTTTGTGGGAACTTGTTAAAATGATGTATAATTGCATATATACAAGCATTAGCATACATATCCCATAGGGACATACAGGTCATGGATTGAAAAAAAAGAAAAGAAAATGGTGCTTGGGGCTAGGCGCCAAGGCCAGGCTTATCCCTTCGCCTCGCCTAGCACCCTAGGCTACATAGCATAAATCTATTAACTATTCAAATAAATGTTTAGTATTAGTGAGATATTTAGTATAAGCTTTTAAATGTTAGTGACAAAAATATAAAAAATATATTCATGCACATGCTAATGTCACATTACTATTGGATTATAACAAAATCCATGACACAATCATCAGTTATAACCAAAACATATTACAGATCATAAATATCTCTGAATTTCAAAATAGCTTCATGATGCAGTCGGCTAGTAGTCACAACTCAAGGGATAACAAATTAACAAAAACATGCAAACACGTAACATAAGGGATAAACCAAGGGATAGACATATATATTGTAAATACACGCTAAATTGAGGCTTAGGCCTCACAGCTCCTCAGAGCTTACCTCTCAGAGTCTCAGCACGTACGCATTAGTTAAGTGAGGCTTAAGCCTCAATGTTTTGTTAAGTGAGGCTCTAGCCAACATTGTGTTTTGTTAAACCATGGATATTTAACATCCAACAACCGCAATTCCCCTACAGTATCAACATAATTCAGTTAAACTAGTACATCTTCCACCAACCTCTGTCTCTTCCACTTTCATTGATCTCATTGTCCAAGCTTATGGAACATATACTTATAGCACTTGAATCAAGTTTGGATGCGAGAGTGGGGTTTGAAAGGCTTCCTTATTCCATTCACTTGTCTATCCAATCTTACCATATTACTGTGATTCAAGCAGATTGATGTTTCCATTCACAATATATTTGAGAAAACATGAGCTTTCGGTCACATGTAAAAAAAGTGCATTTCAAAATCTGAGCATGCTTCTACACAGCCTTATATTTTCAGCCCTTACATGGCCTAGTGATGTGATGTGGAAGTCAAAGATTTGATCTTTGTCCACTTTGTCCCAACCCTTGTCTCCTCTTTGACTCCTGCCAATGCAAAACCCCAAATATTAGTTGTCTTGCAAATTGAGATTTGCAAAGAATCATCCAAGTATAAACGGGGGGATTTGGGGAGGAGAATGGTAGTGTTGGACGGATAATCACACAACAGAGAGATAGATAATACACAATGGAGACAGAAACAGTGAGAACCGGGAATAAGATGAAAGGTCATCTGGGGTTTGGGGTACTCTTTCAATTATGTTCATCATTGTTATTGTTGGAGAATATTTCAGTACCATTTAGGAAGACTGCTAGTTCTGATTCTCCCTCCTGCAACACCCAAAGCTTTTCTAGCCACCCGGTCAAGATCTAACCACATCTTCATCCATGGGATCAGAAAAGAAAGCCGCACGAGTCTTTGATCTTTTCAGGTCTAAACCATACAAGCTTTTCAATTACTTTATCATCTTCTGTACTTTTCTTTATTCTCTGCAGATTCAGACAGTACAATGATGAATGAGGGTGTTAAGGAGTTTTTATTTGTGGTTTGAATCCATCAATCATATGATCATTTCAGAATTACTGGATGTGTATTCTAAATACTGAGGGGATGTCTGTTTGAGTTAGAGGTCTAACCTCTTAATAAGAGGTTATCTCTAACTAGAGATAAATGTCTTATTCAGACTTTCACTAGCCTCTAATGGTATGCTGAGGCAATCTCGAACTACCTCTAACTAGAGGTTGTAACCAAACATATCAGTCAAGACAATACCTGCTATTTACCATTTTTTTTTAATAACCTGACATAATGGATGTCTGGTTAAGGGGTGTAAACTAACACCCCTGAGTCTTCCAAGACTATCCATAACAAGAGGGGCTACAGAACAAAAGAGAATTCAATGTTTTATTAGAGTCAAAACTTTGACCTCCACGTCACAGGGTGTCTCATAGGTCTGGCTTCTAAAGGGGCTCTGGAATTAGGCTCCCTAGAATTATTGCTTAAAATCTAGGTGTGGGCCGACTAGAAGTTTCTCTTTATCTCTGATCTTCTATGTTCTCTTTTCAAGCAAGGTCCTTATGTTCTTGTTCATATAGATATGCAGCAACTATCCTACCCATTTAGAAAATTTGCCTGAGACAGAAGGTTGAAATGTTCCCCCATTTACCATAAGCCTCTGTCTATCAATGTTATTATCGTTTTGAGAACCAGAGGATCTTCTTTAGCTGAGGTTATTCATTAGTCTTTCCTATTAAATGTGAGAAATGAAGTTATTTATTATTGATTTTCAGCTATACATTTAAAAGAATCTACTATAGGAATTTCATTCAAGCGAAAACACTCTGAGATTGATAAGTGTTTGCATTATGTGTGATATAGTTAGCGTGCTGCAAAATTATGTGTGGTGAAAGCACCCTTGCTATTTCAGTGGTGCTTGATTCTAACTCCTTGCTTGATTGGGTTGATAGCTGGTCCTCTTACAATGTTGCTGGAGCCAACCTCTCCTTGATTGGTAATTGGGTTTGGGAGAAAATTGTCCATGCTTTTGTATGGGTTTGATGGGGAGAAAGGAACAATAGGATCGTTAGAAATGTCTCCAAAGATGTAAATAATTTGTGGATAGATATCAAAGTCTCTTTGTGGGTTTGGGGATTCACTTGGGGTATTTTTAAAGATTCACTCCTTTTGTATGTTTGATTGGGGAAACCTTTTGCAAAATAGAAATACATGATATGTACCTTTGTGCTAGTATGTTGGTCCTTTCAACTCATGCTACTTCTTCATTAATGAAATTCTTTTTGTCAAGCTGATTAAAAAAAAAAGAAAAAGAAAAAAAAAGGAGTTTCAGTGCTATGAAATTGCAAGGGTTCAAAAATCTCAGTGAAGATATTTAGTATTTCAATCTCAGGGAGGAGTTCCTTTTAGCTTTACCATGGAAATAATTCAGTGACATTTTTCATAACATCTTTAACCTATGTTATATTAACTTATAGGTATATGCCTTGATAGGCTTTGAATCTGACTTCATTTTATTGTCAGGTCTCTTCCTTCCTGCTGTGGTCAGGCCTATCTTGGACTCCATGGAAACATCTAAGCAAGTCCCACCACCTGCTTTAAATGATGTGAGTACTTTTGTTGTCTTGAAGCTGATTTTTCTTATGATGTTTAACATCTACAATCTTCGATTTGGGTTCTCATGTTATTATGTTTATCTATAATATAATTTTAACCTGTTTACCCAACTATATATTGACCTGCGAGCCATTAAAAGGTAAAAGAAAAAGAACTTACACATAGATGTTTGCATACGTAACGAGCAATCATACAAGGTTGGAATGCTGTTTGTATGGGTTATCCTGTTCTCAATCCTATAGTTAAGATGACTATAAGCCACTCCTTGGCAAAGTTGAATCCCTACGTATCTTTAGGCAGTCAAATCGAAAGATATTTACACAACTGCAAGCGTAATCGGATGTTAGACCGAGACCTTCTGTCATGCTACATACAGATATATATACATTTCTGCGTTTCTTGTCCTCATCTTGTATTCTTCTCCTCTCTCTTTTTTCCCTCCAATGCTTGTTGTCACAAAGTTCATTCCGTGATTTGACAAACCAAGACCTGTTAAATTCCCTCTATTTCTTCAATTCATTCACACCATCCTTTAATGACAATGAATGGTGTACAGCCAGGATTTGGTACTGATATAAGTATTGGACCTATTGGTTAATGATATTGGGAAAATGATCAGTTGGGGCAGATTTCATTGTTCCTATTCAAGTTCCAATGGTGTTGAAGCATCGAGTGGAACTACTGAACATTGGGGATTAGGTGCATATGAAGAAATACTGAGCTCTGGAACGTTGGGAGCATGAATTGCTACCTAATTACGTATGTAACTTGAATTTGTCACACGAGGACTGGGATTGCAATAACTAATTGCCAAATTAAAAAATCCATAACAATAGAGTTTTAATTTTCTTAAAACTCACTTGAAAGTCAACATCAGATGAGAAAGAAATTGTTGAGGATTGCAATGGTTACTTGCTTCACTTTGAATTTACTTGAAAGAGTATCTCAATTTACTTGGAATTATCCAAATCTTGATAGAGTATCAACCTACTTGAAAGTGTCTTGAAGTCAATAAATTTGATTAAGAAACTTCAAGGATTGTAATAGTTGCTTTAATTTGGTTTGGAATTGGAAGTTAATGAAAGGAGGTTTGAAAAGGAAGTTTTAGTCATGCTCTCAGTTAGGTTAGCCTTACTATGCGCACTAGGTTAATGATATCTTGTTTTCCTTGCGTTGCAGGTTGTTTCAGGCATGACAGGCAAAAAGCAATAGATCGAATCACTTAGCTCAACTGGCATTTTGATGCTATTGTTAGGAAATAAACATGTTTCAGCTGTGCACAATTGTTAAGTCTCTGTACGAACTTCACTATACTGTAGTGTATTTGATTGGGTGGAGACCTGGAGCTTAGCCTTAATGTCATTTGATTTGAAGAAATATAATTCTGTTGAGGTTGGTGGACCTCTAAATCTTTTACTTCTTGATACTTCAACGAAATTGATTTGAAATGTGTCTTTCATGTGGCTGATTGGTGTAATGCGTTGCATTTGTTCCTGAATAAGCACTTTAACAGTTATATTTAGAAATTGGTTGTAATTAAGTAAGAATCATCATAATATAAAAAGTCTGTATCAATGTATACTAGAAAACTTGGTATTGACTTGTCTGAAGATCCTAGTGACTGTTTCACAGTAGTATAAACTGAAATTTAAACCCAAATTACAACTTTGTTGATCAAAGTGGAGAAGAGTCATCTGTAGAGTGTAATGGTTGTACACAATATTCGAGATCGGTTGAGTGTTAGGTATTGGGAGTTGGAAAGTCGTATAGATTGCATGGTTACATTGTGGTGCATTATTGAAGTCAATTGTTGAACTTGAGATTGAAAGACCACTGATGCAACTAAGTAGTTTTTTGAATCAAGTCTGTGACTGTGACCATAGGTATAGCTTGTTTGGTATGGTCATGCACTGCCTCTTTCTGAACAGAAGCAGCATGGATAATATTAAAGCGAAAGAACAGATGTTAGTGCTTCAACCTTGATGTTTAAGGCATAACTGGCTTAGATGCAACAAGTAGATGGACTTGCTTTCTTCAAGAGATTCTACTTACTCGAGGCTGTTACCTCTGCTACATATTGAATACTGCAATTGATGTTTTAGAAACTAGTGAATAAAAAGTTTCAAAATTTCAGTTTGTTGGACCAAGAAAACAAACTAAAGAGAAGGCTATGCTGGAATTGAGCAACCTTTAAAAGTGCATACAATAAAGTTATAAAATAACAATTCATGAAAAGAAATTTCATTTTATTGTACATGAAAAGAAAAAACTGTAGTTCCTCTGAGTGACTCACCCTTAGGATTTACGAGTCAAAACCTCAGCACCCTTCTCCTTACTTGATACATTTGCTAACTTAACACTGTTTAAATAGTCCCTGGGGCTGTGATTAACAAACCCAGGCATGGCAAGCCCGGCAATCCTTAAAAGCATAGAGAGAGAATTCTCTTCGTATTCTTGACCATGCATTATGCTGACCCCGAGAGCTTTAAATAAGTCCACCCAAGCATGGAAATACATGCGGATGGCGCAACAGGGGCTTAATAAGTTCTTGTGCTGTTCTTTGTCAGACACCTGTTGAATAACGTAAACTTGTTTAGTTAGTATCAGTAACACGGCATTTGACAGTGAAACAAGTAAGTCCTTCAACCAAAGAAAATGATTGGCATTATACCTTTCCGTTGTGCCAGGTATCATGGTATATGCAGAGGCCATGGTGAGAGAACCGAAAGATTTCGTCATCAAAGGGTACCCTTGGAACAATGTCATATCTGAAAATCATCCTAAAGTAGAGTCCTTCAAGCTTTTCATTCATAAAACTTCCAAATGTCTCATCTCCAACCCTTGGCTGTCCAAATGTATATATAGCCTTCATCCGCTTCATAATCTTATCCTCTTCATGCAATACCAGTATAGAAGGAAAAAGAGCGGCAAGTGCACCACCCAAACTATGCCCAGTTACCAATCTTTGTTAACTTTGATTAATGTATTCAACTGATCTCTTATAGTGTAGCAAGCCAATTTCTGCAATCCTTTATACTCTTTTGGCCACCCTTTGTTACAATCTTAGACATCCTGAACTTCTAAAGCTTTCATGAAACCTGCATGTACTTTTCCCATTTCTCCATTTTTTCCCATTGTGAATCAGAAGAGTTATTAATGTAGAGAGGGTTTCTAAGGTTCCTAATTTGCTCTCAAAGTTATTTACTAAATAATTTTGTAGTCTTTTAATTTAATTAAGAGTCTTTTAGGATTAGACTTTACTTTTTCTTTTAGGAATAGACTGATTGTTATTTTAGTCTTTGATTCTACTTTTTCTTTTAGGAATATGTTGCTTGTTATTCAAGTTATTTGAGCACTATAAATAGAGCTCTTTATCAATATTGTAGGTAGACTTTTGATAATTAATAAACTTGGTATATTTTCTCTGAGGAGATTATTGTGTTCTTTTTTTTCTCCTACTTTTTGGATTATTGGTGCACCAATCAACGAATTGTAGAACCCTTGTTTCCGGATTATTGGTGAGCCAATCAACGGATTCAAGCCTATCAGTTAAATTTTTCACATCCTTCTTTTTCTCGTTTTCGCGCTGCATCAGTTGGTATCAGAGCCTAGTACATTCTTGGATTATGGTGCCTCGTCAACCAAGGGAGGCGACAGTTGAAAACATATATGAGAGGGATGAAGAGAGGCAATGTGCCGAAGCTGGTCGAATTCTTCAAGTTAAGGCGCATGTAGCACAGGTACAAGCCCAACTTGAAACCACAAACGCTAATCTTGAGATCACAAACGCTAATCTCACGACCCTAACTGAACAAATCACGGGGCTCTTACGAATTCACCTTGGTAGACAACCAAATTGACAACCATACGCCGAGGAGGAGGATGTCGAGTTTGATGATCACTTCGAAGGACCTTTGAGGGGTCGTGGTGGGAGGCATGACACTAGAGGACAAGGCTTCAATAACCATCAATATCGTCATGCGTATGAAGAGGACACAGATGAGGACTTCGAGAATCCTTTCGGAGGACACATACATCGTGGAGGTGGTCGGGGTTTTGCATATAATCTGCAGCCTAGGCGATGGGCATCTGGTTTGAAGATAGAAATACCGGAGTTTCATGGGAATGGTCAACCTGAAGAATTTCTGAAACAGTGTATGCGTGATAATTTTCAAGGTATGCGAGATAATTTTCAAGATACTCTTTTCAAATTGGTGGCTCAAAATGACCTCACTGAGACCAACGAACAATTGATCGCAAGATACATTGGAGGTATGCGTGATAATTTTCAAGATACTCTTAACATGTATGATGCTTTTACAC
Source organism: Berberis vulgaris (assembly GCA_963556465.1). Taxonomy (NCBI): domain Eukaryota; kingdom Viridiplantae; phylum Streptophyta; class Magnoliopsida; order Ranunculales; family Berberidaceae; genus Berberis; species Berberis vulgaris. The sequence goes on from OY747131.1 coordinate 29,235,280, forward strand.
TTTCAGAAACGCATCAACGAGCCTTACAGTTTGATAAACAATTACATAGGCGATCCACTAACCCTTCATGGGGATTGTCTAATAGTCGGACTAATACCAGCAACCCTCAACTCACACGAGCTACAAATCCTCTACAAACAAACACCACGAGGGCTCCTGTAGGCGGGGTCACAGGCAATAGGCACCAATCAAACAGTTCAACTTACCGTTGCTTCAAATGTGGGGAAGCAGGACATCGTATGGCGGATTGTCGAAAAGGTGACAAGAGCGAAAAATGTCTATTCATAGGCAATGAAGAGCTAGGAGAGGACGAGCAATTTCAGGTCAACTCGAATGAGGGTCAACCAGATACGAGTTAGACCGGGGGATGAATGGAAGAGTGCATTTAAAATACGCGAAGATCTCTATGAATGGATGGTTATGCTATTTGGATTGTCAAATGCACCGAGTACCTTTATGCACTTTATGAACCAGATTTTGCGTCCTTTTATCGGGAGGATTGTTGTCTATTTTGATGATATTCTGATTTTTAGTCCTAATTTGGCTGTTTATGTGCATCACTTAGAAGAGGTGCTCACTATACTGAGGAGAGAAAAATTATTTGCAGCCTTGAAGAAGTGTTCTTTCATGCAGGATCGTGTTTTATTTCTTGGCTATGTCATGTCAAAGGATGTGATTTCTGTTGATTCTGAGAAGGTGGAGGCAATTCGAAAGTGGAAGCAACCAAAGAATTTATTTGAGGTTCGTAGCTTCCATGGCTTGGCTTCATTCTATAGGCGGTTTATACAAAACTTTAGTACCATCATGGCTCCTATTACAGATTGTATGAAGGGAGGAAAGTTTGTGTGGACTACTGAGGCCACTAAGGCCTTTGAGGAGATCAAACAGAAGCTAACTACGGCTCCTGTTCTAATACTACTTGATTTCACCAAACCTTTTGAGTTGCATTGTGATGCTTCCAAAGTGGGCACTGGAGCTGTTTTGAGTCAAGAGGGAAAGCCGGTGGCATATTTCAGTGAGAAATTGAATGGGAGTAAGTTACGTTACTCTACTTATGATGTTGAGTGTTATGCGGTAGTACATGCTTTGAGACATTGGAAATCTTATTTGCTACATCTAGAATTTGTGCTTTATACTGATAATGCAACCCTTAAACACATTAACTCTCAAGAGAAGCTGTCGGATCGTCATGCCTCTTGGGCTGCTTACTTACAACAGTTTAACTTTGTCCTCAAGCATAAATCGGGAGTTCTCAATAAAGTAGTCGATGCTCTTAGTCGACGTTCTATGCTCATAACGACTATGCAGACAAAAGTGTTGAGTTTCGATACTTTTTTTGAGTTATATTCAACTGACCCCTTCTTTTCTCTCGTGCTTGAAGAAGTTACTACAGGCCAACGATCAGATTTTCTATTACATAAATGTTTCTTGTTCAACGGAACATCTTTGTGTATTCCTGACTCTAGCTTACGAGTCAAAATTGTGTTTGAATTGCATAATGAGGAACACATGGGGAGGGACAAGACATTTCAACTTATTTTTTGAACATTCTATTGGCCTACTTTGAGGCGAGAGGTGGAACGTTTTGTTCGGAATTGTCGGGTGTGCCAAGTTTCAAAGGGTACTTCAACGAATGCTGGACTTTATATGCATCTGCCTATACCAGAGAAGCCTTGGGTTGATGTGAGCATGGACTTTGTTGTCGAACTTCCTCGTACTCAGCGAGGAGTAGATTCCATTATGGTTGTGGTGGATAGATTTTCGAAGATGGCACATTTCATTGCTTGTAAGAAGACCACCGATGCTGTTAACGTTGCCCAACTATATTTTCGGGAGGTCTATCGTTTACATGGCCTTCCATTATCTATTGTGTCTGATCGGGATTATAAGTTTCTTGGTCATTTCTGGCGATGTCTTTGGAGGTTAGTGCGTACAAAACTTGATTTCAATAATGCTTATCATCCTCAGACAGATGGTCAAACGGAGGTAGTTAATCGTTCTCTTGGAAATCTGTTGCGGTGTTTGGTTGTAGAGAATGTGAAGACGTGGGATCAACAACTATTCCAAACTGAATTCACTTTCAATCGTTCTGTTAATCGGAGTACGGGTAATAGTCCATTTATTATTGTGTAAGGTTATCAACCACGAGCTCTAATAGAACTAGCTCTTATTCCGGATATGAAGCGTGTTCATACGAAAGCAGAATATTTAGTGAATAATTTGCAGCAAATTTACCAACAGACACGGGCAAAGTTATTGGAGTCTACGGCTCATTATAAGTTCATATTTGATCAAAACCGACGTATGGTGGAATTTGAGAAAGGCGATTTAGTGTGGGCTGTTTTGACAAAGTATCATTTTTCAGTGGGCGAGTATAATAAGCTTTCTGTTAGGAAGATTGGACCTTTGGAGATTATTGAAAAAATCAATCTCAATGCTTATCGTCTCAAGCTTCCTATTCACATCAAGATCCATGACGCATTCAATGTCAAGCACCTCATTCCATATACAGATGATTCTAGCTGTTCTAAAGATTTGAATTCGAGGGCGAATTCACTTCCACCCGGGGAGGATGATGTAGAGAGGGTTTCTAGGGTTCCTAATTTGCTCTCAAAGTTATTTACTAAATAATTTATTTGTAGTCTTTCAATTTAATTAGGAGTCTTTTTAGTTTTCTTTTAGGATTAGGCTTTACTTTTTCTTTTAGGAATAGACTGCTTGTTATTTTAGTATTTGATTCTACATTTTCTTTTAGGAATAGGCTGCTTGTTATTCAAGTTATTTGAGCACTAGAAATAGAGCTCTTTCTCAATACTGTAGGTAGACTTTTGATAATTAATAAACTTGGTATATTTTCTTTGAGGAGATTATTGTGTTTTTTCCCTACTTTTCGGATTATTGGTGCACCAATCAACGAATTGTAGAACCCTTGTTTTCGGATTATTGGTGAGCCAATCAACGGATTCAAGCCTATCATTTAATTTTTTTCTCATCATTCTTTTTCTCGTTTTCGCGCTGCATCAGTTCTACATCTATGCACCAATCATGAGTGTTGAAGTATTCAGTTCCACGAAAGGCCACGACGATCACTTCAGCATCTTCTTCTTTGTCACTGAAGATGAATGTTTGGGTTTCATGTCCTTGCAAAAACTCTGCAAGATGCAAGTGGAAGTGGTTGTCTTTAGTTCTGTTAAACCAAGTTCCTAACAAATTCCCTATTCTTATCAGAAGATTATTTAACAAAAGAATCACATTTATGAAAGAAATGTAGTAGAAGTTAAGAGATTTACCATTCCAGCATTCATAGAACCAAACCATATGCATCTGAAAAGCAAAAAAAAGTCCTTGTTTAGCTATTTCTTGAATATAAAATTTCCATCACAGACACCTAACATGTTCCGTTCGTTTCTTAAAAGCTTTTATGGATCCTAAAATATAATATTTGAAATTGTGATACCATCTGTCGCAACTCTTGCCAACTAAAGTAGTTGACGTTGGCTTGATTAATAAGTCTCACTCATTGAAATTACTTCCAATAAACAATATACCCCTTTATTAGAAAAACATTAGAATTACCCAAAAACTACAAATGATTACAAGTACGAATCTCAAAACCTCTCTTTGAAAATTGGAGGAAAGGTCAAAGGGTGATACAAGATGAATACCTTAAAAATGAAATCAGTGGGCACATACCTTCCAGTGGCTGTTCACTACATTTCGAATGTATGATCCATTCTCGTAGGCGATCTTTGAAGCCATCATGCAGAGTTCCAGATGAGTGGTTGTATTGTCATTGAGAATGGAGGAGCCTTTGTTGTATAGTTTAGTCCGTTCATCGATATGGCCCAACACAGATTGATAATTTTGAGATTCTTTATCCTTCTTCGAAGGAATCTCAAGTGACCCGTGCTGGAAAAATAAGTACTCTGCGCACACAAATGATTGATGCTAGTATGATCAGTATTATTACATCCAAAATTTATGTACCTGTGTTTATACCCACCATTTATTTATTTTTTTGGGTCAAATAAAGCTAACAAAATAAGTAACGTAAGAGAAGTAGTTTATGCACCTTCTATAACCCATTAAAGAGTCCTAAGAAACCGCCATTATACGAAACTAAGTTCAGAATGAACTCAACCCCGTCCCCAAGTTGTTTTACTCGGTGATAAAGCATTAGCAAAATCTTTTGAAAGATAATGGTGAGATTGATTATGTAATTTGGGGGATCCAATTCGTGTTTTTCAAGAGATGGACTACTCTCTACTAATCCAGTACCTTGACCGAGATTACGCAACATTACTAAATTGAATAGATGGGGCACTCGGAGTTTTGCTGGGTTATAGACCACATATTCAGGAGGAGTATCCATGGGAGAGGAGGAGGAGGAGGAAGAAGAAGAGGAAGAAAAAATGCACAAAACAAGGCACTTGAGGGTGTTGTAAACTAATTACTTGTTGTGTGTGTCCGTGTGTTTATAACATTTTTATAAGGAGATGTGCAACAAAATTCTGCCAAGTCCATTGGAAACTTTTTTTTTCGCTCATTTTTTTCTCTCTCATTTTCTCAATTATAGAAAATCTTGACTCCCCTATAACATATGTTATCTAGTGTAATAAACTCTATTGATTTGGAACATGTTTAGTCAAACCATTTTTGTTAGAACATCTGGCTACTCTCGTCCTCAAATGGGGGCTCAATTGAGGGTGAGGTTTTGATGTTTGATAGTTTCTTTCCTTTTTATCTCCATTGATGAATCATACATAGTTGCTTGAGATTTGGAGTCCGTTTCTCAAAGGACAAACCCACTCAATATTTTTTGCTTGAATCATTTTAACAAGTTCTACTTGGCACACTTGTGTAAATTAGACCACCCAAGTCATTCAGCCAAACTCATTCCGAATTATGGTGTATTGTATTTGAGGAAAGAGTATCAGCTTTGTGTACTCTTCTCAGAGGCATCTATACCTCATAGTACTATGAAATGCACCCTCAACTGTAGCCTAAAAATTGGAATTTAACAACTTTCTTTTACTACTAAAAAAGACCATTTCTCCTATATTCTTGACACCAGTCGAATATTAACTTTTTCTTTTACAAACTAGCAATCAAATGTTTAACTATTACGAGCAGTACCTAGAAGTTCTTTCATTCTTAAAATGAGGCATTGTCAAAAAAACTGTACAATACTCTCATCTTAGAAGACATGTAGAAGTTCAATCAGGATATCTGATTCCCCCCTTTCCATCCTTTAGCTGGAATTATAATAGAAATAGCTGCAATAGCCAATAGTTTAGCCACCGGACCACAGAATAAATCCATGATCATAGGTTCTGAATCTTCTTAAAGGACAGTTTCACCAATCATGGCCGCCTTCTACACTTTCCTCAGCTCCCTGTTTAGTCAGAATGTCACAACTTGTATCACAAAATACATGTGTGGACAGCAGAACTTGATCATAGCTTGCATCTGCATTAATAGATAGCTGAAACAAACTAGCTGTCAAAAGAGAATGAAGTAATCAGTAAGTTGTCCAGTAGAAAACTGATCATCAACTGCTTCAATCATACCTCAGATGCCTTTGGACTTCTATGAAGCTGTGTTTCTGAGTTCCATCTAATCCATGTAATGTAATTATATTTAAAGGATTTATCAGTAGTAGGCTTGAGTCTTCAAAAACACATGCATTACATAATTCCCAATTGGTTTGGAAGACAACTGCTATTAGAGAAAGAAAAGGTCAGAAGAAGCCGTTGCCTAACAATATTCAAGAAACTGACTACAAGAATCCAAGTTAATTGCCCAAAAGGCTGAAATTTTAGAAACTGAAGAGAGGTCTGTATTGGACGAAGCAATGCATTAATAAGAATTCCAATCTGTAAATTTTATGTCATGTTATTGTACATGACCTCATAAAAGAATGTTCTCCCCTATATTGAATCATTGACCCTTAAGAGTTGCGAAATTCATCCTCTTCCCCCATCTATTGATATTTTTGCTAACCTAACACTGTTCAAGTAGTCCCTCGGGCTGTGATTAGGAAACCCTGGATTGACAAGTCCAATAATCCTAAGAACAATACACACAAAATTCTCTTTGTAATCTCCCCCTTGCGTTATGGTGATCAAGAGAGCTCTAAGTAAGTCCAACCAAGCATTCGAGTATACTGAAATGGTGTGCCGGAGACCAAAGAGTTGGGATCTGGTTCTTCCATAAGAACCTGTCACAAAATATATATAAACAAATTGTAACATCTAATGGTGGATTAATCAAGCACAAAACTAAATCGTTCAATGATAAAAAAAAATTAGGCATCTATCAGCTTACAGCCTTGTACCAGCTCTTGTAGTATATGCAGAGGCAAAAGTGGGAGAACTGAAAGACTGGATCATCAAAAGGTACCCTTGGAATAATATCATATCCATAAACCATCCTATAGTAAATTCTATCAAGCCTTTCCTTCATAAAGTTTCCGGACTCCTCATCTCCAACCCTCGGTTGCCCAAAGGTGTATATTCCCAGCAAGTGACTCATTAGCATCCTCTCTTGGTGCAATGCAAGTTTGGAAGGAAATAGAATGGCAAGTGCACCAACTAAGCTATGTCCCGTTATTACTGTTTGGGCATCTTTGTTATCTTTGATCAATGTCTTCAACTCGTCTCTGATAGAGTAGTAAGCCAAGTCATGAGATCCTTTATAATGCTTTGGCCAGCCTTTCTTATTATCTTTGTCATCCTGAAGACCTAAAGCTTTCATGAAAGATGTATTTCCCTACGTTTCCCACCAAGAGAGATAAACATCTGTGCACCATCTATAGTATTAAACTTCAGTTCCTCGGAAGGCTACAAGAATCAGTTGAGCATCTTCTTCTCTGTCAGGAGATCAGTTATATGTAGTAGAGGTAAAGAGATTACCATTCCAGAAATCATAGAACCCAACCAAATGCATCTGAAAAATATAAAGTGTTTAATTAATTTTCTTGAATATAAATCTTACATTGACCACTCAGTGATGTGATTGGAAATATCTTACAAAACACTAGAAATATGCTATTTTTTATTTTTATTTTTATTTTCGGAAGCAAATTCAGAAGAGAAAATAAGGCCAAACTTTATCAATTCCTTCCATCTTTGTATATTAGCAGGAACTGAACATTTTTACCATTTTGGAATGATACTGTAACATCCCTACGTTTCCATTGACAACAAATATTTATGTTCATAAAAATTCAAAATTGAAATTTGTATTTTAAAACCTTCTTTCGTTTGACAAGTTGTATTTTTCGAAATTTCAGTTAACTTTCTTACTTTCCGAATCTCGGGACGAGATTCCATTTAACGTGTGTATAATGTAATACCACTAAATTTCATAAAACTAATTTATTTTATTTTTAAAAAAAAAAGAGTTACATTTAATGGAATTGAAATTTCAAAATTCTAGGGCTTTAATTTTGTGAAGTTAAAGGGCGGGTGCTCTCAAAATTTTAGTGGTGGCGAATAGCCACCCACACTATATAAAGAAAAACCCTTCTTTCTTCTCTTGTGCAACAGGAAGAGTTGTTCTTCCTCATTTTCTTTCTTTGATGGCGGCTGACAGTGAGAGAGGTTTGTGCGAGGGAGGTTGTGAGAACTATGTGGCGATGGTGGATGCTCTCTTTGTCTCAAGAGATGGAGAGGAAAGAAGAGCGAGATGGCTAGGTTGCTGGCGATGTGGTGGTGGTCAGGTGAGATGACTCATACTTTTCTTCTCTTTTGATTCTTTGTTTTGGGTTGGTTGTGTTTTTGTTGAAGTAGTTAGAGTAATTGAAGACAATTAATTAAAGTTATGTGTTTTGTGTGTAGGAGATTGTCTCCAAGTGTTTGATAAAAGTACTGAAAGAGATTTGGGTTTTAATGTTTGTGGTTTGCCTCCATTTTGAAAGTAATGGTTGTGAAGAAGATATGGGTTGTTATTGTAATTTGTAAACAAGTGCGTTTTCACCTTTTTTTTTTTTTTTTTTTAAATAATGGTTGTGGAGTAAAATGAGTTTGTGATCATGTGAATTGGGTGTTTTGAGATTGTGGACATAATACCATAATGGGGTTTCGTTGGAGGAAAAGTTGTGGATGCTTAAGCATAAAGTGGAAGAAATGTCAAATATTAAGTTTGTTTTTTTAATTTTTTTTTGGGTGAATGAATACTTGCTGAGTTCCGGGATAGCAGTATAGGTTTAATAGAATGTGATTGTGTTTCGACCACTAATGCTGATGATATTAGGCAGGCCAGTAAACCTAGGAATGTCTAACAAAGTGAATGGGTAGTTCACATTTTTTTTAAGTACCACATGGTGATATCTTTGAGTTCTAGTGATTGTGGCTGCAAATTATCGTAAATATTCAAAGTTAATAAGAAAATGAAGCGTTGGAGTTGTAAATTTGAGAACCATTGTGGATGCTTTTATAGTTGGTGGTGAATTAACTTGCCTCAGAGGATTGAAAAGATGAAGTGAGAGATGAGGTTGCAGCTGGTCATCTATTCCCTGTTCTGAATGCAAAATGATGATAATATATCCATTGTCAATGCAGATTTTACTAAAACTAGCTGATCGAACCAAAGAGTGATGATTACAACCGTAAAATAACATGAACATTTGGGTTCACTGAAATGTGCCTTTGTGCTAGTTTATGTAAGAAATGTGTAAACTTTACACCTTTGAATTATAAGGTTGTATGGAAACGATAGATTTCATTTCAGGTAATCCGTTATGAGATTTTAGACATGTTTGAGATTGAGGTTGCCTTATTTGTGGTGTTTTGTGTTGCAAACGCGTGATCTTCACTATTTTGATGTGCTTGATGTGAGTTTTTTTCCTAGCTTGCTGGGTTCATGTTTTGGGTATTTGCATGATTCTACGAAGTTACATTTGTATGTTTGTGACTTAAATTTGATTGTTATGTAGATTGCGTTGCTGAAAAGAATTTATTTCTTGTATTAAATGGGTTTTGATCCCCGCCCTATTACAAAAAAATTTGTATATGAAAATGTTGGTTGCCCAAAAATGTGGGTGGATACGATTGTGAATCGATTCAGAAATGACAAAATGTCATCGTGGATGAATTTTGAAATATAAAAAATAAACGATATTGGTAAACTTTGACTCCTGAAAATTTAAATCACCTGGAATTATATCACTTAGAACTACCACACCTATTTTGTTTATTATTTCCCCGCTCTTACTAGAGAAACTAAATGACCAGCGGGTCGTCTTGCAGAGTTGGGGCGCCCATTTCTTACTAGAGAAACTAAAATAACCTTCGGGTTAGTCTTGCGGAAATGAGGTGAATTGTTATGCCTAAGATAGGCTTTCATATTTATCCGTAAAAAATGTGACGTGAGTTTATGCGCATTGATAGTCGCCCAAGAGTGGCTTTTGGTACTCATATAGTTAGGAGTATCCGCGATGCATGCCTGTATGTGATGTCCCCACTTGGGCATGGATGACGAAGTAGTCCTCCTTTATATGAGAGAGGCATACGAGCATGTATGTTCGGCACGGAGGTGGTGCGAATGTGGCATCGTCTAAGTGATCAATCCGTTAAAAGATGAAACAAATTCAAATAAAAATGAATAAATTACGTTTGCATTGTTTCTAATCCTTTCATGCAGGATGGAAAGTCCACTAATATTTCTGCAGGTCAGACTTGCCATAACCAACTTTTACCGGGTAAGTGTAAGCAAGTGCATTTTTACTTAATTGGGATGATGATATGAAGGCCTCGATGAGGAACTAAATTCTTGGAACTGTGTTTTCTTGCATCCCACTTTTGCCCCATTGAGGAACTACCTGATGGTGTGTTTGTGTATTGTTGTGTTTAGTTTGATGTTTATCACGTGCGATTTTATTGATTTTGGGATGAAGATTACTCACACCAGCTATATTGCTGACCCAAGTGAGCTTTTGCTTCTTGGGTACATTCCTTTGGGAATGTAGCCAATTAGCTTTTCAGGTTTAGAGACTTTTGAGCAGCGTTACGGGAGTTCCGCTAGTGGGGCTAGCGACGTCAGCTTTTCCTGGTTAAAGTTTTGTATAAATTTTAGTTTGCTCCTATTTTTCTAAACTATATTTTTGTCATCGCTGCTAAATGTTTTTGTTGTTATTGAATTTCACGTCCCGAGTTTTGGGGAAACGGATAATCCTACGTGGATTTTGGGATTTTCGTTTTTCTCGAAAATTGGGGCGTGACAGATAGAAGTTGGATAACTTTAAAATCATTAATACCTTCTAGTGGTTGTTTACAACATTTAGGATGTATGCTTCCTTCATGTATGCTATCTTCGAAGCCATCATGCTGAGGCAAAGGAATACACTTTGATTGAGGCGATTTGTTTTTAGAAGGGGTATTTTTCATGCTTAGTTTACAGATTAAAACAGGGACGTGGGATTAAAGCAGGGCCAAACCTTGGCCGTTTATTTTAGGGCGACCTCTCTTCCTCATGGCAGCTCCTCCAGCCGTCAAGGAGGCTCCGCCTCCGGTTGAGGTTGGGAGCAATATGGTGGAGGAGACGAAGCCTTCGTTTGCGCAAATACTAGGGAAGATACATGTGGAGACAATCAATGAGACGCTTGTGGAAGGTACTAGGTTCCGTAAAGAAGGAGATCCGACCATCGGTATCACCACCAAGGATGAGTTTAGAGGGGAATCCTTCACGGAGAAACATGTCATAGTGCTAACATTTTTAAGCTACCGACCTACGTTGGAAGCTATTCGGGATACGATCCATAGAACATGGGGAATTATGGGAAAATTTTCGATGGGTCTACTTGATCAGCGTCACGTTTTGGTGAGGCTACAATCTGAGTTGAAAGCAAAAAAAGTTTTATCAAGGGATTCGTTCCTGATACGAGGAGTTAGGTTGAAAGCTTTCTACTGGCATGACAGTTTTAGTTTGAAATTAGATCTGATATCGGCTCCACTGTGGGTGGAGTTGCCAAACCTACCATTACATCTTTTCCACGCCCAATCCTGAAAGCAATAGGTGACTCCTTTGGAGACTTTTTACGCATGGATGACCATACGAGATGCCTAACGCGTCCTAATGCTGCCAGGTTATGGGTAGAGATGAGTTTGGCGGAAAAGCTTCCTTCAAGAGTTTGGATTGATAGGGTGAATAATAGGGATTTCTGGTAGAAAATCGAATACCCAGGTTTCAATATTGTGAACATTGTGTGATGATTGGTCATCAGGATGCTTTCTGCAGAAGACTTCTAGGTCAAAAAGGTAAGGCCCCTGGGATTCCATTGGAGAAGGAGAAAAAATTGAAAGAAACAAAGTGGAGTCAAAAATCACAAAACAAGTATATGTGCCAGTTGGGAAAAAATCGAAGGAACTAAATCAAGGTTTGACACCAAACAATGGCATAGGTACGAGCGGGGCAAAAAACATTCAAGGGGTAGAGGTAGAAGAAAGAGATGGAGGAAAGCAGTCTTTGGGCGACAAGTCCTTGAATATCACGAATAAGTTTGCGACATTAGTCGATGATCCTACGGAGGAAGATGTGGATTCAAGACGCAAGGAAGAAGAGTTGAATTCAGTTGATCATGCAGCGTTGATGGGAGGGAAAGAAATTGAAAACATATAAAAAGATAGGGAAGGGTTTGTTGAGGCTGGATATACAGTTAGCGAAACCAAGAGAGCCATTTTGGCTCGCAAAAATTCTATGAATAAGGCATAAAAGAAGAACTCTGTTTCAGCTAGCAAAACAGAGCCAAACGACTCTGTTATAGCAAAGAAATCAAATTCTAGTGACTCTGTTTAAGTAAAAATTTTAGAGAATGTGGTAGAGGAGAAGGGGAACGTATCAGTTAGTAAAAGTGAGGCAAATGAGACTGTTACAGTCAGGAAATCAGATAGTGCAACAGCTGTATTAGAAATTGTTAGCGGAGACAAGGAATGACTTACTTAGTACTCCTATTTCTAGAGGGACTAAGTCAGCGGAAGTGGATAGCAAGAAGAACAGGAACGTGCAAGCAACAATTGCACGCTATGGCACAACAGACTCACTTTTAGAGCAACACCGTGACACAGGGAAAACAGGCAGCACGTTTGCTTCTCCCACAAATGATTTGCCAATGATAGTAAGGGCGGATCTCTTAGGGGCGCTGAATTCGGTTGAAAGCAACAACAATGAGGGGATAGGAGAAGGCATACGGTTGGATTCAAAAGAGGTAGAGAATGATCAGATAATCGACAACGAGGTAGGCAAGCAGACAAGTCGTGTTGGGTCAACTACAGGGCAATCAAGGCAACAGTTGGTGGTGGTTCAGCTTGCTCTTGAGAAGGAACTGAGGCAGGTAAATATTAGAACAAGGGAAGAGTTGACATTGAGGAGGCTGTTGGAGCAGTTAGGCACAAGCTTAGCCAGTACGAAGATAGTCAGCGTCAAGGTTTTGGACTCGCAATGTGATGCATTGGAACCGGGTGATAACAAGAATATGAGGGAATTTTTAAGACAAAGCTATTAGCTTGATTAATAAGGGACGCATGTTACGGAAGAAGAGAATTAATCTAGAAACCATTAAAGTGCTAGCGATGAGATGGATTCAGATTCAGAGGTGGGGCCTCACACGACGTTGAGCATGGATTTGGAATTGGGCTCGCAGTTTGAGGGACAACATGGTAAAAGAGACAAAAAAAATGTTTAAGAGTGGTGATCCCCCTAGGAGAGCGTCGCTTAACCAGACGGATTACAAATTCATCTTCCCAGGTTAGTCATGATTGAAAACATAATGATCCGTTGCAGACTAAAAAAATCAGGGCGATCCGTTGCAGACTAAAAAAATGGTAGAACACAAGGTTAGAACTCTCATGTTGGCGGAACCTATGATTGAAGCGAGTAGATATATAGAAGTTGGGAATAAAGTTAGAATGGCGGGTTTTATGTCTAATGAAATAGTGAGAGGTAAAATTTGGTTGTTCTGGGTAGTTGATATGAGTGTTACGGTACTAGATCGATCAGATCATATTATTCATTGCAAGGTTACAAACGCTAACTCCAAGTCGTTCTTAATATCTTTTGTTTATGCTAAATGTTCAGCGGAAGAGAGAAGGGAGCTCTGGGAAAATATGAAATTTTTTGCTTTTCAGTGTGACTTACCGTGGATGGTAGGCGGAGATTTTAATGCTATTGTTAGTTCCCAAGAGAAGATAGGAGGAGAAAATCTCTCTATGGACAGTACGACAAATTTTAGGGAATTTTTTGAAAATTGTGGCTAAGGTGGAGCTCTTTCATTGTACTTTTTCTGATCATTCTCCTATCTTGGCTTCCATGATTATTCAGGCAAGGTCAAGTACATCTTCCTTCTGATTCCTTCATATGTGGATGACGCATTCATTTTTTGGTAGAGTCAGTTTTGAATATGAATATTTCGAATATGAGGGCGGTTGATAGAATCGATATAAAAATGAATAACGCTTGGGAAAACACTCATTAGATAGAATAGGGAGGTTTTTTGGGAATGTCTTTAGTAAAATCAAAGCTTTAGAAGATGAAATGCAGCAATGGGAAACTATACTTCTTTCGGGGTGGACCGTGAATGGGAGTAATGTTTTGAAACCGAATGTTGTTTAGGATGTCAATGCTAGTTGTAATCTTAATAGATGTCAGGAAGAATATAGGCTTGCATTTAAACAGAAGGAGTTATATTGGCTTCAGAAATCAGGGGAAATTTTTTGCAGGAGGGAGATGCTTGTACAAATTTTTTTTGTGTCGGTTAAATCAAAACAGAAGATAAGGGTTATAAACACATTACTTTGCCTTTGGGGCGAGAGATTTCGGATTCTGGCGAAATTTTGCAAGAAGCCAATAAAAATTTTCAGGAGTTACTCTCTTCTCAGGGTAATAATGTTTTGGACCATGATTTGTTAGACTGTATTCCCGCGGTGTTGAATAATTTTAGTTGTAAAGATCTAGTTACGCGCCCTACGTTGGAAGAGGTGAAACAAGCAACCTTAAGCATTCCAAAAAATCAGTGTTCTAAAAAGCGCTAGGCGGTGGGCGGGCGGCGAGCAGGTGCCTAGCGCCCAAGGGCCTAGGCGATTTTAGGTTTTATATTATAACTTTAATAATTTACAAAAGTTAAGCATAATACCTTATCAATTACATCCAATTTAATGCCAAGATACATATGCAAAATTTAAAAACATGAAAAATTAACAATCATGAACAAAATTTATTAAAACTCAAATGACTGAAGTTGGTCATGATGGGTACTTTATACAAAGTTAAATTTGTGGACAAATATTCAAACATACTCTTTATTTTTCTTGAAGTTGCATGAATGACCTCAGTCATGTTTGATAAAATCTACATTACTAAATTGGTACCGGCAGATCCTTTGTGAATTTCATTAAGTAATCATCATTTGCTACATTCAGACATATACTGAATAAAAAACAATTAAATTGTTTATTTCCAAAAAATGAGAAAGAAAAATAAAATAAAAACACAATCAACTTTGTTCAAAAAAAAAAAAAACTCACCCAGACCGCCTAGACTGCCCAGACCTGCCTAGACCGCCCGGAACATGCCCAGTCATTAATCTGGGAGTTTATCTAACGCCTAGCACCTAGGCGGTCGTCTAAGTCATTTTTTAGAACACTGCAAAAAATAATGGGTACGAATGTTTGGGAAGCAACGATTCAGTTTTTTGAAGGGGAGGCTCTTCCGGTAGCTTTCTCATCTAATCTTATAGCGCTTATTCCTAAAACGAAGGTGCCAGGTTATTTCTCTGATTTCAGACCTATTAGTCTGTGCAATGTTATTTATAAAATTTGCAGTAAATTATTTTACAATAGACTACTTCCAGATATAGTTGCTCTGGAACATGGTGTTTTCATTAAGGGGAGAACCATTTTAGAGAATATTGGTCTGGCCCAGGAACTTATGCAAGATATTGGTAAACATGCATTTGGCGGTAATGTTGTTCTTAAAATTGATATGGAAAAGACATATGATCCGTTAAAACGCATTTTTTTTTTATTTACCATGCTTAGAAGATTTGGCTTCTCCAATAGAGTGTGCCATATTATCTCCAACTGCATCACAAATTGTGGCTTCTCTGTTTTGTTGCAAGGTGTTTATAAGGGGCACTTTACATCTTCGAGAGGTTTGAGGTAAGGGGACCCGTTGTCTCCATTACTTTTTGTTATTTCTATTTAAGTGTTGAACATGGGATTAAAGAGGGCATTTTAGAAAGGGGAGATTGGATTTTATTACACTCCTAGATATTGCACGCCTATAACACATCTTTTGTATGCTGATGATATCTTGATATTCCTCAATGATAGGAAAACCTCGGTCTTAGGCTGTTTGAAGTTATTGGAGAAGTATAATAGGGCCTCGAATCAAAAAATTAACTCAAATAAAAGCTCTTTTATGATTGAAGAAAATGCAGCGGCAGAAAGGTTAGTGCCTATAAAAAGGTATACATGTTTTCAGTTCAAAGGATCACCTATGAAATATTCGGGAGCCTCAATATATCAGGGAAGAAGTAAATTAATTTATTTTGAAGAGATGGTTATTAAAATCAGGAAAAAAATGGAGGGTAGGAACGGTAATTAGTTGTTATCTCCGGGGGGTAGACTGGTTTTAATTAAGCACGTGCTCAGTTCAATTCATGTCTATACATTGAGTGCTATGTGTGTACCGTAGAAGATCTTACACAAAATTTAGAAAGCAATGGCGGATTTCTTTTGGGGAGATTGTGAAGGGAAAATGAAAAAAAAAGTGGTTGTCCTGGGGTAAAATTTGTCGTTCTGTGGAGGAAGGAGGGCTGCGAGTAAGAAATTTTGAAGCGATAGTGAAAGCTTTTTGTATTAAAGCTTTATGGAAATTAATCAATTCTAATTCATTATGGTCTTCCTTCATGAGATTGAAATATTTAAAATTAGGTGTTCCATTGAGCAGGCAGATAGTGAAACAAAATGCTTACCCATTGATGAAAGAGCTTTCGAAAGTGAGAATGCTCTTGGGGAATTCAATTTAGCGGATAGGTAGAGGTAAGGTATGCTTCTTTGATGAGAATTGAAATTTATCCATTGTTTTTTCGAAACCTATTTCTATTACTGATCAGGATGTTTGGCCTTCACTCCGGGAAATGAAGAAGGACGATTTTGAGATGTTAGGGGCAATGTTGAAGGAGGAAGCCAAGAAGCTTTATGAGGGGAGGTTGCAAAGAAGGATTTTTAGTGATGATGTTTGTGTTTGGAACCTAGCCCAGACGGTTTGTTTTCTTATCGCTCAGTTTATCATAAGCTAGTGGAGAAGAAGGAAGAAGTGCCTCTTTTTAAAAATATTTGGCACCCTTGTTTACCTTCTAGAATTTATGTTTTTGTGTAAAAATTGTTATTCCAAGACCATCCGTTAGAAGGGGAGTTGTTTCGCTGCGGGTTTAGTCTTGCCTCAAAGTGTAGATGTTATGTTCATTCAGATGTAGTAAAACATCTTTTCATTGAGGGCGAGTTGGCGGTGAAGGTGTGGAAATATTTCGAGCTGATTTTTGGGGTTCATGTGAGGAGATATACTGAAATAGGGACATTGTTAATTGTTTGGTTTCGAAGAGCAAATGATGTATCATTGGTTGGGATGTTGTATTATATCACGCCTATGTTCATTCTGTGGGAGATTTGGAAACAAAAATGCAAAAGAGTTTGAGGGGGCTAGGCCGAATGCTCATTAGGTGATTATCTTAGTCTGTAGGTGGCTTCAGATGTTTAGTACAGTTTACATGCTTAAGAGAGAAATTGCCAAAAATGGTCAATTTGATCGTTTTGTGTTTAACAATTAAGTTGGTGATTAAAAAGGAGCGTAGAATTGTGTATTGAGCTTTTTCGCTTTCCGGCTTATTTGTTATGAATGTGGATGGGTCTTCCGAGGAAAAAGGGGCTTTAGGAGGGGTGGTTATCAGAGACAAGAATGAGGATTGTGTAACTGTTCTTCAAGGTTTTTTTGGGGAATGAACCAATAATAGAACCAAAGTCTTGGCGGTTTTGGAGGGCTTAAAGCTACATGATAGGCGTCGCATCACGAAAGTAGTGTTGCAAACTGATTCAAATCTGGTTAAAAGATGGTTTCATGGGGAGAACAAGATTCCTTAGTTTCTTGAAAATATTTGGAGGGAGATTGATAACATTATAATAAGGAAAATTATCGTTTGTAGACATATATTTAGAGAGGCGAATTCAGTGGCGGATGCTTTGGCAACAAAGACGCAGTGGGAGAGAAGGTTTGCGGAATACAGTAGTTTGAACCTCTAGCCTAGAATTTTGGGGCTGATTCGTTTAGATAAGTCCCATACTGCGTATATTAAAAAATGATGCAAAGTTTTCTTCCCTCTAACGCACGGAGAGCTGGCAATTTGCTGTTGGCTAGGGTGATGGCGTGGTGTGTGTTTCGGTGGTTGCTTGGTGTCACGACCTGATTCATAGAGTACTATATTGTCCGTTTTGGGCCCAAGGCTCGCACAACTTTAAAACGCGTAGTACTTTATAGATCTAACCTCGTACATATATAGCACATCCCCTTCCCTCACCTAGGCGATGTGGGACTATAATCTCCCTTTGGTAGCTCGCCCAAACCCTCTTAGGATCCATGGGCCTATTGGGCTTCACCATCACGGGCCTCTCCCGCACCCTCCCCCTCAGTCCCCCCCCCCCCCCCCCCCCCCCCCACACACACACACAGACACAGACACACACAAGGGTATCACACTTGGACCGTATATTTGTTGTCCAAAATATTTGTGCATTTGCAGGTTTTGAGACATAGTAACGGCAACAACATGTATTGTAAATGTGAATGCTAGAGGCTTTTATATGGTGGTGGTAATGGTCATGGAGATTTGGATGCTTGCAAGAATTTGGAGATGTTTTCTTAGAATTCTTTGGTTTATAATTATCTTAGAGGTTTGGAGGGAAGGCCTTTTTTATTAAGGGTTTCTGTTTTGATTTTGTGGATTTGGCCCTTAAGTTCTTTTAGTTAACTAGGGCTAGCCCCTAGGTTCCTAGTTTCTTTTGATGTTTTGTTTTGGTGAATTAGGTATGGTCCTTGGTTTATCAGGATTTGGCTTTTATTATTCATTTGGTAGTTTGTTTTGGTGATTTAGGGCTAGCTCCTAAGTGTTTGGTGATTTAGGTATAGACTTTAGATTCTATGTTTTTTTTTTTGGGTAAAGTCGTAATGCACCCCCGAAGATATAAAATCTTTTGATTAAGTAATAAAGGTATGGTTATTTAAAAAAAACATGCTAAGTTTCCAGTATGTAGTCTGTTTGACATTGGAGGATCTGTTGTATAATTCAAACCGACCATCAACATGGTCCAAGATAAACTGAAAATATGCAGATTATTTATTGGGAATCACCACTGAGCCTTCACACACAAAATAATAATAATAATAATAATAATAATAATAATAATAATAATAATAATACTAATAATAATAATAAAATAAAAAATACACCACATATTGATTCTAATATCAGCATGTCTTGACAAAAAAAGTATGTGCGTGTGTGTGCACAAGCAATATACAAATGTAACCAAAGTAATTAAGCACCACCTCATGATATTTATTTTTAAGCGTGTGGACCTCTACATCTTCACAAAGTTTTTGATAGAAATTAACAAAATGGGAATTCATGTGTATGCGCATATAATATCTTCATGCTTAATTAAACTAAAACTAAGGACATAAGATTTTTCACACTTTAAGTTAGACATGCTAACACGGAAAGGAAAATTTACTCAAAGTTAACAGGTTCAACCTAAGATGTCACTGATATCCAACAAGATATTTGCGGATGATGTCACATATTTCTTGTCATTCGTAAACATAACTATCCATAGCAAAAACATAACTATACTTGTGTGCATAATACTCGCATCAAGCACAGGGGACTCAAGGATATGGAGCCAAAGGTGTGATGGCTCAGTTGTTGAATAGTGGTGGATGATATCACTAGGTCATGGGATCGATCCTTGCCAGTAGCATTAAGAGTGGGAGGGGATAAGGGATTAAAAAAAAAAAAAAAAAAACTAAAGGATGGACCCCTTGTTGGAGATTTGCTATCTATACTTTTTGTCGAACATTGTGCCAATGGTGTTATGGTCGAGTGGTTAGGGCTGTATGGGTTTATTCTCCACGTCTTAGGTTCGAGACCCGCCGGCGGCATTGTTACTTTCTTATGGTGTTGACCTGTAGGTCGCACCTTGTTGATAGGTTATGGGATCCTATAAAAACCCAGCTCGCTTTCCCAAAAAAAAAAAATGTCGAACATTGTGTCACCTCATTCGTGTCCATCCCAATTTTCCTAAGCGTGCACTATACCCGCAACACGCCATGAACTTATCACCCTCCTTGGAAACCAATTCTACAGCAAATGAAGACAAAAACTAAATGAATAGTTTGATTGGATATGAATGATGTCTTTGGTTCAAAAAAAAGAAAGAAGGAATATGTGGCTGTGTTTCTGTTTAATAATCTCACTAACCTCACAAGAATGCATATTCTCAAGAGCCTTAGAAGCTATCAATGCTGGAGTACTGTGGTAAACACAATCTTTGCGTATTTTGCACGAAGGGAATAAAGAGTGTTCCTTTTGGTAGTTGCACATCTTCTTGGAATAGGTCAACAATTACTTAAAGATGGGTTATTTCTAGTTCTCATTAATGAGAGACACAATTAGACTATTTAACGTATATGAACATTTATTAGGATTGTTACGTGCGATCCTGAATGACAAGAACACATGATGTAATACATACGCTGTTTACACCTATTAAATGTGTAATTATTGGAGATATATCCTATGGTCAGTAGGGACATCATTCGTTATTCAGAGAGAGTAAGAGGTGTTGAAAAAATCCTATGTCAAAAAAGGGCTGGTGTTCTCAGGTCAAAATAGGTTTGATTTGGCAACACGTTGATAGATGTTTTGAATACTTGCTGAAGAATCAAATTGTTACGATGAAGCAGACTGACCCAAGTAGGAGTATTAAATTGATTAACTGATCCAACCAGAGTTCAATCGGCTACACCCAAGCTCAACCTTAAGTGTTTGCATTTAATTGTGGGTGGGCGAGTTGAATAAGGTTTATCATGCTAGAAGGAAGTAGATTAATCAAAGTCTTTGTATTTCTTCTATCACCATATTCTATAACCATCTCAGCTTGGATTAACCGACTTGTTCAATTGATTCAAGGGTTCATAGAATACAAGACCTAAAGCCTGAACGTATAATGCACTTGAAGAAGCAATGCTTGATCTCATTGTTTTCTTATACCAGAGAGAGTAAACAATTCCCATTGTAATGGACAATGAAAGAAAAATTATCACATTATCATAGCTTTGTGAAAGGATAAAATTCCTTGTGCAGTCAGAGCTGATGCTCAATTTAACCTTCTCATACTCATCCCTACATACAGTCATTAACTGTTGTTTCAATTTCATCAGTTCTTTCATAGTAAGAAAGACAAGTAAATTATTTGTTGAGTCTTAGGCTTTCCAGAAAATAAGAGAAGAATTATATATCACGAAAACCTAGACCTCCATGCCGAGCATAATACCAGCACTTGAAAGCACAACAAAACAATGTACGTACCTTGGCCCCACTTTTGCATAAACCTAGTGCAACGGCATAAACCACCTTAGTAAGATTTCCTCTCCAAAAGGACTTGCTTTGTTCCTTTTGGGATGCTATTGAGGATAATGGCTACTGGTAAGCTACTTCCCTCGACCAATCTGATTTTGAGGTCAGGCTGTTTCTGAATATACGGCTCACCATTTCTGCTGAGTTCTTCAGCCTGTAAATCGTTTATTAAAATGATAACCAAGAGAAGACAACCCAAAGATCGGAAGAAGCAAGGAATGTGATTTCTCGAAATATATTGAAACTTCACGAAATATTTCGTATTTTGAAGTTACCAAAATCTCTTTTGAAATATGAAATATGTTGAAATTCTCTTGAGAAAAGAAATAAATATTTTAATATTCGTATATTATAACATGCTATAATGTTATTTTATTATCAAAAGTTTGTTATGTTATTATGTAAGATGCAGTATGTATAACACTACGAGTTGTGAGACTTTTTCTGTAGTATTTAAGAGTTCAAAATGCATAATTTATATTGTTAAAATTAAAATCACAACCGAAATTTTTAATTTTTTTCTAAACAAAACGAAATATTTCATGAAATATTACTTAAAATTAAGGGACCAAAATTAACTTGAAAAACGAAATCACAATCCTTGGGAAGGAGAGCAAACTTGCCTGGTTTAAAAGACCTAAACTTAACACCTTGACACATGTTTCCACTGCTTCTAAAATGGCCTCCTCAATTGATTTATTAATTGCTCCTTTTTGCCACAACAAAAGGTGCTACAAGTTTAAAAAAAGCCAAAGAAAATGAACAAAGGATAGAATTCACTTAACTTGCTATATGAGCCAAGAATATTTCTGACCAAAACAGAACTTAGCATTCTTCTTACTTGGAACCTATATCTAGGTACTGCACATATCGCTGAAAATGTTAGAAGTCCAACTCAGCAACACAAACCATAATGTCAGACAGTTGCGTCCTACATGGTTACTAATGATTGACCACATATTTTTTTTGAATGGTTGAGGAGTTGGGAACATGGCTACTTGTTACAAATTAAAGAAGATGATTGCCAAACAAAATATCAGAATCCTGATGATTGCAGAGCCTATGATTGATGACAGTAGATATTTGAAAGTTGAGAATAAAGTTAGATTACCGGGTTTTGTGTCTAATGAGTTGGAGGTAAGATTTAGATTTGCTGGGCGAATGATATATCCTTTACAGTTCTTGGTATGAAAAACAAAATTATTCATGAAAGGGTCACGGATAATTCCAATGCCAAGACTTTTGTGATTTCTTTTGTTTATACTAAATGCATGGTGGAGGAAAGACGTGATCTTTTGATCAATATGGAAAATTTATCCTTGGGTTGTGATGAACCTTGGCTGCTGGGGGGATTTGAATATGATTATTAAAGGGCAGGAGAAAATAGAAGGCAACCCTCTATGTCTAGCTTGGCTGAGTTTGCAGATTGTATTGAAAATTGTGGCTTACAAGATTGCGGATTTTAGACCCCGTAGATGACTTGGTGTAATAATAGGCATGGAAGAGATTAGAATTGGGCAAGGCTTGACAAAATTCTAGTTAATGCAGAGTGGTTGTCCTAGATGCCGAACACTAGAGTGGAGCATTTAACCATACATTTTCAGATCATGTGCCTATGCAAGTGTTGATTCAAACGCGAGCAAGTATTTTTCCATTTAGATTTCTTAATGTATGGACTACTCACCCTATATTTGATGATCTAGTGAATTTGGCTTGGAATATTGAATTGGGGAGTATGTGAGCTCTTGATGAGATTGATGTTAAATCAAAACGCTTTGTAAAAAACTTATTACACGGAAAAGAAAGGTCTTTGGTAATGTTTTCAGCAGAATAAGATCATTGGAAGATGAAGAGAAGGAAACCTGTTTTGTAAATTTTAGTCATATATAAGAAATTATAATCAATTAATTTAGCATGTAGAATGAGTTGTTATTAATGAATCCGTTTTTTACGTTCTGAGGCATAATGAATTGAATTTTGGCTTTCAATCCTTCTCTTATTGTAAATATTTAAGCATACGATCATGATTGCAGGGGTGAGCACGGTCCGGATTTGGGCTTATTCCGGTTCTGATTCCGGTTCCGGTACCGATTCTAATCCGGTCAGAAAAGTAATATTTTTTTTTGGCTGACCCGGTTGGTAACCGACTGTTTTGAAGTGGGACAAAAATACCCAATAGACAAAAACACAAGAAGATCCAGACTTGAAAAGTGAAAGCTCTAAATTTGCAAACTTTGACAACAGATAAGTGGGATTTTCGAAACTAAGACAGAGAAATTTGGGGAATTTGGCAATGCATCAAAGAGAAACCCTAGGTAAAGGATTTGGGAGTGAGTGGTGAAAGGGGTTTAAAGTTTTTGTTGGTGATGTAGATACTCTTCTTGGCCATTCTCAGCGTTTATCTCAAATATTCCTTCCGCCTTCACAACCAACAGATCTGTTCGAGCTTCGCGGATTGAAGAGAGGACGAGCAGATCTAAGGAGAACTTGTTGAAAACCTGTAATTCCGGCAAGGGTCGTGGAGTCACAACCTGAATTGCAGTTTTCAAATTGCTACAATAAAAGAGATTTCGATCTTGGTCCTTGGAGGAGGATAAATGTCGATGAGGACTTGGAGGGGTCGATGGCGAGATGAAATGGAGACTTTGAACCAACTTTCAGGACTGAATAATGGTCTTCCCCTTGTCAATGGTGTTGATGCAGGAGCGTTTGGAAGCGGTCTTGAAAAGAAAAAAATAGAGGTGCAGAGACGAGAGGAAATGAGAGGTTAAAACTTTAGCTATTTGCAAAATGGGTTGGGTTGGGCTGGGCTGGGCTTACGAAATAAATTGGGCTGTTGATTAATTTGGGTTTGCTACAGTAAACGGAATGTCGGGACGAGAATAAAATTGTTGAAACTGGTTCCGTCCCGGTTCAAACCGGTCCAGGTCCGGGTCCGGGATCGGGATAAAATTGATAAAAACCGATTGGTCTCGGTTTGAACAGGCTCGGGACCATACTAACCCAGGTCAGAACGGGAATTCTTGCCCACCCCTACATAATTGTTCATTTTCATCGCTAGAGTTTTGTTGAGATAGATATCCATACCCACATTAAAAACAAATGCTAGAAAGGAATTGAACTATTTGAACCATGCATAGCTATTAACTTGGGCTGGTCATAAAAATAGGGATAATTTATATACACTATAAACTCAAATTCAATTCAAATTGGTATCGACCTAGACTTGAAGAGGTGTCTAAATGAAGTACTTGAGGAAGGGAAGATCTTGGAAGAACCGCTTTGGGAAAATCTCTAGGTTGCAATGCTCCAAGTTGTCCATGAAATCAATATAAGTGAGGTACCTTATCCAAACAAGAGAAGCACTTTGAGTAAAAACAGTTGTCAACATTGGGATGGAAAAGAGAGTGAAGTACATGAGATGTTATGCAAATTGATGAATTACAGCTGCACATATATCACATACAACAAAGAATCAAATAAACTTTGTTCTGAATTTATGGTACGAAAAGATGACATAACAAGCAAAGATGCTTGGATCGAGGGGGGCTCCTGCGCACAGTGGGCTAGATGGGCTCTGCGCAGGTGTCCCAGCCGTTGGATTCTGATCCAACGGTTCATATCATATGAATTTGAAATCCAGATTTAATTTAAAAAAATTTCTCGCCCAAAACCTCTATCCTCTGATATGATATGAGTCGTTGGATTCTGATCCAACGACTGGGACACCTGCGCGGGAGCTCATCCAGCCCACTGTGTGCAGGAGCCCCCCTCGATCCATGATGATTGAAGAATGATGGTGGGATGGTAACGCGAGTAGAGGTAGTGGTGCTGCAGTGCAATGTGAAGCTAGTAGTACTATTGGAACTCCATTGGACCAGGAAGAATGTAACACCTTGTGTGGGAGGGCTCATAAGGTTGGCAGACTATTTTTTGTGGACGAGGTCAGAGACTAACATGCTACTAGGAGGTTATAGTCCCACATCGCAATCTAAGAAAATCTCAACGTATTGCCCCATCATATGGATCATTTTCACATAATTATTGCAAGATATCTGATTCATCTAACCTTAATCTCATTGGAAATACTACACCAAATTGACATTTTTGTAAGAACTCCTAAAACAGTAACACTTTTGAGCTATAAAATCTACAAAGCAATTTTACACATTTTCACAAACAAAGTGATACAATAATTGTATAACCATGAATATTATGGTCTTATAAGTGATACTATTTATGGTGATCTAATTTATTGTATCACTTTTTTTGTGTATGTGTTTTTCATTTTTTGACTAAATTCAGTTTTGACTTGAAATTGTTTGATGGATTGTTACATCTCAAAAGTGTTATTATTTTCGGAGTTATTATAAATATGCCAATTTAGTGTAGTGAAATGGCATAGTTTAAAATCCATAGCTAGGATGAACATTATATTCTCCAATAACAATTTACTGCAACACAACATTGGGAAATAAATGATCACATTAGACAACATTCTTGATTCTCCATATGGTGATTAGAGGTTAGAACACAAACTTCAAATATAAACCTGGAAGCACACAAATTGGTATATTTACTTAAGCATGATCATCCCAACGAGCACCTTCTCCTCTTGTAGTTGGCCTTGAATCAAGCTTGCCTGATACTTTTTGTATATTCTGTCAATTTCAAATCAGGCATTTGCTCCATCAGTTGTTGATGTTCTTCAAGCATTTCAATCTCTTCCCACATTCCCAACTCCTATATATATTACAAATAGTATGAGAGAAAATTAATATTCCGCTCTGTTAAACTGATATTCCAAAACCTGATCTTAGTCCATCCAATGGGATTATCACATACGTTGAAATGATCCATATTGCATTGTTAGGTAATGGAGCATATAAATTGCAAATTAAAAAAAAAAATAAAGGTGACAATAACGGAAATTAAGCTCATATGCATGCAACTATGTAAGCACGAACCTTAAGGTTTTCAATTAGAGACTTTAAGCTCTAGAGTTTCCTATGAGGCAACTAGTCAATGTTTAGTTCTCTGCATCATTTCTTCAAGGCCGTCAACCCCACACTGAGTTACTTAGCAGCTTTATTTATTGTGCGGAGATTTGATTGGATACTCAACATATTCTATGAAGATCTCAACATATTTTGTGAAGATCTTAGCTTAGTGTTGAGATTTGATTTGATACTCAACATATTTTGTGAATATCACAGAATATTCTGTAAAGATCTCAGCTCAATAGGCACAAAATAATCTCCTTCTATGTATAGTTCCTTAGAATAATCTCCTTCTATGTAGACTGTATTCTCTCTCCATCTCTCTCTCTATATATAATTTTTGTAATGATCAATATCAATAAACACAAATACATTCTGTCATCTTTAACTTTTCATTGCATCAGAGCGTTGATTCTAACGTCTCTACCAAGTTTTCGTAAATTTTTTATGGAGGATACTGATTAAATAAGTGTCATCCAAAACACTTCCAACACCAACAAAACCATCGACCAAGAAAACCAAAACACTACTCATTAAACCATGTCTTTTTCCACCATTGACCCATCTGATCCTCTCTTTTAGTTCATGCCTCAGATCATCCAAGTATGATTCTTGTGCCAAAAGTTCTTGATGGAACCAATTATGCTATGTGGAGACGTTCCATGTTGGTGAGTCTTAGTGCTAAAAATAAACTAGGATTCATCAAAGGGTATATACCTACACCAAGTGCATCAGATCCTAAATATTCACTGTGGCAATGTTGCAATGATATGGTTCTCTTGGATTCTTAACTTTTTAAATCAAGAGCTTGCCAATAGTGTCCTCTATGTCGAAACTCCTTCTAAAATTTGGTTGGATCTGCAAGAACGATTTTCAGAAGGTGATTTTTCTCATCACTATCAGATTCGGCGTTCCATTGTGGAGTTTCAGCAAAATCAGGATTCCATCTTCACATATTACACCAAGATAAAAGCGTTATGGGATGAGTTGGAAATGTGTGGTCCAACTATTCCATGCACTTGTGGAGAACTCAAGCAACTATCAGACAAAGAAGAAAGGGTGAACCTTGGACAGTTTCTTATGGGCTTGAATGAGACATATTCAGCTGTTAGAGGGAAAATCATGCTTATGCACCCTTTACCAACTGTTAAGAAAGCATATTCACTTTTATGTGAGGAAGAAAAACAAATAGGACTAGTTGAACACAAGATTACTGAACAAGTCCATGCCATGAATGTTAGACAATCAGATTCTGTTTCACAACGACATAATTTTTCTTGGACTTGACGTTTGGCTCATCAAAGACACAAGGGTCTAAGAAACTGCTTCATTGTACCTACTGTGATTGGATTCCCTATTAGACACAAACTTCACGGCAAGGATATTCAACCTCCAAATTGAGCTCGGAAGGTTTCTGCAAATCAAACGGGAGTCGAATCATCTCACACAATCATCAAGGCTACCCAAACTTTTGATCAACCAATTCAATTCACTCCTGAAGAATTCACACAAATCAAAACCTTCTTTCGAAAGGAAAAATCCACTGTCTCCACCAATTAGACATGTAACTCTACTCCATTTTGTTCATCATTCACATCCCAAAATTTCAAGTCTCTTCATTGGATCATTGATAGTGGTGCTACAAATCATATAGCTACTTCAGTCATAGATAAAGTCAATGTCCCTATGTTTTCTCAAGTCACCTTACCAAATGGTTCTTATGAAAAAATCTCAAGTGTTGGTTTTGCACATATTACACAAAAATTGCATGTTCATGATATTCTTTGTGCACCCTCATTTCATGTGAACCTTCTTTCTGTTAGTCAACTCACATATGCCCTCAATTGTTCCATTCACTTCTTTCCTACTTTTTGTATATTGCAGGACCTAGCTATGACGAGGATGATTGGCGTGGGGAAGCAGAGTAAGGGACTATACTATCTTATTTCACAATCAAAGTTGCATCCGCCTTCACCAATCTCCTATCAAGTCTCTTTCCCATCAGCAGATATTTGGCATAAAGTCTAGGACATCCATCCAAATTGCCTTCTCAGTTT
This sequence comes from Berberis vulgaris, assembly GCA_963556465.1. Classification (NCBI taxonomy): domain Eukaryota; kingdom Viridiplantae; phylum Streptophyta; class Magnoliopsida; order Ranunculales; family Berberidaceae; genus Berberis; species Berberis vulgaris. The sequence continues at coordinate 29,263,023 of OY747131.1, forward strand.
CTGTCCAAAATAATTCTATCTTTTGTTTATGATCCTCAACATTCATGTTATGTTTGCCCTTTGGCAAAACAAACAAAGTTACATTTTCCTATAAGCTCTATTCAAAGTACTCATTCTTTTGATCTTATCATCATCATCATCATCAAAGCCCATTCCCAATATTCTTTTGATCTTATACACTATGATAATTGGGGTTCACCTAAAATTGAAACACATATCGATGCTCACTATTTCTTAACTATTGTGGATGACTACACCCGCTTTACGTGGATTTTTCTTATGAGATTTAAATCTAAAACTCAAGACTTGTTAAAAAATTAATCACTTTGGCCAACACTCAATTTAACTACAACAATTCTAGCTAGCCATGTTTGCTAGCATTTTTTTAGATTTTTTTTACATTTCTACCCCTTCTATAGATAGTGTTTGTGGTTGTGTTTTAAATAGAAGGGGTAAAAAGTGTAAAAAAACCCAAAAAATGTCAAAAAAGACTAGCAAACATAGCTGACTAAACTTACTCATTTAATTGTCAAGTTAAAAGCATACGAAGTGATAATGGTCTAGAATTCACTTCTTTAAAGCCATTTAACTTTTCATATTGGTTTATGGAAATGCTTCGCTATCTCATCAAAACAAATTTGATTAGCTGATTTCAACCTTCCCAAATTATTGATCACTTTATCTCCACCTCCTGCAGACCTAGCATTCTCTTCACCAGTACCAGTTGAATCTTCACTTGATGGATCCACTTTTCAGGGGAGTTGCACTGATCATTGTATCATCAAAAGATGATGGGAAACACTCTTCAAATAACGAAAATTCTCCAATATCATCAGTATGACCATAATCGAGAAGCGGTGGAGAGTAACTTGCATATGGGATGAAGTCCATTGATGAATCAATAAATGGGTCATAAGGGAACCCCAAAAAACTGTTAACTGAATGTTCATCAAAGATGGTTTCTTTCTTCAACCTTCAGTGTATTAAGATTGTAAGGCTCCATTATGTTTGCGAAAGAATGGAAAATGAAGAGATGCTATTGATCAAAGTTAATATATATGCATATTTAAGAGGTGTGAAATGGGGTTTAAATTGGGGGGATTGGGATTTGAAATAAGTGGGCACGATTTTGGGAGGTTACATTTATCTAAATATAAATAATTATTGGTTGGTCATTCGTTGATAGTGAATAATAAAGATTACCAATTAAACCAGTAGTATTAGTATTAGTTGTAGGGGGAGTGAATGCATGCATGGCTTTAAATGTATGTTTATTGGTTTTGGTTTAGTTTCACACAAGTCTATGGAGTTTGTGACAGCTTACTGTACCCAAATCACCGTCCACTTTGTGTGAAGTGTTTATCTACCTTAATGATACACCAAATCGTCCAATAATCCGCACCGTACACGTGTCATGATAATCTCGTCAACAGAGTAAAGCGGATGTAGATGATCGCTACCCAAATTACTCCAAGCCCACTGAGGTGGGTACCAAGAGGTTGGATCCAATCAGCAATGCCCTATTAAGCCCATAAATCGTATGGTCAGCCCAATACTCGTAAGACCAAATAAGGCAAGTATCTACGAGTTTGACTTAAGACAGACAGACCAGTAGCACATTGACTACTATCAGCAAACAAATATTAGAGTATAAGTAATGCATGAAAACTCTCCTGCTTGGACAACTCAACAAGGAAAGGATCTCTAGCAAGATATCTTTTCCTAAACCACGCTACCAAAGGCATAGCCGAACAAGGACTCTCGCATGATAAATAGGGCACAAGGTTGAGGAACTGAGGTACGCTACAAAATCCAATTTCAAGCATTACACCTTTTTCAAGCCTTTTCTGACTTAAGCATTGGGAGTGTCATCGGCCGCCACAACGGTGTTCTTTGGCTCACGTGTGTTCCATGTGCAGGTCAAGGTCAAGGAGAACGAACAGTTTGGCGCCGTCCGTGGAAAATGACAAAGTTCCTAATAAAACCAGTGTTCTAAAAAGTGCCCTGGGCGGCCGCCTAGGCGCTAGTAGGTAGAGAGACGCCTAGACTAGTTGTTGGGCGGAGGGAAAAATCGGTCAGGGCGCCTAGGCGGGTTCTGGGCTTGCTGCGCGGGTCAGGTCATTTTTTTTTTCTTTTTCTGGTTGCAAATAACCAAAACCAATCGACCAAATACCCATCGAAATTTTTAGGTTTTGCAAAACAGAGAGAAAAGAAAAGGGGAAGAATATGAAGTATAGAAGGGGAGGAGGATGTTGAGTTTGAGTCTGACACGGAGAGAGTTGTTGAAATGGAAGGATATGAAGAAGAGATAGAGGCCTAGCATTTCAAGTTCAACTATCAACTTTCAAGTATGTTTTTTTTCCTCTATGTTGTTGAAACTCTATGTTATGCAACTTATGCTATTATAAATTTTAATGTAAGCTTAATTTTTCATGTTTATAAATTTTTCATATGTATTACTATTCTGGCATTAAATTGATAAAATATTAATGTATTATGCTAAATTTTTGTAAATTATGAAAATTATAATACAAAATCTAAAATCGCATAGGCGTTAGGCACCTGCTGGCCGCCTGCCCACCGCCTAGCGATTTTTAGAACACTGAATAAAACAGTTATAATCCTTTCATTACAGTCTAGAAATATGGTAACCACAAGATCTCGTAATAATGGTGAAATCGTCGAGCCCTCAAATGCTTGAACTAGCGTAGTGTCGTTGGCTCCGGTGGTACTAGCCTGGAGAGGATAACAACCCCATGCTCCCACGCCGGCAGTAGCCATGACAGATTCTAGGGTGGATCGACTATCAGCCCAAGTGCAACAGATTGCACAAGTGGTGGAGATGCTCGCTCAACGGAACCCACCGCCTGCAGGAGGAGATAGGGAGGCATAAAGAGCCATGTCCCTGCAAGACAATGGGGAACGCATTCAAGAAATTCACTATTTCCCCTTAGCTCTTAGTGGACCAAGGACGGTGGGAATCTGGGGAACGAAGTGGCCTATGAAGACCTGGTGTCTAAAGCCGACAAGCCCACTTTGCAAAACCACCTTCAATTTTTGGCCATCAATCTGGATGTGTTGTATAACCCCACTGTCAGATTCACGGGTTAGATCATGAACGAGCCACTATTGAAGAAGCTTAGCTCACCAAAGCTGGAGTTTTATGACGGGACAGCGGACCCGTTCGACCACTTACGCCATTATTATCATGTGATGGCGCTAAAAGAAGGATCTAAAATGGTAATGTGTCGGACATTCCTTACCAGCCTGAAGAAAACAATGCTGACCTGGTTCCACAGTCTCCCTCTGAAGCCTATTGACTTATTTCGGATGCTGGTCAAAACATTTATCACCCGCTTTATTGGCAGCCAACGGATCAGGAAGGGCCCGCATTACTTGCTCAGCCTCAAGCATAAACCAAACAAAACACTGTGGGAGTACATCACCCTCTTCAATGATGAGTTGACTCTGATCAACGGCTGCAACAATGACACCTCAGTCACAACCTTCACCTCGGGTCTGAGGGGAGGCCAATTCTACAACTTCCTCACCCTGGAGCCTCCGACGGATATGACAGACTTGCTAAAGAGCACTAAAAAATACATTACCCTTGAGGATATGTGAATAGCCAAAAGGGGGGAGAAAATGACAAAAAATATTCCCCTGGTCCCAGAGATAAAAAGGAGGTAAAGAAACAAGAAGACGATGAAAAAAGCGAAAGGACATGGAAAAGTATAGTGGCCCTCCAAACTTTCAGGAGATTTCTCTCCGGCAAGACAATGACAATTACTGGTCATTTCACAAGGACAACGACCACGAAACTGAAGACTGCAAGAATCTCAGAAGCGAGATTGAATACTGGATCAAGAGTTAAAACTCAAAGAATTCCTGATCCCAGATAAGAACCAAGACCGGGTGAATGAAATAGAGGAAGCCATCAAAGAAATTGAAGAAAAGGCTGCAGACATTATATATGTCCTGCACGGGGTGTGCTCAGAAGGTGAGCAGTCCAACATGTTCTGAAAGAGGACACTCCGTGAGAAGCGGCCTCAGTCCACCTACGAAAATCGACAAGTGCAATACGCTCGTGTTTAGAGCTTGATTCTGTCGCTAACATTCAAGGATAAAGATGTACAGGGCATACACTCTCCTCATAATGACACCCTGGTAATCTCAGTCCTCATAGTGAAATGAGAAGTCAAGAGATCCTTGGTGGACACGGGGAGCTCCCTGAGCGTCCTATTCCTCAATGCATTCCGCAGCGTGCAGCTCACAGAGGAAAACTTGATGCCCGCTAGTCACCCCATGATTGGGTTCAACAGGGAGAAGTGCTTCCCTAATGGGAAGATTCGGCTGATGGTTGTGGCGGGAGAGCCACAACTGCAGAAAGTCTTGTTCCAAGAGTTCATGGTGGTTGATGCCCCATTGTTGCGGGTTTAACCGGCCTAAATAAATAGGCCAATTTGACCCACTTGTAATAACCGCAAGTGCACGGTGTCTATCTGGTAGACAACGGTAAGTATGGGTCGATCCCACGAGGAAAGTGGATGAAATTGAATTTTAGAATTTATCTAAACTAATTCACAGAAAAATGGGGTTACAGTGTTTTTAAAACTAAACTAAAAATAAATTAAAAATAAAAAAAATAAAATAAAAGGAAAAGATGGATGAGATGGATTTTGTGGGGTTTGGACTCACCGATGAAATAGCAAATATATTTAAATCTAAATTACTGAAATTATAAACGAGAAACTTTAGGGATGAAGATCCTTTGCTTACACCGAAGATGTGATCATTAAAATCCAATTCTAATCATATCAAGTTTCTGTCAAACATGAAAAATTTATCTCAAGCAAATAAACTCTTAACAAGTATTAATTGTCTTTTTAGGGCATACTTAATCAAAGTTCAAGCTCAATATTTGTTAGCACATCCTTTGAATATTGATAAAATGTGAATCTAACTACCAAACATATCAAGTTTTAATCGAACATGAAAGGTGAAAGCAATTTATCAAATTTTTGAAATAAAATTGTAATTAATAATTAAGCATTTAAGTCAGTAAAATAAATTATACAACCCTTTTGGTTTGTTGCCACCTCGGTGCGGTGGTACTCAGCAGATCAGCAGGTTGCAAACAGCGCCAGGTCCAGTGGGGTGGTACATCAGCTTTTCAGGATGTCAATAACGTCAGGGCATGCCCAGTCGGGGTGCTCTTATGATTCACTGGGTGCCAGTAGCGCTCCTATCTCTCTCTCTTATGTGGTCGTACACGGTTAAAAGGTGGGGTGCAGATAGCACCCCAACCTTTCTTCTTCGATTTGAACAGAGAGAGGCGGGAATTCCACCGAAGTAGGAGCGCTCTTGAGAGAGAGACCAGCAGGATGGCGTTGATACAGGAGGACTGTTGGACGTGCTGGGCTTTCTGGTGATGATGGTTGGGCTCCGGCACGGTTGGTGATTATAGAGTGGTTACTCCGAAGGTGTTTTGGACGGTGCCGGTGGAACATTGATGAAGCGAGATATACCTGGATGCTGGAGAGAGTTCCGACCATTTGCTGCGCGTGCTGTCTGGCGTGTGTGTTGGCGCATGAACTCTCTGGAGGTGGTGGTGGTTATGGCGTTGACAGGGAAGGTGGCGGAGGGACAGATGGTATGGACAGAGAGGGAGTGAGAGATGGATGGTGATGAGATGGGTGTGATGAAAATCACTTTGTGAAGGAATGAGGATTTGTTTTTGGCTATTGAGGCTTGATTCCCTTCTCCTCCTCCCCTTTCACATTCATTTTCTATTGTATTTATAGATAATGAACAAAATGAATAGAGATGAGATAAATGGATGATTCATGGAGTGAATCAAGGTAAAATCAAATCTGAATATGGGATAAATGGGAGAATATTCTTTGGGTTTGAGTTTATGGGCTTGGTTTTGAGTTTAGGTTATGGGCTTAGGCTATTTTCACCTCCACTTCCTCTGAAGTCACCGTCTGTGATTTATTCATTGCATTTTTCTTTGATTTCTTCGTTATTGCTCCGAATTCTACAAAAACACAAAAATTTAATAATTAATCTAAAATAAGATAAAATAAGGATTAACAAAAATATAATAAGAGGTAATAATGTTATAATGATGTAATTATCAAATACCTCCAAACCTATATTTTGCTAGTCCTCGAGCAAAACAAAGAAAAAAAAACCACAAATAAAATCCTAACTCACTTTCGTAGGAATTGTCGATTGCACTTGCCTTTGAAAACGTGCAACAAGGCTTTGAACCCCTAGATTACCTCTAGGGGACGAGTTATAGTCTCGTGAGGGTTTCCAGAAAATGTTACCGACAAACATTACTGACTAACAAAACTTGGTCAAACAGTGTTTATTTTAAAACTTCAAGATATGCAAGAAACCAACAGTGTCATTTTCGTGTATCAACAAATCTCCAAATAATTTAATATTCTCCAAAAGTTAGAAAAAATTCATAATCATTCTCAACTCAATGTGTGTGTGTGAAAAACACTATCAACATAACTTTTCATTTCAAAGTAAAATAATGACTAAATCTCCTGTAGAAAGTTTGTTTTGACTTCAAACCTCTTATGTCACTCACAATAAAGCACTCAGAGATTTGGTATTTCACTTAGTTTATATGTGAGGAAAGAGTAAATAATGGAAAACAATCATCTCACATATAGTATTATGAAGAACGAACTTTTCAAGAACGGAATGAACATGATCTCATGGACAGAAATATCAATTACTTTTGGGAATGTTGAATCAAACACCATATGTCTTGGTTATTAAATCTCCACATCTACGGAACCAACCTTTACCTAAGATCAACTAGCACTTTGTTGGGTTGTAACGGGGCTCGGGTAATGGTTAATAAGGAATGTCAAAGGATTCTAACAAAAATTTCTAGGAATGTATACACCCATTCAACGAACAATTAGGGCTGTCAAGAATAAACCAATGTTGCGCACCATCAATTTTTTCTTCATTCTCACATCTTTATCCTCATTGAAGAATCAATTTTTTTTTCACATAGAGGATTTATGAAATATCTCATATTTTGCTCCTTAATGCCCTTTTTACACCAAGTATATCCATCCATACACATTCCCAGAAAAGTTGGGTAAAGGTTAATGGGTTAACAAATAAAAGTTATTCTAAGGCTCAAAAGGCTACAAAAAGGTTAATGTTATGGGTAAGTTAAAAGGCTAGTTAACGGTCTAAAGAAAGAAAAGGAAAAAAAATACCTAGATCATTTCCTAAATTCGGGTCAGTATTATGACATCTCAATTGAATAAGCCAAGAAGTTCTAGTGCAATAATTCAATTTTGATGTCATTCCCAAAGCAATTGATCAGAAAAATGAGAATAATGAGATCATCAACGAGATAATACGGATTCAAGAAAATTAGAGTTTATGTATAACCCTCGGGAAAATAGAAAGGTTCAAAACTTTCAAGGTTAAGTCTCCACTATTATTCTAAGGTTTTCTAGTATATACTTCACTCATCAACTTGAAGTTATGCTAACATGGCTCATGGTGCAAAGATAATCGAGTTGAAAAATCTTATGAACTAGATCTAACTTAAGGATCATACTAAACTTTCAGTAATATACCACTATGTCAAGTTGGCTTGCATTTTCTTGAGCATAAAACATTTAAAATCCATTTTCATAATCGCAAAAGACCAAGTTTTCTTGACAGAAAAGCACAATTTTTTTTTTTTAAGAATAAAGAAAAGAAAACACTACGAAAAATTCACCGACTCATGAACCCTACCCCCAAACCTAATCCAAACATTGTCCTCAATGTTGAACACAATAATTCTTACAAATGAATGAAATAAGTACATAAGAGGATGTTAGAACAGTATTACCGCGGTGAAGATTTTACCAATTTCCACAAGTAATCCACCGATGAGAGCTCAGAAACAAAAGAATTGTGGATTAGTTAATAGAAATAGATAAAATACATTCTCAACATGCACTCTTACAACAAAAGGTGGGCTGCCTCCCAGTAGCGCTTGGTTTAACGTCATCAGCTTGACAAAACCCAAAAGATCCTCAATTCTGATACACACGGTCCTCTAATAGAATCACATCAACCTCGACTTCTAATCGAGGTAACTCTAAGAATGGCTTAAGTCGTTGACCATTTACCTTAAATACATGGCCATCCTTAGTATAACGATCTCCACAGCTCCATGTGGGAACACTGCTTTCACAATATAAGGTCCAGACCACCGAGATCTCAACTTTCCAGGAAAAAGTCGTAACCGAGAGTTGAACAACAAAACTTTTTGAGACGGTTCAAAGGACTTACGAAGAATGGATTTATCATGAAATATCTTTGTTCGTTCTTTGTAGATTTTGGCATTGTGGTACGCATCATTTCAGATCTCTTCCAACTCATTAAGTTGAAGCTTACGATGCGATCCAGCCTTGACCATATAAAAATTGAACGTCTTGATGGCCCAATATGCACGATGTTCCAATTCAACAGGCAAATGACATGCTTTTAAAAAAACAAGCCTATATGGAGACATTCCAATCGGGGTCTTAAATGTTGTTCTATAAGCCCAGAGAGCATCACTCATACGTTGAGACCAGTCTTTGCGATCTGGTCTGATTGTCTTCTCTAGAATGTTTTTAATCTCCCGATTGGAAATATCAACTTGCTCACTTGTTTGTGGATGATAGGGGGTGCCAACTTTATGAGTGATGGAGTATTTTTTTACTAATAGCTCGAACGGTCTATTGCAAAAATGAGAATCACCGTCACTTATAATGGCACGCAGAATACCAAAACAAGAAAAGATATTATCTTTCAAGAATCTTACCACAACCCTGTGGTCATTCGTTTTACATGGTATCGCTTCTATCGATTCAGACACATAATCCACAACAAGGATGAAAAGATTGCCAAACGAATGCGGGAATGGTCCCATGAAATCAATACCCAAAACATCAAAAATTTCAACCACAAGAATATTAGTAAGGGGCATCATGTTGCGACGAGAAATGGAACTCATTCGTTGGCATCGATCACAAGTGGTGCAAAAGGCATGAGTATCTCGAAAAAGGGTAGACCAATAAAAACCACTCTGCAAAACTTTTGCAGCTGTCTTTCTAGAGATAAAATGACCACCACAAGCTTGCTCATGACAAAATGAGATGATGCTGTGAAATTCACTCTCAGGAACACATCTCCCGATAACCTGATCAGGACAATACTTGAACAAGTATGGATCATCCTAGAAGAAATGTCTAACCTCAGTAAGAAATTCGGATCTATCTTTTTTAGACCACTTAAAAGGAAGTTGACCTGTAACAAGATAGTTCACGATATCTGCATACCAAGGTAATTGGGAGAGAGAAAATAATTGCTCATCAGGAAATGACTCATTCAATGGTAAATATTCGCTAGATGACTCTACCAGAAGTCTAGATAAATGGTCAGCTACAACGTTTTTCGAACCTTTCTTGTCCCGAATTTCAATATCAAACTCTTGTAGCAATAAGACCCATCGAATTAAGCGAGGTTTAGCATTTTTTTAGAGAAAAGATACTTTAACGCCGCATGATCAGTAAAAATAATTACTTTGGATCCTATAAGGTAAGACCGAAATTTGTCTAGAGCAAAGACTACAACTAATAACTCTTTCTCAGTGGTGGAGTAATTAAGCTGTGTGTCTTGTAGAGTTCTACTAACGTAATAAATGACATGTGGCTTTTTGTGCAATCGTTGTCCTAGGACAGCTCCGAGTGCAAAGTCAGAAGCATCACACATAAGCTCAAAGGGAAAGTTCCAATTAGGAGATTGGATGATTGAAGTTGAAGTCAATAATTGTTTAAGCTTCTCAAAAGCTTTCAAACAATCTTCATCAAAAACAAAAACCGCGTCTTTAGCAAGTAAATTGCATAAAGGACGAGTGATTTTGCTAAAGTCTTTGATGAATCTCCGATAAAATCCAGCATGGCCTAGAAAAGATCTAATTTCCTTAACCGTCTTTGGAGGTGGAAGACTCGAAATTAAATCAATTTTGGCTTTATCGACTTCAATTCTCTTGTGTGAAATTATATGTCCAAGAACAATGCCCTGTCGTACCATAAAATGACATTTCTCCCAATTTAAGACAAGATTTTTCTCCACACATCTATTTAACACTAAAGTTAAATGATGTAGACATTCATCAAATGAATCACCAAATATTGAGAAATCAATCATAAACACCTCGAGGAACCTCTCAACCATATCGGAAAAAACACTAAGCATGCACCGCTGAAAAGTAGCGAGTGCGTTACACAATCCAAAGGGCATTCTCCGATATGCGAAAGTACCAAAGGGACAAGTGAATGTGGTCTTCTCTTGATCCTCGGGTGCAATGGGGATTTGGTTATATCGGAATACCCATCAAGAAAACAATAGTAATCATGTTCGGCTAACCATTCAAGCATCTGATCAATGAAAGGAAGAGGAAAGTGATCCTTCCTTGTGACCAAGTTCAACTTACGGTAATCAATACATACTCGCCACCCCGTGGTCATGCGGGTTGGTACTAATTCATTCTTGTACCCCTGACTTCTTTGGGACAACTTGAACAGGACTAACCCAAGGACTATCCGAAATTGGGTAGATTATACCCACATCCAACAATTTGAGCACTTCGGCTCGGACAACTTCCTTTAGATTAGGATTAAGTCTACGTTGCATTTCACGCGATACTTTGGCATTATCTTCGATATGAATGCGATGCATGCAAGCGATTGGACTTATTCCTTTAATATCCGCGATAGTCCACCCAAGTGCTGTTTTATGTTCATCTAACAATTTCCCTTCCCGTTCTTCAGTCAATGCAGATGAAATAATAACAGGTAAGGTATTGTCAACACCTAAAAATGAATACTTGAGGTTGTCAGGTAATACTTTTAGGTCGAGTTTGGGTGGTTTTTCAACGGAAAGGACTTGTTTTGACTCACTGAGTGGAAGAGGTTCTACCCTAGGCTTCCATTTATAATTGGTTTCCATTATAGGGGTGGAGTCAAGCAAAGCATTGACTTCCCTGATGGAATCATTAATATCGAAGTCTAAATTAAAATGAGTCAAACAAGCCTCTAAAGGATCATTAAACTGAGGAAATGAATGTTTCGCCAAACTCTCAATCATGTTAACCTCAAAGGAATCCTCAGACTCGGGAGGTTGTTGACTTACATTGAATACGTTGAGTTCGACGGTCATGTTACCAAATGATAATTTCATGATTCCATTTCGGCAGTTAATGATAACATTGGATGTGGCCAAAAATGGATGACCCAAAATAACTGGAATGTGACTAGAGGGATTGTGAACAGGTTGTGTGTCAAGGACTATGAAGTCCACATGGAAATAAAATTTGTCAACCTTAATGATCACATCCTCTATCACACCGCGGGGGACTCAGACAGATCTGTCTGCCAATTGCAGTGTCACTTGAGTCACTAAGACCCAATTGCACATATACTGAATATGGCAATAGATTAACACTTGCCCCTAAATCTAACAGTGCCTTCCCAATCATATGATCACCAATCACACATGAAATAGTCGGGCAACCAGGATCTCTGTACTTAGGTGGGGTTTTGTGTTGAAGGATGGAGCTGGCTTGCTAAGTTAGGAAGGCTCTTTTGTGCACATTCAGTTTTCGCTTTTGTGTACACAAATCCTTAAAAAACTTGGCATAAGAGGGAACTTGCTTAATGGCCCCGAGTAATGGAATATTGATTTGAACTTGTTTAAAAATTTCCATTATATCGTTGGCATTTGTTCCTTTCTTCGCAGGAACTAACCGCGATGGAAATGGTGCTCTAGGCATATAGGATGCCTTGGTGGGATCAAAGTCAAGATGATGATCCTCTTGAGAAGATGAGGCTTTATCAGCCTCCTTCTCAGATGGAGGTGTGACTTGCTTTTGTGTGGATTGGGATTCAGGATCAATCAAATTAGGCATTCTAATTTGGTTGTCAACTTGTTTTCCACTCCTAAGGGTGATGATAGATTTGACATCTTCATTGCATGGCTGAGATGCACTGCCTATTTTGAATTGGCCCTTGGGATTTTGAATGGGTTGACCAAGGAATCTTCCTGCTTCTCTTTCAGGAAAGGATTTTGCTATTTGACTCACAGTCATCTCAACCTTTTGGATGGCTTGAGATTGTTGTTGAGAAGTAGCTCTTAGTTCGGTGAAAGCCTGAGAGTTCTGTTCGAGCATGGTTCCTGTTCTCTGCATAAATTGGTTCACTGTATCCTGTAAACTCTGAGTGTTAGAGGGAGGTACATCTTGATTGAATTGAGGCCTATTAGCAGGAATTGGAGCTCGAGGAGCTTGAGGGATAAAAACTAGGCATTCTTGATGTTGACCATGGGCCCATGAGAGATTAGGGTGTTTGGCTAAACCTGGATTGTAAAAATTTGAGTGTGGATTATAACCAGATTGCCTAAAGGTATTGAATGCATTGACTTCCTCAGCAATTTAAGCAGGGTACTCATTTTTCAAGTGACAAACTGATGTGGAATGACTAGAACTTGAACATGCAGCACAAACCTCGGATGGAACATTGGTTTGGACTGATGGCTGAGACTTTTCCAGATATGCATCAATCTTCTGTGCCATTGTCATTACAACTGCTTCCAACCTTGGAGAAGGATGAAGATGAGGAGTAGATGATGTATCCCTTACTTCATACAAACCACCCTTTCGCCTATCCGAGTCTTTTCTTGAATAATTCCATTGTTGAGAATTTTCAGAAATAGCTTCAAAGAATTCCCAAATCTCATTAGCACTCATCTTCATAAGTGACCCACCACTAGTGGCGTCAATCATTCGACGGTTTTAAGGGGTTAACGCGTCTTGAAAGTATTGAACCAAGCGCGACTTTTCAAAGCCGTGATGGGGACACCTAGCAATGAGTTCATTGAATCTTTCCCAACATTCATAGAAATGCTCACCCTCTTTCTGTTGAAAATTAGATATATGTCTTCGGATGGCATTTGTTTTATGAATAGGAAAATATCATGTCAAAATTTTTCCTGATAAGGCATCCCAAGTGTCGATGGTTCCAGTTTCTAAGGAGTTTAACCATGACTTCGCCCTATCTTTTAAAGAAAAGGGGAACAACCTAAGAAGAACTGAATCATCAGAAAAATTGGGATATTTCAGAGTAGCACAAATGTCAAGAAACTCTTTGACATGAAGATAGGGATCCTCTTTTTCTAGACCATAAAAGGAAGGCAAAAGGTGAATAATTGATGGTTTTAGCTCAAAGCTACTTACAGTGGTCTCAGGTAAGACAATGCAAGATGGGGTGTTATTGGAACGTGGAGAGAAATAATCCTTAAATGTTCTCTCCCCAGCCATTTCAGTGGTCTCACTCGACGAGGAGAACAATTCTAGAAGGTCAATGGGGACTTCAGACAACTCTACAGGATCCTCTCGAATTAGTCTACCTCTCGAATCCCGTTCCCAAATACGCATAAACAGGTCTACACCAAGTGAGGTTTGAAATGTTTACTAACCTTAAAAAAAATCACGCACTGACTCAAACACAATCAGCAACCAATTGATGCACAAGAAAAAATGCCGCCCTAAGCAATCAATGGTTTTGATATTAATTATCTTTTTATCTTTGGGGGACAGATTATTTCTTATGTAATTTTTATATCAGAGCAATGAGTGCTACAAGATGATCCTAAGAGTGTATACTTTACACCACAAAGTTCAAAATCAGTAGGCTGGAGTTTTGTTTAAAAGAAACTGGATTATCGCACAAGAGAAGGAGGTCACAATGGTCCAATTAAGTACTTCCTTGTGCTACCGCTCTGTAAGCCAATAGATGTGAGAACAATGTGATGTTAACTGTACACTTGAGGCTTGTGTTCCTAACCCAAAACTGTTAGTTACACCAATTCTTCTTGTGGATCGTAGCTTACTTATGACTCGGCGTACCGGGTAAATTACCCTTGTGGCAGTGGCCTCTCGGAGTTCATTGAATGATTAAACCCATCGTCACTTTTAGCTTTGGTCAACACAAAAATTATTGGATTCACCTTGGTCTTGGTTGTCCTATGAACACCGTACCTAAAAGATGGCTCTATCTAATTTGCTAACTGATTTTAATTATGTTTGGCTATTGGTTGCACACAGCTGGAGTGATAAGGTGGGGATATCAAGTCCCACCAGTTTCTATTTAGAAGCTGCGTCTGCGTATTATGAATTACTAAAGTTTAGCATCTACAATTACAAAAATTAAACAACCAATCACACAATTTCAAACAATTACACAAAGCACCCGGGTCGCTAATACATTGCGTGTGATAGAAGTACTTATAGTGTGCGTATTCCGTTCTGCATAAAAAGTTAGCACAATTAAAAAAAATGTCCGACTTCTTTTTATCCGTTTCAATCAGCACACAAACATATGCAATCAGATTACTAGTCTTGGTCTTAGAAGTCGGATTTCTAAAAAAAAAAAAAAAATTATTGGGTAACAATTAAAATTCTTTCCCTATAATTTCTTTTGACTTGGAAAATTTTGGTTTTTTTTTTAGGTGATTAAAAATTGAAAACAATAGAGTTTACAAAATTTATTACACCACACACTCGTAAAACGAGGTGAAAATAAAATTAAAACTTTCCTCACAAAATATAAATTTTTTTTAATTAAAATTAAAATTTTCTTGATGTTTGCAGGATAGTCCAATTGCCTCGAGAAGCGTGTATTTTGCAAAATCAAACAAATAACACAAAATGAGTATAAAAAGAACTTAACAAAATAAAAATAAAATTTTGTTTGTTTATTTTCTGATTTTTTTTTTAAATTAGTGAAAATAAATCTTAAATTCAATTACACCGCTACCTTCCTCGGCAACAGCGCCAAAAACTTGTTGCGGGTTTAACCGACCTAAATAAATAGGCCAATTTGACCCACTTGTAATAACTGCAAGTGCACGGTGTCTAACTGGTAGACAACGGCTAGTACGGGTCGATCCCACGAGGAAAGTGGATGCAATTGAATTTTATAATTTATCTAAACTAATTTACAGAAAAATGGGGTTACAGTGTTTTTAAAACTAAACTAAAAATAAATTAAAAATAAGAAAAATAAAATAAAAGGAAAAAATGGATGAGATGGATTTTGTGGGGTTTGGACTCACCGATGAGTTAGCAAATATATTTAAATCTAAATTACTGAAATTATAAACGAGAAGCTTTAGGGATGAGGATCCCTTGCTTACACCGAAGATGTGATCATTAAAATCCAATTCCAATCATATCAAGTTTCTGTCAAACATGAACAATTTATCTCAAGCAAATAAACTCTTAACAAGCATTAAGTGTCTTTTTAGGGCACACTTAATCAAAGTTCAAGCTCAATATTTGTTAGCACATGCTTTGAATATTGATAAAATGTGAATCTAACTACCAAACATATCAAATTTTAATCGAACATGAAAGGTGAAAGCAATTTATCAAATTTCTGAAATAAAATTGTAATTAACAATTAAGGATTTAAGTCAGTAAAATAAATTAAAATAAATTATACAACCCTTTCGGTTTGTCGCCGCCTCGGTGCGGTGGTACTCAGAGATCAGCAGGTTGCAAACAACGCCAGGTCCAGTGGGGTGGTACATCAGCTTTCCAGGATGTCAATAACGTCAGGACATGCCCAGCCGGGGTGCTATTATGATTCATTGGGTGCCAGTAGCGCTCCTCTCTCTCTTATGTGGTCGTACACGGTTAAAAGGTGGGGTGCAGATAGCACCCCAACCTTTCTTCTTCGATTTGAACAGAGAGAGGCGGGAAACTCCACCAAAGCAGGAGCGCTATTGAGAGAGAGACCGGCAGGATGGCGTTGATGCAGGAGGACTGTTGGACGTGCTGGGTTTCCAGTGATGATGTTTGGGCTCCGGCAGGGTTGGTGATGACAAAGTGGTTAGTTCGGAGGTGTTCTGGATGATGCCAGTGGAATGTTGATGAAGCGAGAGATACCTGGATACTGGAGAGAGATCCGACCATCTGCTGCGCGTGCTGTCTGGCGTGTGTGTTGGCAGATGAACTGTCCGGAGGTGGTGGTGGTTATGGCGTTGACAGGGAAGGTGGCGGAGGGACAGATGGTCTGGACAGAGAAGGAGTGAGAGATGGATGGTGATGAGATGGGTGTGATGAAAATCACTTTGTGAAGGAATGAAGATTTGTTTTTGGCTATTGAGGCTTGATTCCCTTCTCCTCCTCCCCTTTCACATTCATTTTCTATTGTATTTATAGATAATGAACAAAATGAATAAAGATGAGATAAAGGGATGATTCATCTTGTGAATCAAGGTAAAATCAAATCTGAATATGGGATAAATGAGAGAATATTATTTGGGTTTGAGTTTATGGGCTTGGTTTTGAGTTTAGGTTGTGGGCTTAGGCTATTTTCACATACACTTCTTCTGAAATCACTGTCTGTGATTTATTCATTGCATTTTTTTTGATTTCTTCGTTATTGCTCCGAATTCTACAAAAACACAAAAAATTAATAATTAATCTAAAAATAAGATAAAAATAAGGATTAACAAAAATATAATAAGAGGTAATAATGTTATAATTATGTGATTATCACCCATCCACCTATAACATCATCTTGGGAAGGCATTGGTTCCATTAGATGGATGCGGTAGTTTGCTCTTTGCACCAATGCATCAATTACTCTGCCAATCAGGTAGTAGGTACCATTTGAGAAGACCAACCGTTAGCAAGAGACTGCCACTATGCTGGATTAAAGCAGCTTGACTGTTAGCAATCACAGTCCAGGCCCGCAGCTCAGACATCTCAAAGCCCGGGTCCAGAAAAGAAAGAAGAGTCTCCTTGCTTGGATGACGAAACACCAGTCAGTCCGAGGGGAAGACCTAATGTCAACCAACTAGAGGAGGAGTCGATCACGGTCTACCTTGATAGTCCCAATAACAACAAATTCGTCCATATAGGTTCCCGCTTGAGCAAAGAATTGGCGGAACAATTGATAAAGCTATTGCGAGAGAATAAAAATATCTTCGCTTAGATGATCTGGGACATGGTGGGGATTGACCCCTCCATAATCACCCATCGACTGGAAGTTGACCCTGAGCGGAAAACAGTCAGGCAGAAGAAGGGACCTATGGCCCCCGAACGAATCTAGATCATCAACGAAGAGGTACAGAGGCTACTCAATGCTAACATGATTAAGGAAACATGGTACCCACACTGGCTAGCGAATACTATCTTGGTAAAAATGAAGAATGGGAAGTGGAGAGTCTGTGTGGATTACGCAGACTTGAACAAGGCTTTTCCAAAAGACAACTTTTCACTTCCCCGCATTGATCAGATCGTGGACGCCACATCCGAACACAACCTTCTAAGGTTCATGGAATCCTATTCTAGATATAACCAGATAAAGATGCACCCCCAGACCAAGAGAAGACTTTTTTCATAACTGAAAGAGGGACATATCGCTATCGGATGAGGCCATTCGGTCAAAAGAGCGCGGGGGAAACGCATCAATGACTGGTAAGCCAGATGTTCAATGCACAAATTGGTAGGACCATATAGGTCTATATAGACGACATGCTGGTCAAAATCCTCCGCGGTCCATATCACATCACCGACCTTGCTGAAGCATTCAACCAGCTTCGCAAGTATTGGATGAAGCTCAATCCGTAGAATGCACCTTTGGAGTTGAGTCGGGCAAATTCCCGGGTTACATAGTGAACCGAAGGGGGATAGTTATCGATCCGAAGTAGTTTCAGGCTCTTTTCAGTATGAAGTCTACGACCACCATTAAGGAAGTTCAGAGCCTAACTGGGAGGGTGGCAGTACTCAACAGGTTTAATTCCAAATCATCCGACAAATGCCTCCCTTTTTTTCAAAAATTTAAGAGGAAGTAAATGGTTTAAATGAGATAAAGAGTGTGAACAAACATTCCAAAGCTTGAAATCATACATGGGAAGTATGAAGTTTCTTTCGAAACCGACACTAGAAGAGACACTTTACCTGTATTTATCTGTCTCAAAGCATGCTTTCAGTTCAGACCTTGTGTGAAACAATAAAGGAGTACAAAGACCAGTATACTATGCTAGCAAAACCTTTGTGGAAGCGGAGGCAAACTACCCAGACCTAGAGAAATAAGCTTTCGCATTGGTCATCTCCTCCAGGAAGCTGAGACCCTACTTCCTAGCCCATTCTATAACAATCTTGACTGAACATCCACTCCGTACAATATTGCACAAGCAAGAGTTGTTAGGCAGGATTGTTATATGGTCAATTGAACTAGGAAAATTTGACATCAACTACACCCCAAGAACAACCATCAAAGCTCAAGCGTTGGCGGACTTCATCGCTAAACTTACTGGCGGTGGAGAACAAGAATTGGACGACCAAGAACAAAGGTCAGATGACCAAAGATGGATCCTACACTGTGACGGGTCATCCACAGTCACCAGAAGTGAGGCTAGAGTCACTCTCCACTCTCGGCGGGGCGACTCTGGAAAAAGCCGTCAAGTTTAGCTTCCCCGCCTCCAACAATGAAGCAGAGTACAAGGCCCTATTGTTTGGCCTAAAACTCGCAAAGGGGATCGAAATAGACTAGCTGATCATGTACAACGACTCTGTTCTCGTTGTCAACCAGGTCAAAGGGGAGTTCAGCAACAACATTCTCAGAATGTTGGCTTACCGCGAGAAAGTGGTCAACACCAAAAGCAGATTCAAAAGGTTAGAGCTCTTATAGTATCCCAAAGACAACAATGAAAGGGCTGACACACTGGCCAAAAAGGCCTCGGCTATAGCTGAGACCTCTTACGAGCTCATCGAGTTTTAAGAAAAATCAAGTATGGAAAAAGAAGAATCCAACAATGCATACGCAACAGACGAAGATAAACTGGATGAACCCATCATTGAGTATGTAAAAAACGAACTCCTCCCACCTGAGAAGGCAGAAGCCAGAAAACTGAAAAATAGGGTAGTGCATTATACTCTCCTGAATGACAAGTTATATAGAAGGTCAGCCACAGGACCCCTATTCAGATGCCTGACCCCCTCAAAGGAGAATTACATTCTTAGATAAATTCATGAAGGAATCTGTGGGAACCACCCAGGAGGGAAAACTCTGGCCCGCAAAGCGCTAACCTTAGGGTATTATTGGCCAAAAATGCAACAGGACACCAAAGACATAGTCCGAAATTGCGACAAGTGTCAGAGGTTTGCATTGTATGTGCACATGCTCGCTCAACCCTTGAGTCCGATGACCAACCCATGGCCTTTTGCACAACGAGGAATGTTGTTGGGCCACTCCCCGTCTCCGCCAAAAAGACGTTTCTCCTCGTAGTTGTACATTACTTCATCAAATGGGTCGAAGTGGAGCCCCTGTCCAAGATAGGCGAAAATCAAGTTGAGAATTTCATATGGGCATCCATCATCTGCAGATTTGGCATCCCAAGGACACTAGTAAGTGACAATGGGACTCAATTTGAAGGAAAAAAATGTTAAAAAGAACTATGTGAAAATCTTAGCATCAACCACCACTTCTCCTCGCCAAGGCACCCCAAGCTAATGGATAGGCAGAAATCACCAACAGGATGATCTTGGAAGTTTTCAAAAGAAAACTTGGTGCTGCCAAGGGCTGGTGGGTCTCGGAGTTAGCAGGAATCCTCTGGGCATATCGGACCACCAAAAGAACCCTTACTGGGGAAACGCCTTTCACCCTAGCTTACGGATCGAAAACAATGATCCTAGTTGAGCTAGAGATGCCGACATTCAGAACAGACGAGTTCATATCGGATGGCAATGATGAAGCTTTGCGTGTCGGACTAGATCTCCTAGAGGATAGGAGAAATTAGGCTTTCGCCAAGATAGCGGCCTACCAACAGAGAATGACTCAGTACTACAATAAGAGAGTCAAACTACAAGAGTTCAAAGTGGGAGACAGGGTACTCAGAAAAACTCAGCAAAACACTAAGGAACCAGGCACAGGCAAGCTGAACCCAAATTGGGAAGGCCCCTACAAAGTGACTGAGGTCAACAAGACATGAACATATAGGTTAGAAAACATGAACGGTGAAAGGCTTAAGCGACCATGGAATGTAGAACACCTAAAGAAATATTATCAATAAAAGGTATTTGCTTTTACTAAGGTTCCACTAGTGTTCATCAAATCTAGCTGGGTATCCAGTCAATCTATTACAATCCGATTTAAGCATCAGACCCACTGATTCGATTTTCATGTCGGACCACTAAGTGAATTAAATAAGTCAGGACACCCAAGTGAGACTTATACACCCAAGGCCATTGGATCATTATTCGACTATAGACAATGGTGGCCGAACTTGACCAAAGTTTAGTCAGCTTATGAAGAATGATGAAGAAAATTTTTGTTATGCTCTAACGCCTAGTCCACCAAGAACGGATAAATATGGCTTAGAAAGTGGGAGTCTATCCATTGATCATGGAGCCTGATCAAGATGGCATGTCATGGATCATTGTCTGACCATAAACAAAGGTGGCTGAACTTGACCAAAGTTTAGTCAGCTCATGAAGACGGATGAAGACAACTTCTGGTCTCTAACGCCTAGTCCGCCAAGAACGGATAAAGATGGCTTAGAAAGTGGGAGTTTAGTCAAAGCTAATGGAGCCTGATCAAAATGATTTGACAGGGATCATTGTCCGACCATAGACGATGGTGGTCAAACTTGACCAAAGTTTAATAAGCCCGTGAGGGCTGATGAAGACAACTTCTGGTCCGACCTACAACCTAGTCTGCCAAAAGGTGATTAAGATGGCCTAAGAAATCAAAAATGTGAGTAACTCATCAATTCAAATGATCTCTGGTCCGCCAATATCATTCTTACTCCACTGCAGAGAGATTAGCCAACCTATAAGGTCTAGCTAAGATAACTTATGGATCTCCTACGGTCTCTTGACTTGGCAAAAATTGCATGTCAGACCAACGCCATAGTAAGACAACATAGAAAAGACTCAGTAGCTAAAATCTAGAAGTACAAGTACGAAGTACTACTTAACAAACTTTCTTTCATTCATAACCCAAAGATTACAGTTGTTGGGGAGGATTGGTGCCAGTCAGAAGTCTATCCTGAATCGCCAGTTGAGGGTGTTTGATCGGAAGCTTCTTCATCGTCAAACTTCGCATACTCAACTTTTTTTTTAATAAGGGAAGTCAAGATTAGGGTGTTCGTCTTCAATCAGCTCTAGCAGCTCCAGCCTACACTTGATGACCTAGGAGAAATCCAAAATTGCCTGACCTTCATGCACTTTCTGCTCGCGGGCTTCGGACTCGACCAGACTCTTCTTTGCCTTTTCCAGCCTATCTGCAAGCGCAACTGCCTTAGATTGCTCCTCTACCATGTTCCTTTAGTGGGTTGAGCTCATCCAGCACAGAAGCAGCTTGACACTCCATTTCGCGAACATTACGAAAGTTGTCAGCAACTCTAGATTCAGGCTTTAAGCATAAGGCATCCCATTCAAACTTAGCTTGCTTCCTTTCGACAGCTTGAACTCGTAAACCGCTTTTGCCTTATCTGTCACCTCTTGCACATGCCTCAACTCTTCTTGAGTGTGCCCCAACTCAGCCTTAATGCTACCCATGGTAAATCAAACTTTGGTCAGATCCGCCTCAGCGAACACCAAGCGAGCCATGGAAGAGTCCAGATAAGCTTTTGAAGCTTTCAGATGGGCTTCAAAGTCAGCCCGCGCAGCCGCAAATGGGTCTCAGAATCTATCTCAACACCAAACTCCTTCAACTGTTCATTTAAGGATTCGATTTGATAAAGTGCTTCAGAGTACAACTTTTACAAGTTAGCAAAAGCCCTCTCCATGGTATACACTCTATGACGCGCTGACTCCACTTTGATCCTAGTCATGACAGCTTGATTCAGCAAATCAAAAAATGCCTCTAGCCATTATCAGTGCGCTATTCCTTCGTCACCTCTGCGGACACTGGCTCCTGAGAGTTCATCCACTCAAACCATTTGCGGATCTACCGTTCTGAAACGTCTGGCGTGTTTACTTCTAGGTGTCAGCCTTGCGCAATTGACTCTAGTCCAGGAAGGTTGATTCGGGTAGCATGATGTAGCTCACTCTGATCTAAGAATATGCCCGCTCCACCCTAGGAAGTCAGCCCAGTGCCGAGGGCTTTCTTCGAGGATTTATGTTTCCCAGCCAAGGCCTTCTTAGCTTGGGGCTCATCCCAATGCCCTGCATCAGGGTCTGTGGGTGGGATAAAGGGAGGGTAACCACTCTCTGAAGTGACAACTTTAGTAGAATAGGGAAGAAAAACTTCAAAAACTTCAGTGGCGGGATTAGTATCCAAGAACCGGACAGATTGAGGAGCTTCGAGGTCTCCAGCGCTTAGTTGACTGACACAACTAGGATATTCTTGCAAAGCACCCTCCTCCTCCAAAACCGTCCCTTGGGCAAACTGATCCTGTCCCAACTATGCAACGGTCACCTCTTTTTCCAGCAGAACCAACGATTGAGAAGAGGGAACGAGCTTAGAATTAGCTAATTTCTTCTTGGACCGAGCGATAGGTAGCAAAGCTGCCTCTAACTCAACCTTCTTAGTTGGATTGTGCATTGTCAGTTTCCTCTTCCTTGAAGGATGACCGCCGTTCTCCTTGGTCGATGTTCTGAACAGAGTGGAAGCCTCATGAAAATTCTTGAATAGCCCACTCCGCGCGATGTTGTTCACCTGGATAACATCTTCAATGGGCATAAAATTCAGATCGTTGAACTTTGTCAATATTGACTCCTCATTCTCAGAGAGAACCGAAGCCGAAAATTTCTTTGTAGAGAATGAGCAACAATTCAGTACAACATCAACAATGATCGGACAAGAAAAAAAAGAGGAACATTATGTTTATTGCTATCTAATTTGAACTTCTGACAAGTGGACGACCCTCCAGCTTTTCACGAAAACAATGATTCTGTCAGAACTTGAAATCATTTGACAGTGAACTCAGATAGACTGGTGTACTAAGCTGGCAGGCCCCTTGATTGTTCAAATGAGGAGAAGTCAACAGATGGATCACTTTTGGAGTTACGCGAATGCAAGTATCATTCACCCTGATGAGAATGACGATCAAGGTTTTAACTTGTTCGGCGCCATCTGAGCGAGCGAAATACACAGATCCGCAAGAAAGCGCCAAATATCTTTTAGGACAGGGAAACAGAGTCCTGATTGAAGCATGCCCCTATGCAAAGCGATGACCCCTTAGGAGGTTTCAGTGGGGCTTGATCTGAACCCAATGCGGTAAGTTCCAAGTCCTTAGGGATCCGATATTTATCTGAGGGACCAACCAAAACAGTTTTGTCGACAAACCTTTTCACGAAAAACTCATAACAAGAGAGAGCCAGTTTCTAGTTGGGATTAAGTTCACTCCTATCAACATTGAAGAAGGTACGAACTTTCGATTACACTTACGAAAACAAAAACAAGGAGTTTCAGAAAAATTGTAGAAGTAGAGAAACTCAAATCTGCAAATATGCCAAATAAGGAAACTTAAATAGAAGCGAGGATTTACGCCCTTCTTGAGCAGTCACGTATTCAATTAATGATGTGCGACGCTCAAGGAAACATTTCAAAATCAATCACCACGACTGTCCAGTTCCCTCATGAAGTGACTTAGTGGACCGACAAGCTGGCCCACTAACTCTAGGGGAGCAACTAATGATACATCGAACTATCCAATAATTCGTACCGTACACGTGTCATGATGATCTCGTCAACAAAGTAAAATGGACCTGGATGAGCGCCTAATCTGGAAAAGCCCAGATTACTCCAAGCCTACTGAGGTGGGTACCAGAATGTAGGACCCAACCAACAAGGCCCTATTAAGCTCATAAATCATATGATCGAGCCCAGTACTCATAAGACAAAATAAGGCAAATATCTAGGAGTTTGACTTAAGACAGGCAGGCCAACAACACATTGACTCCTATCAGAAAACAAATACTAGAGTATAAGTCGTGCATGAAAATTTTCTTGCTCGGACAACTCTCAACAAGGATAGGATCTCTACTAAGATATCTTTCCCTAAAAACCACACCACCAAAGGTAAAGCCTAACAAGGACTCTCGCATGATAAATAGTGCACATGATTGACTAACTAAGGTACGCTACATAACCCAATTTCAAACGTTACACATTTTTCAAGCTGTGTCTAACTTAAGCAATGGAGTGTCATCGGCCACCACAACGGTGGTCTTTGGCTCACGTATGTTCCTTTTGCTTGTCAAGGTTAATGAAAACGGAAACTAATCTATCATACCTATTTCCAACATATGGTGTACTATGAAAAACAATTATTTGTGCAATTCTAAATGGGATATTGTCAACCGGTATTTGTGCAATTATTTGGGAAATTCTAAAGTCGAAATGGAATCTCAAAATGGGATCATGTTTAGATTCCAAGAAGAATTTCTATGTTTGTCAACCAATTGAAGATCAATGACAACTGATAGCAAGATCAATCTTGACTGGTGCTCAGGCCAATTGGAGGACATTTAACATTAGATCCTCTTTTAGTTCCATTATAACTAACCCACTCCTAGACTCAATCTAAGTACTTCTAATTCCACTGCTGTTGCGTCGAATTCATTGTGATATTATTTCTTAGGGTCACATTTCTTTGAAACATACGCTGGTTTATAATCATAGTTGAAGAACCTTTCACTAGACTTACAAAATCTCTTTGGTAAAGGAAAAACTCAAGATTTTGGAAACCTGTCGAAAAAATTATAGCATAGCAAGGTCAGCCTAGAACAGGGATATGCTCCGACCTGAATTATTTCGGTGACCCGGATCAATGAGATCTAGGTATATCTAGTATCCGCTTGAAACTGGATAAACCATATTCGATCTGTACTCCAACCATATCACTTGCAACCAAATCATTTCCAGCCTGTTTGGTTTGGTCATTGGATCTTTTGAATACCATTTCATGTTAGTGCAGAAAGCACTTCTTGAAAACAAAATTGTGCACTGCTTAATCTAGTTAAAGGTGTTAATTTCTTGAAAAGGTGCTATATTTTTAATTATTTAGAGCTCTATAGATTAAGGGATACCTTACAGGGTTATATCCTCCATTTTTCCATATGACATGTATTATTACTAGTGTATTTTCAAGATGAGTCATGACAATAGGTTAAACTTGATTAAAATTTTAAACAATTAGGAATTTTTTTAAAAAACTGCTACAATTAATCCTCTTCAAACTCTAATTTTCCAAAATATGGAACTCATGATCTTAATATTTTCTAAAAATGTGTTTTAGTAAAAAAAAGAAAGAATAAACTTATAAGAGAAATTGAAATAGTGTAAGAGAAATTAAAAAATAAGAAATTGTCTAGGGTCGTTAGATCTTTATGTTTGGATAAATCTCAGCCGTCGTTTATCCCACTTCAAACACCATTCTGATTTGTAATATAGATTAGGGTATTTTCCGTGCCGTTAGCATGATAAAAGTTTAACATGATAAATAGAGTTTAGTCTATTTTAAATATCAAGATAAATAAATATAAAAAAATGTTGGCTATGAGAATCGAACACATGCACTCTTGGTGCTTTGAGTTCTATGTGATTTGATAGATTCATATATTTGATTAAATCTCAGCCGTCTTTTATCTCCCACCCCAAACACCATTATGTTTTGTATATATAAACAAGGGTATTCCCCGTTCCATTTGCACGTTAATAGTTTAAAACTTGTTAAAACATGATCACCCTTAAGTTTTCATCATTCATACTTACATGCTTAATCACAACCATCAACAATTGAAAAAAAATATCAAAATGTTGGGTATGAGAATTAAACCCATGCACTCTTGGTACTTTAAGTTTTATACGATCCGTTAGATTCTTATATTTGGGTAAATCTCAGCCGTCTTTTATATCCAACCTCAAACACCATCTTGATTTGTAATATAGACTAGAGTATGCCTCGTGCCGTTGGCACTCCATATAATTTTATTTTTGCTAAATATTTTGTAGTGAATACCTTTTTCACTATCCCCATTTTGGCTTTGAATCAGTACTGAAGTGTAAACTTATTTTAAGGTAAAAATATATATTATAAATTTTAGAGTTAGACTCAGTCAAATTTGAATCAGTTGGGAAAAAAATTTAAACGCCAAGAGTGAGTTCTCTCCCAATTTTTGAACTCGCCAAAATATGAAGTTTAAATGTGCATTAAGATGCCCGACTCATTTTTTCTGCTATGATCGACATGTCTCATTGCTTTGAAAAGTATTAAAAACGTGAAATACTTTATATGTTTTTAATTATAGAATCTATATTTTTAAAATTTTAGCGCTCGTGTTGATCATTGATTTTGTTGGAAAGTTTAAAAAAAATGCATTTCAACGATATTAACTTTATCAAAATTCGATAACGATGTAGATAGTTATGATAATTTTCATTTTGCTAAAAACAAAATACAATATTTTATCTCTCCGCCACATGTACATTCCACCAACTTTTTTCATAAGTTTTTCATTATTTTTGTCCTTCTACATGTTTTATATTTACAAATATGTCATCATGGGAAATGAATCTCAACCCTCAAATTTAATACATTTCCCAACTTTTAATCCTAACCATCTTTTATCTCTAATTCTTTCGATTTGACTTTGTCCCAGTCAGCAATGAATAATAAAACACCACTCTAATTTGTAATATAGATTAGGCTATTCTCCGTGCCTTTAGCACGATAAAAGTTTAAAATTTGTCAAAACATGACCACCCTTAAGTTTTCATGCTTCGCACTTACATGCCTGATCAACAGTTGAAGAAAAATAAATAAATATAAAAATGTTGGGTATGAGAATCGAACCCATGCACTCTTTGTGCTGTAAGTTCTATACAATCAGTTAGATTGATATATTTTGATAATTATCAACCGTCTTTTATCTCCAACCTCAAACGCCATCCTGATTTGTAATATAGACTAGGGTATTCTCTGTGACTTCAACACTCAACTTTGGCCATGGGTATTTTAGTCATATGCGAACATAAATTTAGCCAAACACCCACCCCTCCATCTCTATGTGATCCGTTAGATCATTATATTTTCAATGTGTCTTAATATTGAAAATAATTATGACGCGAAGTGCATTATATTACAATTATTTTTTGAAAAAAATGCATACGCCATGAAATGCATATTTAAAACTTTAAGCGTTTGTATTAATGATTTGTTTCATTGGAAAGATATTCAAAAATGCATTTCAACCATACCAAATTTACTAAAATCCGACAACTAAGTAGATAGCTTTGACGATTTACATATTAAAAAACAAAATTTTTATCTCTCCGCTATATATGCATTCGACAAACATTTTGTCCATTTTTTTGCCCTTCTAATTGCAACTTATTTATAAAAATGTCATTGTTGATAATGAATCTCCACCATCAACATCTTACCAAACTTTCAATCTTGATCGTCTTTTATTACAAACACCATTCTGACTTGTAAGATAGATTTCTTGAAAATATGTTATATTTTGAATTATTTAGAGCTTCGTAGATTAAGAGATACTTTCCAGAGTAATATCGTCCATTTTTCCATATGACATGTATTATTACTAATGTGTTTCCCAGATGAGTCATGGCAATTGGTCAAACTTGGCTAAAATTTTAAACAAGTAAGAGAAATTGAAAGATGAGAAATTGAACTAGTGTAAGAGATATTGAAATATGAGAAATTGTCTAGGGTCGTTAGATATTTATGTTTGGGTAAATCTCAGCCATTGTTTATCTCCCACTTAAAACACCATTCCGATTTGTAATATAGACTAGGGTATTTCTTTTGCCGTTGGCACTACTATACGATGTTAAATATTTTCATCACGGCTTATCTTTCGCAGTGCCTTTCAGGGCTTTTACTATGTTGAAAAATCTTCTGGTGTGCTTCTGGGGATTTTAGCTCAATTTGTTATTAACACCTTGTACGTGGGCTTAAACTAAACCATAATTAAAAAAAATGATTAAAAAGCTTACTTATCCATTCAACGTGTAATTAAAAATTCTATGTAAATGAAACAAAGTGAAAAAATGAACATTTTTCACTACTTGAAACTGTTGGCACAACCATTCAACTTCTCATATTTTAAAAAGAAAAATTACAATCGCCATTGTTTCTCAACATTTAATAAAACACAACAACAAAATTAGCCTAATCAGATGATAATAATGTGTTTGAAACATGTAACTTATAAATTTAAAATAGGAAAATCTGTAGATACAAAAATTCTAGCTGACCTGGGAAAACCCAACATGGTTGCTGCCTGGGGGGGCGAAAATACATTTTGCTCCCCCAGGCAGCAACCAGGCTGGTTTTCCCAGGCCAGCTAGAATTGTTCCTGTAGATATTATTAGGTTAGAGGCATGGCAAAAGGAAAATAAATAGTTGTGTAAGATGTGCAGTGAGTGTAAAGTTGCATGGTAAACATATATGAAACTCAAATAAATAAGAATAAATGAGAAAGAAATTTAGCATGAAACTCAAATAAATAATAATTAGATGGTACAATAAAAAAATTTATCTAATAGATATATATTGTCATCCAGGACATGTGTCAAAATCATACCCAAGGTTGCGGCACATGTACCATTATCAATAAACATTTTTTTTAATGACATTCATCTTTTTAATATCCATTGCGGCATTATCTCAACCACAAATACTTAGTGTTTCTTTATGGTAGCTTAAACTAAATTAATCACAATTTTTTTTGTGATATTTTGACAATCTACCTTACTATAGAATTATTTCACAATAAATAAATATACTTACATGCCTAATCACTACCATCAACATTTGAAGAAAAATAAAAAAAAAAAATATCAAAATTTTGGGTATGGGAATCAGACCCATGCACTCTTATTGGGGATTAACTGAAAGTAAGACTTAAAAGCTAACATTAAGTCTCAACCATTAAATCTCCTAAAAAGTGAAACACCCTTCTGAATTGTAATATAGACAGGGTATTCCTCGTGCCATTGGCACGATAAAAAAGTTAAAAACTTGTCAAAACGTGATCACCCTTAAGTTTTCATCCTTCATACTTACATGTCTAATCACTACCGTCAACAATTGAAGAAAAATAAATAAATATCAAAATGTTGGGTATGAGATTCGAACCCATGCACTATTAGTGCTTTAAGTTATATGTGATTCGTTAAATTTATATATTTGATTAAATCTCAGCTATTTTTTATCTCCCACCCCAAACACCATCCTATTTTATATATATAAAATGTTGCATAACTAACATACCTTGTACTTGGCAGAGAGTTGGATGAAGAGTGGAAGTGGGCTAATGTATCATCAATTCCTTGTACTTGTGCTCTTACAGATCATTACATCTTATACACAAATACATGAATTTACGCCTTGCGTTTCTTTTTTCTTTTATTCATCAGATATATTGGCACTTGGATGGTCATCAAGGAATTATAGACTTTTCAGAAAACTTGTTGTACTCGTGTCTGACACGTATCCTCGCCCGAAATGCATCTAACATGCGTCGGACACATGGTCAATGTGTCGGCAGGTGTCAGACACATGGTAAGTGTAGTCAACGTATCCGACACACCCAAAACTTTGTTAGAACACAATCAAGACTCGACAACAAACTTTATTTTATTTTTTACTTTTAGTGGCACACACCTAATTTGAAGATTGATGATCCAGCTAAAGCAAAAAACTTTCAATTGCGATACAAGATAAAGATGGCGATGAAGCATAGACTTTTCTCTTTCTTCTTATCTCCTCTACTTTATCTTTACTCTAATTAACTTTTTTCTTGCGCTAGAGTCATTGTCTTCTTCACTTTTTTACTATCTTCTTCTTTATGTTTTTATTCATTCATTTTTTTGTCAATTCCAGCAATTTGTCCTTCATTTTCATCTTCATACTTCTTGTCTTTTTTACTTCAATTTTTTTCTTGTAGCAATGTCTCAGAGTCCTAATTTTGAAAAAATTGTCGAGTTGGCATGTCGTGTCCGTGTGTGCATCCTTGATGGTCATAGACGGAATATTCTGATAATGCAGGCACAGCCCTGTAAAACATTTAAAAGACTTGGTACATCATGATCAGTCACCCTTGATGGTCATGGACGGAATATTCTGATAACGCAGGCACAGCCCTGTAAAACATTTAAAAGACTTGGTACATCATGAAAATTTCCTATCACTGTATATTCTGAACATTGTTTCTAGTTAGTTTGCTTGTTTTGATTCTGAAACTTGCAACAATTGGACAAGAGAAATTTGTTGAGACTTGACTGCTGCTACATTCTCGATCTCTCTAAAACGCAACGCTTGGTGTTGCATGAAATTGATTAAACAAAAAATTGTGTGGGAAAAAAGGACAATTTTGACAGAATATTGGGCAGCTGCTCCATATTAACTGAAACTAGATACTGTATCAGAGTACTCACATTTACCGTAATGAAATGGTCAATCAAACCCACACAACATTTGAACAGTTCAGCCTATCACAAACATTAGAAAATTCTACGAGTTGATAATAGTACACAACACCTCAGTTTTACAACGAAAACGTTGAACAATGAATATCAAACATCGAACATCGTTTGATTAAGCCTACAATAAACTCGCATCTTATTTCATGTTTTGACAACAAACACCATTTGTGAAGAAACCACACCCCTTACAGAGGGGACATCTGAACTCGTCCTCTTCCAAGCCTAATTGAATTAATATAGTTTGTGGGAGAGTGCGCCGAAATACCAGGAAGTGCAAGTCCCATGATCCTAAGCAGGATTGAGAACCATCCCTCCTTGTAGTCTTTCCCATATGTGTAACTCATAGTTAAGGCCCTGATTAACTCCCATACAGCATTTACATACTCTGGAATCAGATATCTCAACGCAAAGTAGTTCCTGTTTGGTTCCTCATCCATATTCTTCACAAGACATATCCACAAATCCCCAAAACAGATTAGAGTGTGACCCAGCAGATAATGTATACCTTAGATAATCAAGAAAACAAGGAAAGAAGAAAAGATCAATTCCTACCTGTTCAACATAGTTGCTGTCATAGTATATGCAGGGGCCAAAGTGCTTAAACAAGAAAGTCCTGTTATCATAAGGTAACCTCGGTACTAGATCGTTGCTATAAACAACCCTGAAGTACCTAGGACTTGGATGCTCTATATGGGCTGCCATAAACCACCCCAACTTCCTATCTCCCACTCTTGGCTGTCCAAAAGTGTATACGAATAACAACCTTTTCATCATTTCCTTCTCTTCATGTAGCAGCAATACAGTTGGAAACAATATTGCAAGCGCCCCTCCTAAACTATGTCCTGTGACAACGAACTTTGCGTTCTTGTGCTCACCTAGCAAGATCCTGAGCTTACTCCTTATGGCATAATATGCGCTTGATTCTCCTGTTTCTGGATGTTGTACATTCCTTTCGGTATTGCTGCTGCCGACTTGAAGGTGGTGCTGGAACGTGGAGGCTTGCTTCCTACTGCCCAAGCCTAAGGCTTCCAAGAAACCCATGTGTACTTTGCCAAGTTTTGGGATCTCATACCACGAATAGTCAAAATCTGTGCTCCAATCGTCTGCATCAAATGGTTCGGTGCCTCTAAAGCTGACTACGATTAAATTGGCATCCTTAGATTTGTCAGAGAGGATGAAAACTTGTGTAGATCTTTCCTTTTGAAATTCTAGAAGAAGAAAGCCATAGAATAGGATAAAAAAAAGTACACACACATTAAGACACTATGGACTTAACAAAATAATGTCTACTTCTGGAACTAAAGACTGGAATCCAAAAGGAAAACAATGAGGTACCATTCCATCCGTTGAAGAAGTCCACGAAATGCATCTGACATTTGCAAAAGGATAAATATATTGTTAAGGTATGAATTACAAGTTGGAGTCCACAACTAGACCATCAAAATAATACAACAAATCAACCACTTCTCTTACATATCATTGCAATAGACCACAATTAAAATATTAAACAGAATATTTGCAAGCCAACACTTAATCAATTATGGTAGATTATGGGCTTCAAATGCCTAAATAAAAAGTTCCTCATATTTTATATAACTAATATGTACGAGTCACCTTGCCAGCAGTGAATGATGTTAACCAAAGAATTGCAGCTTATATTGGTCTTATCCATCAGAGATCTTGGTGATATCCAAAACCAGATATTAAATACAAATATTAAACCATCATTCAATATAACTGCTAACTACAATGTAAGTTTATTTTACCTGTTATGATTAGAACTCCAAATGCTTTTATAGTATTAAAAACTGGAATAGAACACTAAAATACTAACAAATTTTTTTAATATGAAAGACTCTTCTTGCAATGGGAAGAACATCTAAATTCTGAAAATAATTTTTAGATCCAACTTAGAATGTGATTTGACATGGAAAAAGGTGGATTTACCTTCCAATGACGATTGACAATATTTCGTATGACTTTGGCATTTTCATAGGCCAACTTGGAAGACATCATACAAAAGTCCATAAGAGCTCGATTTCCTACTTGAATGCTACCGTGCCTAGAGTTGCCCACCTCATAGAGAACATCAGTCAAGACACTGCTATCATATAAGTCCACTCGCCCGTCCAAATGACCAATAGCACTGATGAACGTATCCGAGTCTTTATGAGGTATCACCACCTTTCCTGATAACCCAAGACATGGGGTATGAGAAATAAGCTACAAAAGTTATTACAAATGTTGGCCATACACCTCTAGCGGCAGACATAATTATTGGAGGATGCTTTCATGGTTATGTTTGTGATGAAAAACTCTACTATATATGAAAGTAATTAAATAGCATATGTAGTGATCTAAATCTGGTCATGATGAAAATAATTTCAATCAAATCAAGCTAACTTGAACTGATCACTAGGTACAAAACAACTTGATTAAGTGATGGTGACACGTTAAAGCTCATACATTTAGGCCAGCCTTTATGTAACTTGTAATGGAAGAAAAAAAAAAAAAAAAAAAAAAAACCATTAGTAGACACCGGTCAGTTGTGGTATCGTTATTCATGTTCCATATGACATGATTGGACATTTCCAGAATGATACGAAAGGAATTCGAAACTCTAGCTACCAAAGTGCCCTTAAAACATGTACTGTTATTTCTCACTTGATTTAGATGACAATACATGTGAATGGCCACGGTAAAGTGGGAGTGTTCTGCAATCATTTTTCCACACGATGGCACGGACTCTAGTTAACTTCATAGTTTCAGTGAACACGTAATAGGCATGAACAAAATTTGAATGATAAAGATTCCCCTTGTAGCAACTCTTGTGTTATAGTAAAAATAAACTAGAGTGCTTTGACTGTTGTGACCATAATAAACATGTTTGGCTATATAGAGAGAGAGAGAGTACATACCTCTAAGTAGGTTATATATGAGACCAGGCAAATCATGATTGAGCGAGAGGAGATTGAGCACAAACTCCACCAAGTAGCCCAACATCTCCATGGGCTTCCCAAATACCGCTATGATCTTCCGAATTATGATGGAAAGTATTATGACCCAACGGTGATCCCTAGGACTACCCATCTCAGCTTCAACATCATGATCAGGCTTGGAGACCTCAAGAAATATATTGACCTCTTCATCATCACTACGCACCAACAACTTGAATAAATCAGTGATCCCACCATTTTCAGGACGAACTATCAGATATTTTGGGGTGGTAATCTCTTCTGCTTTGTTAAGTGGTTGTCCACCGTTTCCCTCTTCACTATTGTCCATAATACAATACTGTGTGCTTCTTTACTCTCAGTATGCCTCCTGTCTTTCTCTCTCTCTCAGGAGGTGAGGGTTTGGATGGGCAGATGGGTATTTATAGGTTGGCTAAAAGGTGAATGATACGTGGATAGTTATGGGTCTGGAAGAGGGAGGTATTGGCCTGGATGAGCAAGTAACAAATTGCAGTTATCCTCAAGACAAGACCCAGATTGTAAAACAGAAGATTTGTTGCATCTTTGCAACTTGCCTTCACAGATGTTATTATCACGACTTTATATTGGTTTTACACAAACCGAGTTTACCTCATTTTCAAACGTTTCTAGAACACACACACACAAGACAAAACCACCTTAATAATAGTAATTAAAATTGGTGTTTCATATAAAGACCATAAAAGGAATTCAAATTTTTTTTCCAAGTCACTTAAAAGACAAAAATCCACCCCTAGTCATGTGCTAGTAGTCATTGAACTGTTGTAATCTAGAATATATTCTCACGAGTTGATAGTATACTTATAACAGAAGTTCTCTGCTCCCAAATCCCAATGATTTCATAAGGAAAAATAATAATAATAATAATAATAAAATAAATAATAGAATTCTCGTGTAAGGTGTAAGGTTCTCCTTGATCATAACTTTATCTTCCTCCCATTTCATTTGAAGCTCTTTTATGAACTCCTCTCCAAAATTTTCTTCAATAAGAACAACAATCCTTTGGTTTAGATAACGGATAACCAAACGCATTGTCTGTAGCCATGACATTTGTAGCATTGTCTATAAACACATTATGAGTATTGTAATGACTTGACTCAGCCTATAATTACGGCTTCAGCTTGGTTTGAGAGTAGGTGGTTAGGCGACATCCTTGATTGAACACTTCCTTGAATGAAAGAAGAGTAAGTTTAGTCGAGTCTTTTTTGGCATTTTTTTGGTGTTTTTACATTTTTTACCCTTTTTCTTTAAAGCACAATCACAAAAACTATCTATATAAGAAGTAGACGTGTAAAAAAACAAACAAAAAAAAGGCCAAAAAAATGCTAGCAAACAAGGTTGGCTAGAATTGTTAATGAAAGAATGAGTACAATTTTCTTTTTGAGGTTTCATGATTTATAACAACTTTAAATTTGGGTCCCAAGTTTAATCCAACTTTGAGTCTGGGTCTCAAGATCACTTTGACCATTAAGTCCCCATCAAGTAATTGAGCGATATTAAATAGATAAATTTAGACATTAAGTCCCACAATTATACCAGCTTTGTGTTTAGGTCCTTGATGCAAGAGGGTTTCTAGGGTTCATAATTTGGGTTCCTAGAGTTCCTAATTTGCTCTCAATGTTATTTAGTAAATAACTTTGAGAGATCTTTCAATGTAATTAGGAGTATTTTTAGTTTCTTTTTAGGATTAAACATTATTTTTTTATGAATAGACTGCTTGTTATTTTAGTATTTTATTTTATTTTTTCTTTTAGAAATAGGTAATTTCTTTTTAGGATTTACTTTTTTCTTTTAGGTAATATTTCTTTTATCGTTTAGGAAGAGATTCTGAACCCAATTTAGGCCAGATTTTTGGCAGATTACTTATTTAATTACGTATTTCGTTTTAGTATGATTGTTGGAAATTGCTATTTTTTTGGTAAAATTTTAATAATGAGTTTTAGCTATAAAGCCTGGCTTGTGGGCTAATTTAGAGACAGTTTTTTATTTGCATAATTTTGAATTGACATTAGAGATATTTCTCTATGTTTTGGGCGATTATTTTGTATTCTTCCTTGTGAATTATCTGTTAGAACTAGCCCGCAGGATAATCGCTATTCTGCACGGTGTCAGTCCTACACTGTAACGAAAAGTTGACGGTCAACAGGCGCAATAAGGTCTTGAAAACTAGATTCAAATTTGGACAATCTTGGGACCCAAACTCAAAACTGACAAACACAAGTTAACCTTTTTTTTTTTGGATGGGAGGGGGGATGTGTTTCTATAGAAACGGTATGCAACCAGCCAATGCTAGAGCCTGGCGAGTTTCCATGGAAGCAAGTTCATCATATTGATGAAAATTGTGTGAACCAAACAATTTTCACGGAAAGTAAGACCATATTGATAATGGAGATGAGATAGCAAGTGATAAATTTTTTCATTCCATAATGTTAAAGCTAGCTATGTTTTTCAAGTCTTCTGTGGAGAAATTATCATAGCCCCTCCCCCTAGCTAGAAACTTTATTTCCATGATTTCGGGAGAAGATGTGTGGTGGCTTACTCTCCTATTTCTCTCCTTTATTCCAATACGCTACCCTATTTTGTTGTTCCATGAAAAATAAAGCGTTTAAAAGTCAGATCTTGTTTATCTTTTTCATTTTTAAGTCGATACATGGTTGGCGTAACATTGAAAGGTATGACTTTTTCCTTTTTTCATATGGAAAAGTGTTACCATATTATCTACATTTCATAATGAGGTGAGATCTTAACAAAGTGTCCTTTGTTGTTGTTTAGTTTATTATTTAATTTAATTGAGTTTATACATTGCGGCTTCAATGAGACTAATATTAGTTGGGCTGCATCTAAAGCTTAAATTTTGATTCGTAGTAATATTGTTTTCCTAAGTTTGTTTTTAGGATATTGTGTCTCATTGCTTGTTCCATATGATCTTTTATCTTTGTATTTTTTTTTTCAACTTTATCTTTTATTTGAAGTTTAAACATAAAAGGGTTTTCATCGTACCTAAGTTTGAAACCTTTTTGTAGTTTCTTCAATGCATTGTTATTGAAAATATCCTCCAACACGAGATTTTAATTTCTATTTCAACGGGAAAACAAACTTGATATATAGAAGAAGTAAGAAAATATTGTCCTTTCATTGTGATATTAATACATGTTTCTCTCATGAAATTGATCATTATTTTAAATACTAACTACCTTATGAGGTTAGTGGTCAAATTTTCAAGAATGCTCGATCTTGTTGTATCATGTTTATGTCAAGTGCCTTGGATGTGGTGTATTTTTTCCAATGGCAGATTATTACAAAAAAAAAAATATGGAGATTGTAATTACAAAGATAAGAAGCCAGCTAGTAACAGTTCAATTATGTTAGCTTACTGATCAAAGGAGCACAAGTGCATTTAAGGGTTTAGCGTGTTGGTGCACTAGGCACATGCGCGCACCTTGATCCATTATACATAACAATGATATTGTCCCCAACTTTAACACCACCATATCAGGTCTTCCATCTGGGCCGAAGTGGTTTGAGATTTTCTTTAAAAGGCTTCGCTGCTATTAGGGAGTGGACTACTCCTTATATTCTTAGATGACAACTCCACCTTAGTTGATATGAGACTATTCAAGCCAAATCCATCCTAACAATCTCCACATTGGCGCGAATTGTCACATCTTACAATCCATCTGATCTTCAACCATCTCGAGGAATACGATGAACACCTCTACCACCGAATCGATCTTCAACCATCTCGAGGATCTGCATCTCAAGGAACACATTCACCAGTCTGATCTTAACCATCTCGAGAAACACAAGACCACCTCCACCTAGATTTAAGGAATGCCCTTGGCAAAATCTATAACATCCCGAGGATCCACATCTCGAGGAACCATCGCCAAGCCCTAGCCGAACCATCGGCTCTGATATCATTTGCTAGCGCGCTAGGCATGTGCGCGCCCCTTGGTCTACTATACATAGCAATGATATTGTCTCCAACTTAAACACCTCAATATTGGGCTTTCCATTCGGGCCTAGGTGGTGTGGGGTTTTCTCTAAAAGGCTTCGTTGTTATTAGGGAATGGATCACTCCTTATATTCTTTGATGACAACTCCACCTTAGTTGATGTGGGATTATTCAAGCCAACTCCATCCCAACATAGCGACCTTACATGAGAAAATTGTGTAGAAAGTCGATTGCCTATTTCATTATATTTATCTTATATTAAACGATGTTGAGAAGCTTTATAATGCAATGTTAAATGAAACAAATAAGGTAGAACTTATAGAACTACTTTCTCGGGAGCAAACAACTATTTAATCTAGGCAGATGAAAACATATAGATCTGTCACTAAATGCTTGTCAAATTCTTTCTTTTTATTCTAGGAGCATTGATTGTTTATAGAATTATTATTATTATTATTATTATTATTTTACTTTAGAATGATATATTTGGGGAAGTGAATTTGGGAAATTACAAATTTACAATTCACAATCAGGTGGGAGCCTTTATCCGAAAGGAGGGTACTTTTATCGGCCATATTTATAGGCGGAAAGAGGTTGGTTGAAGAGCGAATCTAAGATTTTTGGGGGTTTTTGTCATAATAGGGAAAACGTTTGTGTGAGCAAACATCAATAGTGGAGGAGTATATCGACTAAGGCAAAATCAATGATGTAAATCGAACAAGAAAACTAGCACAGCCCCACCACCTTATCTTCCTAATGTAGTCGTTTCTATCACAGATAGTCACAAGACTCCCTAATAAATATGTCCATAGGTTGAGTTGTGTCTACAAGCTTTGGTGCAACGCCATTCACAATGACAAAAGGTTCATTGCCTCACACATTCAATCCATGCCAAATCCATAGCTTCTATGGCCATTTTCCAAGACAATAGTATCAATGAAAGAGACTTCTAGAATAAACACTTCATTTTCTTCGATTACAATGACAACAATAACCAAAAACCTTCAATGGCTGAATAAATGGCTTGTTATTCACTAAAATGTTTGTCGGTCTCTGTAACACTTATTTCACTAGCCAATAGGCGATATGAGATTTGCAATCCAAGCACACAAGAGATATTATTTGTCCCCTTCCCACCTATTATGTATCAAAGATGTCTTTATGCATTTTGCTATGATCATTGTATGGATGAGTATAAAATTGTGCATTTTTTTTTTAATTATGATTATTCTAAGTGCATGATCTATACTTAGGGGATTGAATTTTGGGAGGGACATTACAACCGCCATCATGCCGGTATAGGTCATATGTGTCATGAACCTATTTTTTTCTAGGGTAATTTAGAGGTACCCCTACCGAAATGGCCTAAACAGGTCACCCCCAAATTGTTCATTAATTAGGGGTGTCCCCTCCGTTTTTGGGTCAAACCAGGTCATGTCGTCCTGACTGTTAAAAATGCATGCCCCGTGCACATGCCACATCTATGATTTTGATATTTCCTAAAGTACACATCTCTCGTGACTCACACGTGCTGTGTAAATTAGAGTAAGATCGCCACATTTGCTAGCTAAAAATAGATTGTGAACTTCCAGATCCAAAACACACTTCACCATTGTTCATCCCTTCACTCCCAATGGCTAATTTGGACCCAAGTCAAGATGATCATTGGACATCAGCTCCTGCCATCACTTGTCATCAATCCCCTATTTATAGCTCTCCTTCCACGTGTCCTCAATCAAAATCAAAGTATTTCAGAAATCCAGTATAGCCTTGACATCTTAGCCATAGTGATAGCAATACCCTTTTTGTTGAAGATGGGAGGCAGTCAGAAATCAAGCCTATGTATGAAGGTAATGTTCGAAACCTTCTATAATCATCTTCAATTGTCATGTTTTGGATTTTTGAAATGCTATTTGCAAGCTACATTGCCATTAGAAACAATTGACATCAATGGCAGCAAATTTAGGGATAACACTAATTTATCTATTAATAGTGGGGGGCTTTTATGTTAGTATATTAACATTGGGGATGCTATTCTAATTTTTTTAGATGTTATTTTCAGTGTATTTGTCACATTGTTTGCCAAATTTGTGATGATTATACTCACACAGGAGTGACATGTCCATGGTTGTACACCAAATGTCTAATGCAAACTATGGTCACATTTGTAGAGTTTGGATTGCCAACATGGAAAATAACAAGGGGAGGAAGTTCTTGAGATGCAGGGATTCTACTTGCAAGGGGTTCTTGTGTCTTGATAATGCTATAGTGATTAGTTCAAACAACCCATTCAAATATCCACCTCAAGTTTCACCCTCACATTTCGGTTCATCATCTTCAAAAGGGTGTTTGTTTCAAGTGTAATGACCAGAACCATTGGATGAAGGATTGCCCATGGGTAGGAACTTCATGTCCCAGTTTGGGTTGTGATGGCACAAAAGAAATTGGTACTTCAACCCAGTCTGACACCAAAATAAAGAAGTATGTGGCATGTGGGAAATGTAATAAAGGTTTTCAATGGATTAAATATGATGGAGCAAACAAGGATGGAAAAAAGCTCACATTTGAGATCAAATTGTCCGACCTTTGAGATGTGCTTGGGAAATCTTTCATTAAATAATAGTTTGTTTCGTTCTATGCTTATATATGTTGTCCATCTAATTTGATTGTACTTATTTCCATCTATCCCTATATGTAATGAAGGTATTACCAAGCCATGAATGTTTCCATTTGTTATCATTTAGCAATTGATTTACACTGATAAGTATATCAACCTGCAGTAACAACTATAGCAACAACAACCATAACAACTTACAAGTTGACTATAATTACAATAATGAGAACATAGCACTAGCTAACACACATGGCACCAATATCATACCAACATCATAGCATATTGTTTACTCCATGGTTCTTCTTTTAAGACACCAAACCATAGCAACTAAATAGAAAACTACATACTCTGATATAACAACTCTAACATAGCAAACCATATCAACTAAGTAGCATCGCATATTGAACTGTATCCCTGACATGTTCACTTAAATTGAGCTCTAAATACCAACTAAATAGCAACTAAGTTAGCTTGAACACATAGGACTGTAGCCCTGACATATTCAATTGAATTTAACTCTGACATAGCAAACCATAGCAACTAAGTAGCATGAACACATAGGACTGTATCCCTAACATAATCACTTGAATTGAACTCTGACATAATAAAGATAACCCATATAACAACTTCTGCATCAAAATACAAAGCAACAACACAACCACAACTTAGCAACAATCTCATAACCTTGCAAGTTCTCAATGCTCAATAGGAACCACATAATTAACAACCTTATCCAAAAGAAGTGAAGTATTCCACCTCACTTATACAAAACATACTAGTTTCAGAGTTCTAGCTATATAACATTATCAAATGAAGGCGAGGTACTTCACATCAAATATAAAAAAAAAACATGTAGTTTCAGAGATTTAGTTTGTTAGTAATAAGTTTAGTAGTCATGATTGTCAGTCCCTTACTTATTTGGAAGTCAGAATAGAGGCAGTTTTGTTGCTATTTGGCCACATATTTGACTTGCAGCAAATGCTTGATATCTTGGCAAGCAAGTACCACTCCTTTGTCCAACAGGCCTCATGATTTTTTTATAACATTGTTGATGGAGGTTGGGATGGTCTTGTTGTTGTTGCCTGATATGTTGGTGGTGGAGGCTGACATGGTAGTGGTGGTGGTGGTGAAGTGATGGTGGTAGTAGTGGTTGATAACTTGATGGCATTGGTTCATTCATGGTAGCACTCTTACAAGTCCTAGTATTGTGTCCAAAGGTGTGATGGCTCAGTGGTTGAGCAGTGGTGGATGGTATCACTAGGTCATAGGGTCGAACCCAATCGGCGACATCTAGGGTGGGAGGGGTGAAGGGATTAAAAAAACTACACTTCTTGGTTAGCTTATCATCATCATGTGTGTCTCTCCTCTTTTGTTTCTTAGGCCTTCCAAGTGGTCTCTTCATTTGACGGGGGAGAACCACATAGAAAGGTTGCCAATTCATATGAAGGCATAATATTTAGCATACATGTCCATCAATTTCCTCCCTAACTACATGTCCATAATACTATGTGATGATACATCAAACCGACCTCTGATCAACATCGTACACGTGTCATGATAATCTCATCAACAGAACGAAGCATGCCCCATTGCATGCTCAATCCAGTGAGGCCTAGACAATATTAAGCCTACTATTGGCAGATTCCAGAACGTTGGACTTGAATTGCAATGTACCACTACTACACCACAAATCCTCATTTATAGCATGCTAATAATGCTATAACTGGATAACATAGCGTTGTCAGACATGTTGTGTCAGTTGACGTTATTAAAAGTCTAGCTCTATGATAAAAATTTTGGAACGCTAT
Organism: Berberis vulgaris; assembly: GCA_963556465.1. Lineage (NCBI taxonomy): Eukaryota > Viridiplantae > Streptophyta > Magnoliopsida > Ranunculales > Berberidaceae > Berberis > Berberis vulgaris. The sequence goes on from OY747131.1 coordinate 29,304,953, forward strand.
TAATAGTGTTATTTTAAAAGTGTTTTTAAATGCTGTTGTAACATTTTTCACAGTGTTCTAAAAAGCGCTAGGCGGTGGGCGGGCGGCGAGTAGGTGTCTAGCGCCCAGTGGCCTAGGCGGCACCTAGGCGGTCTTAGGTTTTGTATTATAACTTTAATAATTTACAAAATTTAAGCATAATACCTTAACAATTACATCCAATTTAATGCCAAGATACATATGCAAAATTTAAAAACATGAAAAATTAACAATCATGAAGAAAATTTATTAAAACTCAAATGACTAAAGTTGGTCATGATGAGTATTTTATACAAAGTTGAATTTGTGGACAAATATCCAAACCTACTATTTTATTTTTCTTCAAATAACATGAATAACCTCAGTCATGTTTGATAAAATCTACATTACTAAAATTGGTACCGGCAGATTCTTTGAGAATTCCATTAAGTAATCATCCTTTGCTATATTTAGATATCTATTGAATAAAGAGAATTTTATTAAGTAATCATCCTTTGCTATATTTAGACATATACTGAATAAAAAACAATTAATGTGTTTATTTCTAAAAAGGAGGAAAGAAAAATAAAATAAGAACACAATCAGCCTTATTAAAAAAAAAAAAAAAAAAACTCGCCCAGACCGCCTAGACCCTGCCTAGGCCACCCAGATCCCGCCCAGGCCCGCCTAGACTGCCCAAAACCCGCCCAACCATTAATCTGGGCGTTTTTCTACCTTCTAGCACCTAGGCGCCGCCTAGGCCGATTTTTAGAACACTGATTTGTCATAGATTTTAAAAAATGTTGTTACATATTTTTATACAGCTTTATTACAGTGCTATAAAATTAGTTAACCACAACACTTTAAAAGTGTATGCCAAATTTTTTTTACCCATTTGTTTTTAGCTATGTTGGTATCATTTGCAATGTTCTACCTGTTGGTATCACTTTAAATAAAATCCAACCATGTAAGAAAATCTCATTTCTTGATAATCATATTAATTCAATGCATGGTAGAAACATAAGTACAATGACAAACAAAATAACTCTCATTAGTTCTTACATAACATATACACATAGTAAGAAAATATCATTTATTCAAAGTAAATAAAATCCCCTTTCCCGTCAAATCCTCTTTCTCGTCACTTTCTTCTTCGTCATCTTCATCTTTTTCATCATCACCTGCCATATAAACATAAAGAATATAAAAAATCTTGCAAGAAAAAAGCACCTTGCAATATATATTCACAATGTCAAATTCAAAGCTATAATTTTTTATCACAAGGTAGACCAATTGTATAAAAATTTTGTCACAAGGTAGGTACAAACCTCTCCACAGATAGATTCAAAGAAAATTTTAACATTCGCTTGAGTAACCTATACCAAGATAAAATAGTTCAGCCTATGCACCTTTTTACCAATATTTGTACAGTAGATGGTTCTTGCACACATCTCCTATTCATCTTTAGACTACAACTCAGTCAAAGAAAAGGGCGATTTAAATCCAGCAAAATTTATCTAGTAATCTATGTAGAAAGTGAAATAAAAAAATCTAATAGAAGCGAAAGATACCATATCAGATCAATGTTTATCAGATTACCTGTCTCCTTGTAGTTGGATCCAAATTACAAAGATCGCAAGAACCCGATGATAGCAAGACAAAGATGCACAATAACATTTACTTGGAACAACCAAACCAGAATTGAACCAATCATTTCCATCAATAAGAAAAGAAAAACTTGATCACCCTTGGCAAAAATGTTGGGTTAACAGGTGCAATTGCAGTTTTTGAGGGCCATCCGAGCAATCGACACACTCCTTTACATATGATGAACACTGCTCGGGGGCAAAGTTTCTTCATATCACTAATTATACTTGAGAAGTCAATCACGTCAATATAGGCTACAACATGATGGATAAACAATACGTTTAGATGAAGCAATTTGTACCTCATTATACACCAGGTGATCCACATTAGGAAAAAAGTAACTCAAAATATTATGAGGGCCTCATGAGAACACAAATCATAAGTGATTAAACTAATAACTTTAGTAATCCTTCAAACCAAGGGATAAAGATCTAATAGCTATGCCAAAGTGATTAAACTAGGACACATACCCTCAGTTCTCATGGGTTAGAAACAAAGCCTTGTTTTGTGCTTTGCAATGAGGTTTTCATTATCAACGCATCTTGCCTCAGGTACCACATGAGTTCCCATAACTTTCAGAAGCCTCTCACTGAAAAACATCCAAAACATGACCAAGTGTGAGAGTTCATGCACATGATTCTTTTCACCAATAAGCCAAGACAAATAAATAGAAGTTTCACCATTTGCTCAATTTGAGCCCACATCACATACTCACATATGTGAAGTCGTTAGTTGCCCCATCAGCTATGAATGAAGATCGTAATGACTTCATGTAGGGAACCGGAAAACACAAAAGCATCAAATACCCGACATTCAGAATCAACTTTAGCAAGCCAATCAGAACATGTTTACAATGCCCTTTTCAAACATTTAGATCATAAGCATGACATTTATAAGACATAGTTACCTCTTTACAACTAATGTTTTCTGGAAAACTTTAGCATTAAGGTAAACAAAAACTTCTTTGGTTATTTTATATATTACTCATTGTTACAAATAAGATCATGTCATTTGCCAAAACCATTCCTTGGCAACAAGCTTAAGCACATGAATTTGCTTTCAACAATTAACAAATATTCATGAAACCCACCATTTCATTACATATTCGTCGAGAAAATATAGATATCATTAACAATGCATTATTCCCTTAAAGGAGATTCCCCAATGATTAGTAACATCTGTATCAATGAAATATTAACTGGTAATCCCCAATGATTTTCTAGTTATGTACATTGACAAAATTCAATGGTCATGGAGAAAGCATCGTACCTTAGCCTTGGCTGCTTGAACTGCGCCAAATTTTGGTCAAGATGAGTCCGTGTGGATGCAGACCTTGACATCAGTTATAGTGTCAGAACTCATTGAGGCTTGCGTCAATAGTGGACTAGCTCCTTAAATGTTTAATATTGTAGCTAATGCACGGATTCAAAATGGACACCTTATATTGTAGTTTGTATGTATGCAATGACATTCCTTCAACCAACTTCTGGGTAAAGTTGATGCATTAGGATCCCCTCCTCGTTTTATATTCTGGACTTCATATAACCATGGTGATTGTCCTCCCATGTTATTCATCACAAATTCCTGTTATTTGTGAGAAATAACCTGCTCAGTTGGGTTCCCTCCTTTTCGTGGATTCTCCTTTTAATAGTTTCCATATAATGACAACTCTTGGTTCCCATAAGATCCTCTTTCTTCTCAACTTATTGAGTCTCGGAAAACTAGTTAATTCTCTTCATAGTTGTAAACTCAAACTAAATGATCCTAAGAACTAGTTATTTCCTTCAGATTCCACGAGACTTTTAGTGTGATATCTTTTCAAATATTGCATTGCCTTGGCCTCCACCTTGGGTGATGAAGAATTTCATTGCCAAATACTTGCTGGAATTGTATGAACCCCTTCAGACAATCAAATATCACTTCACCTAAAGAAACAATGCAAAGTTATAATCAAAACGAATCCCACAAACTCCTATATAGTACAACTTTAGATGTATTGGGTCAACACTTCTAGTTTAATTACATATAGATAACAACTTGGTATTCATACATTATAATTGAGAGAGAAGGAATGGAATGAATAAAGTAAGACAAAAGGCAAGACATAGAGTCGAACTCGATTACCTCTATGAAGAAGGAAGTCAGTCCCAAATGCCTAACTATTAATGGTGCACTTGTTTAAGAGACTAATGGAGCATCTTGCCAGCTGATGTTGTGCCAGTCCTCTATGATATCTACAGAATGACAATCGATTAGGTTTTCTATCCCTTCGGCAGTAGCGTCATCTTGACATTTGCAAATCATGGGCATCCAACAATATGTGATATCTGGAGTGGTGTTTGATGTTGTAGTCCGTCAGGTACATCACAGAATTGATAAATCCAAAAGAAGCACTCACTCTATGGAACCCATATTGTTATCTTTCAAGATAAGTGAATTGATGCAATCTTTCTAGCAAAGAAACCATGCACATAAACAATGCAATAGAGGTAGTCAAGATGACTTGACAATGATAAACCAAATACGAAAAAAACATAGTTGTGTCAGTGTTCCTAGAAGAATATCAAGTCACTTAAGAACTTGAAAGGAAGCAACTTGAGCTCCCAAGGAACTCTTGCCAAATAAGTCCATTTAGAAGACATGTTAGTTCACTTGAACATTTTTTCAATGATCTAAGATGGCCCATGTCAAACATGAACTAAGTGAACTAGTCCTAGATAGGTCAAAACTAAAATACAAGAACATTTTTTATTAAAATGGGTACACTACTTTATTTGCATCATAACACAGTCTTACAAATTTCCTAGAAAGGAAAGCATGATTAAGTTACTTGATGAACACAATGTATTACAATGATCCTCTTTCGTTTTCAAATACGTGGTAACACCACATTAGGTCTTAGAGATTTTAAAATGTGCTTGTATGTGTGTGTCAATGTGTCTGGCATGGTTGCAAACCTTTGAGCATCTCCAGTAGTAGCAATAACCCTTTTACACAAAATGGAGTTTTCGTGTTGCATAGTTTATTTATGAATAAAGGGTGAGTAACTTACAAAAGTTGTATGATCAATCCAAAACCAATACTGGGAGATGAAAAATGTGATCATTTTGTCCAATTTTGCTGAACACTTGAAAACAAAATGCTACTGGCCTGCTATTAGGAGTGATGATAGAAACACTGAAGCTACATCTGGGCCAAAGATCAATCTCCAACTGCAAACGAATCTCTGCCAATAGAAGAACGAGTTTCATCATTATTGTTTTATATACAAAATACTTATTTTTTATATTATAAAAGTAAGTGTTGAACTCCCAAAATGATATTATTGTTTTAGAGGGATTATTTTAGGCATTCCGAGATTAAAAATAGCAGACTGACTTTGTTGTAAAACACTAAAATTAGGCTTTCAAAAATTGAAAGATAAATCAATGATTAAATTTGAAAAAAAAAATCCAACAATGGTACATCCCAAATAAAGTATCTCCTCTGTAAACTAAAAATAAATAGCTTCATAGCTATTTGGCAATATTATGTTCGTTTTACAGAACAATTGGAGCTCCAATGACACGATTACGAACCAGTATCATTGATCAATGTTGGGAATAAATATCACATTAAAACATAGAACCCTAACTTCAACTCATTCAAATCAAATCAGAATCATTGATCTCCAATGTTGTCATAAACCAATTACAATCGAAAACATCAGACGATACTGAACAAAAAAATTGCAAACTAAGCAAAACAAAACCCTAACAAGTTGAGAAAAACCTAAAGAGGTCAGGGAAATGCTTCCAATCAAAACATGCTTGCCAATTCAAATATCAACAATTGAACTATGACGAGGAATCAAATAGTTGAAGAAGCAAAATAAAACAATCTAAACCTCCTAGAAATTGAATAGAGATGAGAAGAATGGAGGAAAAAGATTGATTACTAGAGGGTTCCACGAAGAGATCGAGTTTTACTCTTTGACCAGCCACGTTTGAGCTGCCAAGCGACGTTCCTTTCTCTTCCCATTAGTTAGAAAGAGAGAGAAATGGATCAAAATGTGGGGAAGCCCTAGAAAGCTTGGGGGAGGGAAGGGACGACTAATCCAGCTTCTTCTTCTCTTCTTTCTTATTGTTCTCTGCATCATCCCTCTCCCATGTGATGTCCTTCTATCTCTCCCTGGACATCTCTCTTTCCCTCCATTTCCTTCTCTACCAAGATCTATTTTTCAATCTCTTTCTTTCCCTGTGTAGCTTTTGGTTTGAAAGATGAGTGAAATATTTGGGCGAGAGGGAGAGAGATGAGGGTCAAGAGTGAAATTTTTGGGTGAGCGCTAAAAGGCCCACCAATTTTAGACAACGTTTTTACTATTTCAAACTCATTAAAATTTGACTGTTCATAGCACAGTTGTAAAAAATGCTATTAACAAATGCTATCAATGAGGAAGTGGTGTAGTGCACTAAGGCCACACGTCACGCGGTCAAGCCCTGATAAGGCAAGTATCTAGGAAATCGATCCAAGACAAGCAGACCAGCAGTACATCAATTTTGACTAGGAAACAAATACTACAGTGTAATTTGGGAAAGGAAACTTCCTTGCATGGACAACACTCAGAAAAGGGAGACCTCTCCCAAAGATCTAGGAGCACAAGTCGTTTAGGGAAACTTTCCCACATGGACAACTCCCAACTTGGAAATGATCTCCTGCAAGATCTCTTTCCCTAAACTATGCCACCTAAGGCCTAGCCGAACAAGGACTTTCAAACAATAAAATGGAATAAGGTCGATAAACTTAAGGTACCTTTAGAATCCCAATTTACAACTTTAAGCCTCTCTTAAGCCTTACCTAACTTAAGCATCAGAGTGCCATCAGCTTCCACATGGTGGTCCTTGGCTCACGTGTTCATCAGAAAAATAGTAGTACCACTTTTCCAGATAATAAAAAAGATGGTGACAACATTGTCTTACAACAATGGAGATGTTGCGAAACCCTCGAATACTCAAATTGGCAGAGCGTCGCTCATTCCACCACTGCCACGGAAGGAACCCCTTCAGACCCCCGTGCTGGTAGCAGCCGCGATGGACCCAAGGGTGGATCTACTTTCAACCCAGATGCAACAATTTGCAAAAGTGTTGGCGACACTCAAACAATGGAGGATGGAATCCTCCACCTGCAGATGGAGACCGCAAGCAGCGAAGGGCCCAGCCCCCAAGAGAGTCGCGCTGCTCAAACAGCTTCTCAATGGACTAGAGGTTGAGAAGTGGCCAATAGAGACCCAACGTCCATAGCCGACAAACACGTCTCACAACCCCATTTGTAACGGGGCCACAAATCCAAACGTGTTGTTTAATCTCATGGTCCCTCCGTTCATGGATCATATAATGGACGAACCACTGCCAAAGAAATACACACCACTGAAGCTGGAGTTTTACGACGAGACATGAGACCCATCCGATCACTAACGCCACTTCCAACACGTTATCACACTCAAGGAAGGGTCTGATGCGATAATGTGTCGATCATTTCTTTCCATCCTGAAGACGTCAGCACTGACGTGGTTCCACAACCTCCCTCCAAAATCTATTGATTCATTTTGGACATTGGAGATAGCGATCCTCACACGCTTCGTAGGTAACCAACGGCTCATGAAGGGCCCGCATTATCTGCTGACTTTGAAGATAAAATAGAACGAGACGTTGAGGGAGTACGACACTCATTTGAATGATGATCCTCATCGACGGTTGTATTGATGACACCGCTGTCACGGCTTTCACTTCAGGTCTGAGAAGAGGCAAGTTATACGACTTATTTACCTTGGCCCCCCAACCGATATGACAGGCTTGCTCAGGGATGCCCAGAGATATATCACTCTAGACGAAATGCTAGCCGCCAAGAGAAAATCGGAGTCATAGAAGAAACCCACTATCCTCAAGGACATGAAAGAGAGGAAGAAGAAAGAGGACGATGATGGGAACATGAGGAAGCACATAACAACAAGACTGATTTATGGGTTGCACAAGGCAAAATGAGGTCTTTAATTATGTCGGGTCTAGGTCTATCACCCCTCTTAGTACCAGTCTGTTCGACATCCTTAATTCCATCAAAGGACTGGGAAGAGCTGAAGTGGCCACCTAATCAGTGAGGAAACCTCGCTCGGCACGATAACAACAAATATTGTGCCTACCACAAGGAAGGAAGACATGATACCGAAGATTGCAGAAACCTTAGTGGAGAAGTCGGGTATTGAATTAGGAAAGGCAAATTCAAAGAGTTCCTAGGCTCGAACAGGAGGCAGGGTTGAACAAAGGAAATAATAGACGTTGTCAAGGAGATTCAAAAATAACATCCTGGCTTCATTTATGTCCTCCACGGGGTCGGTCCCGAAGAGGAGCAATCTAATAGGTCTCGCAAGAAGACATTGACCGAGATGTATACGTCATCTCAATATGAGGATCGACAAGTGCAACATGCACGAGTTCACAACTTGATCCCATCACCGACGTTTACGGAAAGGTCTCTGCAAGAGGTACATTCTTTTCACAATAACGCCCTGGTCATCTCCATCCTCATCACTAAGGGTGAGGTAAAGAGGGTATTGGGGGACACATGAAGCTCACTCAATGTCCTGTTCCTCAGCGCGCAACATGCAACTATAGGAGAAAGACTTAACTCACGCCACCCACCTCATGGTCGGATTCAGTGGAGAGAAGTGTTTCCCCATTGGGAAGATCAATCTAATGGTGGTGGCAGGAGAGCCACAATTACGGACGGTACCCTGTCCAAGAGTTCATGGTGTTTGCCACTCCGTCCACCTACAACACTATTCTGGGAAGGTTGTGGCTTCATCATATGGAGGCAATGGTTTCCACTCTGCAACAATGTATAAAATATATTGCCAACCAGACCCAAGGGATTATCTGAAAAAATCAACCTGTAGCAAAAAACTGTCATTATGCAACCGTGAAACAGCTGAATTGTTGCCAATTGCAGCTCAAGCTCAAAAAACCGACATGTCAGGCACCAGTCCAAGACAAAAGAGAAGAATCACTCTATGAGGGAGGAGGAGCCCCGATAACCAAAGTGCAGTGATGCGGAGAGCCATACGTCAGAGCTAGCAGCACAATCTAGACTAATAAAGAACTACGTAATGACACTTCAGCATATGGGCACCTATTCCAAGAGTTGTTGATTAGCAAGGAACTGCCCGCCGGCACGAAGTCCACTATTTAGTAACTCTCTAATTTTTTTAAAAACAAATGGACACTTTACTAGCAATCCGAGCGACGACCATTTGCGCCTCCTTTAGGGCCGGGCTAGCTTAGTCCCTGTTTGGAGTTAAATTATTTGTTGTTTTAATTTTTTTTTTTCATTTAAGTTTAGAAGAATTGTTCATACCAGACACATTCCAGAAATAAAACAGATTTATTGAATGAAATGAGAGTTATTACAAAGCTTACCAACCAACTAGTACATCAGTTTATATACTACAAGTATCTAAGTCCGATACAAGTATCTATCTGCTGAAACAAGAGTAGAAACTCTGATTCGCTAATCCGCTTCCAGAAAAGAAGGTAGTGAAAGTAAAGCGTCTGCAATAGAAGATGAAAAAACACACTCAATTCATTGCTCCATCAAACCAACTCACAAGGATGATTTGAAAGTAGCAGGAAAAGTACTTGAAGAAGGTTGCGAGTACTTCCTCGATTCCTTGCTCTGAATTTGCCTCGTGAAGAGGAACAAAAGGAAGCAACAGAAAGCTGACGAAAATATCCCCGAACAACGAAACGTTGAGGTTTCACAATGCTGCCAATTGGGGATGCCTCTCAAATGTGTAATGTCTGGGGGTGACATAGAGATACCACCCCAGGGATGAGAGTCACAACCTCCAACGCTCCCATCAACCATAAACTATCTGCGATGACCATCCCTTGACAGAAGCAACAAATGAGAGAGTGCTTGAGCACCGAAAGATGGAAGACAGACCTGACCCCCGAAAGGAAATATGTTACTCTTCTTCGCAATGTAAGAAGATATTACAAGATCTCATGGGATCAATTAGATGCTCACCCAAATCAAGCGGCACCGCATAATAGCAAGTCTTATGAACACTCATCAGCCATTGGAAAACCCAAACCATATTCTTTGGTAAGATGCATTTGATTAACATGCTCTACTATTCTCATTGTAGTGCTTGAATAAAAAATGATCAAACTATATATAGGCGTAATGTTTAGGAAGTAGCGTTAGCCAACAATTACTTCAGCATGAAATGTCGTACGGGAAATCAGGACAACGACGCTTCCAACTGCAACTGCAACAGCTCTCCGCATCACTGCACTTTGGTTATCGGGGCTCCTCCGCCCTCATAGAGTGACTCTTCTCTTTTGTCTTGGACTAGTGCCTGACATGTTGGTTTTTTGGGCTTGAGCTGCAATTGGCAACAATTCAGCTATTTCAAGGTTGCATAATGATAGTCTCTTGCTACAGGTTGATCTTTTTAGATAACCCCTTGGGTCTGGTTGGCAGTATATTTTATACATTGTTGCAGAGTGGAAACCATTGCCTCCATATGATGAAGCCACGACCTTCCCAGAATAATGTTGTAGGTGGACGGAGTGGTAACCACCATGAACTCTTGGACAGGGTACCTTCCGTAATTGTGGCTCTCCCGCCACCACTATTAGATTGATCTTCCCAATGGGGAAACACTTCTCTCCACTGAATCCGACCATGGGGTGGGTGGCGGGAGTTAAGTCTTTCTCCTACAGTTGCATGTTGCGTAATGCGCTGAGGAACAGAACATTGAGTGAGCTTCATGTGTCCCCCAAAACTTTCTTTACCTCACACTTAGTGATGAGTATGGAGGTAACCAGGGCGTTATTGTGAGAAGAATGTACCTCTGGCAGATACCTTTCCGTAATCGTCAGTGATGGGATCAAGTTGTGAACTCGTGCATGTTGCACTTGTCGATCCTCATAATAAGATGATGTCTACATCTCGGTTAGTGTCTTCTTGCGATACCTATTAGATTGCTCCTCTTCGGGACCGACCCCGTGGAGGACATAAATGAAGCCAGGAGGTTATTTTTGAATCTCCTTGACAACGTCTATTATTTCCTTTGTTCAACCCTGCCTCCTGTTCGAGCCTAGGAACTCTTTGAATTTGCCTTTCCTAATTCAGTACTCGACTTCTCCACTGAGGTTTCTGCAATCCTCTGTATCATGTCCGCCTTCCTTGTGGTAGGCACAATATTTGTTGTTGTCGTGCCGAGCGAGGTTTCCTTGCTGATTAGGTGGCCACTTCAGCTCTTCCCAATCCTTTGATGGAATTAAGGATGTCGAACAGACTGGTACTGAGAGGGGTGATAGACCTAGACCCGACATAATTAAAGGCCTCGTTTTGCCTTGTGCAACCCATAAATCAGTCTTGTTGTCTATGTGCTTCCTCATGTTCCCATCATCGTCCTCTTTCTTTTTCCTCTCTTTCATGTCCTTGAGGATAGTGGGTTTCTTCTATGACTCCGATTTTCTCTTGGCGGCTAGCATTTCGTCTAGAGTGATATATCTCTGGGCATCCCTGAGCAAGCCTGTCATATTGGTTGGGGGGTCCAAGGTAAAGAAGTCGTATAACTTGCCTCTTCTCAGACCTGAAGTGAAAGTCGTGACAGCGGTGTCATCACTACAGTCGTCAATGAGGATCATCATTAAAATGAGTGACGTACTCCCTCAACGTCTCGTTCTATTTTTGTTTCAAAGTCAGCAGATAATGCGGGCCCTTAATGAGCCGTTGGTTGCCCACGAAGCGTGTGAGGAACGATATCTCCAATGTCCAGAATGAATCGATAGATTTTTGGAGGGAGGTTGTGGAACAACGTCAGTGCCGACGTCTTCAGGCTGGCAAGAAATGATCGGCACATTATCGCATCAGACCCTTCCTTGAGTGTGATAACGTGCTGGAAGTGGCGTTGGTGATCGAATGGGTCTCATATCCCATCGTAAAACTCTATCTTCGACGGTGTGTATTTCTTTGGCAGTGGTTCGTCCATGATATGATCCATGAATGGAGGGACCATGAGATTAAACAACACGTTTGGGTTTGTGGCCCCGTTACCGATGGGGTTGTGTGAGACGTGTTTGTCGGCTCTGGACGTTGGGTCTCTATTGGCCACTTCTCAACCTTGGTCCATTGAGAAGCTGTTGGGGCAGCGCGGTTCTCCTAAACATGTTCTCTGGAACTCTTTGGGGGCTGGGCCCTTCGCTGCTTACGGTCTCCATCTGCAGGTGGAGGATTCCATCCTCCGTTGTTTGAGTGTTGCCAACGCTTCTGAAAATTGTTGCATCTAGGTTGAAAGTAGATCCACCCTTGGGTCCATCGCGGCTGCTACCAGCACGGGGGTCTGAAGGGGTTCCTTTTTTGGCAGTAGTGAAATGAGCGACGCTCTGCCAATTTGAGTATTCGAGGGTTCCGCAACATCTCCATTGTTGTGAGACCATGTTGTCACCATCTTTTTGATTATCTGGAAAAGCGGTACTACTATTTTTCTGATGAACTTTGTCGTTCCCCACAAAAGGCGCCAAACTGATATAGTCGATTCATGCTCTCTTTCCTTGTTGTTTACCTATGACTTGCACAAGTTGCACACGTGAGCCAAGGACCACCATGTGGAAGCCGATGGCACTCTGACGCTTAAGTTAGGTAAGGCTTAAGAGAGGCTTAAAGCTGTAAATTGGGATTCTAAATAGACCTTAAGTTCATCGACCTTATTCCCTTTTATAGTTTGAAAGTCCTTGTTCGGCTAGGCCTTTGGTGGCATAGTTTAGGGAAAGAGATCTTGCAGGAGATCCTTTCCTAGTTGGGAGTTGTCCATGTGGGAAAGTTTCCATACACGACTTGTGCTCCTAGATCTGTGGGAGAGGTTTCCCTTTTCTGAGTGTTGTCCATGCAAGGAAGTTTCCTTGCCCAAATTACACTGTAGTATTTGTTTCCTATTCAAAATTGATGTAATGCTGGTCTGTCTGTCTTGGGTCGATCCCCTAGATACTTGCCTTATCAGGGCTTACATTATTGGGCTTGACCGCGTGTCGTGTGGGCTTAGTGCACTACACCACTTCCTCATTGATAGCATTTGTTAATAGCATTTTTTACAACTGTGCTATGAACGGTCAAATTAAATGAGTTTGAAGTAGTAAAAACGTTGTCTAAAATTGGTGGGCCTTTTAGCGTTCACCCAAAAATTTCACTCCTGACCCTCCCCTCTCTCCCTCTTGCCCAAATATTTCACTCATCTTTCAAACCATAAGCTACACAGGGAAAGAAAGAGATTGAGAAACAGATCTAGGTAGAAAAGGAGACGGAGGGAGAGAGAGATGTCCAGGGAGAGATAGAAAGACAACACATGAGAGATGGATGATGCAGAGAAAAATAAAAAAGAAGAGAAGAAGAAGCTGGATTAGTCGTCCCTTCCCTCCCCCAAGCTTTCTAGGGCTTCCCCACATATTGATCTATTTCTCTCTTTTTCTAACTAATGGGAAGAGAAAGGAATGTCGCTTGGCAGCTCAAACGTGGCTGGTCAAAGAGTAAAGCTCGATCTCTTCGTGGAACCCTCTGGTAATCAATCTTTTTCCTTCATTCTTCTCATCTCTATTCGATTTCTAGGAGGTTTAGATTGTACGTTTTATTTTTCTTCTTCTACTATTTGATTCCTTTCATCATAGTTCAATTGTTGATATTTGAATTGGCAAGCATGTTTTGATTGGAAGCGTTTCCCTGACCTCTTTAGGTTTTCCTCAACTTGTTAGGGTTTTGTTTTGCTTAGTTTGCATTTTTTTTGTTCAGTATCGTCTGATGTTTTCGATTGTAATTGGTTTATGACAACATTGGAAATCAATGATTCTGATTTGGTGTGAAGAGTTGAAGTTAGGGTTCTATGTTTTAATGTGATATTTATTCCCAACATTGATCAATGATACTGGTTCGTAATCGTGTCATTGGAGCTCCAATTGTTCTGTAAAACGAACATAATATTGTCAAATAGCTATGAAGCTATTTATTTTTAGTTTACAGAGGAGATGCTTTATTTGGGATGTACCATTGTTGGATTTTTTTTTTTTTTTTTGCAGATTTAATCATTGATTTATCTTTCACTTTTGAAAGCCCAACTTTAGTGTTTTACAACAAAGTCAGTCTGCTCTTTTTAATATCATTTTGGTAGTTCAGCACTTACTTTTATAATATAGAAAATAAGTATTCTGTATATAAAACAATAATGATGAAACTCGTTCTTCTATTGGCAGAGATTCGTTTGCAGTTGGAGATTGATCTTTGGCCCAGATGTAGCTTCAGTGTTTCTATCATCACTCCTAATAGCAAGCCTGTAGCATTTTGTTTTCAAGTGTTCAGCAAAATTGGACAAAATGATCGCATTTTTCATCTCCTAGTATTGGTTTTGGATTGATCATACAACTTTTGTAAGTTACTCACCCTTTATTCATAAATGAACTATGCAACACGAAAACTCCATTTTGTGTAAAAGGGCTATTGCTACTACTGGAGATGTTCAAAGGTTTGCAACCATGCCAGACACATTGACACACACATACAAGCACATTTTAAAATCTCTAAGACCTAATGTGGTGTTACCACGTATTTGAAAACCAAAGAGGATCATTGTAATACATTGTGTTCATCAAGTAACTTAATCATGCTTTCCTTTCTAGGAAATTTGTAACACTGTGTTATGATGCAAATAAAGTAGTGTACCCATTTTAATCAAAAAATGTTCTTGTATTTCAGTTTTGACCTATCTAGGACTGGTTCACTTAGTTCATGTTTGACATGGGCCATCTTAGATCATAGAAAAAATGTTCAAGTGAACTAACATGTCCTCTAAATGGAATTATTTGGCAAGAGTTCCTTGGGAGCTCAAGTTGCTTGCTTTCAAGTTCTTAAGTGACTCGATAGTCTTCTAGGAACACTGACACAAATATGTTTTTTACGTATTAGGTTTATCATTGTCAAGTCATCTTGACTACCTCTATTGCATTGTTTATGTGCCTGGTTTCTTTGCTTGAAAGATTGCATCAGTTCACTTATCTTGAAAGATAACGATATGGGTTCCATGGAGTGAGTGCTTCTTTTGGATTTATCAATTATGTCATGTGCCTGACGGACTACAACATCAAACACCACTCTAGATATCATATATTGTTGGATGCCCATGATTTGCAAATGTCAAGATGACGCTGCTGCCGAAGGGATAGAAAGCCTGATCGATCGTCATTCTGTAGATATCATAGAGGACTGGCACAACATCAGCTGGCTAGATGCTCCATCAGTCTCTTTAACAAGTGCACCAATAATAGTTAGGCATTTGGGACTGACTTCCTTTTTCATAGAGGTAATCGAGTTCGACTCTCTGTCTTGCCTTTTGTCTTACTTTATTCATTCCATTCCTTCTCTCTCAATTATAATGTATGAATACCAAGTTGTTGTCTATATGTAATTAAACTAGAAGTGTTGACCTAATACATCTAAAGTTGTACTATATAGGAGTTTGTGGGATTCGTTTTGATTACAACTTTGCATTGTTTCTTTAGGTGAAGTGATATTTGACTGTTTGAAGGGGTTCATACAATTCCAGCAAGTATTTGGCAATAAAATTCTTCATCACCCAAGGTGGAGGCCAAGCCAATGCAATCTTCGAAAAGATATCACACTAAAAGTCTCGTGGAATCTGAAGGAAATAACTAGTTCTCAGGATCATTTAGTTTGAGTTTACAACTATGAGGTGAATTAACTTGTTTTCCCAGACTCAATAAGTTGAGAAGAAAAAGGATCTTATGGGAACCAAGAGTTGTCATTATATGGAAACTATTAAAAGGAGAATCCCTTAAAAGGAGGGAACCCAACTGAGCAGGTTATTTCTCACAAATAACAGAAATTTGTGATGAATAACATGGGAGGACAATCACACTCAGCATGGTGCATTCTGACACCATGGTTATATGAAGTCCAGAATATAAAACGAGGAGGGGATCCTAATGCATCAACTTTACCCAGAAGTTGGTTGAAGGAATGTCATTGCATACATACAAACTACAATATAAGGTGTCCATTTTGAATCCGTGCATTAGCTACAATATTAAACATTTAAGGAGCTAGTCCACTATTGACCCAAGCCTCAATGAGTTCTGACACTATAACTGATGTCAAGGTCTGCATCCACACGGACTCATCTTGACCAAAATTTGGTGCAGTTCAAGCAGCCAAGGCTAAGGTACGCTGCTTTCTCCATGACCATTGAATTTTTTCAATGTACATAACTAGAAAATCATTGGGGATTACCAGTTAATATTTCATTGATACAGAGGTTACTAATCATTGGGGAATCTTCTTTAAGGGAATAATGCATTGTTAATGATATCTATATTTTCTCGACGAATATGTAATGAAATGGTGGCTTTCACGAATATTTGTTAATTGTTGAAAGCAAATTTAAGTGCTTAAGCTTGTTGCCAAGGAATGGTTTTGGCAAATGACAGGATCTTATTTGTAACAATGAGTAATATATAAAATAACCAAAGAAGTTTTTGTTTACCTTAATGCTAAAGTTTTCCAGAAAACATTAGTTGTAAGGAGGTAACTATGTCTTATAAATGTCATGCTTATGATCTAAATGTTTGAAAAATGCATTGTAAACATGTTCTGATTGCCTTGCTAAAGTTGATTCTGAATGTCGGGTATTTGATGCTTTTGTGTTTTCCGGTTCCCTACATGAAGTCATCACGATCTTCATTCATAGCTGATGGGGCAACTAACGACTTCGCATATGTGAGTATGTGATGTGGGCTCAAATTGAGCAAATGGTGAAACTTCTATTTCTTTGTCTTGGCTTATTGGTGAAAAGAATCATGTGCATGAACTCTCACACTTGGTCCTGTTTTGGATGTTTTTCAGTGAGAGGCTTCTGAAAGTTATGGGAACTCATGTGGTACCGGAGGCAAGATGTGTTGATAATGAAAACCTCATTGCAAAGCACAAAACAAGGCTTTGTTTCTAACCCATGAGAACTGAGGGTATGTGTCATAGTTTAATCACTTTGGCATAGCTATTAGATCTTTATCCCTTGGTTTGAAGG
The DNA here is from genome assembly GCA_963556465.1 of Berberis vulgaris. Lineage (NCBI taxonomy): Eukaryota > Viridiplantae > Streptophyta > Magnoliopsida > Ranunculales > Berberidaceae > Berberis > Berberis vulgaris. The sequence goes on from OY747131.1 coordinate 29,321,724, forward strand.
ATTACTAAAGGTATTAGTTTAATCACTTATGATTTGTGTTCTCATGAGGCCCTCATAATATTTTGAGCTACCCTTTTTCCTAATGTGGATCACCTGGTGTATAATGAGCTGGAAATTGCTTCATCTAAACTGATTGTTTATCCATCATGTTGTAGCCTATATTGACGTGATTGACTTCTCAAGTATAATTAGTGATATGAAGAAACTTTGCCCCCGAGCAGTGTTCATCATATATAAAGGAGTGTGTTGATTGCTCGGATGACCCTCAAAAACTGCAATTGCACCTGTTAACCCAACATTTTTGCCGAGGGTGAGCAAGTTTTTCTTTTCTTATTGATAGAAATGATTGATTCAATTCTGGTTTGGTTGTCTCCAGTAAATGTTATTGTGCATCTTTGTCTTGCTATCATCGGGTTCTTGCGATCTTTGTAATTTGGATCCAACTACAAGGAGACAGGTAATCTGATAAACATTGATCTGATATGGTATTTTTCGCTTCTATTAGATTTTTTTTATTTCACTTTCTAGATAAATTACCAGATAAATTTTGCTGGATTTAAATCACCCTTTTCTTTGACTGAGTTGTAGTCTAAAGATGAATAGGAGATGTGTGCAAGAACCATCTACTGTACAAATATTGATAAAAAGGTGCATAGGCTGAACTATTTCATCTTGGTGTAGGTTACTCAAGTGGATGTTAAAATTTTCTTTGAATCTATCTGTGGAGAGGTTTGTACCTACCTTGTGGCAAAATTTTTATTCAATTGGTCTACCTTGTGATAAAAAGTTATAGCTTTGAATTTGACATTGTGAATATATATTGCAAGGTGCTTTTTTATTGCAAGATTTTTTATATTCTTTATGTTTATATGGCAGGTGATGATGAAAAAAATGAAGATGACGAAGAAGAAAGTGACGGGAAAGGGGATTTTATTTACTTTGAAGAAATGATATTTTATTACTATGTGTATATGTTATGTAAGAACTAATGAGAGTTATTTTGTTTGGCATTGTACTTATGTTTCTACCATGCATTGAATTAGTATGATTATCAAGAAATGAGATTTTCTTACATGGTTGGATTCTATTTAATGTTGCACTTTTAATAGCAGGTAGAACATTGCAAATGATACTAACATAGCTAAAAACAAATGGGTAAAAAAATTTGGCATACACTTTTAAAGTGTTGTGGTTAACTAATTTTATAGCATTCTAATAAAGCTGTATAAAAATATGTAACAACATTTTTTAAAACCTATGAAAAATCAGTGTTCTAAAAATCGGCCTAGGCGGTGCCTAGGTGCTAGAAGGTAGAAAAATGCCCAGATTAATGGCTGGGCAGGTTCTGGGCAGTCTAAGCGGGTTTGGGTGGGATCTGGGTGGCCTAGGCGGTCTGGGCGAGTTTTTTTTTTTTTTTAATAAGGCTGATTGTGTTCTTATTTTATTTTTCTTTCCTCCTTTTTAGAAATAAACAATTTAATTATTTTTTATTCAGTATATGTCTAAATATAGCAAATGATGATTACTTAATGTAATTCTCAAAGGATCTGCCGGTACCAATTTTAGTAATGTAGATTTTATCAAACATGATTGAGGTTATTCATGCAATTTGAAGAAAAATAAATTAGTAGGTTTGGATATTTGTCAACAAATTCAACTTAGTATAAAATAATCATCATGACCAACTTTAATCATTTGAGTTTAATAAATTTTGTTAATGATTGTTAATTTTTCATGTTTTTAAATTTTGCATATGTATCTTGACATTAAATTGGATGTAATTGTTAAGGTATTATGCTTAACTTTTGTAAATTATTAAAGTTATAATACAAAACCTAAGACTGCCTAGGAGCCACCTAGGCGCCCGCCTAGGCCCCTGGGCGCTAGGCACCTGCTCGCCGCCCGCCCACCGCCTAGCGCTTTTTAGAACACTGTGAAAAATGTTACAACAACATTTAAAAAAGCTTTTAAAATAGCACTATTAATAGTGTTCAAAAACTATTAAAATAACACTATTAATATGCTTTCAATAACACTATTAATATGCTTTTAAAATAACATTATTAATATGCTTTTAATAACACTTTTAAAATAACACTATCAATATGCTTTAAAATAACGTTTAAAAACGCTTTTAAAATCACACTATTAATATGCTTTCAACCCAGGGGAACCAGGTTGTCGATGGTAAGCTACAAGAGTGTATTCCTCAAGTTATTTTCTGTAGATTGTAATAGTTTGATAATTTGGTCGTCTTTGGAAGAGGTGAAATGCCGATTTTTGATATTCCGAAAAATAGTGCTCCAGGACTAGATGGATTTACTTCGAGTTTTTTTTAAGCATGTTGGGAGATAGTTGGTATAGGTATTTTGGAAGCGGTTGTGAAAATTTTAATGGTGAAGCGCTTCCTGCGGCATTCTCTGCTAATCTGATTGCACTTATCCCTAAGGTGGATAACCAGGTTTTTTCCTTGACTTTAGACCTATCAACCTATGTAACGTCATTTAAAAAATTATAAGCAAAATATTATGTACAAGACTAGCATTGTTGCTCCCAGATGTGATTTCTCAGGAACAAGGCACTTTTATCAAAGGGCGATCTACTGTTGAGAACATAGGTCTGGCACAGGAGTTGGTCAGAGACATAGGGAAGAAAGCCTTTGGAAGTAATGTTGTGCTCAAAATTAACATGGAGAAAGCCAATGATCGCTTAGAACGAGGTTTTTATATTAGCAATGCCCAAAAGATTTGGTATTAGTAATAGGGTTTGTCATGTCATCTCTAATTGCTTCTCCAATTGTGGCTTCTCAGTTTTATTGCAAGGGGTATACAAGAGGCACTTTAAGTCTTCTAGAGGACTGAGGCAGGGAGATCCGTTCTCCCCTTGCTTTTCATTATTGCTTCTGAGGTCCTTAACAGGGGATTATCTAGAGCCTTCCAGAAATGGGGGATTGGATATTACTACACACCCAGAGCCTGCAAGCCCATCACGCACCTTTTTTTATGTAGAAGACACACTAATTTTTTTGAATTGTAGGAAAGCTTCATTAATAGGCTGCATGAAATTCCTGGAGAAATACTACCATGCCTCGGGGCAAAAAATTAATGCTAGTAAGAGTTCTTTTATGTTGGATGAGAATGTAGCAGTGAAATGGATGGTTGTAATTAAAAGTTATACGAGATTCAACTTTAAAACTTCTCCGATAAAATACTTGGGGGGCAGTGTATCAAGGTAGGTGTAGAATTGCTTATTTTGAGGAACTAGTACAAAAGGTGCATAGACACATCGATGGATGGAGAGCGAAACTGATTTCCCCTGGAGGTAGGCTGGTTCAGATTAAAAGAGCTATGTGTTCCATTCCAGTTTACATATTGAGTGCTATGCACGTGCCAAAAAAGATTTTGTCTATAGTCAGGAAGCTTGTAGCGGATTTATCTTGGGGAGATTGTGAAGGCACCTTAGAAAGAAGTGGATTGGTTGGAAAAAAATTAGCTCCTCAGTAAAGGAAGGAGGTTTGGGTGTGCAAGACTTTACATTGGTAGTTAAGACTTTTAGAATAAAGGCCTTGTGGAATATGTTGACTCCTAGCTTTTTGTGAGTTGAATTCATGAGGAAGAAGTATTGGAAACAGGGAATGCCCCTAAATAGACAGTTAGTGAAAAGTGGGCCTCCCTTTTTCTAAGAATTGATGAGTATTCGAAATGATTTATTGGCCAACTTGACTTGGCGAATTGGCAAGGGGAAGAACTGTTTATTTGATGAAAACTGGAATTCATTAGTGGTTTTCTCTAGACCGTTGGATCAGTTGGAATTAGATTCATGGCCTACAATTCAGGATGTACGGAATGGTGGTTTTGAACTGATTAGCCCATCGTTTCGTGGTTTGGCTATGGAACTTTATGAGAGTAGGTTGTGGGCTACTGGTATGGCTTGTTTTCTACTAGGTCGGCCTACAGGGTGATAAGAGGTAATGCCCCAAAAATACCTTTATTTAAAGATTTGGCATCCTTTAGTTCTTTCTAAAATATCAATGTTTATTTGAAAATTATTGTTTAGAGGTATTCCTATGGCTGTGGAGCTTCCGTGATGTGAAATTAGTTTGGCATCTAGATGGCGTTGTTGTACTAACCCGAGGGGTGAATCGTTGAATCACCTGTATATTGATAGGGATTTGGCTTCTAAGGTTTGGAACACTTTGAAAGGATTTTGAAAATCTATATTAGGCAGCTTGCAGAAATCTAGACTATTATCTCAGTTTGGTTTCGACGTGCTAATGGTAATTGACAATCGAACATCATGTTTTTGTTAATGTTTATTTTTCTGCTATGGGAAATATGGAAGCAACGATGCAAAAGTGTGTTTGAGGATGCTAAAACAAGTGCTTTTGGTGTAATTTTGGCTGTTCGTAGATGGTTGAAGATTGCAAATGCGATTTTTGTTCCAAAACAGGGAAGTTTGAATAATTATGTGATTTTGTCGGTTGGATTCCAAGTGTTGTCTATGATGTCTAGAAGTAGCAGAGTTATTTATTGGTCATTTCCCATAAGAAGCATTTAGCGACCGGCGGAGCAATTATTAGATATGAATTTGGCCCTTGTTTGGCAGCCCAAAAATTTTCTTGTGGTGAAGGTTCAAATAATAAGGCGGAAATTTTAGCTTTATTGGGAGGTTCGCATCTTTGCAATAGAGTGGGGGCGACTAAGATTATTGTTCAGGCTGATTCAGCTTTGGTCAAAGGATGGTTTTAAGATGACATAGAATTCCATGGTTCTTTAAAAAATTTGGAAGGAAATTCGCAGACTTAGAGAGGGCGTTGAAGTATTCTGCATACATGTGTTTAGGGAAGGAAATGCAGTCGTGGATTCGCTGCAAGGAGCACGCATGGGAAAAAATGTTCTAGAACCTTTGATGCGAATAGTCTACCAGACAAAATCAGAGGTTTGGTCATATTAGACCGAGCCAAAACTGCTTATCTTCTGGTTCAATGAAATGGAAAGCTACAAATGCTTGGAAAGGGGGTGAGCTAGCCTCATATCTATCAAATTTAACTTATATTGCTAATGATTTGTAGTGTTGTTCGGGTTATGTATTAGTAAGGTGGAAGATGTGTTGTTTGGCGCCAGACAGATTCAAAGGTATGGAGGAGTTGATATGGGTCTTTTAGAGAACAATTTGGTAGCATTATAATGTCTTGTTTTTGCTTTGTCGTTTTAGATTTTAAATGTTTTAAGTTCGTGCTTTTACACTACACCAAAAATACCCATTAGCAACGGTTTTGAATCGTGGGGGTAACCCATTGTCACGGCTTAGAGCCGTGGGCTGTAGAGGCATCGCTAAATCCCCAGTAACGGCTAAAAACCGTGGCAAAACATATTAGCAACGGGTTTATGCTCGAGGACGGTTGATGATTTAGCCACGGTTATAAACCGTTGCAAACATGTTAGCCACGGTTTTAAGCCGTGGCCAAGACTTGCCACGACTTAAAACCGTGGAAAGATATGGCCACGGTTCTAAGCCGTTGCAATAGTTTTAGCCACGGTTATAAGCCGTGGCAAGCTATGGCCACGGTTTTAAGTCGTGGAAAATTTTTTTTTTTTTTTTTTTTTGCTATCAAATGACTTTTTATTACATCTTATAGGTAAGTATAATTCAGCACGTGCATCAATTCTTGCATTAGGTAAGCAAAATTTAATGACTTTTTATTAAATTTAAAAACAGCATTTACAACCTCTGATCAGCAAATTCCAGCAATTCATTACAGCAGCAACATTTACAATTCATTACAACAGAAATTTAGATCATTCACAATTAATTACAGCACGTGCATCAATTCAGATCATTCACAATCTCTGATCCGCAAATTCCAGCAATTGCTTTTTCAGAAAATTCAATAATGCACCCTTCTTCGTCAATTTTCATCAGACCAAATGCAATGGCACGTTGTTCATCCATTGGCAGCGCAACAAAAGTGATGTCAGCATTTGTTTCTCTATGAGCTTGAATAAACTTCACATAGTCCATACGGTATAGATGATCTCCAGCAAGAACCAAAAACTCCATAACATTGTGCTATTCAAAGAGCCATAAATACTGTCTTACAACATCAATAATAATTGGCCTAATTAGTAAGAGTAAAAATAGTAGTTAGAGCATTATTAGTCAATTAGGATTAGGTTAATTAGCTTGCCAGAGAAGTTAAGAGTATTATAAATAAGGCAAGGGATTGTTCATTGTTCTTATGTTGATGAATGAAAGAATAGTAATTTCTTATTTGTTTTCAATTAGCTTTTATCATAGTTATTCTGATTCTTGTTCGTTTATTTTAATTATTACTTCATTTATTTCAATTTATTACTTAGTTCTAGCACTAACACATGCTCTATAATTCTGACAATGGCAATCTTTGTACCATTTACTAGTTGTCCACGAAGATTTAACTTGATAAATCAATTAAATCGACAAAGAAATACAATTTAAAAACCTAAACACCAACCTGCTTGAACATGATGCCTATTGCTGGGCGACTAGCAGTAACCAGTCGCTCACTGAACCCCTGAAGCACACCAAACAAAAGTAGTGAATAAGCATGTTTATTCAAAAATAATACACACAAGTATTAAACTACTAAAACAGTATGGATACAAATTAAGCATGACTTATATTTCCATAAGCCAATCACAGACAGAACATCCAGCTCAATCACACTTAGTTGATTTTTCCTGGCAGAACACAAACAAAACATGGAGCTATATGGTCCAACTAGGAAAGAAAGCGTAATACACAGAAAAACATTGAGGTCAGACTGAAAAGTTCAAAGTTATTTCAGATTTAGATGTCGCACCCAATGAAAACAAAAAGCATAAGTTGTAATGCATGACCAAGTTTAAATATTGTATTAAAACAACAAGGCAAGATGGCGACACATTTCCTAAATATATGCACCAAATTTGTTTTGAAGAAAAGTTTGGAAGATGACAGAAGAAGAGTTGGTGAAGGGGATGAACTTGATATCCGCAGAAATGAGAGTATAGTTCAGAAAATATAGATAGGCTGGATCTACTCTTTGACGGGTTGGATAAGAAATTCGACAATTTCCAGTCAGGCAAGAAGGAGACCAAACCCAAACAGGCCACAATGCACATTTTGTGGGCAATCATGCTGCAGACTTGGCATTATTTCTGTTAATCAATCACAATCAGATGTATAAGTCCTACATTTTAGTTTCAAGCCAAAATGACAAAAACATCTATAGGTCCTGCTTAAATGTTCAGGTTCATTAGAAAAATTTTGATCAGTAAAACAAGAATACTCTTGTATAATGTGGCTATTTAAGTACCAGTAAAGACCATCTAACTTGAACCAAGGTTTGAAAAAACGAGGGAGGCGTAGGCCTCAAAATGGGCCTCAAGGTGAAACACTAACATTAAAATGCAATATGAGGTGCTCATTAGTCGAATGCATTACAAATTATGTGCTTTTTTTTTACAGAAATTCCTACCAAGTAAAATGAGAAGGATTATTCAATAAACCAAACTAGTAAAGGGTATTTGAGTTTGTCATCATATGTTTTAGATTTAGACTACATATTTAGTAAAGGAATTTACTAACTTGCAAATTGGAAAACTTGAAAAATCTTTCATTAGTAATACTCACATCGATGTTTTCTTGAAACTGCATAGACTCGAAACTGAAAAGGCCTCCTCATCAGCATACAGCAGCAAACAGATCTGGAAGCCAATCGATTGCTTACCTGTCACAATGCATAAACTTGGAGGTCTGGTACATTAGTCTTACCTATTTGAATATGCTTGAAACAGGGTCCAGACCACGAGGTATCTTAGAGAATAGCCTAAACATCCTTGACAGGTCCTCCACCTACAGATTACATAAAATTACATTTATGCTTACCATCTTGCAAAATCCCAATTCCAAGTATGTGTGTGATTCTGTGTCTATGGAGGAGAACATGGACCAGGTATTTACCTTGTCGTCCCTAAGCAATGCATGGCATCCAGAGTGTTCCTTTTCAAGTAGTTGGCTCGCATATATATATAATAGCTCATGTTGCACTTTCTGCCAAAGGAACATATATTCAATGAATAAACAACTGAAAAAGAATTCTATACAACTTCCTAAGGCGTACAACTCTTATCAAAAAAATAAAAATAAAAGATTTTGAAAAAAGGAAAACTCAAAATTTATTAATTGACTCAAATTATTACTTTGTTTTACTTCTTTAGCATCATCTATCTAGCCTAACCACAGGCTGAGAAATGACATATACCATAAAATTCTAGAAACAAAAACAAACCTCCAATAACTTCTGCTCGCTGCTAGAATGCAAGTAATGAGCTACCCTGTCTTTTTCTCGTTTTAAGCACTCCTCGGCCTGAAAATTACCACGACACCAATATCACCAACCAGATTATCAGGAACAAAAGACAAATTCAAAGCACAAAAAAATTAATAGGTATTTCACCTTTAGCATGTAATCTAGACAAGAGTCCTCTAGAATCCAATTAGAAGCCTTCCGAGAATAGTAAGCAACTGTATCTTTAAGCAGAGCTTCCTCCGCATAAGATTCACCGACAACTTTTTCCAACTATATGACACCAAAATAAATATTTTTTGCTAATTAAAACTACAAATTCCTTTGGAACTCAGTTACATTATCTTTTATTTTCAGAGTAGCTAAGCATAATGGTACTCCATTTTCCAAAAAATTGTGTTTTTTGACACCATGACCATGCAGTTGTGCATATTAGCGTGTTCAACAACTTTGTCCAAGTGTAAATAAGAAATTCCAGGGTATGTCTCAATCAATGTATGGGAAGGATTTTTTTTTCGGTGGAACAAAACTTTTCATTAAAACTGAGAAAAACAAGTATGGAAGTTGTAAATCCCGATAACAGGATATGTAAGTACTCATCATGCAGAGTTGCATTATGGAAGGAACTCAACAATACTGTTTAAAATCAAACCCAAATTGAGAATTTCAGATTTCTTCATAGAAAAACAACTGCTTGTCTTTCAGTAATAAGCAACTGTAGTTGAACTCAACTATAATAAGCAAGTGTCACAGCCGTTGAAGTTCAGTAAGATCTACGAACATGGATAGCTTCTTAAGTCATGGTTTTTATCTGTCAAGCTAACTTAGTTAATGGTCATACAGTCATACTCCTAAACTGCAAATGACATAATTCATCACTACATACAAGAGAAAATATATATGGAAACAATAGAATAGGGAAATGATGAGTTCTTTCATGGCAATACTTTCATATCAATCAAACTCAAGTCATGGTGTGCATTGAAGCAATATATACCTCATATGGAGCTTTCCTGGTACTAATTGCATCATTTTCATTAAATATAGGAATAACCCTTAAACGTAACAACACATTCAATGTTTCAAAAAGCTGTTGTCTGAAATTTGGATCTCTAAAATCATTATCAGTCACAAGAAGTTGAGAGGATGTCACGTCCAACTGCAGAATACGTGCTACATGTTAGTAACGGAAAGAACCTAAAGCAGATTTGATGAAACAATATATGTTTCTACTTATGAATGAAAGAAATGTAGACAACGTGAATGGCAGCTAATTGTTCAAAATGAATCATCATCATCAAAGCCCATTCCCGAGATTTTCGGGGTCGGCTACATGGATTTTGGTTCTCCAAGCAATGCGATCTTCCCACATTTCCTCGCCTAATCCAAGCTCAATGATATCTTCATTCACCGTCTTCATCCAAGTTTTCAACGGTCGTCCCCTCCGTCTACACCTTCCATTAACTTGCCAATCTAAACATTTTCTAATTGGCGCCGTGCTTGGTCTCCTCCGCACATGACCAAACCAAGTTAAACGTCTTTCTCTAATTTTTTCCTCTATGGGCGCTACACCTAAGTATTTCCTAATTCTTTCATTTCTAATTTTATCCTTACGAGTTTTACCACACATCCACCTTAACATACGCATTTCTGCTACTGCCATCCTATGCGTATGTTGTCCCGTCGTAGCCCAACATTCTGATAATTGTTTAAAATGAATGATGCTGCAAAATTCAAGAGAATGTTGTCTTCTCACCTGACTAAACAGAGCATCATAGAGAGCCATAAGACCACTCTGTCCAACATCTGCACACGCTTTTCCATCAAGCTAATTTTGTGGCTTCTGAAGATCATTAAGGCTGTAAAATATAAATTACAATGAGTTGTTCTCGCTCTATGTACACCAAATGACTAATGCAAACGATTTTTCATACTTCCACAACTGACTATGAATAAATAAACGCCACTAATTTAAAACTAAAAGATGCATCAAAAATCTAAATGCATTCTTGTGGGGAAACATAACTGTTCAGATTTGCAGATGAGAGAGAAAGGAAAGCCCTGCTATGGACTCCGTTTTTTAAATAAACACATACATAACAAACAAAAAAATCTGAAAATAATGAATAACATGGGGAAATAAGAAATTAGTAAAAGAGCATATAACATATACTTTTAGTATAAATTATCATCTATTTTGATACTTAAATTTCTTCATTTGTAGTATCATTAAACAAGGGCAACAATGATAAATCAATCAGATTATCCCTTGAAGTGAAAATTTTCCACTAAACCACAGATATGTACTTCACTTCAACACTAAACTTTAGTATCTAGTATCTACATCACTTCACAAAGTAGAAAACATACAAACAAGGAAAGAGACCACAAACCTCAAAAATTCCATGGAGTTGGTGAGTGGAGTAGTTGTAAAGGAAAAGAGGCAATCCTGGTGTTATTTGCCTCACTGAATCCTTGTACCTTGGAAGGAGCCCTGAAAAATCAAAATCACAAACAACACAATATCAGATCAGATGTATCCACAAATCATGCCTACCCATTAATCAATAAAACCCAATTTCCAAAATTCAATAAAACCCATCAATACCCATGGATCAAAACATCAAATTAAATTCAAATGATCACTCAAATCAATAAACAAAGATCAATAAATTTAAAAAAAAAAAAATTGAACTTGAACAACAAAAAGCAAAGGAAATTGGGGGAAAGCTTACCAAAGAGTTGCCTCTCCAAGTTCTCTTGCATGGTATCATTATTGCAAACAAAGATATACCCACCAACTGGTTCACTCCTTGGAAGTGACTCTGATGGTGGAAGAGTCTTAACCATTGTTCAAATTTTACGACTTCTTCTCTGCCAAGGAAGAAGAGAGAAAAAGAGGGGCAGAAAGGCAGAGAGGAGGAGAGGTCAGGGGCACTTCGATCTGCTGTGAATGAGGGGGGAAAGAGAGCGAGAATGAGAGGGAAGCAAATGTAGAAATGGGAGGGAATCGAGCCGCGTGAATTTTAGTTTTTCCTGCGATCCTTTCATAGAGTTATAGTGCCTCCACACAGGCACGTGAAAAGCTTGTAGCCACGGTTTTAAACCGTTGGCAGTTAGCCACGGTTTTTGGCCGTGGCAACCCTTTTGGTGTAGTGTATAGCCACGGTTTTTATTTTTTTAGCCACGGTTTTAAACCGTTGGCCATTATAGCCACGGTTTTTTATCGTGGCAAATAAACCAACGGTTTAGAGCCGTGGCCATCTCCCTGTAGCTAAACAGGCCTTTTGGTGTAGTGATAAAACATGGAATATACAGTCACTGAAATGATTTTGACATTACTCATAGCATCATAGGGGGAAAAAAGTTAAATATGCAATCTCACCTTTTGATTGGTTTCTAATGTAATTCCCATCTGCTCTATCTGATCTGCCATTGCCTTCCAAAGAAAAGAAAAAAAAATGTTTTTGCAAAGAGGTGAGCATAAAAAAACAAAGGTTACCTCTTCCAGATTTATCAAATGGATAAACACACTGGAAAATCATAAAGAGAATGATACAGTATATAGAAAGAATCAAATAAAGTTGTATGAGAAATTGGAATTATTCTAATGTTGATTAAATAAATTTCATTTAAACAAAAGGACAAGACTATTTTCATGTTGATAAAAACTTCCAACCAAATTCCATAAGACTATTTTCATTGTTAAGGTGTCAGTATGAATCTCTACTCTAGTTAAGGAAATACAACTAACATAGAGGTAAGACATGTGGCATATGATATCACGGGTCCAGGGTTGATATTACATCTGAGATCCAAAAACATAGAACAAAGGTAAACAAATCTCTACTTGAGAAATCCAAAAATATGACATACTAGCTAAGTGTCACAATAATCCCTGGTCAAGATTTAGAAGAAAACTCTAGATAAAAGCACTATCACCTGCCACTGTCCATCATGGAACTGTAAAATAGGGTTGAATGAATACCTTTCTTTCACTCTCCTCTTGATAGTAACGTTCTTTTGGAATGTAAACTCCACTTTTCTCCCGCGCATCATAAACCTCTTCAAAAAAGAAGCCAATTATTTACAACTAAATATGCTATGTCAAAAGAAAAGCATATGAGTAATCAGACTGCAGAACAGGAAGCATACACTACCTGCTTTAAGCCGATCAATTTCTCCGTAAAGGTCCTTGATAAGAGTTGATTTCATCATCTTTTGATTTACCTAGAAATAATACGTAAAATAAAAAAAAATAGTTAACTGAGATTGAAATAAATCAGAACAGGTTCTAGAACAATTGTTGAAAATATAGGATCCATTGCAAAATATAATGCGGGCATCAATGACAGCTAATAGTTATTTTTCACAATTCCTTGTACACCACACCATCATGTCAAACAAGACTTCATTTCTGAAGGATGAAGTGTGCACAAACTTCAAGTAACATAAACACTCACACAGATTTAACATTTTAACCATCTAATCTTGAGACATCTTCTAATTATAAATTATCATACAGATTAATGAGAATTAGAAAATACAATTAAAACATTAACATTTTTGGTAAATTTAAGTACACGTTAGATCATAAAAGAGAATCATAAATAACAAACCTCAGGCTTATCCATCGAAGTTAGCACTTTAGAGAACAACTCTCCTGATTGTGTGCTGGTTTGACCATAAGAAGTTCTGGACAATGGAGAAGGGGTCGAATGTGCCTCGCCATTTTGTAATGCCTCAGTTCGAGGCACAGGAGAAAGAGTTCTTCTAATTGAAGCCATTTTGTGAAAACTTCAAATATCCAATTACTTACCACACAATATCCAGTGATACAATAACAACAAGGAAACCCGCATCAAAAGTACAATTTCATATCCATCAGCCACAAAGCACCAAAACACTTAACCCATTTTACTAAGGAAAGCCAAATTAATCTCAAAATCAATGCATTCAAGCCATACCAACATAACCGAACAAAACCCAAGTCTCTTCTCTGTGATTGAACCACAGTTCTAAAATTTCTAACCTAAACAACCTTCTTTTACCCCACAAACCATTTAAAACAAAACACCAAGATCAAATTGAACTTACAATAAACAATTCACTCTCATTTGAACTTCTCTTCAACCAAATCAAATCATCCAACACCCAAATCAAACTTCACCTTCTCGCCTTCAATCCCAACAATTACTGAGAACTCTGTCAACAAGAGAATTCAAACCAAACAAAAAAAAATACCCATTAACACAAACCTCAAATAAAACCAATCTAAGTCAAAATTCAAAACAAATCAAAAATCAAGATTTCTCCAATGAAAGAGAGATCTTGAACTCAAAAACCAGAAATCTAGCATTTTGATGAGTTGGGGAGGCACGTTACCAATCAATGAGAAATGGGTATTCGATTTTTCGCAAGTTGAAGTGAAGAAGAAGAAACAGGTTCACAATCTGTTCACCACCTTTGATCGGCCATTTCTGGGGTCCCTTCAAATGGTCTCTTCAATGGGTTTTCGGATCTGTTGGAGATATCTCTCCGTCAATTGCGGGTGAGAGATTGATAAATTGGTGATATTGAGTTTGAGCCCTTCTAGATTGATAAATGGGGAGAGGAAACCCTAACTTTTCAACTTTGCAAATGGGGAGAGGAAGAGATGAGAACAATAGACTATTCTGCTTGAAGAAATCATGCTTGGGGGTGCCATGAAAGATGAAGAAGAGAGGAGCTTTTGAGAGAGATTTGTGAAGAGATGAGCTTTTGAGAGAGATTTGGGGGTGCCATGAAAGATGAAGAAGAAGGAGATCTGAACCAATTTCATGTTCTTCTTCAGTTCGGTTCTCTCAAGATCTAAAGAAGAAGAAGGAGATCTTACCTTCTCAAACTTTCTTCTTTTTCTTCTTCTTCTTCTTCTTCTTCTTCTTCTTCTTCTTCTTCTTCTTCTTCTTCTTCTTCTTCTTCTTCTTCTATCGTCCTCTCCTTCTTTCGTCCTTCTTCTTCTCTGCTTCGAGAATCAATGCTTGTGAAGAGGAGGTGTGGAGAGAGTGAGAATCTGTTTTTCCCCAATTTTTTTCGCCAAAGCGCGAAAATATTTTCGCCAAAGTGCGAAAGTGTAAATCTTATAGCTACGGTTTTAAACCGTTGGCAGTTTTAGCCACGGTTATAAATCGTTGGCAGCTATAGCCACGGTTTAAAACCGTGGCAACCCTTTTGGTGTAATTTTTTTAGCCACGGTTTTAAACCATTGGCCGTTATAGCCACGGTTTTTAGCCGTGGCAAATAAACCAATGGCTTAGAGCTATGGCCACCTCCCCGTAGCCCTCCCCGTAGCTAAACAGGCCTTTTGGCGTAGTGTTATTTTCGGGTAAACTCATAATGCACCTCCGAGTAGATTGTAAATCTTTTTAATCAAGTAATAAAGGTCTGGCATCCCATTGTTGTCTCTCCCTCCCGAAGGTTTATTTTAAACAAACAAAAAAAGGCATGATACGTAAAAATAAAAAAATATTTTAAAAAATATTTATAAAACAAATGAAGCAATCCAACCCGCATCCTTTGAAACCTCAAATCCTTGGGTTTTTTTTCCCTCTTACTTTAGCTTGCTCAAATCCTGTAAAACATTTCTTAGAGGAGCTTATAACAGTTACCATTTTGGAGAACTTATATAATAAATCTATTTTGTTTAGTAGATATGTATAGTGGGGAGTTCATTTTTCCAAAAAATGAAGCAATGTTGTAACTTCAAATATGATGAAGCGTTACATTGGTTAGAACTTAGAACAGAAACCTGAGGTTAAAAAACCTTTCATTTTTTATTGAGAGAGTTCTAGGCTTTCTAACTCATAAAATATTTAGTTCACCTTCCAAAATGGTCTAAGTTGTTCATGCATTTCAAATATTTGTATTTGAACTCAATCAACTACGAGAATAGAAAATTTTGCTCTAGTCAAGGGTGAACAAATGTTGGGTTTGTATAGCACTTAATTATACAAACAATCAAGCACCGCGGTATGAGAAACTATTCTCAAACACTGTAAAAGTACATCTCTTGCAACTCTTCAATGTTCCACTTTAGGTGTTGTTAGAAAAGAGTTTTTCATAACAATGCTATACACCAATATTGTCATTCTTCAAAATCATGCTATATATTTGTGTGTGTATTTTCAATCTTTTACAACATTACCAGAGATTAGGAGATGGTGGCGTAGTAGTGGTGGCGAGGGAAGGGTGGTTGTTGCAAGAGGACGAGGGGGCGGTTGGCGTAGCAGAAGAGGGTTGTTGGAGAAGATGAGTAAAAGATGAAGGTGACAGTGTAATTTGACAGTGTAATTTAGTAGGTGGTGGTGTTACTGAGATGGTCGTGTCAATATGTGGAAGTAGCAGTGTCAGAAAGTAGCTACCTAACAAAAATAGTTACTCTTGTTGTAAATGAATAAAATACAATAAAACCTCTACAATAAAACCTAACACAATTTGGGTTAGTTATAAACAATAATAAACTTTCATAAGTACTTATAGTTTATTTAGGTCATGTCTTAAGAAATTTGCTTCCACATAGTAACAATTGTCGATAAGAAAAAAATTATGCAATGTCCCAATAAAAACTTTAGATGAAATAAAATATTTCTCAAAAGTTGTCTGAAGCAATGACTTATTCATTAGAATTGTCTTATTCATAAGAGTTGTCGGTACATTTTTGAGCTTGCAGGTATGTAATAACTCGTCAACATTGAGACCTTATTGTTGAAGCCAAAATATTTCTCACTTTTCATATATGTTTCTAGCTTCTTGTCATGAAACTTTTAGTATTTTTAGGTCTATTTTTATCCAATGTTTATAACTGACATGGGTACTAGTGACAGAATACTTCGTATCCATACAACTTTCATTAAGGAAAACTAAGTCAAAATTATTTTTTGTGAATACACATCTATTAAGTAATGATCTCCTTATAGGAATAAAACAGTATGGTCCCAACATTATTAGTATAGAGAGGTCATACCGTAGTAAACTACCCACACGAGGAAGTGAAGAGTAGAGTAAATTAACAACCAAGGTCTGGCTGGGCCTTGACTTTTGTGGTGTTCCTATTTTATTTTTTATTTTTTGTTTTTTGTTTTTTTTTATTTGGAGTAAGTCTAGCCAGTCAGGTTTGCTAGCCATTTTTTGACTTTTTTTACACTTTTTATCCCTTCCCTTTAAAACACAATCACAAACACCGTCTATAGAAAGGGTAGAAGTGTAAAACAACCAAAATCTGACCAAAAAACGGCTAGCAAACCAGGCTAGCTAGAATTGTTGTTGTTTTATTTACCATAAAAACCAACTTCATATAATTTAATAGCAGCTTATGGAAATCTAATACACCATACAAATTAACCAAAAACCAAGTAAACAATTGACTCTGACTCAAAATAGAATTACTACTAGGACTTGTAAACAATGACTGAACGTTTACATTTGTTTTTGTAGAACTGGAAAAGCTTCATTACGGGTAGATTGAGCTAGTGTGCTGACTAGCATGTTATTTCCTCGATCAGTATGGAAGCTTTGACTTGCTTGAGCTGTGGATTTTCTATTACTAGGTTTTCCCAAACAATCATCTGCCTCAAGTCGAGGTTGTATGTACTCCATTTGAGAGCTTTGACAACTTGTAATGAGTCTGACAGTATGATTAGGTTATCAAAACCCTGCCTAGCATACCATTTTTTTGCATCCACACATGTTAATGTTGTTGGCGCGCCGAGCACGTGCGTGCACCTAGGTCAACTATACATGGAAACGATATTGTCCCAACCTTAAATACCACCATATTGGGCCTTCCATCTGGGCCTAGGTGGTGTGGGGTTTTTCCATTAAAAGGCCTCGTTGCTATAAGGGAGTGGATCATCTCCTTATAAACCTCAGTGACAACTCCACCTTACTTGATGTTTGACTATTCAAGCCAACTCCATCCCAACAATCTCCACCTTTGGTGCGAATCGTCACACATCCAACAATCCATCCACCGGTCTGCTATCTCTTGTGAGTAGCACTCGGTGTATGGGCTGTTATCCCGACATTATTGGCTCCACCTTAGTTGCAACCACTGCACTAACGCCACCTCGTCCGGACTTGTAGGATACCTTATCTTAGCAAGGATTTGGATCCATTCATCTGGCGGATCGTGCACATGTGATGCTCTACCTGACTCGCTACCTTGCGCCTGATCCTTAAACAATGTGCCGCCTGCACCTCCACCTCGCCAAGTCCTCGTCGAACCATCGGCTCTGATACCACTGTTACACAAGAATAGATAATAGAGATAAAAAAAACTTGGACTCTGTCAACACTCCACAACAGCTAGCAATGCAAGACGTGGGAGACTTTTCCAACAATCCCTCTCTTAAACTGAAACTTTTCAAACTTCAGTTTATTTTCAACTTATGAATTCTTCCATGGTGCGTACGCCTAGCAACTTTCTCAGATTTTGGAAGGGAAAAACTTTGAGTGGTTTGGTAAATATATCAGCCAATTGATCTTCACTTCTGCAGAACTTCAGATCAATTGTTCCATCATTGCTAAGATCTCTTAAGAAATAATACCTTACATCAATATGCTTACTTCTTCCATGTAGCACTGGATTATAGGAGAGTTTGATTGCTGAGCTATTGTCACAATAAATAGTTGTGGCTCCTCCTTGCTTGAACTGCAACTCTTCAAGGATTCTCCTTAGCCAAATAGCTTGACAAACACAAGCTGTAGCAGCAACAAATTCAGCTTCTGTGCTTGACAAGGTGACAATTGGTTTCTTTTTAGATGACCATGAAATAACACCTGTGCCAAACATAAAAACAAAACCAGAAGTGTTCTTCCTATCATCTTGATCCCCTGCATAATCACTGTCAGTAAATCCAAACAAGTCTGATTTTTCGCTCTTTTTGTAAAACAATCCAAAATCTCTGGTTCCTTGAAAGTAGCGAAGGATTCTCTTAGCAGCCAACAAATGTTTTTTGTTGGGTTCTCCATATACCTACTAATCAAACTCACAGAATACATAATGTCAGGCCTTGTGGCAGTTAGATACATCAAACTGCCAACAATTTGCTTGAAAAGTCTACTGTCAACCTTTTTCGCTTCATGATTTTTGCTTAGCTTTAAGCTAAACTCAACTGTAGTGTGTACATGATTACAATCCTTCATGTGAAACCTGTCCAAAATTTCCCCCAAATATTTCTTTTGTGAAATAAAAATTCCATCACCATATTGCATCACTTCTATGCCAAGAAAATAATGCATCATACCAAGATCAGACATTTAAAACTCATCCATCATAGACTTCTTGAATTCTTCAAACATGGCATCAAAATTTTCAGTAAATATAAGGTCATCAACGTACAAGCAGACAATGAGCATTTTCCTTTTATCTACAATTTTCACAAAAAGTGTGTGCTCATATGGGCACTTTTGAAAACCTGCCTTAAAAAAGTAAGCCTCAATGCGACTATACCAATCCCGTGGAGCTTGTTTTAGTCCAGAAAGAGCTTTCTTTAACTTGTACACTTTATGTTCATTTCCAATCTTAACATAACCAAGGGGTTGTTTTACAAATACCTATTTTTCCAAGTATCCATGCAAAAATGTTGATTTGACATCTAGCTGGAAAATAGGTCAAGAATTTTGCGCTGCCAAGGCAACCACCAGTCTGACTGTGTCATGTTTGGTGGCTGGAGCAAAAACTTCTGCGTAGTCAATCCCATATTCTTGCTTGTATCCTTTAGCCACAAAGCGTGCCTTATACTTATCTATTTCACCATTTTGCTTAATTTTGTCTTGAAGACCCACTTGACACCAATGGTTTTGTGCCCTTTTGGAAGATCGGATAGCTCCCAAGTATTATTCCTTTCAATGGTGTCAATTTCATCATCCATTGCCTTCCTCCATTTCTTTTCTTTAACAACACTTTCAAATTTTGTAGGGTCACAATCTGAAAATAAAGCACAGTGAGTAATTGGATCTTCAATTCCAGTTACCTCATATTCTTCCATCCAAGCTAGCCTTTTTCTAACTCAACGACGAGATTGAGTTGTTTCTTCATTAACTTCTGCAGCTGGTGGAGAAATTTCAGCAGCTGGTAGAGTTGCATTTGATGAATTTTTTGGCATAAAAGGTGTTGAAATTTGCTCTACTTCATCATTGTCAAAGAGGACTTGGATAGGCTGCTGCCTATTCCAATCCCAAGTGTTTTCTTCATCAAAAACAACATCCCTGCTGATCACAAATTTTTTTCCCAAGACAGCGGGTGTTTAAGTTGGGGACAATATCGTTGTTATGTATAGTGGACCTAGGTACGCGCACGCGCTCGGCGTGCCAACAAGTGGTATCAGAGTCGACAACTCGGCTGGGACTTGGCAAGGTAGAGGTGGTGCAAGGCGGCACATTGTTCAAGGGATCAGACGCGAGGTAGCGAGCCAGGTAGAGCATCGCATGTGCGCCGTCCGCTAGATGAATGGATCCAGATTAGGTTCCAGATCCTTGCCAAGATAAGGTATCCTACAAGTCCGGACGAGGTGGAGTTAGTCCGGTGGTTGCAACTAAGGTGGAGCCAATAACGTCGGGATAGCAGCCCGTACACCGAGTGCTACCCATAGGATCGTGGTCACACATGAGACTTGAGGAGAAGGTGTACTTCGAGATGTTGCAGACCGGTGGATGGATTGTAGGATGTGTGGCGATTCGCGCCAAAAGTGGAGATAGCAACGAGGCCTTTTAAGATAAAAACCCCACACCCGTGGCCAGGATGGTAGGCCTAGGACAACGGGTGAAGTTGGGGACAATATCGTTACTATGTATAGTGGACCTAGGTACAAGCACGCGCTCGGTGCGCCAACAAGTGGTATCAAAGCACATAAAATCTTGAGAGTGAAAATACGTGAGGTTTGAGAACCCATTCTTAGCAGCAACTAATTTCTTTCATCTCTTTCTCATCACCATGGTTTCAGATTCTAACTTTGTGCAAGCTTCCATTCCACGCTTTGATGGCCACTATGATCATTGGTGCATGCTAATGGAAAATTTCCAACGGTCCAAGGAATATTGGTCAATTTTAAAATCTGGAATTCAAGAACCAGCACAATGTACGATTTTTTCAGATGCCCAGAAAGCGCAGAATTAGAGGCTAGAAGGCTAAAGGATTTGAAGGCAAAAAATTGTCTATTTTAAGCAATAGATCATTCTATCTTGGAAACTATTCTTTTACAAAAAAACTTCCAAGGATATATGGGATTCTATGAAAAAGAAATATCAAGGCTCTGCTAGAGTGAGGCGTGCACAACTTCAAGCCTTGAGAAGGGATTTTGAGTCTCTGCAGATGAAGGAAGGAGAATATGTTACCAACTATTGTGCCAGAACCATGGAGATAAGCAACAAGATGCATTTTCACGGCGAAAAGATGGAGGATGTCACCATTGTAGAGAAGATATTGCACTCGCCTGACAACAAAGTTTGATTATGTTGTCTGTTCAATTGAAGAATCGAAGGACATAGATGCACTCTCTTTTGATTAATTGCATAGTTCCTTGTTTGTCCATGAACAGAAGATGAACATAAGTTCAGCGGTAGAGGAGCAAGCCTTGAAGGCTTCTACTAATACTCATTCCTCGAATTCTAGAGAAAGGGGAAGAGGTAGAGGAAGAGAATATGGTGGCAATAGAAATGGCAGCAGGAATTTCAAAGCCAATGAAGATCAATTTCATGGAAAAGGCAGAGGACGAGATTTTGACAAATCCAAGGTAGAGTGCTTCAGATGTCATAAATTTGGTCATTATCGTTTTGAATGTTATACTAGGTTGCCTAATGACAAGGGAGAAAAGTCAAATTTTGCAGAAAACAAAGAAGGAGAAACTCTGTTGATGGCAGTTCAAGCTGACAAGGAACCCAAGTCAGATGTTTGGTATGTGGATATGGGCTGCAGTAACCAAATGAGTGGAAGTAAGTCTTCTTTTTCATGTTTAAATGAAAACTTTCGTTCTACATTTAGTTTTGGTGATTGTTCCACTGTGAATGTGATGGGAAAGGGTGATATTAAGATACGAACCAAGAATGGTTTTGTGGAAACAATTTCTAATGTGCTTTATCTTCCTGACTTGAAAAGCAATTTGTTAAGTGCTGGTCAATTGCAAGAAAAGGGTTATGTTATCACTATTCAGAAGGGTGCTTGTGAGATTTATGACCCTACAACAGGAGCTGTTGTTGTTGAGCAAATGAGTTCAAACAGGTTGTTCCCATTGAAGATTGAGAGTGTTCAATCTTGTTTGATGGCTGAACTAAAAGATCTTGCATGGCTGTGGCATTTTTGTAATGGCCATTTGAGCTTTGGTGGATTGAAGACTCTCCAACAGAAAAATAAAAATAAAAATGGTGATAGGTCTTCCTCAAATTACCATTCCTTCCCAAGTCTGTGAAGAATGTGTTGTTGGCAAACAACATCGTTCTCAATTTCCAAAAGGGAAGTCATGGAGAGCAAATGATGTTTTGGAGCTGGTACATTCAGATATTTGTGGCCCAATAACACCAACTTCTAATGGAGGTAAAAAATACTTAATTACCTTCATTGATGATTTTTCTAGAAAAACCTGGGTTTATTTCTTGCAGGAAAAATCTAAAGCTTTTTATGCATTTAAAAGCTTCAAGATCATGTGGAAAATGAAGCAAAAAAAACCATTAAGACCCTCCGAACAGATCGTGGTGGTGAATATAGCTCAAATAAATTCGAAGTTTTTTGTAAAGACCATGGCATTCGAAGAGAGCTTACATCCTCATATACACCACAGCAAAATGGTGTATCGGAGAGGAAAAACACAACCATTCTCAATATGGTGAGAAGTTTGTTGGTGAGGAAAAATTCCAAAGACATTCTGGCCGGAAGCAGTAAATTGGAGCATTCATGTTTTGAATAGAAGTCCAACTTTTGTAGTTCAAAACATAACACCAGAAGAGGCTTGGAATGGAAGAAAACCAGTTATGGATTACTTTAGAATTTTTGGTTGCATTGCATATGCTCATGTCCCAAATGAGAAGAGGAAGAAACTTGATGATAAGGGGAAAATGCATCTTTCTCGATGTTAGTGAAGCATCTAAAGCATATAAATTGTTTAATCCACTAACAAAGAAGATTGTGATCATCGGGGATGTTTTTTTTTTATGAAGAAAACACTTGGGATTGGAATAGGCAGCATCCTATCCAAGTCCTCTTTAACAATGATGAAGTAGAGCAAATTTCAACACCTTCTATGCCAGAAAATTCATCAAATGCAACTCTACCAGCTGTTGAAATTTCTCCACCGGCTGCAAAAGTTAATGAAGAAACAACTCAATCTCATTGTCGAGTTAGAAAAAGACCAGCTTGGATGGAAGAATATGAGGTAACTGGATTTGAAGATCCAATTGAAGGAAAATGGTGAAATAGATAAGTATAAGGCACGCTTGGTGGCTAAAGGATACAAGAAGGAATATGGGATTTACTACACAAAAGTTTTTGCTTTAGTCGCATGACACAGTCAGATTGGTGGTTGCCTTGGCAACGCAAAATTCTTGGCCTATTTTCCAGCTAGATGTCAAATCAGCATTTTCGCATGGATACTTGGAGGAACAGGTATTTGTAGAAAAACCCCCTGGTTATGTTAAGATTGGAAATGAACATAAAGTGTACAGGTTAAAGAAAACTCTTTATGGACAAAAACAAGCTCCACGGGCTTGGTATTGTCGCATTGAGGCTTTCTTTTTTAAGGTAGATTTTCAAAAGTGCCCATATGAGCACACACTTTTTGTGAAAATTATAGATAAAGGGAAAATGCTCATTGTCTACTTGTACGTTGATGACTTTATATTTACTGGAAATTTTGATGCCATGTTTGAAGAATTCAAGAAGTCTATGATGGATGAGTTTGAAATGTCTGATCTTGGTATGATGCATTATATTCTTGGCATAGAAGTGATGCAATCTGATGATGGAATTTTTATTTCTCAAATGAAATATGTGGGGGAAATTTTGGACAGGTTTCACATGAAGGATTGTAATCCTGTATACACTCCAGCCGAGTTTAGCTTAAAGCTAAGCAAAAATCATGAAGGGAAGAAAGTTGACAGCACACTTTACAAGCAAATTGTTGACAGTTTGATGTATCTAACTACCATAAAGCCTGACATTATGTATTTTGTGAGTTTGATTAGTAGGTATATGGAAACCCCAACAGAAAAGCATTTGTTGGCTGCTGAGAGAATCCTTCGCTACTTACAAGGAACCAAAGATTTTGAATTGTTTTAAGGGCGAAAAATCAGACTTGTTTGGATTTACTGACAGTGATTATGCAGGGGATCAAGATGATAGGAGGAACACTTCAGGTTTTGTTTTTATGTTTGGCACAGGTGCTATTTCATGGTCATCTAAAAAGCAACCAATTGCCACCTTGTCTAGCACAGTAGCTGAATTTGTTGCTGCTACAGCTTGTGCTTGTCAAGCTATTTGGCTAAGGAGAATCCTTGAAGAGTTGTAGTTCAAGCAAGGAGGAGCTACAACTATTTATTGTGACAATAGCTCAGCAATCAAACTCTCCAAGAATCCAGTGCTACATGGAAGAAGTAAGCATATTGATGTAAGGTATTATTTCTTAAAAGATCTCAGCAATGATGGAACAATTGATCTGAAGTTCTGCAGAAGTGAAGATCAATTAGCTGATATATTTACCAAACCACTCAAAGTTTTTCCCTTCCAAAATCTGAGATAGTTGTTAGGCGTATGCACCATGGAAGAATTCATAAGTTGAAGATAAACTGAAGTTTGAAAATTTTCAGTTTAAAATAGGGATTGTTGGAAAAGTCTCCCACGTCTTACATTGCTAGCTGTTGTGGAGAGTTGACAAAGTCCAAGTTTTTTCATCTAGTTGCTAATTAGTTGTTTTGTTCTTGTAGTTATTATTCCCTATTCTTTAGCAGTAGGGTTAGTGCATTATGATGTGGGTGTTGCATTTAGGAATTTGGGAGTTGTTTCTTTTTAGTGTGTTAATGTAATGTTGTTCGTGATTTGTTCTTTTAACCACCCACACCCTTGTAAAAGCCCTATATAAGGTTGGTTTTATTTGAATAAAAATCCGAGCTTGCAAGTTTTTAATAAAAAAAAGCCAGGTAAAGCATCGCATGTGTGTGGTCTGCAAGATGAATGGATCCAGATTAGGTTCTAGATCCTTGCCAAGAGAAGGTATCCTACATGTCCGGATGAGGTGGAGTTAGTGCGGTGGTTGTGACTAAGGTGAAGCCAATAACACCGGGATAGCAGCCCGTACACCAAGTGCTACCCACAAGATCGTGGTCGCAGACCGGTGGATGGATTGTAGGATGTGTGACGATTTGCACCAAAGGTGGAGATTGTTGGGATGGAGTTGGCTTGAATAGTCCCACATCAAGTAAGGTGGAGTTGTTACTGAGGTTTATAAGAAGATGGTCCACTCCCTAATAGCAACGAGGCCTTTTAAG
Organism: Berberis vulgaris; assembly: GCA_963556465.1. Lineage (NCBI taxonomy): Eukaryota > Viridiplantae > Streptophyta > Magnoliopsida > Ranunculales > Berberidaceae > Berberis > Berberis vulgaris. The sequence continues at coordinate 29,346,562 of OY747131.1, forward strand.
ATAAAAATTCCACACCACCTAGGCCTAGATGGAATGCCTGATATGGTGGTGTTTAAGTTGGGGACAATATCGTTGCTATGTATAGTGGACCTAGGTGCGTGCACGCGCTCGACACGCCAACAAGTGGTATCAGAGCCGATGGTTTTGCGAGGACTTGGCGAGGTGGAGGTGCAGGTGGCACATTGTTCAAGGAATCAGGCGCGAGGTAGCGAGCCAGGTAGAGCATCACATGTGTGCGGTCTGCCAGATGAATGGATCCAGATTAGGTTCCAGATCATTGCCAAGAGAAGGTATCCTACAAGTCCGGATGAGGTGGAGTTAGTGCGACTAAAGTGGAGCCAATAACGCTGGGATAGCAGCCCGTACACCGAGTGCTACCCACAAGATCATTGTCGCACATGAGACTCAAGGAGGAGGTGTACTTCGAGATGTAGCAGACCGGTGGATGGATTGTAGGATGTGTGACGATTCGCACCAAAGGTGTAGATTGTTGGGATGGAGTTGTCTTGAATAGTCCCACATCAAGTAAGGTGGAGTTGTCACTGAGGTTTATAAGGAGATGGTCACTCCCTAATAGCAACGAGGCATTTTAAGATAAAACCCCACACCCAAGGCCCAGATGGAAAGCCTAAGTTGTGGGTGTTGAAGATGGGGACAATATCGTTGCTATGTATAGTGAACCCAGGTGCGCGCTCTGCGCGCCAACAAGTTTTTTTTTTATATATAAAAGCCATTTACTTGGAAGATAACCTTTAGCTACTTAGATGATAATGTAAAAAACAGGGTTAACATAATCTCAAACTGATAGTAACACCATAAAATGATTGATGTTTGACCCATCACCATGCTAAACATACATACTAACATAAGTCATCCACCACCTCAATACTTCTCTCACATTCCTAAGTTTGTTGAAACCCAAAACTCATACCTCTATCTGAAATAACTTCACAAAAATGGGTTTTAAACAATACTTCCCAGCACTGTGCTTTGCTTTCGAATGGGCTTGTAAAGCTTGGTCAGACTTAAATGACTTGCTGCAGGATCCGCAAGTAACTGCCGAATTTGGAGTCTTAGGAGCATCCTTTCCACCAGCTTTCTTTGAAGGGTGAGGAGTTGCTCTATGAGCACCTTTCTTCCCATCACCACCTGTTTCTGAGGTGTAACTAGTTTGGCCTTTCTCTCTGTAACAGGGGTCTTGGAAGCAGATGCTGCAGGTTTCTTTTTTCTTTGCTCAGCCTTTTTCAGTGTTTCCTCTTACTCAGAGCTATCACCATCTTCATCCTCGTCATCGTCATCACTGTCATCCCCAGCTTCAAGCATGTCTTCATCATCGGTATCATCATCCTCTTCATCAAAATCATCATCATCTTCATTAGAATCATCCTCATTAGCTTTTTCCTTATTTGAATCAGCAATTTTCACCTTTGGCTTAGCATCCACGGGCCTGGCAACAACTTCCTTCTTTTCTGCCATAGCAATGGGCTCAGGCTTACCATTGGGCAAAGACACAGTTTGTTCTGCCTCTTCTTCACCAGAATTACTGTCATAACCAAATCCTTCACCACCCTCTTCATCGGGCAAAACAATTTTGTAACCACAGAAGTGAACACTTCCATTCTTTCAGTTGTGCGAAAGATCAAATTTCTTCTCAAAAACCAAATCATGATTTGTGTAAGGGGCCTTATCTGAGAGATGTCAAATAACAAGTTTTTGGCCACCGATCGATACATTAAGGAGAATTGAATCATTTCCCTTTTCCTTTTTTGCCTCTCCTAGGGTTGCCTGAGAGAGATGGAGAATCATACCCTCTTCGGGCTCAACATTAAGGGTCTCACTAGGTTTAATTTCAACAATCCCTCCCTTAAACTGAAAATTTTCAAACTTCAGTTTATCTTCAAAACAACTAAATAACAATTAGATGAAAAAACTTGGACTCTGTCAACACTCCACAACAGCTAGCAATGCAAGACGTGGGAAACTTTTCCAACAAATGCTTTTTCTTTGAAACTAGACTGCACCTGCCTATTAATACTACCCTTACTAGCACCTAGGATTCTTCCTGCCGCATCAAAAAAGATGAAACCAAAGTAGCCTTCACCCCTGATCCTTTTGAAAGAAGTATTTTGAGCATTATAGTTGGTTCAGAAGCCATGAATACATTCAAATATGAAGCATAGTTCTTAAACATTTTATTCCTGCTTGTATTAGCAATTGAGGTTTGCCACATCTCAATTCATGCTGAAAGCCCCCCATAACTCAAATGACTGCTGCAATTCTCAATAGAACTGACTGATAAGACCTCCCAGTTTGTTTATCCAAATTCCAACTATACTCAATAAATTCTTGAGCATTGCTAAGAGGGATAACTCTCCACATCAATTAAATACTCGAGTGCAACCATGCTTGAAATAAACATTGCACGTAAAGAAGATATGACTATTGATTCCTCTTAAGGTTTTCTCCCACTGGGAGTATACCTTTACATGTTTTCCAAAGCAATATCTGAACCCTATGGGGAATAGAAGCTTCCCAAATAGAATTCAGAACTTTAAGAACAAGGGTAGGAGGTTGTGTTAGAATATGTAGGACTTGCACTCAACATAGTTAAGCCTAAGTCCAAGATTGATTCAAATCTACAAGAAGGAAAGTACAAAAATAGGAAAGTACAAAAATATAATAGTCAGAATAGGAAAGTCAAAATAGGACACAATTACAGGGGTGTATTGTATATGGATTCTTATGGAATTGATAAATAATTTGAAAAGTCCACGGACTCTTTAAATTGTCCACAAACTCTTTAAATTGTCCACGGACTTCTGCTGATTTCTTAAATCCATAGACTTTTGCTACAGACTTTCTAGAGATTTATGAAAATCCACGGACTTTGTATGAACAACTTTTACAGATTTCTAATTATTTGCAAGATAAAAAAGAAGTTGGTAAATAGTGATGAAACAAAAAAAATTCCGCATATAATTAACAAAAGTGAGAGATACATGTGCTAAAAAAACTAGAAAAAGAAAAGGTCGTTAATTAGCATCTTTAAAATAAGAAGTAAACGTCCATAAAATTGTATTATGATCATTCTTCTCCTTCATGATCATAATTAATAACGTCCATAAAATGTGAGAGATACATGATCATCTTTAATAACGGTGGTTTGTTTTCAGTCATGTAAAATGCAACAATGAATCTTTCATTGCACTTTCTTTCCCTTGTTTGGAAGCTTTAAAGGTTCTGCCATTCCAACTCCTAATACAGTCCCCTGAAACATCCAGTCCATTCCAAAGAGATGAAAATAAAAAATGAAACACTTTTTTCATCAGGAAGAGAAAAAAAAAATCAGTATTTTCCAAGTCCAAGTCTTTATTGCAGCGTGGATGATTGTAGTTGAGCTGCAGCTTTCCCCCTTTGATGGTCCACATGCATCCTAAAATAAGATTAACTTATTTAATTATTCATTTTTATTTTGTTTGACGACTTTGTAGTTGGTCTACTGTCAATAGATTCAGCTACAAATCGTCCTGATTGATTTCCCCGTTCATTAAGGTGGAGAACCTGAATAAGATTTTCAAACTCTGTGGTTCGCCGCTTGAGGAGTACTGGGACAATTTGAGAATGCCATGTGCAACCCGGTTCAAACCCCAACATCCATACCGAATGATCTTGGAAGAGACTTTTAAGAATTATCCTCCAGAGTCATTGCCTTTAATTGATGAAACTCTCCTTGCATTTAGCTCAGTTGAATGTCAAACTGTAACTGCTGCCTTGCAAAGTGAAGCATTGTAACATGTTTCAGTTTGTGAATGCATTGTTTTATTTTATAATGAAAGGGTTTTCATTGCCCGTGGGTCTCTTACTATTTCTCAAAGCAATTGACTGTGAAGATGTTAAACCCTAACACCCTAATTTAATCCAAACCCTAACCCAAAATCATCAACGATGCAACTATGAACACTTATGCAAAGATAGAAAAAGAATCGAGAAAACAACAGGATGGGAACCAACCTCTTCGCGGCTGGCACAAGGAAGAACTTTGGGAGACTTTTTTTCACGTTGAAATCTTTGATATGGAGGCTGGCAAACTATTGAACTTTGTTATTTATACCTAACACTACAAAGTCCATGAGAATCCATGATTTTCCAAATCCATAAATATGAATGATATTTTGAAAACCCTAAAACTTTTGTGGACTTTCTGAAATCCATATTGAATACCCTTAGACTTTGTGGATTTCAGAAAGACGTTTTAAAATCCTGATTGAATACCCCTAGACTTTGTGGACTTTTTAAAATCCAAATTGAATACACTTGGATTTTCAGAATCCATGGAATTTATTAAATTGCCCACAAAATCCAGATACAATACAACCCCCCCCCCCCCCCCCCCCCCCCTTAGAATATATTGTATATGAAGTTTTAAATTTTTTATTTCTACAAGGTTATGTCAAAGTTAGTAATATATACGTTTGTATTCAGTCAAAAAACAACAACAATAATACAATTCTCCAATTATTTTATTTACAAGTTGAACATGGTGAAAGAGAGGGGAGTTGGTCAAAAGTTGAGTGGGAAAGGATTGGTAAGTTAATTTGGTACTGAATTAACCTTTCTTATTGTGCTTCCAAAGAAGGATTTCAGGTTGATTGTTAGGTCTGATGGAAGTTTTGGTAATAGCTATATAAATGTTGTCAGGGAAGAACGTATCAATGGTGTACCTTGGTTATTTTCCTCAATGATAAGATCAGATAGTGTAAAACAAGGAGCTCGCATTGGGGGATACAAAGTTCTTGAGAAGGTAGAAAGTTTTTAGTCATGCCACATATCAAAATTGTCACCTCCCCCTACTGTCGACAGAATCCGTTCTTTGAAAATGTCAAAAGCATCGTCAAGTCCTTTCCAAGTAGGAGAAACTCCTTTCCTTAAGAAATTAGCTTCCAATAGGTTGCAATTTGGAAAAATAGATAGACTAGAGAATCGATATTTAATTATGACCCATGTATTTGGTCCATTTGAAAATTTACAAATCCAGCACAAACATACCTCCTCCCCGCTCTTTGGATTGTGAGTACTCACTGCATGCATATTTCTTTTTTCCCACAAGTTGAAGATATTAACATGTACAACAATACTGTTTTGGACATAACTTCAACAATATAACTCGAAATCAGTCCATTCTTAATTTATGTATTCTTCTCTTCATCTTTGTCGTTTTGATATAATTTATGCATAATTTGGAGGTTTGAGCAGAAAATTACAGGTCCAGAAAAACTGTTGTGTGTTTTTTTCTTTTTGAAATTGCATCTCAATTGATATTCGTAGTTCTTCTTTGGCTTGAAAAGAACTCGTCCTAGAATCGTTCCACAATAATTACGTGCTTTGTCACATCCAGAGAGTCATTCATCCATATAAAGGAACAACACAAGTAAATGATGTTAATGCAACTTAATAAAATTGTACAAAACATTCTACATCAAACGTTCAATAAAGGCACTTCAAATTGGAGAATATACTTATTTGCTTTCACTGTATTAGGATAAACTCCATTAATTTAAGCAACTTCAAGCTTGCCTTTTGATGTTGTTTGAATGGCATCTCTATCATCATCATCATCCAATTTTTGTGATAAAGAAGAACCAATATCTACTAACTTCTTGGGTATTTGTACCCCATGATCCAAGATTTCACATATGAATGGCTCATGGTTTTAATTTTAACAAAATCAATCTTTCAAATTTGAATTTTTACAATAGAATTTTAAAAAACAATCTACGTATTCTTTTTCTTCAAGTAGAGTTTCTATCTTGAAACCTTATAATAAATTATTTTTAAGTCCATCAAATCTCTCCCTTAGTCTAAAGTCTATGCCATTTTGGGTCAATTTAATAAAATTCAACTTTTGGCAACTCTATATTTATTTTTATTTTTTTTTCCTGTGTAAACCTATGTATGAATTGCCAACTTAAAAAAAAAAAAAAAAAGGCATTAGATTAGATATAAAAAGGTGTTAGCAAGTCGTTGCCAACTCAATATTGAATTTGTGGCAAACTTATAAACCAATTAAAAGCTAAATAAGTCAACGAATGTGAAAACAACCTTAGTGCCAACAAACAAGATAAAAGATGGGATTTTGTAACCTATAAGTAATGGAATTATATCAATCCAATTAAGAAAAGGTTTTTTATAAGTGGGATTTTCCAACCCCCCACCAAGCCATTTGCATATCTTTTACAACTTTATTTTCATTAGTACTTGATGCAGTCGATTTACGCTCCTCATTTGACCTTGACCTGCTGACCTACACAAGGAACGCACGTGAGCCATGGACCATCATTGTGGTGGCCGATGACACTCCAATATTAAAGTCAGACAAGGATCTAAAGAAGGCTTAATGATGTACACATGAAATTTCTAGCGTACCTTAGCTTACCAACCTCATGTCTTATTTAGTGTTGGAGTCCTGGTTCGACCAGGCCATCTGTGGCGTAGTTTAGGGAACGAGATCTTCTTGGAGATCCCTGTCTAATTAGGAGTCGTCTTGAGGAGGAAAGTTTATCTATTAGGCTTGTGCTCCTAGATACGCAGGACATAGTTTCCAATTGAAGTGTTGTCCATATATGGAGGTTTCCATGTATGATGTATACTCTGGTATTTGCTTCTAGTTGGAAAAAAAAGTGTTGCCGGCTTGCCTGTCCGAAGTTGATCCCCGTAATACTTGCCTTAATATGTTCGAAGTTGATTGCGTTGTGCTGGCTTGAAACCGCTTGGGTCAGATCAGTGTTGGGTTGACGTTTGGGTTTGTTATTCCTTGAGATCATCATGACACATGTATGGTGCAAAACAAGGAACGTTTCAGTGTATCATCAGTTGCTCCCCCCAAGTTAGTGAGGAGTCTAGTCAGTCCACTAAATCTTTGAAAAATAACTGTACCATTGTAATAATTTAACCAGAAGCGTTGTCTCGAGCGGCGCATAGCATTAATGGATACGCGTCGGAGAAGGGTTACGGTTTATATTTTTTATAAATAGTTGTTGTTTCAACGAAGATCTTTTTTGTTTATTTTTTGGCGTCTTGTTGTCTTTGCCTTGTGTTTTCTTTTGTGTGAGTGTGCTTTTGTAAAGTTTGATTTGCACTTTCCTTCATTGGCAGATAATGTCAAACTTACTCCTAGACAAAAGTTTTCTTATAATTGCCTCAAGCTTTTTGAAAAGAGCATAGTTGATGACACCGAGTTAATCAGGCTTCGAAGCCTGTACCATGTCCCAAAAGATCTGGAAATTGTCACTGCATTTCGATTAGGGCTTTAACTTCACCCCCACAAGGATACATAGGGTTGTATCGGGGCATGTTTGAATCCGGACTTCGGTTCCCGATATCGGTCGGCGTTTGGCGTTTCTTCTTTTCTCTCCGTATACTTCATGCTCAATTGGCCCCAAGCGGGTTTAAGATTTTTCTTGCGACCCTTATCAGAGTGCATGATGCTGGCCTTCGTTTGACCCCGACGATAGTTCAACGCATAACCCTCGCTCGGTTGAATTCTAGAGGGATTTGTGTGCTGAGCACCCCTGCTTGCTTGCATCCAGAAGCGGATGACACTGAGCCTTGGCAAATTGGTTTCTAGCTTCAGCGAATTCCTCATACTTCAATCTTGGAGGACGTAGGGTCCCTAGATTGATCCAGTTTGATCTTAGTAAGTTCTTTATCGTTGTCTTACCATCACTATTCCGGGAGGTAGTGCTAACTCGATGTGTTGCTTCTTTTTAAGAAAAGTTTGTGACTCTGGTCCTCATTGAGGAGGAAGAACTGATAGAGAGGGAGTTTAATGAACTCCCATTGATGTCTGTTGAGGAGGTTGTAATGTCGGGCAACATCGTACAGAGCGGGCTACTCAGATGTTCCCATGATATCCTTGCTGCACCCAGTTCACCGACTAAAGAGGTCGGAGGTCGTCACTCAAAAGAAAAGAAGCCTGGTTATACTCAGCCCGACTAGGCTGGCTGAATTGGAGGCGGGCATGCCTCATATTGTTCTTTCTAAGAGGAGGCGGCCCACTAATCACGCTGTTTCTTCCCCTGAGTCGCCATTTTTGCCAAAGAAGGAGGCGGCTATTGCAAGGCACAAGTTATCTTCATCTGCTCAGGTTGTCCCAAGGGATCGTTGTCTCTCGCTGGATTTTGCTATCCCCCCTGTTGACTTAAAGGGGGAGCGCACTGGACCAAAGGTCAACGTTGTGAGTTACCATGGTTCCCTGACGAAGGCTCGCGCTATTGAGTCACATGATTCTATTGTGCTACATCCCGATGCTCATGGGAAGGTGCTTGTTTTGGAGAAGACTTTCGCAGACTTGCAAGTGTCATATTTGGATGCTCTCCACCGGGTGGATTCTTTGACTTATCAACTGCAGGATTCCAGTGTTGCTGCAGACTTGGGGGCCATGTGGACCTCAACGTTCGCGTCTGAAGCAAAATTGGTAGCAGTAAAAGCTCATCTGAAGTCGACCTGGCTTTTACCCTAGCAAAACTGAGGCAGACCTTTGTTGAGGTAGAGCACTTAGAAGGTGTTTTGGACAAGTGTCCGTCCGATCTGCAGGGTCATATTGTCGAGAGAAAGCGAGCCGAGACTGAATGGGCCATTATACGACGATAGCTTGAGTCAGAAGTTGCCGAGAGACTTCGTCGCGTTCACGAAGCATAACGCTTGTTGACGAAAAAATGTTCGCACTATGCGACATTGGTAGGTGAGGTGGATTTCGGGGCTTCGAGACGGCAATTGCAGATTTTGTCACAGGTTAGAGCTTCTGGAGCTTATTAGAGAAGAGCGCCCTGGTCTTGACCTCGATTTTCCTATTATAGGAAGGATGCTTTCGGAACTATCATGCAGGAAGAAAGTCATGGCTCTTCGGGATAGGTTGTTGGGGATGTCGTTTCGTCCCTTGTTGTTCCAAAATAGTTGTAATGTCTTTTTCATGACAAAATCAAGACTTTTAATGAAAGTCATAGTTTGTAACTTTGCTTGATTGTCTTGTACTGTTGTGTCATTATGTCTTCCTTATAAGCTTTCGACCCATGCTGCAGGCCGTAGAATTAGCATCTTCGAGCCCTAGATGTTGGCAGATGGTTTGTAGTGTAAGTTGAGTTGCATGAAAACTAACTGCGTTGCGCAACCTTTGCAATTAGGTGAGCTGTTATGGTCCCTGACGAGTCACTGCCATGAGTAGTGGAACCGCCAAATACACTCTTTCTCCCTAAGCCATCGTCGCCACGCACAGCGGACTAGGTGTTGGGATCCTCCAAAAGTCGTTGTTATCAGCAGGAATTGACTAAGCTTACTTGGTGAGGTTTGGAGATTATTGTATGTTGGCGAGTCGTTGCCATCAGGCATAAGAGCGTTGATTCGGCGACAATGGTCTATAGAGAAACAGTGGTCCCGTGGCAGGCCGTTGACATCAGTAGAAGTTGATTAGGCTTCCACCTTCCAAATCATCTACACCCGCGCAGAGCGAGCTACAGATTTGGGCGTTGACCAAAAGTTGTCGTCATTAGTCATCATTGACTAGGCTAACCTGATTGGATTCGACAATCATTGTCTATAGAAGAGCAACGATCCCTTGCCGAGTCATCATCATCAAGCATGAGAGTGCTTACTAGACTTACACTTCCTAGGCCATCGTTATCAGTGCGCAGCGGACTACGCGTTGGGCACATTAGAAGTCGTCGTCATCAGTCGCGAACTGACTAAACTTACCTAGCTAGATTCGGCGATCGTATGTAGAAAAGCAATGATACCTTGGTGAGTTGTCATCATCAGGTGTGACAGGGCTGACTAAACTCTCACTTCCTAGGCCATCGTCATCCGCGCGCAGCGGACTCGACATTGAGCACACCAGAAGTCGTCGTTATTAGTCGCAAACTGACTAAGCTTACCTGGTCAAGTTTGACGATCATTTTCTGTAGAAGAGCAATGATCCCTTGGCAAATCGTCATCATCAGGCGTGAGAGCGCTGACTAGACTCCCACTTCCTAGGCCATCGTCATCCGTGCAATGAACTAAGCGTAGGGCACACTAGAAACCGTTGTCATCAATCGCGAACTGGTTAAGCTTACCTGGTTAGGTTCGGCAATAATTTTCGGTAGAAGAGCAATGATCCCTTGGCGATTTGTCGTCATCAGGCGTGAAAGCAATGATTAGACTCCCACTTCCTCGGCCATCGTCATCCCCACGCAGAGGACTAGGGGTTGGGCGCACCAGAAGCTGTCGTCATCAGTCACAAACTGACTAAGCTTTCTTGGTTAGGCTCGGTGATCATTGTGTGTAGAAGAGGAATAATCCCTTGGCGAATCATCGTCATCAGGCCTGAGAATACTAACTAGAATCCCATTTCCTAGGCCATCATCATTCGCACGCAGCGGACTAGGCGTTGGGTGCACCAGAAGCCGTCATCATCATTGTCTTTAGAAAAGCAATTATCCCTTGGCGATTCATTGTCATCAGACGTGAGAGCGCTGACTAGACTCCCACTTCCTAGGCCATCATCATCCGCTTACAGCGGACTAGGCTTCGGGTGCACCAGAAGTCATCGTTGTCAGTCGCAAACTAACTAAGCTCACCTAGTCAGGTTCCGCGATCATTGTCTGTAAAAAAATAATGATCCCTTGGCAAGTCATCATCATCAAGCGTGGGAATGCTGACTAGACTCCCACTTCCTAGGCCATCATCATCCGCGTGCAACAGACAAGGTGTCACGCCCCAATTTTCGAGAAAAAAATGAAATCCTAAAATCCACGTAGGAAAATCTGTTTCCCCAAAACTCGGGACGTGAAATTCAATAACAACAGAAACATTTAGCAGCAATGACAAAAAATATAGTTCAGAAAATAGGAACAAACTAAAATTTATCCAAAACTCTAACCAGGAAAAATTGACGTCGCTAGCCCCACTAGCGAAACTCCCGTAACGCTGCTCAAAAGTCTCTAAACCTGAAAAGCTAATCGGCTACATTCCCAAAGGAATGTACCCAAGAAGCAAAAGCTCACTTGGGTCAACAATAGAGCTGGTGTGAGAAATCTTCATTCCAAAAATCAATAAAATCGCACGTGATAAACATCAAGCTAAACACAAACAACAAACCATCACACCAATAGGTAGTTCCTCAACGAGGCAAAGGTGTGATGCAAGAAAACACAATTCCAAGAATTTAGTTCCTCAACGAGGCAATCATGTCATCATTCCAATTAAGTAAAATTGCATTTACATATACTTACCTGGTAGAAGTTGACTATGGCAAGCCTAACCTGCAGAAACATTAGTGGACTTGCCATCCTGCATAAAAATGGTTAGAAGTAATATAAACTTACTTTATTCATTTTTATTTGAATTTGATTTATCTTTTTAATGGATTGATCACTTAGACGATACCACATTCGCACCACCTCCGTGCCGAACATACATGCCCGTATGCCTCTCTCATATAAAGGAGGACTACTCCGTCATCCATGCCCAAGTGGGGACATCACATACAGACATGCATCGCGGATACCCCTAACTATATGAGTACCAAAAGCCACCCTTGGGCTATCAATGCGCATAAACTCACGTCACATTTTTTACGGATAAATATCAAAGCCTATTTTAGGCATAACAATTCACCTCATTTCCGCAAGACTAACCCGAAGGTTATTTTAGTTTCTCTAGTAAGAAATGGGTGCCCCAACTCCGCAAGACGACCCACTGGTCATTTAGTTTCTCTAGTAAGAGAGGGGAAATAATAAACAAAAGAGGTGTGGTAGTTCTAAGTGATACAAGTCCAAGTGGTTTATATTTTCAGAAATCAAGGTTTACCAATATCATTTATTTTTGATAATTCAAAATTCCTCCACAATGACACTTTGTCATACATAAATCGATTCACAATCGTATCCACCCACATTTTTTGGGAAATCATAGCATATTCATAAATCATGCTTTATAACAACATGGCAATCAAGTCACTCCTTTATTCAAATATCCAAATTCTTCATAATGCATAAACAAGTCAATATGCATAATAATAAAAATCTCCAAATTTATCACAATGGATTAATATTCATCAACCATTCACATCTCAAGCATCACTATTAACTTAGAGTATGCAAAACATAGTTCTGAGCTAATAACCATAGTTTAACCAAGCCAAACAATATTTTTCTTTACATCAAATTCAACTCAAGACACCCTAAGGCAAAACCTAAACAACTATGTTCCCATCCCAAAACAGTCAAACAAATAACCTTGCCAACAACACCGAAAGGAACAAGCTGTCCTAACCAGATAGCTTGGTCAATCATCACTCAAATGTACATAACTCTCACGTTAGAACCCCAAATTGCATACCGTTTGGGGCGGAGGAAAGTAGACACCAAGAGGTTTCTAACCATATAAGGCATACCTCATGATTATGTCTATAACAATACAGATTTTACAAACAAAGCAGCCCATCTGTCAGCTTTCAGCTGATTTACCTATTGTCACTAAAATGAGTATATCTTCCTATACAGAACTCAGATTATGATACCGTAAGATCCTTTGAAAACTAGATTCAAACAGAAAAACTTTTGGTATATAGCATGATACTATACTTACTCAAAACCGAAATCAAAACCCTTGTCAAAACCTACACAAAATCAGTCCAACTATAAGACGCCTGCTCAATGACGGAGCGTGACAGGTTACTACTATGACACACCAAAAATGGCTATCAAAACTCCTTGGCTATGATTATGAAATATTCTACAAGAGAGGGGCTAAAAAAATCAGGCAGCAAATGCCTTGTCTAGATGCATTCACAGCACAAGTTCAGAATCAATGGAAGTGGCAGATACAAGTACTTGCTTAGCTCTTACTTCTCTTACTCCTCAGTGGATACAGGAAGTTCTAAGCAATCAGGATCAGCAAACACCTAGCATCATTCAGCACTGAAAGTCCTTTCTAGTCCAAAGGTATCCTGGTAGGCAAACTTCCACTAGACACCGAATTCCCAATGGATACAAACAAGCCATAAACAGATTTAGAAATACTAAAATTAACACTTCATGAACAAAGAAAGCAAACCCATTGCTCCAAACTTATAATGAACTTCTGATCATTTCACTTGTAAGGTAGCAACCCTCTAACAGCCCTGGACCACACTCTGGATCAACCCTGAATCAACTAAGAATCAATCTCGATTCAGATCCTGAATCAACTCCGATTCAGACCCTGTAACAACTCTGCAACTCAGCTGTAAATATCCCTCTAAAATCAATTGAAATAATCCCCAAACTCAGCTGAGACAACCCTTTAATATCATTTAAAACAACCCCCAAAACAGCCATTAAAATCAGTTAAAACAACCCTCTAAACAACCCCTAAACACAGCTGGAAAATAGCCTAGTTTCAGCCTGCAAAAGAGTTCCAAATTAGAATATTGCAATCCTCACGATAGACCAATATGCCCTGATTTCAGTTTTCAAATACAACCCGTTTATCACTCAAACATTGCCACCAGTGCACCACCTTTGACATCAACCTCGTAACCTCAAACGCCATAACTGCCTTCTCCTACTTCAAGTCCACACTATGACTCCACAGATGCAACTGATAATTTCTCCAATACAAATGATGCCACCCGACTAGCTGATCCAAAATCACGCAGTAAACAGTGAGATTCTTCACCCACAAATTCAAAGCACATGATCCAACCTCTACATAGTATAATCTACTCTTCCATTCACTTGATAATAACATGACAATTCAGTCCACGAGCATTAACAAAAATGCAATACAGAGGTACAATAAGGAAGTTGAAAACTCCTACTTAACCTCAAAATAATGGGTGACAAGTATGCTCTCAACCTAATAGCACTGTCATTCTGTGGACCCAAATGTAAGAACTGATCATGCTCATTCTGAGAATGCTATCTATACCCAGCTATGCAGAGCACTATAGAAAACCCACCCTAAGATACATTGCCTTGAGAGTACAGGAGGGTTGCTCTTATTCCAATCATCAATAGCAACAAAAATCTTTTTATTAACTTAGTTTTGTTATAATTAGTATTTATTCAACAGTCCATGCTAACAACCAAAGCACTTGGGGAGGCATTGGCAGCCTTTTCTACAGAAACTTGCCGCCTCATGCAGTAACACAAAATCAGACTGTTTTTTTTTTCTTCTAAACTTAATGGTTCGATCTTAAGAAGAAGAGAATACAAGCCTGATGAATAAATTGTGTTTCAATCTTCAAAGTTCAAACAAAAAAATGTGAAATGCAAAGAAGACAGATTTTAGATCAAGAAATGAAATCGAAAGATGGATTGAAGCGAAAAACTCACCGATTTCGCAAAGGATTTTCGCAGCCAACGCAATCATCTCGCCAGACCTCTCTCTTGTTGCACAACCGGTGCTTAATCTGACAGGAGCCTGATCCACTTGGCCCGTAACAGATCCATTCTCTTTGGTGTCATTTACAACAAGTCCATCAACCTCTTTATTTGGCTCATCTTTATGTGTATGGTCTTCATTTAAATCTCCAGGCTTGATGATGTTGAGCAATTGTGTAAAAGGGAGAGGTTGGATGGGAACACTATGCGGACGTACAAGGAGACCTCTTGCAGCCGCTTTCTTCCTAACCTCTGCTGCAACACGCATAGCCCGCTCGTCAACTCCCCTTGAATTCTGCCACCGTTGCCACTTCCTCTTCTTCTTTGTTGCTCTGCTTCTCATTCATTTGCTCACTGCTCCAATCTAAAGTCCCTATTAACTCTATCGCAGAGCTTGCCTTTGCTAGGGAAGAAAAGAGAAGATAGGGAAAGGAGACAGGAAGAAATCTAGGGTGGTGGGATCGGCTACAAAGGCTCGATCTGAGAGCTTGCTCGCCGCCAAAGGAGAAGAAATCGTGAAGGGAAGGGGAAAGAAACGAGAGTTTGCACAAGAGCAGAAATAAAGAAGGGTTTTCTCTTTATAAGGTGGGTGGCTATTCGCCCCCACTGGACTTCTGAAAACACCCACCTTCTAAACTCACCAAATAAAACCCTAAATTTCGAAATTCACATCAATTAAATGTAACCCTATTTTATTTAATTCAAAATAAAATAAATTAATTTTATGAAATTCAGGGGTGTTACACTAGGCGTCAGGCTGGATCTGGTCACGATGGGATGATTGGACGATGCATTGGTTGTAACAAACAGCAGGGGAAGTTCAATAAAAGAAAACATTTTTATTGATACTATTTTTGAGGTGATGTACATTCTATGGTTGTTTAAGTCCATCAATGTTTATATTTCCCAACCAGTATGTCTCTAGTCTGTTGACTTTGGTCACCCTATAGGGCCCTTCCTAGTTTGGGTCTAGCTTTCATGTGCCCGCTTCTTTGGTGTTCTGCTGGGTTTTCTGAGTACCCAGCCTCTTACTCTAAATTCACGTGGCTTGACCTTCTTGTCGTAGTATTGATCTATCAATGTTGGTAGGCAGCTATCTTGGCAGAGGCTAGATCCCTTTTTTCTTGAGGAGGTCTAGTCTGACGCGCAAAGCTTCGTCATTGTCGTCTGCTCTAAACTCCTCCATTCGAAAGGTATGCACTTCGAGTTCTACCGGAACCATGTCTTCTGACCCATAGGCTAGAGTGCACGGTGTTTCTCCGGTAGGGATTATTTTGGTTGTCCGATACGCCCAGTGTATTTCTAGTAGCTCTGAAACCCATTTTCCCTTGGCCACATCAAGTTTTCTTTTTACCACTTCCAAGATCGTTCGGTCAGTAACCTCCGCTTGGTCGTTGGCTTGTGGATGCCCTGAAAAAGAGAAATGGTAACTAATGTTCAGACTTTCACATAGTTTTATAACCTTGATACTTTCAAATTGAGTTTCGTTATCACTGACCAATACTCTGGGGATGCCAAATCTGCAGACGATGGTTTCCCATATGAATTTCTCTATTTGAATTTGACCTATCTTGGATAGGGGCTCTGCTTCGACCCACACTGTAAAGTAGTCGATTGCCCCAAGAATGAACTTTTTATTCGATTGATGTTGGAAGTGGTCCGCCGATGTACATCCCCCATTGTGCGACTGGCCACTGACTAGTCATCGACGTCAGTGGCTGGGCAGGCATGTGCTTGTATGGCGCAAACCTCTAACATTTGTCGCATTTACAAGCAGTATTTTTGGCGTCTTGTTGCAATGTCGGCCAATGGTACCCGAGGGTTAAAGCTTTATCAGCAAGGGTTCTCCCACCCGGATGATTTACGCATACCCGTCGTGGATCTTACTTAGAACCTGATCTGCCTCAGGAGGGGACAGGCATCAGAGCAGAGGTCTGGTTGTTGATGTCATGTATAACTTGTCAGTTATGAGAGTGTACTGCACTGCTCTGCTTCTGAGTTTTCTGGCTTCGGCCTTTTAGGCCTGCAGAGCTCTGCTTCAATATATTCGAGAATCGGAGTCATCCAAATCGTCGCTGTGTTTGTAGCACAAACATCATTGGGATCTTCTTTGTTGAGGCTTGATTACTCTTAGTAATCGATGAGATCATTCGAAACTTCGGCGAAGGTTGAGGCTTCCTTGGCCAGCGCATCAGCTCTTTTATTGTTGTCTCGGGGGCATTCCAAGAGCTCACACCTCTTGAACCCACTTATTGCACGGAGTACCTTTTTGCCGTAAACTAGCATGAGGGGGTCTTTGTTGTTGAACTATCCTTTGACCAAGTTGACTACAAACCTTGAGTCGGTATACGATTTTAGGTGATCTATCCCAATCCCATGGCTAGCTTTAGGCCAGACGGGAGGGCTTCATATTCGGCTTTGTTGTTTGAGGCAGAAAAACCGACTTTGTCAGCTTTCTCGAGGGTGAAGTCGCTTGGAGAACGGAGTGTGATTCTAGCTCCGCTTGTTTTTCCTGTTGACGACCCATCGCAACGCAAGGTCCATCCTTGATTGTCTGAATCTTGGGCTTGAAGGTATACCCTTGGTTCTTCTCCGCCGGTAAACTCGGCGATGAAATTCACCAACACTTGGGCTTTGATGGCGGTTCTTGGGGCATAGCTTATGTCGAACTCCCCGAGTTCTATCGACAATTTCACCATCCTGCCGGATACCTCTTGCTTGTACAGTACCGTGCGGAACGGGTGCTTGGTTAGAACTGTTATAAAATGGGCCTGAAAATAAGGCCTCAATTTCCTCGAGGACGTGACCAGTGTCAGGGCTAACTACTCCAGGTCTGGGTAGTGTGCCTTTGCTTCCACGAAAGTCTTGCTTGCGTAGTACACTGGTCTTTGGATTTCCCGGTCGTTTTGCACAAGGGCTAAAATAACAGCATGCTTGGAGACGGACAAATACAAGTAAAGCATTTCTCTTGTTGCTGGTTTTGAGAGCAGTTCGGGGATCCCCATGTACGCCTTTAAACTCTGGAAGGCTTGTTCATACTCTTCATCCCATGAGAATTTTTTGTTTCCTCTTAGTATTTTGAAGAAAAGAAGGCATTTGTCAGATGATTTGGATATAAACCTGTTGAGTGCTACCAGCCTCCTAGTCAGGCTCTGAACATCTCTGATGTTGGCGGGGGCTTTCATGTCGAGAAGGGCATGAATCTTATTTGGATCAGCTTCGATTCCTCTCTAGTTAACTATGTAACCTAGGAATTTCCCTGACTCAACTCCGAACATACACTTTTGTGGGTTGAGCTTCATCTGATACTTTCAAAGTTTTTTTAATGCTTCGGAGAGGTCTGCTATATGGTCGGGGCTACAAAGACTCTTGACCAACATATCGTCTATGTAGACCTCCATGTTCCTACTAATTTTTCTTTGAACATTCGATTCACCAATCATTCATACGTCGCACCTGCATTTTTCAAGCCGAATAACATCACCCTATAGCAGTATATTCCTCTTTCAGTTATGAAAGAGGTCTTCTATTGATTTGGGGTTGCATTAATATTTGGTTGTAGCCTGAATAGGCGTCCATGATGTTCAAGAGCCTGTGTCTAAATGTGGCGTCCACGATCTGATCGACGTGGTCAAGTGGAAAGATGTCCTTCGGGCAAGCCTTATTCAAGTCCGTGTAGTCTACGTGGACTCTCCACTTCCCATTTTTCTTCCTCACCAATACGGTGTTTGCCCGCCAGTCCAAGTATCGTGCTTCCTTGATCATGTCCATGTTGAGTAACCGTTG
The DNA here is from genome assembly GCA_963556465.1 of Berberis vulgaris. NCBI lineage: Eukaryota > Viridiplantae > Streptophyta > Magnoliopsida > Ranunculales > Berberidaceae > Berberis > Berberis vulgaris. The sequence goes on from OY747131.1 coordinate 29,364,747, forward strand.
AACCTCATCGTCGATGATTTTATTTCTTTCAGGCGACACAGGCATCTTCTTCTACCATATTGTTTTCATCGTGGGGTCCACCTCTAGGTAATGAGTGATTATTGACAGGTCGATACCCATCATGTCTCGCATGGTTCAGGCAAAGACATCCTAGTTCCGCTGTAGTAACTCAGTCAATTGTTCCGCCAACGCTTTGTTCAAGTAGGAACCTATCTGAATTGCCCTATTGTTGAGAGGGTTGTTGAGGTAAATCATGACGATTTCTTCCTCCGGTTGACCGGCGTTGGGTTTGCCCCGGGTGCTCATTGGAACTTCATCGTCTGAGGTTGGTTGCTCTTTCCCAATTTCTTTGGCAAGATTAAAAGATTTCTTGGCCGTGGAATTAGTTACCAGTTGAAAACTATCAGGCTGTTGTGGCATTTTCTGGCCACTGCTTGGTCTTCTCGTATGGTACTGATTATTTGGTTAACTGGGTACTTGATGCATTGGTGCAAGGTGGAAACTACTACTCCCATTTGGTGTAACCAGGGTCTCCCCAGAACAGCGTTATAGGTAGTCGGTGCATCGATTACTATAAACTCTTGCTACATTGGTGCAAGAATCGGTGCATCCAATGTAGCATGTTTGTCGATTCGTTTCTTATTCCCTCGTCGGAAGGGATGGAGTATTTCTCCTTGGACTCGGCCTTTTTCCTGGTAGTTTGTTCCTCGTCTAGGGCGATTTAACTATGTTCTTCCTTCACCAGGTTCACCATATTTGTTGGGGATCTAGAGTTAGGAAGTTATAGAACTTGTCGTTCCTCAGACCATTGGTGAAGGCTGCGACGGCTGTTGCGTCGTTACAGCGTTGACAAAAGTCAAATCGTTATTGAAGCGTGTGACGTATATTCTTAATGCCTCATCAGGCTTCTGCTTCATAGATCTGAGCATCCTCATCATTAGCAATATCTGTTGTATATAAGATGATTGCAAATCCATCTTGGGGTCAGTCATTGCTGCTGCTAGAGCGGGAGAGTGAGCTTGTTGCCCTTGTGTTGCCGGCACTGCTAGGAGCGGTGGTATAGCTTCAGTCTAAGCATTTGACGTGTACCCCTTTTCTCCATTGTTGCGGGATCTGGTGGGCACCATCTTCTTGAATTCTAAAAAGAGACGATGCTAGTGTTTTGTTAGGAACTCTGTCGTCCCCACGATAGTGCCAAACTGATGTAGTTGATTTTTGCTCCCTGCTTGACCTTGACTTGCTATCCTGCACAAGGAATGCACGTGAACCACGGACCACCGTTGTGGTGGCCAATGGCACTCCGATGTTGTAGTTAGACAAAGATCTGAGGAAGGCTTAATGCTATAAATAGGGAATTTGTAGCGTACCTTAGCTTACCAACCTCATGTCCTATTTATAGTGTTGTAGTTCTGGTTCGACCTGGCCATCGGTGGCATAATTTAGGGAAGGAGATCTTCTTGGAGACCCTTCTCTATTAGTAGTCGTCTTGAGGAGGGAAGTTTCCCTGTTAGCCTTGTGCTTCTAGATACGCGGGAGATAGTTCCCAATTGAAGTGTTGTCTATAGATGGAGGTTTTCATGTATGACGTATACTCTAGTATTTGCTTCCTAGTTGGAAACAAAGTGTTTCTGACTTACCTGTTCGAAGTCGATCCCCGAGAAACTTTCCTTAATAGGTCGTACGGGTATTGGGGATGGTTGTGAGACGTGTGGGCTTAGCATGCTATAGTAAGTTGGGTCTGTTTGGCGAACTGCCTTGTGTAGGCTTGAAATCATTTGGACCGGATTAGTGTTGGGCTGACGCTTGGGCCTGTTATTCCTTGAAATCATCATGACACGTGTATGGTGTAGAATAGAGGATGTTTCGATGTATCATCAGTACCATTTTTTATGCATTTTTTTGTGCATAATACATGGTTGATTTTGATGTAAGCCAATGTTGGTTGTGAATTATGATATGAACTCATTCATGGTTGGCATGAGAGAGTATGTGATAAGTATATAAATGTGACATTTTATGCCCTTAAATAAATAATTGTTAATTCCAATTATCTAATAAAAATATCTCATTACGTGTACTTTGTGCATTTTGTAGAAATTCAAGCATTAATTTAAAATCATACACAAATTGGCAAAATAAGGTTAAGTTCAACTACTAGAATGTCCATTGGATGTTCACAAAGGCATTGCCAAAATAAAAGATTTTCAAGTCAAACCCACAAAACCACACTATATACGGATCTCAAGGAAATCAAAATGAAGATTTGGAATCCATAGGCCAACCATATAGTAACTAAAAAATCTCTACAAACTCCAAAAGTGTAAAGTCAAACTTCACTATTCATTCTCACATTTTTACCCATTCCCTTATTTGCATAATTAACATTCAAGATGCTTTTCCTTATTTCACTCCATCACATTTACCATTTTCCATATTTTACTCCACCTTCTACATGCACATTTTGTTATTTTCATTCATAAACGATTTTCCATAATTTCATCAAGCCCTTGTGCATGCTCAAATACAAACCACCCCATTATCCCTACACATCTTTACATTATCCATCTAATAGTCTTACATTTCTTCACCTATAAATATCTCATGCTTGGAGCTCATTGGAGACACATTTTTGGATGAGAGAAATAAGTAGAGTTTTTAGATCTTGTAAGATTTTAGTTTCTCTTAGTTATTTTAGTAATTATGTTTAAAACCACGAGTGACTTAGAGTTTGAGTTTACCATAAGTGGCTAAATGACACTTTAGGGTGTGGGTGAGCCTCATGGGAGGATGATCCCAAAATGGTCATCTTGAGTGATATCTTTCCATTTCCATCTATTAGAGAATATTTTTGGTTAGACTGACTTTATAGGTTGGTTATGTGTTAGACTGACATTATATGTTGGTTATGTCATGAATCAATGAACTAAGTTACATGTCTTGTGTTTTATATTTGAATTCAATTCATGTTTTCTTCTTCTATTTTTCAAGCTAAAAGTTATATAATTTTCTATTCATACATTTCTCAAACAAGCCATAAGCTTTTATGTTTGTATATTTTTAGTATAAGTTTCACCATGATGTCTTAGATATTAGGTGTTTCATCTAGCTAGATGAATTCCTTTTATGCTTTTAAATCTTTTTTAATGCTTAGCTTACTAGTGTAACTTAGGCTTGGAACAAGTTGCTCACATTCTTATATCTTTCATCCTAAGGCGAGACGAGAGATGCCAAGGAGAGCACTCAAGAGCGGCCAAGGGGAGCACTCAATAGTGGCCAAGGGGAGCTATCAATCCATGTTGGTAATCCCTAAAGCCCTAAGATCTTCTCTTAAATTCTCATCTCAGCTAGATTTACATTGTTGTTCTATCTTAAGATTCTTCACAAAAGGTCTTTGTTCTAAGTAGGTTAAGTATTATAAGTTGATTTATAAAATTGGTTTTCAAATATTAGCCTTCCTTGTGGGATTCATCCCGTGCTTGTCGAATTCTAACTCAATAGACAATCGGTCACTTGGGGTAAGATTTTAGATCAATCAAATATTTGGCGTAGCTGCCGAGGAGAGCAATGAAACAAGTTTTTAAATTCATCTTTTAATGTTTATAACTAGTGCAATTTAGGTGCATTTTCATCAATTAAGAGCGGGTTGTTGGTCTAGAAATTCAGAGTTTTGGCATTTATGCATTTTTTTAGGGTAATTTAATGTTTTTATTTTTATTTTTTTCTTAATACATGACCTGGCCTTTCAAGAACATCCTTCCTTTTGCTAGTTGCATCATTAGTTTGTGATGTATAGATTTTTAAATGGACCATTTGTGCTAGAATTCTATAATCTGCAGTATCCTGGTGTTCGGATGCAACTTTTGTTGTTAAACAATTTTTTTTTCCGATTTTCTTGCTTCTAAGTTGTTCTCCAATTAGTTAACTTTCCAAATCATGTTCTGAAATTCAATTTGGGTTATTGGATTAGTCGCAATTTACATTTTTGCAGCATTTACGCATTCTGGAAGTTGTATTGTTCATTTGACTTTGCTTCCATATTTATCAAAATTCTGACACTAAAAGAATTTAAAAAAAAAATTCTAGAATTACTTCAGTGAGTTGTGAATCTGGGACATTTTCAAAGTAAACTATCAGATCTAAAGATTTTCTGATGTTCACCATTTGGCCTAACTTGTGCTTACTTCGATCTTGGTTAAAACTATCCAAGGTCTGACCTTCAGGTGACTTTTTGAAAAATAACTTGAAGAAGCGTTTTGGTTACTTTCTGGATGAAGTGAAACACTGGAACTTTTTAAGACAATTTTAATATTTTAGGCTAAACTAGGAAATTTGCAATTTCCTTTGAGTGATTGTGAGGACTTTAATTTCTAATAATTAAAGCACAGTCCACGATACAACCGAAAGTCAAGGATCATTTGCGAAAGAGGTGATCATACACATTGACTTGCAGCGTTGGGTACTCCTCAGGATGGCTGAAGTGTAGGAGATACTTCAACCTAGGTCGACATCAATTGTTTCATTCCTCATCTCTTCGAGTGGGAGGTACCTCTCACAACCCACTTCGAATCTAGCAAGAAGTGTTTTTGATGTTTTTTATTGTTTAAATTTTTGCAAGATATCGAACTATGCTAAACTACAGAATAGCGGACCTAATTGCAACTAAGTGGGACTTGATCACCCACCTGATCAATCCAATTCACATTCCAACTTGGCCAAATTGATTAAAATGAACTCAGATAATTATAGTCAAAAAGAATAGACCGTGTCGAACTATTTCGAAGTAAGGTTGTTCTAGTACTAGTTGGTATACACCGGTAAATTCTGGTGTGACTGCATCATCATTTCCAACCTTTTCGCCTAGAAAGTGGTGATTTGACGGAGTTTTATACAAGTCTAATCTTATTGTGATTAGGACCACACAGGTTATTGAAAGTTTTTAAGTGGTAGCTAATTTCGAGAGAATATTTGGTTCTTAAAGATGCTCTTCAAAGGCTTAGCCGGATCTAGCATACCAAACAGGGTAAAACCTGACTAGAACGCATGTTTGCGTGGTGTGGTACTTTAAAGCGTTTTTACGTAATAAGCTACCCCTTACTTACAAGACATACGAAAAAATCTGACTAGGGTGAGAATTGACATTTGAGGCACTCAAAATCATTCTCCACTTCAATTGTATTGGATTTTTAAAATCAATCGTCCCTTGCACTTAATTGAAGATAATCAACTTGTTGCTTGCTAGATGGATGGATGAATAGTAATTGATTGAACTTTGCTTGTGTGTCCTAGTTAGTGTCACCCTTTGGGTGCATTTGCATATTGCATTTAGTGTAGGTCATATCATATTAGGTTGCATTAGATTTTAGTTACTTTTGCAAAATAAAAAAACTAAAATAAAAAAAGTTTGATTCAAATTCATTGTCAAGGAGTTTCTCTTGTATTATGAGCCTTAAAGTTATGGGTTTTCATTGGGAAGATCACGTTAATGTCGAAGCAAATTAATTTTCCATAGGAAACCAAGATCAACCCTTATATTCAAGTTTTGCTAATGCCAATTTGTTTTCCTCAAAATGGACATAGAAACCAGCCACCTTGAAACCAACACGAACCCAATTGAGGTTATGAACCTTTTAGGCCCACACCATCCTTTAATCCCCAATATGTGCATAGTAATGGGCTTACCTTAGATTTGTTCTACAATGCATTCGATAAAGACAAATCCATGTCAGTTCATGAAAAATATGCAGTCCACGTCATCTTTATATCGACATAGCTAAAGGGAGAAAACTAACATTTATCCTTCATTTCAAAAGAGTTTAGATCTCTATATGCAATCCTTAAGTCAGTCAATACGAGATACATAACAACGTCTACAGGCCACTGAGTAACTTTTGGCTGAAGTTTGGGATGTAAGGCTTCAAAATGATGCATTGATGAATGTTACGGAGGAATGTGAAGAAAGTCTATTAGATTAGAGGAAAGGATTTGATTAATTGTGTCACATTGATATACCTATATCAACCCCTCAAACTCCACAAGTAAAAAAATGAGTGGATGAAGCATGTGTGAAAAATGTGATGGAGAAGGATTGTGGATGAATCATGAGTTTTGTGTTCAAGAGGATAACATTGATAAGTATGGTGAACTTGTAGAATTCTATAATCATTTTTTAGTTGACTAATGTTTTTGTGTCACCATTATTGATCATACCATTTTAGAGGTTGACACAAAGGAATATCCAATTAAGCCACCATGTGATGATATTCTGACCATTATTGGAACATCCATGTCCAATACAAAGGTGAAACCTGAGAAATGTTTTAACATTCTCCCCAGTATTTAGAAGTTCCCCGAGTTTAGACTTGAATTGCATGTTTTAAAAATCTTGGAGGAATATTTTGGGAATGTAAAACGAATTGTGAAAAACATAAAGAGATCGATGACCTATCGACACCTAACCAATGGTCTCTTCTAGACCATCAACTTGACTTTGCTCCTTTTGACAAGTTGAACTTGTATCATCCTTTTATGAAACATCTTCTGAGTTAAAGTTAAAATTTCATCTTGAGAGACTTTCTTGGATTCATTGTCGGGCATGTCAAATCTATTGCATCTTAGTGTCTCATATACATATGTTTGGCATGACCCACAAATTTTTAGGTTGTTTTTATAAGATTTATTGTTAGACTAAGATTTTAGTGTACATAGAATTTAATTTTTGAGTCTTTTAGAAAATCATTGACTGTGATTAGATAGAAGTCCTACCACATATAATCTTTTTTTGGATCTTGACATAAGTCATACCTCAATTTTGACCTTTCATTGGCCATTTGGGTTTCATTTAGAAATCATAACCCAAATATAGTTAGGGAATGGATTTTTCATTATGAACCCAAGTATTTTGTTAATTTGAAAATTTTCAAATCCATTACAAACACGTACTACTACCTGCTTGAGATAGACACTTGTGTTTCCAACCACATAAATGATTTTTTATCCCATCAGAAGGTATTTAGTTTTGCTTCTAGTTACGATCAGATGTAAGCCCAAGTATTTATCATTAGGGTTTAAAGATTTCATACATTCATGCACATTGGGTGTAAAGTAAACAAAAGTTTTATACTTTTTGCCAGAAGAATTACAATAACTCTCAAGCAATGCTTTTACATGGTGGCACCGGGGGAATAAAGGTTTGCCGAAAATAATGACATCATCTGCAAAGAGAAGATAATTAACCTCAAAACTATTTCTTCTGTCGCTAATATAAGACAATTTAAGTGTGCTTTATGCAACACTCTACACAAACTATCTGCCAAGATAATAATAGAAATAGGAGAAAGGGGACATCAGATCCCCTTGTTTTAATCCTCTCGAAGGTGAGATAAAAGCCTAAGGAGAGCCATTAGTCATGATAAAAACGTTAAGTGATTATCTGTGGTGTGTGTAACTAAATAGATGGGGGAGTATATAGTCTCATTGAAAAATTCAAAGCTCTTGTACATCGTAACGATTCAATAGCTATACTGTAAACCTATTTTTGAATAACCAACCAAGATGAGTTTGCTTCTCAACACTCCCAAATCTACATCTATTAGAATTTTTTAATAAATAATGAATTCTTCTAAAATTTTCCTTTTCAACATTGAAGAACAATATTTGACTGAGAATATGAACAAACCAACTGTTACATAATCCAAATTCCCATTTAATAAAACAATTATAATTAATGTGATTAATGTTCATTGAGTTAGTTTGTATGCCTCGCCAAGAATTACTATTTCTTATAAATAGAAGTCACATCAGCGTCTCCATAATATAATTTTCTACTAAAATCACTTCTTATTCTTTAGTACTTGGACTATTTCTAGACTTAAATACTATATCAATCATTTTTGGTAATGTAGGATTAGCAGACAGTTCAAACTCGTAGTTATTTAGTAGATTATATATTAATAAATTATTATATTAGAGTATAGTAAGCAAAGGCAGTCATAAGTAGAATCAAGGGTAATTAAATTTTGTGTTGGTAGGGTCTCTTTCACTGATAGGGTAAATGAATTAGTCGCCTTTATAAATTTAATTTATTCTTGGTGTCTCGCCATCAGTTGATCGATGCAAATAAAAAAACTAAATTACCCTTATTTGAGAAATGGTTGCCCATGTCGGATTACCCTATTAATCCCATCCTTCAACTAAGGGTGATTGAAGTTTTTTCTCATCATGTGAAAAACACGTCCACAAGATAACGGTTCACTAGATAGTTAACTTAAGGTAGGGATCAAAATCAAATTAAATTTACAAAAAAAAAAAAAAAAAAAAAAAAAACACTAAAGCCATTTTATCTTTTAGTAAAGGCAACCAACATCAAATTCACCATAAAATCAACTGCCAAAAAATCTTAGATTGGAGGTGGTTTTTTTAGTATGATGACTCGGTCACATTTATCGAAATCACCTATGTAAGAGAGAGTTATAGAAAAATGATGGAGGATAATATTGGTTGGGTTTTAATTTGGGGTTGATCATGGATGTACCAAGTAGTTATTTCTATGCATCTTAGCAAAATCAGATTGTTTGATATGAGAGTACCCGAGTTTGCAAACATACTTGGAATTCGAAAATGAAATTAAGTGGTAAACTTGAAAAAATATTTTAAATCATTTCTCATGGTCTATTGTTTTTACACGATATGTCATAGATTGGGGTTTATAAGTTCCCCATGGTCTCTCCTTTTTAGCTAATGTGAAATCTCAATTTCTTTTTATTGTTCATTATCATATATAGTTCCTTCTTTTCATTCTTGTTCATGGGCCGTAATAAACTTTCAACTTATTTCTTTCTTTTTATATTACGTTATCATTATTAATTGAAAAGAATTTGTGGGTTATTACTTAGCGTAACAACATGTAGCCATGTGGTTGAATGTTGTGTTATGTGTTCTTATACACAATAAGAAAGCAACTATAAAATATTACAATTGATGCGATTAATGTTTTTTAAATCAATACAGATGTCTCTCTGAGAATTTCTACCTACTATCACTACAACAAAAATGAGCATTTATAGCTTTTGAGAATAGCGGTTTTTACACAACTGCTATAAAATGCTATTGAAACACTATAAACAATTGTAAACAGCTATCAATATCCAATTTCATTTGTGCGCTAAATGAAATGTGATGAAGGCGGGATTGATTTCGCTGGGCGCCAACTATCCCGCGCAAATCGAAAGAAAAAATAAAAGCTAACAAAGAAGAGGGAAGGAAGGAAGAAGAATCCCGCTCGATCTGTCTCCCTCTCCCTCTGCATTCTGCTCTCCCTCTGCATTCAGCTCTCCCTCTCCAATCGTTCTCCCTCTCCCTCTCCGATCGCTCTCCCTCTCCCTCTCCGTTCTGCTGTCCCTCTCCGATCGCTCTCCCTCTCCGTTCTGTTTCTCCCTCTCCAACGTGTTCTACTCATCGCCGTACGTGCTGTCGCTCTCCGTTTCAGGTTGGTATCTGATTCTCAACACACTCACTCTCTCCTGCTTTGCTTTCACCGCAAACCCTAACGATTTTTAATTTGTATCATTTTTTGTATCAGTTTATGAAGTGATTTGTATCAGTTCATGAAGTAATTGTGGAAGTGTTTGGAAGGCTTTGAAGGATCAGTATTTGTATCAGTTTTGGTTGATTGAAGGATCAATTTTTCAGAGCTTTTGATAAGTTCGAAGGGATTGAAGTGGCTTGGAACCAAGTCAAGCTGTATGATTTCCTTCAGAGCCCTGAGGATCTTGAGAGGCTTTACTGTGAAATCCATCTTCTCAAGACCTTGAAGCACAAAAACATCATGAAATTTTACACCTCTTGGGTTGATACGGCCAATAGGAACATCTATTTTGTAACTGAGATGTTCACTTCTGGGACTCTGAGACTCTGAGACAGTAAGTTTTCATGGGATTTCATTCATTTCTATTTTCAAGTTTTAATTTTTTTTCATTCATTTCCACCTCAATGTTTACCAATATAAATGATCATATCTTTCCACCATTTGATCTATACACCATATTTCGGATTCGAAAGCAAATTTTCTTGTAAATTAAATTTTATTTTACTTCTTTTCTTTAATTTTTTTTTTTGCAACTATGCAATCAATTTAAAATATAAAATTATTATGGTTTTTAGTAACTCTTGTTAATGAAAGAAAAAAAAACATATTGTTATGGTGAACTTAAGTGAACCTCTGTATGCCCTAGTGTGTTTTTATGCAGGTGTTTTTATGGAAGTGAAGTGAATTTCTGTGTTTTTATGTAGGTGTTTTTATAGACGTGAAGTGAAAAGTGAACTTCTGTGTTTTTATGCAGGTGAACTTATGTGATAGTGAAGTTATGTTTTTATGTAAATGTCACAACATAAGTTGTGTTTTTACGTCACAACAGAACTTTTGTATGCTCTAGTGAAGTGAACTTGTGTTTTCATGCAGGTTTGATAACATTACTATCAGACATGACTGCAGACTCATCAAAATAGCTTCATGGAGTCCAAAATTTTTGAAGGATTAATGGTGCAGAGAAGCTGGATACAGTGACTCCGAAAGCTGAAATTTCAGGTCAGTTCACTTCACTTGCCAAACTTGCTTCAACTATTTGTTGTAAATGTCATTTTAACCGAAGTTGTGATCTTTGTATATAGATGAAGAAGTGAATGATTGCCCAATTCAGCAGGTTCGTCTAACAGCCTGATTCTCATGAACTTGAAAAATTTATCCATTTGTTTGTTGTCCATTTCTATTCTTGTGTATTGTACTAAATAGCATATGAACATATGTTGTCAACAGATGAATACACAATCAAACATGCGTAATGAGGATGTGCTCGAGGCTGCAGTTTATGATCATGATGGTTGTGCTCAGCATGGAAGTGTGTTTGCCAAGATGCAGAAACCATTATCTCCGCTCCTGCAGCCTTCGTGGGAAAAATCCATTCGCAGTGACATCTGCCAGGTACCATATACAGTTTATACCTGTGCATCTTCGACGCATTTTTTGTAGTTTGAATTGGGCCTCTAATCTCTGCTCCTTTTCCGATCCATCTGAAAATGCCTCAAACTCCCGGGGTAAGTGGCCCATTGCCTATTAGCATTCATAACTGACATTTTGTAGTGGGAATTGTTTACTAATAGATAAACAATAGACAACGCCCTACTGGACTGATTTCTTTTATTGCTACAGAGCAGACAAACTGCAATCAAGGCATGTTTTGACATTTTGGTGCCTCTGCAACTGTTGTGTAGAAAAAGCTAGTCTGAAATGTTTTGACTACCCCAATTTCTGCAGACAGTAGCCGAGGAGGATATTAAGAAACAAGCCCTTTAGCATGAATATGAGGGTTTTAGACCGCCGCCATATAGGTACATTTTCTTAGGTTTACTTCCATGTAAGGTTGATGGATGAGATTCACACTGAAAATGGAAGTGCTTTTGGTTTAAATTTGAAGTACTTGGTATTTTGGTTTGATTCAGGTACTAAGTTAGGCTAGCTCTGTTGCGAGATAGTGGATACAAGATGCTTTTGAAGGGAGGGGAGAAATTGAATGTACCAGAGGATTCTAAAGCCTCAGATTCCCAGCATAGAATAGGCGGTTTTCCTAAACCTGGTGTGCACCATGTGCTTGGTTACTTGCATAATCATTATGGACGTAACCCACAGAATCTGGAAGGAAGGGCATTGTCTTCATTGAACAGATTTGGAGAGAACCGTAGGCTGATATATGATCCAACATGGTTGAGCAGGCTACAACTCCATCAAGCTATGAGAGTGGAACCTCCAAGTAATATAAAAGGTGTTTATTTATTATGGATTTGGTCATATAATGATTGAAATGGCCAGAACTTTAAGATTCTCTATGCTCATGGTGCTGTTGTTCTTGCAGCTTCAGTGGTTGAATGGGCCTGCTTCCTTTGTTAATTGTTAGGTCATGGTAGATCTGATGGACATTTCCCTCTTTCAACCTCAGAGAAAAATGAGGTTAGTCTTCTTTGGCTTCACATGGTCATATGCTCTCATCTCTTGTTGATAGGTAAAGAGGCGAAAGATGCTCTTGGCATTTTATCTCATGAGAGATCCATTCTTTAGCAAGTGTATCCGGTAATGATATGTGTTTTTAAGTCAATTTCAAAGTTATGCATTGCATTTATCCTGATCTTGGCTTACATAAGAAAATAAATAAAAATTGCAGGCAAAGACTTGAGAAAATTGAGTAACTGTTAGAACCAATCCCTCTTGTTGGATTCCTTATAGGTGCGTATGTGGTCATTTTTTTAATTACATGATTTTTCATGGCTATCTTTTGTAGTTTTGTTCCAAACATACTCATCAGAAGAACTTTATCGCTTATTTGTACACAGCTAAAGTTTTATAGCTTGTTATTGGCGCTCAAACACGGTATGCATAAATAGAGAGTTGTGTTTTCATCAAGAAAGGTTGAGCAACATATTTGACGACATTTTAGAGGAAAGAGATTTAAGAGGAACCACACTCCGAAATGGTGAAAATCTATCTGCTCTTCATGCAACTTTTTCCTTTCATTAGTTAGAGCATTTCATATAGGCATCCATAATCTTCTTCGGTTGAAAATTTCTTGAGCACTTTTTCTTGAACGCTTTACTTCACAATGACTCAAGCATGAATATTTGTTATTTGTTTAGCTTTCTGATATGTTACTCAAGTGAAGTGTCCATTAAAATTGGCTATTGAAGGGGACCCTACCTTTTTGATGAACACTGTGAAATGACACTTGTAGTTTTTTTTTTGTTACATCTTTTGCTTTTCAATCCTCTTCAATCCTCTATAACAGATCTGTGAAAAGAGAAACACTTAAGCTCATTGAAACCTTGCTAATCTTGTGTCTTTTATGATATCCATTAGCTGTTTACTTAAAGTAAATATGAGGCTGCTATCTTATAGTATTCATATAACTTAGAAAATTTAAAAGGACTTGCACACATTGGAATTTTTTGAAGTCCACAAGAAGGAAGAATCCGATTCTCTTCATGGATACATATATATTCAAAACAAACTATTTTTTATTTTATTTCCTGCAATCTCCATGTAATCCCTGATCAAAGATCAAATGTTGCTGATATAAAAGTGTCTTTCACAGTGCCAACACTTTTCAGGCACCCCTATAAAAATTTTTTAAGGATGAGCAGGGCAACTGTTGGCTAAAACTGCTTCCCTTGAAATTCATTTTTCTTTTAAATGTTCTAGTTAGTTTATTTTTTTTTGTTTTTTATTTTGAAGGGTGGAAAAGGCCTTCACGCAACTCTGAATTCTTTCTCCAAAAAGTTTTGTGGAGTTCTCAATGGAATTGATACTGAGGCATGGGATCCTTCTACTGATACTTCTCTTGAAGTTCAATATAATGCTGATGATCTTCAAGGGAAAGCAGAAAACAAAGAAGCTCTGAGAAAGAATTTAGAACTCTCCTCTGCCAACTCTGGGCAGCCACTGGTAATCACTTTACGCATTTCTCATACTTTTTTCATATCAGCCAATCAGTGATCACTGACCAGTGACCGACACCGTGAGATAAAACCTCATGATTCTGTCACGAGGTTGAGCATCATATCACGATGATCAATACTGACCAAGCATAGGAAAGTGTTTGTAAACATCCATAAGAGCAGGTTATGTATGTCAGTGACAAGGCCTACAATCTAACTTTTAGATAAAGTTTCTGTATTTTTATATAGATAACTTTTCTACCAGTGTGGGTTTTTCATGGATTGAATCTTGTTCATGAATGTATTCTTAATGCAACTTTTTTGCTGCTTCTTAATAGTGGATAAGCAATTGATCATTCTTAAATTTTCACTATGTTCATACTTCTTACTTGAATTCTTTGATGTATGCTGGAGATAATCCGGCGGTAACTGAAAGGGAAGGGATGATCCGAACACTGCAGCACAGAGCGCGTCCCAAGCAGGGTGCGCTGCAGTTTCAGCGTGCTCTGCATTGCAGACAGAGTGCGATGTTGATCCAGACAGAGTGCGATTCAGCGTGTCTGCTGTACGTGCTGTTTCTGGCCGCAGTGGGTTTCAGCGTGCGCGGTTATTAAATATGGCAAGGGCCCTAGGGGACCAAGTGGAAGGTGGGAAGCCAACATGGCCTTATGTGATTCACGGGCACTATGCAGATGCTGGAGAGGCAGCAGCACATTTATCCGGTGCCTTCAATGTCCCAATGGTGCTAACCGGACACTCATTGGGCAGGAACAAATTTGAGCAACTACTGAAACAGGGGAGGCACTCTAGGGAGGACATTAACTCAACTTACAAGATAATGAGAAGAATTGAGGCAGAGGAGATGGGCCTTGATGCTGCTGAAATGGTGGTAACTAGTACAAGGCAGGAAATAGAAGAGCAGTGGGGTTTGTATAATGGTTTTGATCCAAAGCTGGAGCGGAAACTCAGGGTGAGAAGAAGAAGAGGAGTGAGCTGCCTTGGCCGAAACATGCCACGTATGGTGGTATGTACTTATCTTCGTTAGCTTAATTTTTGCACGCTAAATTATCCTTTTCTGTATTGCATGGGATACTCGCACAAATGTTAGAGTCTGACTTGAATCTAGAGCATCAGATTCAACAAAACCCAACATGTAGGATTGTTGGATGCACCAGTACCTCTTGCATAGATCAAAAGGTAAAGAAGAAAATTTCCGTCAGCTTTTTAAACATCAACAATATGAACATTCTGTTCCTGGATGGTTGCAAGATAGATGAAAAAGCCAAATCAAAGTGCTAAAATATGAACATTCAGTTAATGCACACCCAAACCATGATACAACAAGATAATAGTCTCATCTGCTTTCAGTTCACGCCTTTTACTGTTGTTAGTTGTTACTACGGTTAATTTTTCTTCAACTATTCTGTTCCTGTGATCTGGCCTTACAAGGAAGTTTGTTTTGCTTGTTAACAGTGAGTTTCAACTCATTCATGAGTTGTGCTTATATGTACTATCAACATCTCAAAGAACTGAGCTTGTACGAGCAACACTTGGAACTTTGCATGCTTTTCTCTCGTGGATCCCCCTGGGCTATATCTTCGAATCCCCCCTGGTGTGTACATTAATCCCAGTATCTCTGTGACTAAAACTAATGGAAAAGAGAGGAACACATTTACATAAACATATGTGTTAGTAATAGATCCTAGTTTTTCAGATCTCACTTCATCCTCAGTATTGTAATACATTTTCCTCACTTCTATGTATTGAACAGCTGGAAAGATTACTGAATTTCTTCCCGGTGGGATCATATAGGAATCTGACTCTCCAGTGTTTGACAGAGGTAAACATGTTTTCCTTCAATATAAACAACACTTTAACGTAAAACAGTAAATTGTCCCATTCAGGAATATTGGAACAATGGAGGTTAATGTCACATTACGTCTTGTCGTGGCGCTTGCAGGTTGCCACCCTTCAGTTTGGGGACTTCTATGATGTGCAATATGTCAAGATGTATACTATCTTAATGGTGCAGTTACAGGTATCATACTTCTGAGTTTTGAAAACATTTATTATTATAACTTTGGTGTGCAAACTTTTGGTTTAAATCTGATTACTTTTGTAGCAATATTGATAGATTTGATTATTGATGTTTGGCATAAACCAATTGCTGACATTTTGCCTTCGTATGTGATGCTTTTAGACGATTCTTCCACCTGGAACAAACATCCCCGAAGCTTATGCCCAGGGTTCCAGTGAAGAACAGGTGAAATTTTTCTTTCATTGGGATTATGATCAAGTTGTGTGTCCTCCGAGCATGTGTCTAATTCGATTCCTTTTTTTTTCAGGCATTTATTCAGAATCTGGCCCTTTTCTTCACTACCTTTTTTAAGGTACAGTTCTTATTATTTGTCTTTTTGTCTTTTTCTTCTTTTCTAATTTTCCCTGTCTTGATTTGTATATTTTATTTCTTATGCAGTCCCATATTCGCGTACTTGAATCAACTCCAGAAAATAAGTCTTTACTTCTCTTGGGACTTGAATATTTGATTGGTATCTCATATGTTGACGATACCGAGGTTTTCAAGGTGATTATTCATATTCTTTCCTTGCTGCTTCTTGTTCTACTTTGGAAATTGTTACAAAGTAAAATTTATCTACTTTTATCTGATACACAGGTATGAACCAATTCCATTTCCGAAATTTATCTACGTTTATCTGATTTTGGGATGATACAGTAACATGAACCGACTTTTCTTTTTCCTTAGGTATGTGTTTGGAACACCATAGATCAGCAACAGTGGTGGAAAGAGTGCAGTGCCTCATTGCCTACTCCCACTAACCACTAGGCGAGACTCAGCTCCACCTGCGGGGATTTATCTGCAGTTTCACTGCAATGAGACACAGTTGCTGGTTGTCCATGAGACAAGACTAGTGATTCATGAAGTGTCTCATGCATCTGATGAAGCACCTGATGCGAAACAATTTCAAATTAAACTTCTTAGACAGGTATGCCACTTGTAATCTAACATATACAAATGGTCATTCCGTTTTTAAATTGCTTGCATTCGTTGTTGAATTCTACTTTGTTCTTACCTTGGACAGTGGGTGCCTGAAGATCGTGTTCCACGGTTAGTCAACATCGTCTTTGCTCTTATAGAAAGGTTCTATGATCCTATCAAGGGTAAGCTGCTGCTGCTGCTATCTGCTGCTGCTGCTGCTGCTGCTGTTGCTGTTTATTGAGATTGAGCTGGTACTTGTATTCAAGTAATCAAAACAGTTCTTGTTTAAATTTTACAACCACTATGCCACTTGTAAGTAGTGCAAAATCTCGAATAGTGCATGTAGAATGTGGTTTTATTTCTGTCTTGTTTGGTTTTATTTCTGTCTTGTTTGTAACAAATTGCTCTTTGTTTGCTCTTTCATGTATTTTCTTTCCGTTTTCCATATTTAATCATCGGAAAGTGTTTATTTCACTTCAATTCAATATTTTGAAGACTCTTCACTTGTTTCAGGCCATAAGTATGGTAAAGAAGACACCGGCTTACAAGAATAGATTACGGGCGCTGGAACTTGAACGCAATGGTGGAGTGGCTAGCAAGAAAAAGGGACACAAGCAGATAGACAAGTATGTCTTTATCATAACTCTCACTCATTGGACTGTTTAAATGTTCTGGGTTGCAGAAACTGTCAGAATTGTAATCAAAATGAAAAGATGTGATTCATTATAATTTTTCATGGTGGTGCCTAGCTTTATTTTTTCCATTCAGACTCGTATCCTTCACTGTTCATGGCTCGTTTTGTATGTATTTGAAATGTACTTAAAGACCTTCATTTGCTCACTACCAGGAAGGCAGGAGAAGATCTTGAGAAAGAACTTGATTTGCAGATTAAAGAAGCTGAAAAACCCTCCATATGGGGACTTCTAGGTGTCTAGTTTGTTCTCATGCCATACACTCTCAGTAAGGTCAGAATACCCATATCAGCAACAAAAAGCATAAAATCTACCGATTGATTGTTAAGATGTTTTCTTTGTTCTGTTAATAGCGTCTGATTTATCCTCTTTACTCTATGCAGTTACTACTGTGGAGTAGCTGTTGGTTCTGGAGATACCAGGTTAGAAAAGCTCCATACACTTGGGATGACGCTTGTTATTTGACACAAAGGTCCCTTAGAGTGCCTCTTGACACATGGATAAATACTGGTAAGCTCAAGATTTTCTGACTCCATCATCTTTTCTTCATCAAACAAACGAACATCTCCATTACTTTCCATCACAAAACAACAACAACAACAGCCTTGTTAGCACAACGGACACAGAAAGTGAAACATCAGTTAAAGCTCTAAAGCTCCCAAGATCAAGAAGAACTTTGGGTGTCATTTCTATGTCTCAGTCTCTGTCCTTGTAAGTTCCTCTGTTCCTGTATGTACAGCTGCTGGCCATGCAGTTTTGAAAGTAATTGAGAAAAGAAAAGCTCCAGGAGGATGCAATGGACTACACAATGTCGAATTGTAAATGCTGTTGTTTCTACTGTAATGAATTGATGCACGTGCTGTAATGAATTGTGAATGATCTAATTTCTGCTGTAATGAAGTGTAAATGTTGTTGCTGTAATGAATTGCTTGAAAGCAATTGCTGGAATTTGTTGATCAGAGGTTGTAAATGTTGTTTTTAAATTTAATAAAAAGTCATATTAAATTTTACTTACCTGATGCAAGAATTGATGCACGTGCTGAATTATACTTACCTATAAGATGTAATCAAAAGTAAAAATTTAAAAAAAAAATAAAAAAAAAAATCCTATGTATACTCTACCATAGCGGTTTTAAACTGCTATGTATAGTCTACCATAGCGGTTTTAAAACGCTATAGTAGAGTCTACCATAGCGGTTTTAAAACGCTATAGCAGAGTATTCCATAGCGGTTTTATAGCCTTCGATAGCGTTTTTAAACTGCTATGTATAAGCTACCATAGCGTTTTAAAACCGCTATAAATAGTCTACCTACCATAGCGGTTTAAAAACGCTATGATAGCCCGTGTTTCTTTTATAGCTTTGGTTGTCATAGCGGTTACTAAACCACTATAATAGGATACCATAGCGGTTTTGAAACGCTATTGATGAGACTTTTTCTTGTAGTGTATAAATATGATGACATTGTAAGTCCCATTAGCATCCCCATAATATTAATTATCTCCTGTGATCGCTTTCTATGTTTTTAAGTATTTGGACTATAACCGAACCCAACTAAAATATCAACCATTTTGGATAATGAAATTATTTTAGTATTCAGACTGTAACCAATCCCAAATCAAAGGTCACCTTTCTTGATGATGAAGTAGATGCGAATAGTTTAAAGTGATTCCCATTGATTGGATTGCATACTAAGAAATTTAAATGCTTTAAGTCAAGGAAGTTATGAATAGAATCAAGTGCAAATATGATGTTTGTGAATAACAAGTATATTTCTCGATTGTGGTAAAGTTCAAATAATGCAAATTGTGTATTTATATAAACAAATAAATAGTTAACAAATGTTAATTTTTCGTGAGTATTATTATGTAATTTATATTTATGAATGATATTTAAATTCTTAAACTTATAAACATTGAAATACTGATTTGGGAACATAAAATAGTTAGAACATCATGTTATATCTACGAAGTTGCATTGACTTATGAATCTATTAATCTTGATCTCTGAGTAAAATTATAGTATGCCAATATTATGTTTGGATCTTTGCACTTATCTATCTTACAATTCAGAGTGGTTTTTATTGTTCATTGCTGATTAGGATAAACATTAAATCACAATGAATTGGAGATAAAAGATGGATAAGATTGAAAGTTGGAAAAGATGTTAAGGGTTGAGATTCATTTTCTTTAATTGCATATTTGTTAATATAAAAGATGTCTAAGGGCAAAGAAAATGAAAGAATAGTAAAAAAAAGTTGGTGGAATGTACATATAGCGGAGAGAGAAAGTATTGTATTTTGTTTTTTCTCAAAATGAAAATTATCATAACTATCTATGTAGTTGTCGGATTTTTGTAAATTTGGCATCGTCGAAATACATTTTTGAAGATATTTCTAACAAAACCAATTATCAATACAAACACTTAAATTAGTAAGCTATCTTAATTTACATTTAAACTAAAATCTTGAACTTCATGTTTTGGCAAATTCTAAGTTTGGTGGAGAACTCACTCTTGGCGTTTAAATTGCTTCCCATAACTGATTTAGATTTTGACTGAGAGAATATTATAGGTCTCCTAATATGTTGGATATTGGCATATACCTCCATCCCAAAAATATTATGTAGATGACAACCATATCATTAGCTACCAAGTTATGTGAGTCAACCTAGTTAAACTATTATTTTGCTTCTCAAATGGAAAAATTGTCATTCCGATTAGAGGCCAATGGATTACATGACATGTGATATACAATAAGATTAAACATTTTAATATGCGTCACAAGGATTCATTTGATTTAAATAGACAAAATTGAACGTTGAAAAATAAGGCATTGTAAAAAATACCTTCTAACCCAATAGTCCGCCACCGGTGTCCCTTACTTGGTCACCCGCACACTACAATTACTGATGTTCCTCTCTCAGACGTTTTAATGTTTCCATCAATGTCACCACCACCATCGTGAAAGTCTATTAGTTCTCTTTTCCATTTTCATCAATTTCATATCTCATTCCCTGCACCAAAAGTCTCCTCTTCCTCCATTATCTAAGCTATTTCCTATTTATTTAATTCCTACTCTTCTTTTTCCACGATGTTTGAATTGATTATGCATTTTTCAATTATTACAATTTCACAATAGTGCATAAAATTCCATATTTATTTTCTTTTTACAACTAATTTTGAAATATTGAAATGCTCATTGCTTTCATCTTCGCTATATGTTTGATGTGTTAACAAGAAAAATGTAATTGAAAACATATTGAATTTGCGATAGGAACAACAAGAATTACAAAAGTGGTAGATTTGAAATGAACTCATTTGTCGGGGTGATGGTATTGAAAGTATAAGACTGTGTGGATATGAGATATTGGCTTGAAATGATGTGTAGGGTGTCGAGGTTAATGAGTTATCATGCTTCTATGATCACCATCCATCATTTATAAAGAAGGATAGTGGATAAGAGGAAAAGGAAAAGTGGGAAAAGGAGAGATAAAGACAACGACAACAGTCATTTAGCGTGTTTGTGAAAAATTAAAGCCTAAAGTTTTTTTTTGTATTATCATAATCGTTCGATTTTGAAAAAGATTTGTTAGTAATTTACTATCACAAGGCATTCTTAGCATGCGATAAATATCACTCTTTTCATTTAATAGGTAATTTTGACATTAAAAAAATATATTAGATGGATTGATGGAATCGATACATACAAATTGATAGTATGAGAAACTTGATAAAAGACATTAGTGTATAAAATTGAAAAATAGTATTTGTTTCTAATGACTTACACTAGTTACAAAATTTAAAAGTAGTATTCGTTTAATTTGATAAAAGACCTTATGTTTATAGAATTGAAAAATAGTATTTGTTTCTAATTTAAATAAGGTGAATTTGATGATAAACTATGCATGGCACATTAATCATTTACTTGGGAAATTTCTCAATCTTAAATATCGTGAATAATTGGAAAAATTGTAGCCTATGAGAAAATTTTATACTTATTTAAATTTAGATTAAATCACCTAACCTAGTTGTGCATGTATTAATCTATCTCATGTGGCATTCGGTGACATCGGTTACAGTGAGTTGGGTTATTAGCTTTTTCATCAACTATTGTATTTTATTAGTATGGCTAATGAAAGTTACTAGCATGCTCCTTGGAAACATGGAATGTTGATTGAAAATTTAGAAATAGGTTATGATGATTTTCATTTGCATCTTGGTTCTCATACATTAGTTGATGAGACATCCAACAGTCATCTGATCACAATCATACATGTGGTATGGGTCAACTATAATCAAGAAAAGCTTCAATGCAGTCCCAACCATAATGTGATGAGACATCCAACAGTCATCCGATCACAATCGTACACGTGGTATGGGCCAACCATAACACGAGAAATGCTTCAACACAATCCCAAGCAGACCAATTCTTGAATTGTTGCTCAGCCCGTAAGTCAGGTGCCAGTCCAAAAGGCATGAGTCTTGAGGCTTGGCCCAGGAAAATAAGGCTCGAACACAGACCTCTGAGTTGTCATAAGCCCGAGATCCACTCGCACAAATCATCTTTTGGTCCAATCAAGTATTGGATCCTAAATAGAGCCAAGTGCCGAAGAGACTCAGTTATGCGCAGGTAAGATTATGGACGAGATCTCCTCCTTCCATCATGCCCTCAATAGCAGGGACAGCTCTGGAGGGAACATTTGCTACTTAAGGTGATAAAAGGGAATAAGAAAGCTACACATTACTAATTACATCTAGTCTTCATTATTGCTTGCATCGTCACCTGACTTAAGCATCGGAGTTTCTTCGGCCACCACAAAGGTGGTCCCTAGCTCACCATTGCTCGTTTTGCAGGCTCGAGATCAGCAAGGACAGATTTAAACGCATCAGATTGGCATCATCTGTGGGAAGAACAACAAGTTTTCCTTGAAGCAAACAAATAAATCATTTCTAATATCAGGATCACCTGACACTGGTGGTAGAAAGGCTTACTCGGGATAGACAGCAAAAATCTGAGATCAACCGAAACTTGAAGAGGTACCAGACCCGAGAGGATGCACGAGAGCACGTACAAGT
Source organism: Berberis vulgaris (assembly GCA_963556465.1). NCBI lineage: Eukaryota > Viridiplantae > Streptophyta > Magnoliopsida > Ranunculales > Berberidaceae > Berberis > Berberis vulgaris. Next base: position 29,386,988 of record OY747131.1, read on the forward strand.
AGGCAAAAACCTCCCTGCAGAGGAGCAACGAATTTGCCGAGAGGGGTGCCTAAGAGAAGATGATGATCATGGCGACCATGCCCCGAAAGTTGACAGGGCCACGACCAACAACCCGCTCTGACTAGGGGCAGCCGACATTGAAGTCTTGTATGATCTCACAGTCCCTCCATTCTCGAAAGGGATCATGAACGCTCCTCTTCTGAAGAAGTTTATTCCTCCAAAGCTCGAGTTCTATGACGGAACATTAGATCCATCAGATCATTTGCGTCATTACCACCATGTGACGACACTTAAATAAAGTTCAGAGGTGATCCTGTGCAGATCATTTCCCACCAGCCTGAAGAAGGTTGTGCTAACCTAGTTCCACAGTCTCCAGCCGAGATCTAGCAACTCATTCCAGGTCTTGGCAAAGTCATTAATAACCAGGTTACTTGGGAGCCAACGGATCAGGAAATGGCCTCACTATTTGCTAAGCCTCAAATAGAAGCACGGTAAAACCCTCAGGGAGTAGGCGCACATTTCAATAATGATCTGACTTTGAATGACAGTTGCAGTGATGACACGTCGGTCACCGCTTTCACTTTCGGCCTTTGAGGAAGTCATTTTACAATTTTCTCACGTTGGAGCCCCCGACGGATATGGCGAATCTATTAAAAATGCACAGAAATAAATCGCTCTAGAGAAAATGTTGGCAGTCAGGAAGAGGGAAAGCAATGCAAAACGTTCTTCCAGAGCCAAGGATAATGATGAATAGGAGAGTGCAACAAGCAAAAACGGAGCGAGAACCAAGGTGAGCTCTGCCAAGCAAATTCATACAAGGCCAACGGCTCCAGTACCCCTATTAGACTATGCTCAACTCCAGTCTATCTGATAGTTCATCCGCCATGGATAAAAGGGAAGACATCTAGTGGCCATCAAAACTCAAGGGAAATCCTTCAAAACATGATCAAAATGAACATTGTTCTTATCATAAGAAGATAGGCCACAATACCAAAGACTGCAGAAGCTTCAGAGATGAGATCCAATACCTGATCCAGAGAAGACAGCTGAAGGAGTTCATCGGCTTCGGGGAAATGCAGCCCCAAGGCGAATGAACAGTAAAGGAAGCCTGAGATGTGATTCCTGATGTCGTGTGTGTCCTTCATGGGGCAAGCAAAAAGATAAAACAATTGAATCTCTCGTTGAAGAGATAGGTATGAGAAAATGCGAGTTAGATTGCACTACAGAGATCATCTCGTCCAGCGCGTATGAGAAGAAAGGAAAACCCCAAGACTAACATTCATGGAATGAGACATGAAGGGAGTATGCTTCCCCTATAACGACGCCCTAGTCATCTCAGTAGGGATAGCAAATTGGGAAGTAAGGAGACTAGTGAACACATGCAGTTCAGTCAATGTATTGTTCCTAGAGGCATTCGTAAAAATGTAACTGACAAAAGGGAGTTGACACCTTCAAATCAAGTTTGACTTCAATGGGGAAAGTTGCTACCCAGTTGGAGCAATTACGCTGCCGGTAGCTGCGGGGCAGCTAGACTGACAGAATTCTTGGTCCTAAACGCCTGATTCGAATACAATGCAATCTTGGGCCGACCTTGGTAACACCACATGGAGGCGGTAGTCTCCAACCAATACCAGTGCCTCAAATACCCTTCTGACAGTGAAGTATGGACTATTAGAGAGGAACATACCATCGTCCTAGAATATCACAATGACGCGACCAGGCAACCAAAAAATGGGGTACAATGACCCGAGCAAAAGGATTCGGATGAGGAAACCCCAAATCCAGATAGAGATGACTGGTTCCCGTCTTCAGACGCCGAACCTCCATCCAGCCCAAAAAAGAGGATGAATGTTGGGTAGCTGGAAGAAGAAGCCATCACCATTTACTTGGATGGCCTAGCTAACACAAAAGTAGTCCATATATGCTCTAACCTTAACAAGGTGCTAGCAGAACAACTAGCCACACTCTGAAAGGAGAACCAAGTTGTATTCGCCTAGACAATGAAAGACATGGTGGGATTCGACCCCACAGTAATCATGCATCGACTGGCAATCAATCCCAACCTGAAACTCGTCATGTAGAAAAGGAGGTTGGTAGCGCCCGAGCGAAACATACCATTAATGAAGAAGTACAGAGACTTCTGAACGCCGGCATGGTAAGGGAGTCTCGCTACCCTGATTGGCTAGCAAACATGGTCCTGATAAAAAAAGAAAAATGAGAAGTGGAGGGTCTGCATGAACTACACTTACCTTAACAGGGCCTGCCCAAAAGAAAAATTTTGACTACCCCGGATAGACTAGATCATAGATGCGACATCCGGACACAACTAACTCAACTTCATGGATGAGTATTCAGACTACAATCAGATTAGTGGCACCAATTGGATCAAGAGAAAACCTCCTTCATAACGAATATGAGCAAATAATGCTATCGCGTGATGACATTCTGACTGACAAATGTGGGTGCAACATACCAACTTATGGTAAACCAGATGTTCAAAGGACAAATTGAAAAGACCCTGGAAGTCTACATCGACGACATACTGGTAAAAAGTCTCCATAGTCCTGATCACCTGATGGGCCTCCAATGAGCGTTCTCCCAACTCCTAAAATACTGAATGGAGCTCAACCCACAAAAATATACCTTTGGTGTACAGTCAGGGAATTTGTGGGCTACATAGTCAACCGAAGGGGAATGGAGGTCGATTCAAAGCAAATTCAGGCTCTTTCAACTCCAAATCCTCAAATAGATACCTCCCTTTCTTAAAATTCTTGAAGGGGGTCAAAGACTTACAATGGGGAGAATAGTGTGAACATGCCTTCCAAGATTCGAAGGTGTATATGGGAAGCACTAAGCTATTGTTGAAATCCACTCTCGGTGAGACGCTCTACCAATACCTTTCATTCTCGGAGCACGTCGTTAGCTCAGCTCTGATTCGGGAGGAGAAAGGGAAACAAGCAAGTCTACTATATCAACAAAACGTTCGATGGGGCGGAGGCTAACTACCCTAATCTTGAAAAATTGGCCTTAGCACTGGTGACTTCCTCTACAAAGCTAAGACCCTACTTCCAAGCCCACTCAATAACAGTCCTGATCGAGTACCCACTCCGGTCAGTATTGCATAAGCCACAGTTGTCAGGAAAAATGGTCAGTGGAGCTAGAACAGTTTGACATTCATTACGCTCTGAGAATGACCATCAAGGCCCAAACACTGGCAGACTTCATTGTCGATTTCTAGGACATGAAACAGGGGGTTGAAAGACCAGCAAGGAGGTGAGAACCCCTAAGTCGCCCCACAGGTACGGATATTGTGATGTGACGAGTCATCCAACGTGAATGGTTGCGGAG